>OX451736.1:236105358-237305358 GCA_948472305.1 Vicia faba
AACAGATTCAATCTCTACTACTCAGATAGATAACTTTTCACCAACCACTACCTAGATGAAGAACTCTTCAAGATTTCTCCTTCATGGAATCATTCAACTTTACAGGGTTGAAAAACTTTATTTTAGAAAGACCAATAAAAAGTATCCCGATCTAGTAAAAAATTATATTCAAATCTCACCTACACAAATGAGAACACCAACTATGAAGTTAACAAATATCCTATCACTCTCTCTCTCTCTCTTCGGAATTTAAAAAGCATCTGCAACCTACCCTACTTAGAGCAAGATTATGATCAAAATTATGAAGGTAATAAACTTGATCTTGATACTCTTGCTCATTCATTCATCACTGATCCTACCTCATATCTACCTTCTTTATTCATTTCCGGATTCATTCTTTCAAACACATGTTTGCTGCTCTCACTTCAGATTCATCCTCCTTTCATTTGCATACCTTTATTGGACATGTATGTTATATTTTGTTCAAGGGTTTCTTGTTGATGAATGTCGTTGTTAATATTTGTTTTAGATGAGTTTATTGTATCTTATGTGGTTTGATCCTTACTAAATATATAACTTTTTGAATTGTATTAAAAAATTATAATATGATATATAAGAAGTTATATTTGAAAACAAGTTACAATTCAATTCTAGACAAGAATCCTTTAGTCCAATATCTGCATTTTGTTCTTTAACTGTGAGAATTTGGTGTAATACTTCTTATTTTTCAACCTATTCTTCCTTCTCCTCTAATTTAGTTTACAATCTAAATAAAATGCTTCAAAAAGAAATAGAGGTGAAAGAAGGGGGTTGGAGAACTAGGAGCATAAAAACCAAGTTCTCACTATTAGAGAACAAATTGCAGATAAGGAGTTGAAGAATTCTTATCTAACATTGAATGTGTAATTTGTTCTTCTAATATAACTTTATTTGTTATATTATAATGTTCTAGATTAGAATGAAAGGTTATATGTTTAGTGAGCATTGGCGAAATTAGCCTTCCATATTAATTATATTAAACTTAGTGTATATATCACAACGGTTGGTTAGAAAAGTCGTTGTTATTTTTTTTCTTAAAATTATACCACAATGGTTATTTGGAATAACCATTATGGTAGGTAGCGTGCTACGGGACATATCATCACGGTCGCACGCTTGTGGTGGAAAGTATCATACATACAAACACCCCTTACTCACAACGGTTGGTAGTCTGTTATGGTATCTCTTTTACAACTGTTATAGTTGACTTTTCCGTAGTAGTGTATGCTTCTAGATACGCTTGCATGAGAACTTTCCATAAGTCATAATGTTTATGTAAGAACAAGAAGTGTTTCTACATCTGGCTTTAAGATTTTGATGATAACTTTACATGGTATCATAAAGAACAATTGTATACTCTAATAGTTTTATTCTAGTGTGTAGCTGTTACTGTAATGTTCTAACTCTGATATCAAGGCGCGTGACGTCATTAGGTTCTTAACATACACTTCGGGAAGAAAAACATGTGGTTACGTGTTATAGTGAAGTCAAGATTCTGGAAATACATCTTATGCAACAGTTCTTAGGAACATTAGTACAAGAGGTTTTGATGGTAAATTGGTGGTTAAGATTTGGAGGCCTTCTAAAGCTTTGCTTATGTGTGTTAAAAGTCCTGAAGATTATGAAGATGAGGTTCTACTGAACAAGTTCTGATGATCTGAAGAAAAGCAAGTTCTTACAACCAAGTGCTGAAGACTCTGAAGACAAGGTTCTGACAGGACAAGGTTCTGAAGACTCCAAGACTTAGGTTCTAAGACTTAAGAGTGATTCTTCATCAACAAGCTTCAAACATTCAAATTATCTGAAGCCTCTGAAGATAATAAGAAGTTAAAATGGTTAACGTGTGATGGTGTACAAAATGTATATAAAGTGTTTGTGACCTCTACCCTATAGGGTGGCGTAAGGACATTCCTTTTGCACTGTATTGTCACCACTCTCGTTGTAACCGTTGGGAACAAACGACTGGGTTTCAGCAAACTTTCTTGACTTAACGAATCTCTGCTTACAAGTTTATTAGAAAAACATTATTCAGATAAAAGGTGGAAATCTATCATTGGAAAGTGACAAGATACAAAAAAAAATATCATTTTATATTGTCTAAACTCTTACACCTTATTCTATCCATTGAAGAACTAATTGTTGGTGCAGGAAAAGACTTTTCTATCCTCAAAACGTCTCTCTCTTTCAAGGCTATAAAATAAGATCAAAGATTCGGAGAAAATGCCTATGGCCACGAAGTTGAAATGTTGTGGATGTTGAAACTTTCAAAGCTACAATGCTAAACATGTTGAAGACCACTACACAGAAATGAGATAAAATAAAGAAAGATAAAGAAGAAGACTACAAGATGCTACTCCAACTGATAATCATATACATCTTGGTAGATCTCAAAAGAAGCAAGGAGTCGTTGCTCGTAACTTGCTCAACCAGAAGATGAAGAAGAAGAACGCTACAAGATGCTACCCCGACTTCTGATCAAATACATCTTGATAGAACATTGTAATGTACAAAATAGTTGTTGCTCGTATTATGTTATAGTTCTAATCTCTTCATGTAAATTGTTTTAACACTAGAGTTCTTACTCGAAAATGTGTTAAACAATATGTGCTTAAATCATCTGTGTAATCTTCTTAGAAGAAGAAAACATGTAAACACAGAAACCTTATCAACTGTTGTTGATTGATTCCTTGAGTGACCAAGTTAATGTTTAATATTAAGAAGATAATGGTTGCGGTCATTATGGTAAATCCTAATAGGAGATTACTGAAGTGGTAAAGCGACAAGTAAAAGTAAGTATCTTTATAGGGTATATCATATTGTCTCCATAGGATTAGTGCATTCTGAATTTCTGTTCGACAAGTCTTGCGTTTATGAGTTTGGTTTTAAATGGATTGTAAGGAAAGAGCGAAAACTATTGACAAGAAAATAAATACATTCTTTGGAAAGGGGAAACTTATCCGACATGAATTTACACTACTTGTTACAAACTTAAACATATCGATCAATCGCACTCAACATACAATACTCATCAAAATTATCATGTATCACTCATAACAGTGTCCATCTCTTCAACACTGATTTGAGAGAAAAATTGTATTACTCTCGTTGAGGATCTCTCAACCGATTAAATAACACGGAAGCATTAAGCTTCAATACCTATGTGATTATTAGCTCTAAATATATCTCTATAATATAGAAATTAAAATATTTCCTTCCATAATCAATATTTGTGAGGTCTATCTCTACAATCTAGAAATTAAAATATTTCCTTCCATAATCAATATTTGTGAGGTATGTCTCTACAGCAACACAAATCCAAACATAAATGCAAAAAGATCAAGGAAAGCACGAGATTGATTTGTAAAGCATATATATTATACAACACCATGATCAATACATATACATAGGTTTAGAGTGAGAGTATAAATAAAACCCAAAAAAATAGAGTTTACAAAAAGAGGAAAAATAGATAAACCGACAATTCTCGAGTTGTCAAGACAATTGGTGAGAATACACCTTCGATTAGACAAAAAGAAAGCTCCATTTATTGTTTTTAAGCTCTCTATACCAAAAAATGATGTTGATGGTGTTGGAACTCAATAATACCTAATCCATAACCTAAAAATGTGTTTTCTTGCCCTATTTAATGAGTTTTAAAGTCTCAGGGCGCGCTTAGCCTGGTCTGTGGGCGCTTAGTGCGCTCTGTGTTGTGTCGAAAAAAATTCAGCCTTTATTTTCACCATAACTTGAGAACCGTAACTCTGATTTGCACACAGTTTAAAGCATTGAAAAGTTTATTCAATACTTTATATAACAATGATTAATATCAACCAAATTGATGATTTTTATCTTCTTTAATTTGAGCCTTATTCATTGATAAATTGCTCAAAATTGCATTCTTGGAGCTTAGCCTTTGGCCTTTATTACTCAATGCTCCAATTCTGAATGAATACCTACAAAAGAGGTGAAAAACTATCAAACGATACAATATTTATACTAAAATACAAATATACACAAACTAAATGTATT
This sequence comes from Vicia faba, assembly GCA_948472305.1. NCBI lineage: Eukaryota > Viridiplantae > Streptophyta > Magnoliopsida > Fabales > Fabaceae > Vicia > Vicia faba. The sequence continues at coordinate 236,109,427 of OX451736.1, forward strand.
TACAAATAAAATGGGGATTTATTACATGAATATCAATAAAAGAATAGATAAGGGCCACAAAACTTATATACAAAATGATGACATTTTGGCACTTATCAACTTTCTCCAACTTTAAACATTGTTTTTCCTCAAACAAAGTCAAACAAACTAAACAAACAAAAGAAAAAAAATCAAAGAATCACGAATCAACAGGTTTTGAAAACAGAAAACAAATGTATGGTTCAAAACAAAAACGTACAAGCAAGGAAAAACTTACCACTAAACTACAACGATAGCATGTAAGTAAAATGAATCCTAAGTACAAAAATTATACCAAACATTCTAAAACAAAACAGCTTAATCATGAATCGCACCTAGCAAAAATTCATCGGTAGATGAAAAACACACAAGGTGAGGAGGATATTGACACTTATCCAATAACCTTGCAAACAAAAGACTAAATTATGCATTCATCCAAAAATTCACATTGAACATACAAAGGAAAGAATCACAAGGGATTTTTAAGGTTGTAATGTGGCTTGGTTAACAAACAAGGGGTAATTACTAAAGCTAATTGAAACGAAAACCTGCCTAAACCTAAGGAAATGATCAACTCACAAAAGTTTAAACACAAAATTTCAACCAAAATTCTTCTTTCATCCCAAATTTCTAAAACCAAGCACAATACTTATTAACACAACATTATTCCAAACTCCTTTTGTTTTTATTTTTCAAAACTTTTTCTCTTTTTTCTTTCTTTTTCTTTTCCTTCTTTTTCACACTTTTTTCCTTTTCTTTTCTTTTTCTCTTTCACAGCCTCATAGCAATCAACAACATAAGTTAGAAAACATTGCTCTATCCAACTTGAATTCAACCAACATCATAGTGAATACTCTCTACTTTCTAAGGTAAGGAAAAAATCCAAACCATAAACAATGGTTGAGGGTTCAAGAAAACAAAGAATCAGCATTCGTCCAAAAAGGAAAACCAAACACTCATATACAAGCATTAAGTTCAAAAACAACATGGACATTGAAAAAAAGGCTCAAAAGAGGTTAACAAAAAAGTTCACACACACAATGTGAATTGACTATTGGTTAGGTAGTTGTGCTCAAAATCAAACAAAATTCCTTAATCACTTTCATGCTTTTATACAATCAACACAAACAAAAGATTAAACATAATGAAATCCAATTAAAACAGGAATGTTGGTCTCCAGCATATATGAACAATGGAAAGCTTCCTCACATTTTGGGGTAAAAAGGGAACTAAAGTGATTCAATCAAAAAGTAAGTAATGTAAAAGAATGAATGACATGTTAATTGTACAAATGAAAAGTTTCCTAAACATTTTATGCTATAGAAAGCGATAAACGAGTACCTGGCGTGTACCAACTTCAAAATAATATCATTACCATACATCCGCAAGTTGAAACGATCAACTTGGAAAATCACCTCAAACTTCCTCAAGCTACTCAAAATAAGCTCTTGGAAAAACACAACAAATAAAAACACATTAAACAACAATTATAAACATACTAATAGACATGGTGAAAATTGATAAACGAATTTAAAAGTGAAGATTTGAAATTTTCAGAGTAGGTCCGATTTAAATTTATTTAGTCAATTTCACCACACTACCTATTCTAAAAAACAATGAAAAACAATAAAACATGCTTGCTTTACGTTGTTTTCTCGACGCCTATATTTATGAACATTCCTCAAAGCTGCTTCTATCTGGCTATTCCTAACCAAAACACACAAGCAAACATGAAAGGAACCAAACAAGTATATGATATTCACAAGTAAAAAAAACACATATAAATTCACAAGTATAGAAAATAACTATAAAACAAGAATTTATACAATATAGACATTATGTGCAAAACTTAAAAACAAAGAAATTATCACAATACGATCCAATAAAAACACTAATCCCCGACAACGACGCCATTTTGCTGAAATGGTAAAGCGGAAAGCAAAAGTAAGTAATTTTATAGGGTATATCACGTCTTCTCCATAGGGATTAGTGCATTCTGAATTGTTGTTCGACAAGTCTCATGTTTATGAGTTTGGTTTTAAATGGATGGTAAGGAAAAAGCGAAAACTATTGACAAGAAAATAAAGACATTCTTTGGAAAGGGAAAACGTATCCGGCATGGATTTACACTACTCGTCACAAACTTAAACATATTGATTAGTCGCACTCAACATACAATACTCATCAAAATCATCACGTATTGCTCATAACAGTGTCCATCTATGCAACACTGAGCTAAGATAACAACTGTATTACTCTTGTCGACGATCTCTCAACTGACTCAAACAACACGGAAGCATTAAGCTTTGATATCCACATGATTATTAGCTCTAAATCTATCTCTATAATCTAAAAACTAATAGATTTCATTCCCTAATAAAGATTTGTAAGGTCTATCTCTACAACAACACAAATCCAAACATAAATGCAAAAAGATCAAGGAAATCACAAGATTGATTTGTAAACCATATATATTATACAACACCATGATCAATACATATACATAGGTTTAGAGTGAGAGTACAAACAAAACCCAACAAAATAGAGTTTACAAAAAGAGGAAAAAGAGATAAACTGACACTTCTCAAGTTGTCAATATGATTGGTGAGAATCCACCTCCGATTCGACAAAAAGCAAGCTCCATTTGTTATTTTCAATCTCTCTCTACCAAAAATGATGTTGATGGTGTTGGGACTCAAAAATACTTAATCCATGACCTAAAAATGTGTTTTTGCTTTATTTAATAAGTTTTGAAGTCTCAGAGCACGCTTAGCCCAATTTCTGGGAGCTTAACACGCTCTGTGCTGTTTCAAAAAAAATCCAACACTTGTTTTCGCCATAACTTGAGAACGATAACTCTGATTTGCACACAGTTTGAAGCATTGAAAAGCTTATTCAATAATTTATATAACAATGATTAAATATCAACCAAATTGATGATTTTTCTCTTCTTTAATTTGAGCCTTATTCATTGATAAATTGCTCAAAATTGTATTCTTGAAGCTTAGCCTTTGGCCTTTATTACTAAATGCTCAAATTATGAATGAATACCTATAAAAGTGGTGAAAACTATCAAATGATACAATATTTACATAAAAATACAAATATATACAAACTAACATATTTACAAACAAAGTGGGGATTTATTGCACGATTATCAACAAAAGAATTGATAAGTGCCATAAAACTTATATACAAAATGATGACATTTTAGCCCTTATCAAAGATCTTAAGTGATCTGATTCTATTGGGTCAATGATTGTTATATTTGTTAAATCTGATCACTGACATATCATTGAACGGTTCCTTGAGTGACCGAGTGAAGGTCTAATATTAAGAAGACAATAGTTGTTGGTCATTATGGGAAATCTTGATAAGTGATCTTAAGTGATCTTATTTTATTGGGTCAGTGATTGTTATATTCATTAAATCAGATCACTAAATATATCATTAAAAGCTTCCTTGAGTGACTGAGTGAAGGTCTGATCTCAAGAAGATAGTGGTTGCTGGTTATTGTGAAATCTTGATAGGAGATCTTAAGTGATCTGATATTATTAGGTCAATGAACATTATATCTAGTTGGATCACTAAATGTGTCATTGATTGTTAGTCACTGGCCGTTGCCCATGCATTTATAGTCAGTTTGGTTATAGTGGATTATGTCCTTGTTGAAGGCGAAATCATCCTTGAGGGGGCTGATAGGATTAACCTTGTTAAGGTGAACCAGGATAAATCACTTATGTCCTTTACTCTTCATTGTCTTTAATTTTTATTATCATTTGAGTTCTCATAATTTCTAAAGGGGGGTGTTTTTTATAAACCCAATTCAACCTCTCCCCCTTTCTTGTGTTTTCTCTACCTTCAATTGGTATCAGAGTGCGACTCTGTTATTGATTCAAGAATTAAACACTTAACCATGTAGAGAGATCCAGCAAGAGAAAATTATATGGCTTCCTGCTACTTAAATGATAGAAAGCTTTTCTGGTTCAAATCCTGATCTGTAGAGAATTCAAAACTCTCAGTAAGAGTCAGAAACATGAACATAAAATCTCTGGAATCAAGTTCTCAGGATTCTGAAGGCTCAAGTACCTGATGGAAAAGGAATTATTCTTCTCAATGTCAGAATCTCTCCATCAGAAGTAAAGGTCATCAATCAGTCTACATATGATCAACTGAAGTTGTCATCCAAAAGACAATCGCTGAAACCTGTTATGGATCAAATCAAACTGCTCAAGTAGATCTGTCAAAAGCTCTGAAGAAGAAAAAGTTGCTCCAAGATATCTGCTCAAAGGAAGCCCAATAGGATTGGGAGAAAATGTAATCCACCAGGGAGCAAAACATCTTAGAAATATGTGAAGACTACTTTCAGACTCTGAAAGTAATAAATCTACTACTGAAGAACATGAAGTAAAAGACTCAGAAGGCATTCAATCAAAAGCTATTGATTGTTCAAACTTCTCTAAAGGAGTGCTTAAATTCTACGGTTGATTAGGCTCCTACTGATACTAAATGGAGTCTTAGAATATAAGAAGGTACTCATGCTAAAGGATGTGCAGAAACAAGCATGTTGATAAAGCCAGAACTCTTCACATTCAACAACCCAGGTTAGTACCTACACGCTTTCTAAAGCACTACTAGATACTTCTACCAGTTTGAAGTTGTTATGTTCAGGAAAAGTCACATGTCTAAGTTATCATATAACAAGAAGTTTTTTCTACAGTATCTTTAATTTTGTTTCAACTAGTAATATTATTTTCCTTGATCAATCTTTCTTGGTTAGCATAATCTTAACTTCAGTCTGAATCAATCATAATTCAGAATAATAAATTTAAAATGTCCAACAATAGGTTCTCTTAGGATAATTAAAATTCTCTTTCCTTAGCTCATCCCTAGCTCTAATAACCATTCAATTTATCTCCTTCTCTTCAAAAGTCATTATCAAATATTAAACAATCAGTTAAATAATTTAACACTTGTAGTAACCTTCCTCCAAAAGTTCTAGAATCTATACCTATTCTCTTTATAAGTATCCTTACAATCTTTCGCCACTTGTCTTTGAACTTGTAGACACATCATTCCACACAAGTATTCATTCATTGTGTTATCCATTTCCATATCTTCAGCTTCATGTTCATAATTCTGAATATGTCTGTTTCGTTCTCTTCCATCTATTTAAATACTCTTCACGAAGTCTCTTGATCATTCATTTCTCATATCACTAAATCGCATATCCTCTACTAATGGCTTCAAAAACCTTCAGTAGTTTTGAGGAACTCCTTGAGGTTCTTTGCGAACTTCGTCCTGATGTTCCCAGGGTAAGATCTAATGAACTTGGTCTTAAACAAATCATCATATGGCATGGTTGGTATAACTACTTTATCATGCTTCATGGACCCATATAGCCTTATCTTGTCAAAGAATTTTGGTTATACGCCTCTGTTGATGGCGACTCTATCCACTCAACCTTCTTTGGTAACAATATTACCATTACTCCAACATCAATTGCTATTGTAATCAGGTGCCCTCAAACCAGAACCACTATTGAAGATTTTCAATATCCTCTCTCTTTCGCTGAAAGAATCGGCACCATTCATGACACCTCTGAAGGATATGAGCCAAGTAATCCTAGGAATCTTCTTCCAATAGCCAAAGTTTGGTTTCAGCTTCTATTAACCAACTTTTGACCTAGAGGAGTTAATATAAACTATCTGGTCTTTTCAGAAAGAGTTTTAATCTACTTTCTTGTGCATCATGTTAGAATCAACCTATCTCAAATCATTTTTAACTATCTTAGGGGGTCAGTGAAACAACAAGCTAAATAAATCATCGAGATAAAAACAATGAAGTCGCCATAGAACATTTTTTATCCCACGGGAAGAGAAAGGAAAACATTGAGTAAACATGAGAAGGGAGAAATCACAGTCAAACAACCGAGAGATCGGGTAAGGGAGTCTGTTACGCGAGGGGAAGGTATTAGCACCCCATACGCCCGTAGTACTCTACCGTATCCACTCTTGTTGTTCTAATCTAATGGGTGTGGTCAAAATCTACACCTAAGGTTTAAAGTAAAAATAAAGAGAGAATGCATGCAAAAGAAAAGGAAAAGAAAGTGTGGGGAAAAGAAAGATATGTTTACAAATATATGCTCTATTAGACCCCACAAAAAGCCTCCGCCTACGTATCCCTTTTAAGAAATCAGAGTAGCCATAGTTTGGCTCATTTGTTTTGGTGGGTTTGTGTTTTTTAGTTGAACAATGTTAAATTCAATCATTCCACCGCTGCTCGACCTTTGGAAACTTAAGACCTATAGAGGAAAGGAACTAACATGCTCTTAGAAGATAAAATCCTATTGGCAAAAATAAAGGAGTTTGTTAGTGTTTTTTACCTTAAAGAAGGATTTGAAAGTTGTTAGTTATTTTATGCATTTTTTTAAGAAAAGAGTTTTAGTCTTAATGAAAGGATGCAAAAGAAAGAAAGACATCTAAGGGAGACTGTCATACGGTGGGAGAACTGACTTAGGGTGTTTTGCATTTGATCGCAATTGTTGCGGTTAGCAAGAGTTACCATCGACTTTTATTTTATCCAAAAGGAAAGGTGGAAAAGAACAGGAAAGACCTTTGATATTATTTCTTGAGTTCGAGGGGTAGATTATGAAAAGGGAAGGTGTTAGCACCCTTTTCATCCATAGTTATCTATGGGCTCTTAGTTCCTTGCTAGATCATTTGCTTTGTTTGAAAAATGTGCTTTGTGGTGGTTTTTGAAAGTATTTTTGAAAAGGCGCCTTCGTTTATGTGAACTTTGTAATGGTTCTCGTTTTGTAAGAACGTATACAAAGTGTTGGACTTTTGGAAAATATTTCATGTTTTTTGAAAGTGTTTGGTGTGTGTTTGTTTTGAAAGTGAGAAAGCAACTAAGAACGTTTTTACCTACTCAAAAGTCTTTTGTTCATTTCTCTCCTTTCCTTTGATATGGCTATCTTACCATTGATTAGTAAGAAGCCTTATCTTTGGATGTGAAGGGACGGGCGTGGGTCATTGTATAGTCATGATAGCAATGTTGTAAGATGTCTTAACATTTCTCTTTAAGGGTCTAAGATCATTTGAAAGGAAACATTTGTAGCATCATCGAGGTACTATGATCTTGTATTTTGATTGTTTTTGCTAAGACATCCCCTATGCATAACATGACTATTTTTTAGGCAACAAGTGGAGTTAACCTTAAGGGTGCATGTGTGAATAGTGTGTTTGATTTGCATGCATTTAGTCTTTGATTAGGGTTGTCTACTTGTTGCTTTTATCTTCCCATACAAATCCTACTTTATTAGCATATATATGAAAGTGATAAATTGCGGAAAGTAAATATTCTATGCTATTACAAACATTAGGGGGATAGGGTGTACAAAATTTACAAATGGGGATTGCAAGAAATTAAAGTCCTATTGTCTATTAAAACTGCATTAAAATAATGTACAAGAAATGTAAAATGGATTTGTTTTGTTTTTGTTAAGAGAAGAAATGAATTAGCCTAAGCAAATATTTTTGGTCTTTTGTTCCAAAAGAAATAAAATAAAGTATGTGAATATAAAAATATTTTGGTGTTTTTTATTAATGAAAATAAAAGTGATATTAAGAATAATAAGGGAAAAGAATCAGAATCAGCGCATTGCTGATATAGGAGAGAACAGAAGTTCTGACCCTGGCGTGCTGCAAGTCAGAAAGAAAATGTTAACATATAAATGGAAGGTCAGAAGTTTTGGGCCCGGGCACACTAAAGTTCTGGGTTTCTGGGAACAAGGGAAATCCTAGAAATTCTGATGCAACTGGCAGCCTAGAAGTACTAACGTTACTAGAAGGTCAGAAGTTCTGGTGGTTGAGGGAGTTTGGAAATTTTGGACTGTTGTACCCCAAAATTTGCCCTCCCATATTTCTCAAAACATTTCAGGTGAAGTCCTCAAATTGCTCAAGGAAGTCCAAGGGATTCACCAGACAAACTCTCTCCTAAAGGCAGTCTACCTCAAATTAGGGTTTCATTTTGCATCAAGATGTTTGAGTCCAAAGGGTCCCAAATTCTCACTATTGTTCTAATATGTTCTCAAGATCATCCATGTCATGTTTCAAGCCTTACAGAGGATGTTTGCTCAGTCAATTGCTCAAAGGCTTGAAAGTCAACTATGTTGGGGCAAAAGTCAATTGTGGCCCACATACAGTCAAACTTCAATATTTTTGGTCAAAATACTCATTTTGAAGTATTATTCATCATTTGATCAAGGGTTGATCATGATTCCTCAAGGATTTCTCACAATTCATCAAAACCCAAAAGTTGCTAAATTAGGGTTTTGTAGGAAAAGTCAACTCAACTTTGACCAAGCATAACTTTCTCATACTTTATCAGAAATGACCCATCCAAATCTCATTTTGAGTAGGATGTAATTACCTACAATTCATATTCAGATCCAAAGTTCAAAATATGCACTCACAAGAAGATATAAATTCGAACATTATAGGTCATTTTGAAAAGTCAACAAAAACACCTTTTGGGTCAAAGCTTCTTACATGAACATGGAAGATCCAATTGAGATGAAACCAAAGAGGTTGCTTAGGGGACATCCTAATATTTCTATAAAGTCCAAGAACACCCTCATAAGGTTAAAATTGAGAGAGATATGCATTATCAAAGTTGGACAGTTTTTGAAAAAAATGCATGAAGCAAATATTGACCAAACTTGGATTTTTTCCAAATGGGCCTATCTTTTCAAGTTTGAAACTCATTCCTAACATGGTCCACGACCTCTAAGACCACCCATACATTTTTCTAATATTTATGCTATTTATTTTGATATTTTATTCATTAAAATTTAGAATTAAATATATAAATAATAGAAATAATGTAAATTTTGATGTGAATCCATTTTGGGCAAGTTTTATGCTGTTTTATGTCAATTGATTTCGTGCAATAACCCTTCAAATATGTCCAGGTTCATCCACATGTGAAAATGGCATAAAATCATCAAATATGGCATTTTTTTCAAATCTTGATCATGGTCTTAAAACACAACATTATGAGGGAGATTCTATCCATGCTTTCTTGTCTCCTCATTCTGCTCTATAAATATAGAGCCATAAAATCTTGAAAGACACGAAATTCCGTTCTAAAAATCTCTCAAAAAGCTCTTCAAAAAGCTCTCTAAAAGCTCTTCAAAAATCTCTCCAGAAATCAAAGAATTGGTGCAAGTCATATCTCGAGGTTCCGGTCTCTCTCAATTGAAATCAAGCCTCAAACCATCCTCTTGAAGTCCTCAGGAGTCTTACAAGGTCCAAGAGCAATCCATCACACGCCTAGTACGCCCCCATTTGACAATACCGGTTTGATAAAATTTTAAACTTCGAATCTCTAATTTTAATCACATTTTATGGTATGCTAACGTTTGTTTGAGTTTATATAGAACAGTTATGGATGATTGAATCATAGGTTCCACGCAAGAATAAAAAAACACCATAGTTAGAGCATGAAGCTTTCGAAGATTCGGGCCTAGGGATTTCTGATGATTGCACCCCCTGTTTACTTTTGCTACTAGGCCAATCTTTATTTTCTTGTTTTATTCATTTCATTTATTTCTTTTAATCCCTTTTTTATTTTTATCAATAAACAAATATAAAAATCACATAAAAATAGATTTAGGATTTTTTCTTAATTAAATTTTAATTTTGGTAAATTAATTAACTAAACACTTTAACTTATTTTTAAAATTAAAATTAATAGAACTTAGGTTTAATTCCATTTTAATTCATTTTCCTTTTCGTAACAAAAATACCAAAAAAATATAGAATTAATTTCTTTTATTTAAATTTCACGTTTCTTTAATAATTATCTTTTTAAATATAGATCTAGATCAATTATTTTTTAACTTAAACCATTTTTATAAATTAAAACAAAAAAAAACAACAAAAAGATTTTTTTTTATATATCTTAGGATTTTTAGACGTCTTTTCAAATTTGGGCGTTATTGTTCTTTCGCACTTCATTTTATTATTGTAACTGTATATTAGGATGTAATAGATGATTAGTATGACCTTTACTGCTTTTATTTATTTTTCCCCCAGTTTTGGATATGTACATAATCCCCCTCTCTGAAGCCTTGTAATAGCTAGGTTTTATATTTCTGTACTTTTAAATTACTGCAATTATTAACTGGTAGATGTATGACTAATAAGATTGTATGGCAAGAATAATCAAATATTAGCAAACTTAACACAAGACTAAAATAACTGAACATAACACACCTTGCACATATGTACCCTTAGGGTATACCTCACTTGGTTGCCTCAGAAAATAATGGTCATGTCCCTCGAACGTAGGGATACCCATAGCAAAGGCCCTCGGTTAAATACATCATAAAGATCATAGTCCCTTACTGTCCCTCGAGTTGCCTACGAGAAATGATCTTGTCCCTCGATATTGCCTACAAATATATGATGACAGTCCCTTCGAAATGCTAAGGTATCCTTACATGTTGCCTTCAATGACCATTACGTCCCTTTTGAATTGACCCTTACAACTCCAACAACGGTGCTACCTACTTCTCAATAGTAGGATAGCGTTGTCCAAAGGAAACGAGAACAGAAACAATCCTTTTTTGAGTAGGTAGATGCTAGTAGGTACTTGCTCAAATCGAACTTTTTCACACCAAACACTTTTCAAACAAAGTTTTCAAAAACAAACTTCGTAATACTCTTGAGGACTGATACAAGGGTTAAAACGAAGTAAAGCAAAAACTTTTCAAAACACAAAAATACGGAAGCAATTTTAAAAGGATGAGCATGTATCAAAGAGCCCGTAGAAAACTACGGATAGAAAGGGTGCTAATACCTTCCCTTTCTATAATCTATCCCCGGTACTCAAAATCTTGAAAAAAAGGAATTTTTCTGTGCTTTTGTCCTTTCCAGTTGGATAAAATAGAAGTCGGTGGCGACTCTTGCTTACCGCGACATTTTGAAAATACAAAACGCGAAATGCAAACCAACATTTCTCAAAACAGTCGGTTCTACCACCGTATCACAGAACTGGCGACTCTGCTGGGGATAATAAGTGGGGTATACCTTAGGATTAGTTCATCATATTTGCTTCTATTGTTTGATTTGATTGCTTTACTTTTTGAGGGTTTTGTATTGGGAGTTACTATATATCATAACCTGGATCTCGGGGACACCTTTTAGGTAAGTAGCAATAAACTGTGAGGGAACTGTACGACGTAGACCAATACGGTTGAAGCAGTAGCTACGTTGATGTGGCACATTGGTTGGTATCGGTATCCCTTGTGGAGAAACAAGGAGAATACGGGGCTGCTATGTGTGTCATTAAGCATCAACTGACCTTAGAACCTATAATTGACCAACTTGGCCATAGGAAGTAGTGAGATAGCCGGCCTCAGTGTAAAGCTGAGAACTGGTTGATACTCGATACTACACTCATTGAGACCATACTCTCTAGATAGTTCCGGCCGCAAGAAAAGATTGTGTGAGCTGAAACTATGACCGATGGAGGATGGTCAGTGATATTGAGAACCTCTAGAACCCGGTTACTATTATTAGGACAGGTTGAAACCAACTGAACTTCAAGAGGGTAATACTTAAACTCCATGCAAGCCTGAAACTTAAGGGATCTTGTGTGACTTGTTTGCCTTTACCATGTCTGTTATCTGCTATACATGTTGTGTGTTTTACCATGACATCATGCATCATAACATAGCATGCATACTTCGTTTACTAACCATTTCAAAGACCGAGGGGATTTATCTTTGTTCTGTTTTGCAGATTATGGCTTCCATGTGCAGAAACATCATCCGAGTTAACTTTGTGCAAATACCTGCTCAACTCAAATATTTAGCCTCGAGAGTTTCTGATACTTAGCTTGGTTACCTCAAAGTTTGATGAGCAGATGATGAGTGTGCTTTTCCAGTTCTTCGATCCGGTGCATCATTGCTTCACTTTCCCGGATTATCAGCTAGTTCCCACCATGGAAGAGTTTTCTCACTTATTGGGCATATCCATCCTTGAGCAGACACCTTTCACAAGTTTGGAAGAGACTCCTAGGCCAGAAGACATTGCTTCAGCTTTACATTTGAAAAGAGCTGATGTAGTATCCAACTGGGAGACACGAAGCGGGGTTGAAGGTTTCTTAGCCAAGTTTCTGATTGATCAAGCTCAAATGTTCTGGGATAACTTGGACTTTCAGGCTTTTGAAGACATATTGGCTCTCCTTATCTATGGTTTGGTTCTTTTCCCGAATCCAGATTCCTTCATAGATGTGAATGCGGTTAAGATCTTCCTGTCTCGCAATCCCATGCCTACTCTTCTGGGTGATATCTTGCATACCCTCTATACTCGTACCGTGCGTAGAAGAGGAACCCTCATGTGTTGTATGTCTTTGCTGGAGAGGTGGTTTATTTTGCACCTCCCCAAGTCCATGTTAAAGAATGAGGAAGGTTTAGGATGGTCTTACAGGATAATGTCCCTTGCACATACAGACATTCTTTGGAGTTCTAAGGCTATGGAAAGTGTTGCTGTCATTGACCGATGTGAGGGATACCCTAATGTCCCGTTGCTTGGAATCAGAGGGGGAATAATATACAGTCCTTACTTGGCTTTACGGCAGTTTGGTCGCGCTCAGAGAGACGGTCCTCATGAGCTACTTCTTATAGATATTGTCTTTGACTACAAGGGGGACATTGATGAGCATCGCCGCAGGTTTATACGAGCCTGGGGAATGGTGAATAGGTCTGACCCTCAAGATCTAGGACCAAAGACTTCTCTCCCTATGAAACCTTATCTCCAGTGGGTCCGAGCTCGAGCCCAGAAGCTTGGGATGCCTTATGAAGCTGTGCTTCCAGTGATTGTGGAGCCTACCAATGAAGAGGGTGTTCCTTATACGGTCCTTTATCCCTACATGCCAACTGACCTCGGGGCACTGAAGAGATCCTGGATATAGTTGAAAGAGGAGAGGGATACCTATCGGGAGAAGTATCATGAGCAAGAAAGGAAGATCCTGAAGCTCACAAGGCAACTTGAGAATGAAAGGACAATCAATGACTACGTCAACACGAAGGGGAAGCGTCCATGGGATTTCTCTTGTAACACCTCAGAGGAATTGTTAAACATTTTTACAAGTTAATCTAATAAAGTTTGTTTATTTCTTGATTTGAAAATTTAAATCTCCCAAAGTCTTTGAAATCATTACATACGCATCTCATTATCATGCACATCATTACAAGTACCATTACAGGTTTCTCATCTCCTTCGCTGTTTATTTCAGCACGAAATGTCTTCTGAAATACCTACCGATCAAGCCATCAAAGCTCTTTAGGCACAGAATGCCCAATTCCAAGAGATGTTCTTAAGCTTGGCTAAAGGGCAAGAGGATTTGAAGACTCTCATCCTGAAGGAGAAGAAAAAGAAGAAGAAGAAGAAGAAGAAGAAGAAGGTGGTTCTTCTGAATATGGGTAACATATTTGGGAATAGGTTGCGACATGAAGTTGATCTGTCTCTTTCATCCAAAGGAGAGGAGAACTAAGAGGAAGAAAAAGGTCCCAGTCCTGTGGTCTCTGATAATGATACTGATTTTGATGATGAGCAGTATCCTCCTGTTGAGGATAGATACAAACAACTCGAAGACCGTCTGAGCGCTATGGAGATTCAGAAGATACCTGGTTTGGACTTTGGAGATATGGGACTAGCATCTGGGGTGGTGATCCCTCATAAGTTTAAAGCTTCGGTTTCTTCCACGTACGATGGAGTATCCTGTCCAAAACCCCATCTCCGCTTGTATGTCCGAAAAATCCAACCTTACACTGCTGATAGAAATTTGTGGGTGCATTTCTTTCAAGATAGTCTGTCAGGGACTCAGCTTGAATGGTTTTATCAATTGGAATGAGCTAATGTCCAAAACTGGGAGGACCTTGCTGCTGCTTTCTACAGGCAGTATCAGTATAACACCGACCTTGCTCCCACTCGTACTCAGCTTCAAGGTATGTCTATGGGTGCAAGTGAAGGTTTTAAGGACTATGCTCAGAAGTGGAGAGATTTGGATGGAAGAGTCCAACCCCCTTTGTCTGACAGGGAGTTGGTTGACATGTTTCTAGGGACGTTGTCTGGTCCATTTTTCAATCATCTGATCGGCAGTTTGTCATCTGGGTTTACTGAATTGATTTTGACTGGGGAGAGAGTAGAAGCTGGTATCCGAAGTGGTAAGATACAGAAAGGTACTTCATCAAGTGCAGAAAAGAAGCCTTTCACCGGTAAGAAAGAAGCTAGTGCAGTTTATAGCTCGGGGAGCCAAAATATACCTGAACACCATCAAGCAGTAAATGCGGTAGTAATATCAAGACCCACCGTTGCCCCACAACGCAATAATCAGAAAATAATGGAGAGACCGCAGAGACAGTACACTCGGCTTGATATGACCTTGTCTCAAATTCTACCACAATTGTTAAAGACCAACCTGGTAACTCTGAGGGAAGCCCCGAAGAATCCCAATACCACATCTCCGCTGTATAACCCGAACGCCCGCTGCGCCTATCACTCTGATAGCCTAGGTCATGATACAAATAGTTGTTGGGCCTTGAAGAATAAGGTGCAAGATTTGATCGAAGCTAAAGAGATAGAGTTTTACGCTCCGGAGAAACCCAATGTCATAACTGCTCATATGCCCAAGCATGGTCATGGTGTAAATGCTTTGGACGATGATTTATTTGTGACCTCCGCGGGAGAAATTTCTACCCCTTTGATGACAGTTAAGAAGAATCTATTGTCGGCCGGTTTATTTATGGGTTGTGGCGAAGGTTACCACATGTGTTCAATTCTTCCTGTTGGTTTCCACTTATTGAAATCAGGTGTTCAATGCCTGATGGATAACAAAGAGATCCTGTTCAAGAAGACTATGATTTTGTTGGTTCCAATTCAAGATGTTTCCATCATAACCATTTCCGCCAATCCTTCTAAGGCTTCCTCGAGAAAGCCTGTTAGGATTACACCCGTTCCAAGAATCGCTCCGTTAATCATTACTATCCCTGGTCCTATCCCATACACTTCAGGTAAAGCTGTCCCTTGGCACTATGGGGCCGATGTGTATCACCATGGAGTTAAGCAAGACTTAAAGGTTGAAGAAGACGATGCTGATATCAGCAATATTGTCGGGGCTAGCAAGGTCACCAGAAGTGGAAGACTCTTCTCTCCTGAGATTTCTCCTCCGACTGTTCATAAACTTGTATGGGTAACAGCCTCACATGCTTTTTACGTTTCTATTTGTATCCTACTAAGGATAATAATCCAAACTTCAATTGGAGATAATGATCCTAACTTCTGTCAAAGAATGCCAACAACCCAAACTTAGGTCTCTGGCTTTTGATGGAGGAACACCGATACATGGATTTACATCCTTGACCAGTTAGGGATGACGCTCCTGACTTCCGACATGCTCTTCAAATACACAAATTGTTTATCTCGCCCCTGGACTTGATCTGATCAACCCTTGAAGCGGAGGAAATGCCCCTGCATAATGTCTTGCCCCAATATGTAGGGATTTTATAAACTTGCCTCGAGAAGACTTTCTGAAATCTATACCATCAAGATAAACAGCCCCAATGTTGTGAACTTTGGAGGAAGGCTCCTGGATAACCAAAGTTGGAGATGGTTTCAACCATGCTTGAATGAATGCCCATGCATCTTTAGATTATGAAAAGAATCCCCTCTAATTAACGGATTCTCGGAGAAATTTGTAAAATCTCGACATAACTGCCCCAGTTTGACTGCACTTTGAAGGATCGAATCCCGACCTAAATGCCTCGGATTGGCTGAACACTTACTCAACAGAGTATTCAACATGCTTGCCCCTGCTCAACAGAGTCTCGACATACCATTTCCTCGCCTCATTCTCCCGGAGAAATGAGAAACTCACAGAGTTTTAAAGACAACACCTCCTCAGGGTAATCGACTCATGTATTGAGAGTAGGTTAGTACACGATCATATTTCTCAACTGGAACTGCTTTATTCTCCAACAGATACTTGAAGAAATCGGACCTCGGGACCAATTGAAAGTAATGCACCACTGCTCAACAGAGACTTCTGGGCAATCATACTTCTACAGAATCTGCTTCAGGTCATTTCTCAAACTGGTATTATTTTACTCAATGGAGTCAACAAAAGGTCTTCCCCAAATTAAGGTCATTTTTCAAAATGATTTACCTTTCAATGGTATCCGGAAGCAATTTGTCCCTCGAGATGATAAAACTTCCATCTGATGCTCATTATGAAAGCTTACTTGATGTTTAAGCACTTGTTCATATTCAAAACATGTTTACTATAAGAATGATAACTCTAATACGAAGCTCATGTTTGTCTTGAAGTTTTAAAAAAAAATTGAAAATATGTCGAAACATCGAATTTTTTTTCTGTACAAAAGAAAGTAAAAAGATGATGTGATACCAACTCAAAAGTTTTAGCAAGCCTACTAGGAGTCAGATTACCATACTCTCGTTACAGTGTGCTTTCGAATTAACCCATACTTCAGTTAGGACTTTTAAGGGTTGTAACGTAGCCTAGTTCACGGTTTTTAGAAAAAAGGATTTGCGGCTCAAAATTATTCGATGCCCACCCATTCTCTATGATATTCTCTAGTCCTATGTTCAGTTAACTAGATACGAGCACTCATCTCTCAAGAGAAATTTACAATGGTTGAGGAGTCAAACGAGGTTTTTGGTCATGCAGTCACTCGCTTTCTCATCCTTCTTTTGTGCTTCTAGTCACACGACTTTGTTCTTTGCTGAGGATTTTTTTTGTAATCCTTTTTCGCTTTTCACGTTTTTCGCTTTCCCTAAATTTTGCTTGGAAAAATTCCTTTTGAATTTGACTCTAAAGTCTAGCGGGATGCCCTGACTTTTTCCTAAGCGACTTATTTTCCAAGTTTCGACTTAGTGGGGATTTTTGTTTCTTTCTTTCATCATTATTTTTCCTTTTGAACACGTCGTGTGACTTCGAGTCGTTTTCGACTTTAAGGAAGTGATTGTGGCCGCCTGAGTCCTTGGTAGATGAGGGATAACCATTGTTGTATCGTCATCTTTGATCCTCCTGATATGCGAGAGATAACCATTATGGTATCATCCTTTTTTATGCACGCTGCTGATAGATAAGGGTTAACCATTGTTGTTTTAAATTTCCTCACCCTTTTTAAGGATAACCATTGTTGTATCCTTAGATGCACACTCCTGATGAGTTCTGAACTCTCGATCAGATTAACTGAACACTACCCTGCCTCGGGTTAAATGTAAGGGTTTTTTTTAAACAGGAAATAAACTCCTACTTCAAGGCTCAAAGGGGTTGACGAGGGTCTATCTCCCTTTTATCTCCGGTGTTTGGGAATTTGAAATAATGTCTGTATATCGTCAGCAAGGTTTTACTCAAAAGCATACCGTTTAAGATATTTGGTATATTTGTCAACATCCTCCCTCCAGAGGTTTTTTTGCCTTATTTAACAAGAGTTAAGTATCAAAAAGAAAAGAATTTTTTTATGAGTGAATACGATTGGAGTAATTCAAGACAAACATATTCAATGTATTATGATTAATATTCGAGAATAAGCAAGTTTTGCATACAAGAAAGTACTGAACCAAACAAGGAAGATTACAAATGAGAATGCAAATGTAATTTGAAATTGCCATGTGGTGGAGACTAGTCTCCGTATGAACTTGTTGCTTTAGAAGATGATATCCCAGTCTTGACATTCACTGAGTCAAAGGAGACTTCAAATCTGAAAGGGTGGCCCGAAATTGATAGCCTTTGCGTCAAGCAGGTCTTGAACCTTTTCTTTAAAGGCCCTACAATCTTCAATGGAATGGCGTAGTGCCCCAGTGTGGTAGTCACATTTCACATTAGGATCAAAATCCCTATAATAAGGGGGAATGACAGGCTTCAATGGCTTGGGTTCCATCAAGGAAAGCTTGAGAAACCGGGGGAACAAATGGACATAAGTCATAGGAACAATGTCGAACACTCTTTTGCATTCCTGTCCCTTTTCTTAACATGTTTCACATTGTAGCAACTGGAATTTAAATCAGAGTCGCCACTATTAGTTTTATCCTAGGGAAGGGAATCTAACAGAAAACCCTAATTCGCAGACAGAGATTTTAGGTTTCGGACTTCTTTAGACAAAAGGAAGGTGTTAAGCACCTTTCATATACCTTATTCACAATGATATTAGGTTTTAGGGTTAGGTTTGGGTAAAATAGGGGTTTTAAGTTTATTAGGGGAAGGGTTTAAATTTTTTATAGACGAATTCGCTACCATTTTTGATTGTATGCCTACGTATCCTCTTATGAGAAATCAGAGTCCCAATTTGTAGTTCGTACGAGTTGGTGTTTTTTAGGGGTTACAAACGTACTTTGAATCACCTCGCATTTTGACCGGGAATAGTGATTGCGGAGATTTTGGCTAAATGTGCGGTTAGTCAAAATCTGTTTGAAACCCTTTTGCAAAAAAACGATTGATTAGCTTAGTTTGTTGCGAAAAATAGTTTGTTGTTTGTTAGTATTTTTTAATCGTGTTAATTGCAAAGAAGTCTTGATTAATGCATGATTAAAAATATTTTAATGCAATGATATAAAATAATATATTCATGAGTTTAAAAAATAATTTATTTATGCCAATATAATAGATAATAATAATATATAATAATAATAATAAAAATAGATAAAAATATAATATAAAAGAAATAATAATAATAATAATAATAATAATAATAATAATAATAATAATAATAATAATAATAAAATAGAATTAAAACAATAATAGAATTATATAAAAACATAAATAAAAAATTAATTAGGCAGGGGTGCAGTTTTAAATCAGTAAGTAAAACAGGGGGGGTGCTAACAGAAAACTAGGCTAGGCCCAAATATGAGTTCTGGACAGGGGGTATGAAGTGTTTGGCGTTTTAGTAATTTCAGGAATGGGGGTGTGAAAAGTAGAGGGCTAGGCCCAACTGCACAGTTTGGAGAGGGGTCCGAGTAATCAGGTGTGGCGAGGGTATACAAATGTTATAGTGGACTTGGCCTCCCGGCCGTCCCATGATGATCTAAGGGACAGAAACGAAGGTGCATACCAATTACGGTGGACACGCACATACGTGATTAAAATGGAACATACATGTTATTTTAATTCATTTTTCCATTATTTTGCTGTCATAGTTTTACAGCAACTCTCTTTCTCCCTCTTTCACGATACCCTTTCCTTTCTTCTTCTCCAACCCTAAACTGCTATCGCAGCGATGCTATCAATATCCCTACCCCACCGTGAATCGAAACCCCACAACACCCAAAACGACAACAACAAAAAACTATGCTAAGTCGAATTTACCCTTTTTCTGATCTTGTTCTCCGATTTTTTGAGCTTCTGGATTTGAATCACCCTCTGTTTCTTGTTAGATTCTGCAAGTTTGTGAATGGTGGCCGACGGTGGTGTTGAAGGTGGTTCAGGCGGTGGTTAGCAAGGCCGGTTAGGGTTTCGGAGATCGAAACCCCAGGCGGTGCTCTTGTTCTTCTTCTACACAATCTTTCTGATCATGCTCTTCTAGTTTCTTCGACTGTTCTTATTTTGGCCTTGTCGTTCTTCTTCGTTCTGTCAACAATCCCCCTTTGTACTGTCGTTCTCTTCCTCGCACCCCCCCCTTTTCTCGTATTTCTGTTTTAGTATATATAGGCCTACGGTTACAAGCTTTGATTTAGGGATATTTTGAATAAATTAGGGATTTAGTTTCATTCCTAATTGATTCTGATTATTGTAATATATTTGATTTCTTTGTTTTATGTATTTTCTGGATTCGATTTGGTAAACATTTGATTTTGGATTTGATAATATTTTAGTCTTGTACCGGTTCTTTTAGAAATTCTAGGCTTTTGTTGTGGATTCTATATAATTGCCTTGTAAAAGATTTGATTCAAAAAAATTGATTTGTACATGTGATACGGTGGGAGAACTGACTAGTGTTTTGCGTTCGTATTCGCACTTGTGCGGTTGAGCAAGAGTCGCCACCGACTTTTTATTTTATCCTAAAGGAAAGGTTAAAAAAGCACAGCAAAAACCTTTTGAGATATTTCGTGGGTTCGGGGGGTAGATTATGAAAAGGGAAGGTATTAGCACCCTTTTCATCCATGGTTATCCATGGGCTCTTAGTTACTTGGTTTTTTAGATCACTTGCCTTGTTTTTCGATTGCTTTGAAAATGGTGTGTGTGTGGGTGCTTTTTGAAAATGTTTTGGAAAAAGATGCCTTGTCTTAGGCAACTAATGTATTTGACTCGTGATTGAGTGTTTTACAAAAGTGTGGATCTTTTCGAAAAGATGTTTTCAAATGTTTTTGAGAGTTTGTTTGAAAGTGTTGTGGATTGTGGTTTTTGAAAAGAAGGCAAGTGTTTTTGCAAGTTTGATCTCAAGTAACTAAGAGTTTTGTCTACCCTATTGTACTCAAAGGTTTTTTGTCATGTTTTAACCCCTTTTAACAATTTTGTTCCACCATTGAAATTGGTAGACAATCTTGCGTTTAGGAAGTTTATTCGGGACGGGCGCGGGTCATCGCATGGACCATGAATGCAATGATGCCAAGTGTCTTTGGCAATTTGCTTTGAAGGGACTATGATCATTCCGTTTAGGCAACACTTTGAGACTTATGATCATTTGATTTTGTTTTGCCAAAGATACTCGACGTGCAAGCATGGCCCATTTTGGAAGGCAACATGTGGGATTACCCTAGAGGGTGCAAGTGTGATTGTGTATTGATTACATGTATCTGTCTTGTATTAGATTATCTAGCGTTTGATTTTATGTACAT
Source organism: Vicia faba (assembly GCA_948472305.1). Lineage (NCBI taxonomy): Eukaryota > Viridiplantae > Streptophyta > Magnoliopsida > Fabales > Fabaceae > Vicia > Vicia faba. The sequence goes on from OX451736.1 coordinate 236,130,315, forward strand.
GCAAACCCTAGGTCTAACCATGATATAATTGGAAAACTGTAAATTGCGGAAATGTAAAATCTACGCTATTACAAAATAGTGTCCGGGAATGGGGGTACAAGTGTATGAATGGGGATGAGACTTATAGTATCCAATAAGTTACAACCAAATCAAATTCGCAATCAAATGTAAATATCAAATATTCAAACATAAGATAAACAAGTGTATAGGAGCAATGTATTGTGTAAGTGTAAGTGTGAGATGTATATGTATTGTGTATGTGTAATTATTTACAAGTGCGAAATGTGAGATTGAAGTGTATTAGGGTTTTTGACCTAGATATGTATTTTAACGAATCTTTGATTTGTATATTTAATTATGTACAAAAGAAAATGTTTTTAATAGAATATTCAAGTTTCTAATTCAATTATGTATAAAATGTTTTAAGAAATTTAAATTATGCAAGAAAATGTATATTTATTTTAGTATGTACAAATGTATTTTATTTAAAGAGTAAATAAAGTAAAAAAGAAAGTATTTTCAATTTTTAATATATGACAAAATGTATTTTAATTATGTGCTTAAAAATAAAAAAAGATTAAAAGGAAGTAATTTTAAGTATTTTAGTATTTTTAATATTAATGTATTATTATGACAAATGTATTAAATTAGAAAAATATAAGGTGTTTATATATAAAAGAAATTAGTGTTAGTAAAAGAAAGGTTAAGTTAATTAAAAATATTATATTGAAGATGCTATGTATATATATAAAAAAAAGAAAGAAGTTAGTATTATAAAAAATGGTTAATTGTAAAACATTAATTTAGGTTAGTAAGAAATAAATGGTTAATTGTAAAAATGTTAACTTGGGCTTCAGAGAAAATGAGAACGGGTCAGGCCCATGGTTCAAGAAAACGATTTAGGGTTAGGGAATGTTGTTCAGTGAGACGCATTAGGGTTTGAACGGTGCCGCGTTCGTACGTTCGTCTTCGTCCTTGCAAGCTTCCTGAGCAACTCACCCCTCCGGCCACCAGTGTCACCCTCAAACCTCTCTTCCCTCCATGGCGTGAACTCAGCGTCCTCTTGATACAAGGTTAGATTTTAGTGTTTATGCTCTTATCTCTGTTTTTACGAATTTGCGTGGTTTTTGATTTTGAGTCTTAACTTTTACCTTTCATTATGAGATGAAGGAGAAGAGAAGAGGGAGAAGATTGTACTACCTTCGTTTTTGGAGATGGAGAAGAGGCGGAGTAGTGGCGCTCAGGAGGCCGGAATGAGCGGAGGGAGCGTGACGAGTCTTTGCTTCTGATGACCCTGGTATTTTTTATCTGATAGCTGTTTTTAGGGTTTTGATGATGATGTGTGCTGAGAACCCTTTTTAATTCACTTCTTTATCTCTTCTACTGCCACTGTATGTTGGTTGTCTTTGAGCATTTGTATGCTTTTGAATATGCTTCCTTGCCTATGACGAAGCTTGCTTCTGAGGCCCTTGAACAGCTTCTTTCTTCTTCTTCTCTCGTGTTGCCTATGTGTTGATTGGAATATGCTTCTTGTTTGACTGCCTTATTGCCCAGTGATGTGTACACTGAGGGCCTGATGGGTTTGCCTTGATATTGCCTCTGAATGACTTGAGTTGTTGTTCTGAAACCATTAGCCTTTTACCTGCGTTGCCCTGAACATGCTTCTTCCTCGCCCCATGATGAATCCAGGATTCTGAGGGCTTGAAGGCTTGATGCTTTTTTGGAGCCTAAAGGCTTTGAAAAGCTTCAGCCTATGTTTTACAATGAAGGGCTTGAGTATGCTTGAGGAATTTGGATTTGGTTTATCAGGTTTGAAAGCTAGGCCAGATTTTGATGGTTAGGCTATTGAGGTTATGTGCTTGCAGTAGGTTTTATCAGTTTGGTATATTTTCTGTTTTTGAATTCTTTGCTTGACAGTTTGAGGGCCTTGCAGGTTTTAGATGTTTTTTTGGTTTATGATTGAATGCTTCAGGTATGTGGTATGTGTTTTTGGTTTGGATGATGTGTTTGATGGTTTTTGAGGGTGAAGCTTTGACAGCAGGTAAGCTTGCAGTAGGTTCTGTTATGCGTTTGTAATGGTGGTTCTGGTTTAAGGTTAAGCTTTAGCAGGTTTTGAGGTTGGCCTGGGGTTTTTATCAGTTTGCAGGTTATGGTTTTACAGGGGTTCTTGATAGTTCAGTGTATGGTATCTGTTTTGTTTTGGAGGCAGACCTTCTGCAGGTTTTGGTTAGGCCAATGCTTTGTATATTTTTCTTCTTCTTGAACCGTGTTGTACTGGCTTGTGGGTTTGTATATTGAGGCAGAGTATCCTCTGCTTGCTGAACCGTGTCCTTGGGTTATATCTTTTCTTGTTGTGCTGTACTGTCTAAGCCTAAAGCCTACAAAACCTGCCTCTATTTCTCTCTTCTTCTCACTCTATAGTACAGTTGAATATTATATGATTTTACTTGTACTATCTTTTCTGAAGGGGCCCCTTTATGCTGGGAAATGATGATTTAGATTGCTTGCATAACACATTTTCCTCTGCATCTTTTTCTTGCTTTTGACAGCTTTATGTGCTTTTTCTTTTCCTTGATATCTTGGGATTTTGTGATATCTTCCATATCTTCTTTGACAGCTTGGGTAGATTTTGACAGCAATTGTACTTTTTGATATCTTTGAGTAGACTTTGGCATTTGATAGGAAGTGGGAATTGGATTTTCCAGTTTGATTTGGATTTGAACTATACAGTTTGAATTTTGGAATTTATGCATTTGACATTTTAAAAAATTATGCATTTTGACATTTTCCATTTATGATAAAAATCTTCCCTCTTTGTGAACCGGGAGAAATCCCGTGATTTGCAGAGAGGGTCAACTGATCCCAGTCAGTGGCCCCTAATGATGAGCAAATTTTATCTGTCCCTTTTTTATTTAACTGCTTTCTGACTTTTCTTCTTTTTGCAGATAAAGAATGGAGCACCGGAGCGGAGTGAAGAATGAAGAATATTAGAAATAGGATAGTTTTTTATTTTATTTAATATTTAAATTAATGTATATTATTGTTTGTAATTTAAATTATAAACAACAATTTGTACAAATAATTCAAATATCAATAAAAATCTAAATTATCCAATTAATTCTAATTTTCTTTATTGTTTATTTATTTATTTAAAACTCTTTGAATTAAAACAATTGAAAAATAAATTTCAATCATTCAATTTTAGAATAATAAATAACTTAAATAAAAACAATATTGATCAATTAAACCTGTCTCTTCCAATATCCAAAGCAAAGCAGCAGTCAACCAAAATAAACTGATCAAGCGCATTCCTTCTTCACTGATTTATCATAAACACTGTGAATCCAATACTGCATACTGTATTTGACTGGCTCAAAGAAAACAACATGAATTCCAACCACTGTCTCTTTCACTGATTAAATCAAAACAATGCGAATTTAACCCCAATCTCGGAATAAACGGCAAAGTGCTGTGGAATTTAAATTCTTCTGAGAACATGCCCATAAAACCTTAATCCTTGATTAAATGCCAAATAACGCTCGCTTGATCAAAATTGAACCAAAAATCATCCAAAGCCCTAAACCAACTGTGAAACAATCCAGAGCTCTGAAAATCAGTAAAAACCCTAATTTCGCTTGACTGACAAGAAAAGTCTGTTTGTCCGATTCTTGAGCCAGTTTAAAAAATCAGGAAATGCTTAAAGCTGAGATTTCTTGGGGAAAAACGCGAGGGCAAATTTTGGGGTACAACAGTTGCCCCTGTTCAATCTTCTTGGACCTGAAGAGTTAGATTGGCAAGTTTGCCTTTCGCGACTTGAAGGTGAAAGAAGATTGGACACTAAAGTGCCCAGAAAATTTGCACTCGTCGATGTGATGGTGGAGGTGAATGGGCTTAAAGATGCAATTTGATGATGGGCTTAAAGATGCCATCTGGTGCGAGGGAATTTTGTCGAGGGATGGGCTTAGAGATGCCATCTGAGAATGGGCTTACAGATGCCATTCGGCGACTGCTGGTAGGAGGATGGGCTTATAGATGCCATCTGGACATGTTGAATTGTATGTCAATGGTGAGTGGACAAGTATCAGAAGGGCCTCCGTGTTTTGGAACATCTCTGAATCGGGGTCCGAACAAGCAACAGATTGACGTCCATATCTGGAGAATCTGTAAGCTATCTGAGATTGAATAAGCAATAGAGCAGCATCCGTTGTTGGGACGTGTCCGTAAACTATTTTCAAAAATTGTGAAGAGTCTGAATCAGTTGGTAGATTGACATCCGTTGTAGGGAGGAATCTGTAAACTGTCTTCAAAAGAAGAGTCTGAATCAGTTGGTAGATTGACATCCGTTGTAGGGAAGAATCTATAAACTGTTTTCAGAAGTTGAGCAGAATCTGAACAAGTCGGTAGATTGACATCCGTTGTAGGGAAGAATCCGTAAACTGTTTTCAGGAGTTGAGCAGAGTCTGAACAAGTCGGTAGATTGACATCCGTTGTAGGGAAGAATCCGTAAACTGTTTCAGAAGTTGAGCAGAGTCTGAATAAGTCGGTAGATTGACATCCGTTGTAGGGAAGAATCCGTAAACTGTTTCAGAAGTCTTGAAGTTGAAGAGGAACCGGTGTAAGGTTTCTGCTGATGCGTCTGAATGAATCTGGAATAAGTATCAGAATGTCGCCGTGTCCGGGTCACATCTGAACTATTTCTGGATGAATCTTGGGAGTTGGTCTGTGTCTGTCGACTGATCTTACCTGAAAAGGCAAAGGGTTAGTTGTATGCAATGCTATGATGCATGATGCAATGCATGTGACATTAATGTTTATGATATGAATGTAATGAAAGCGCATGTAAGCTGATGAGCTAATCTTACCGAGGATACATGAATCCGAGATGGCTGAAGATAAAAGCATCTTGATTGCTGCCGGGGAAAATAAATCCTTGGCTGTCGCTGGGGAAGAGAATTCCTGATGACCTCTACTGGGGGCTCCAAACTAGTAGACTCATGCTGGGGAGGTCAGACTTGAGAATCTTCAGCTTGATGGGAAGTAACCCTGGCGGCTTCACTGGGGAACTCAAGATTTGCCCTTTCCAAAACTCTGTGGGGAGAAGGTTCAATGGTCTGGCTCCGCTGGGGAATTTGATGAACTCCGCTGGGGATACTGAAACTTAAACTCTGAGGGGAATTGAATTCCGGAGGATTCTCTGGCTGGGGATTTGCAAAGATAAGTTACCGCTGGGGAATTTTGATGAACTCCGCTGGGGATAGGAAGAAATTTGGCGAGCGCGCTCTTCCGTGGTGGTTAGCTTGAGAAGAATCTGAATAAGCGATAGGTTAACATCCGTTACTTGGAGAACCCGTGAACTATTTTCAGAAATCTTGAAGAGGAACCGGTGTAGGGCTCCCTGAAGATGAGCTTGTGTAAAAACTGCATCGGGTTTGAACACTTTTGACATTCGAATGCCCCAAGTGGTGATGTAGATAAATTCCTGGCTTATTACAGGTGTTGGTCTACAATCGGTCGTTCACAGATGTTTCATGGGTTGTTACAGGTGTTGATCTGGAATTCTTCAGACATGCCCTGGCCGGATACAGGAGTCGAATCTGGAAATAGTCGTCAACAGATATGCCCTGGCTGGATACAGGAATCGAATCTTCGAACTCTTCAGACGTGCCCTGGCTAGATACAGGAGTCGAGTCTGGAAATGCGGTCAACAGATATGCCCTGGCTGGATACAGGAATCAAATCTGGAAATAGTCGTCAACAAATATGCCCTGGCTGGATACAGGAATCGAATCTGGAAATAGTCGTCAACAGATATGCCCTGGCTGGATACAGGAATCGAATCTTTGAACTCTTCAGACGTGCCCTGGCTAGATACAGGAGTCGAGTCTGGAAATGCGGTCAACAGATATGCCCTGGCTGGATACAGGAATCGAATCTGGAAATAGTCGTCAACAGATATGCCCTGGCTGGATACAGGAATCGAATCTTCGAACTCTTCAGACGTGCCCTGGCTAGATACAGGAATCGAGTCTGGGAATGATGTAGTTGATTTGTTGAACACTTTTGACATTCGAATGCCCCAAGTGGTGACAAAGGAATCTTGAATCAGATTACTCTGTATATTGAGAGATTTCTTGAAATCTTGACTGGACTGCCCCAGGTTAACTGTACTTTGAAAGATCTGTTGGACCTTGACTGGACTGCCCCAGGTTAACTGAACTTTGAAAGATCTGTTGGACCTTGACTGGACTGCCCCAGGTTAACTGAACTTTGAAAGATCTGTTGGACCTTGACTGGACTGCCCCAGGTTAATTGAACTTTGAAAGATCTGTTGGACCTTGACTGGACTGCCCCAGGTTAATTGAATTGTGACATGTCATGCCCCTTGTTGATAGGAGATTTGATGGAAGTGTTTATCCTCTTGAAGAGATTTTGACTTACTGAGAGAGTTTTCGTTCCTCCGAACATTCGCTGTATGAACTTCTTCGCTGTTAAACAAAAGGGTTAAATGCAGACAGTGATATTCGAATAATGCAAAGTTTATGTTTGTCTTTGAAGTTTTGAAAAATGCGTTTTTAGCAGAAAACTTTTCATAAGACAAGTTAACACAAGATTTAGAGCAAAGCCCTACAGGAGTCAGGATACCTTTTGTAACAGTATGCTTTCGAACTAACCCATGCTTCAATTAGGACTTTTGAAGGGTTGTAACGTGGCCTGGCTCGCGGTTTAAGAAACAAAGGATAAAGGCTCAAAGTATATTTGTACCCACCTGCTCTTCGTGATGTTCTTCAACCTAAGCTCAGTTAATGGTGCGTCGCACTCTGTTTTGAGTTTGGAACGACTTTTGGGCGATGGTTCACCATTTGAATTTGGGGAGACAGTCATCATCTCTTTTTCTTTTTCAACATTTTTCATGTTTGTTGAGGATTTTGTAATGACCTCACTATTTTGATTTTGATTTGTTATCCCTAACTTTTGCCTGACTGTTACCGTTTTTCGGGATTACTGTCAGCGGGATGCCCCAACTTTCTTAAGCCTCCTTCATAGGTTTTGGCTTGGTGGGCTTTTCTCTTTTGAGAGATTGACTGTCTATGTGATAGGGAACCACCCTTGTCTTTTGATTCCAAAGGAATACTTTCTTTTTCGACGTCGTTCGTTGTTTTACGAACTGAGAGTTTGCGACTTCAATGCGCACTTTCTTTTGATTTAACTGAGATACTACCCTGCCCCAGGTTTATATCAAGGGTTTTGATTGTTTAGAATAGAGAACTCCTACTTCTTTGGCTCGAAGGGGTTGACTAGGGATTAACTTCCTTATAACTCCAGTGTTTGGGATTTGAAAGAAATGCCTGTACATCATCAGCAAGGTCTGTTCAAAATTATACTGTATAAGATCACGGTATTGTTTCGTCATCCTCCCTCTAAAGGCTTGCAGCTTTTTATCAAGAGTCAAATATCATAAAGAAAAGCATAAGAGTAGTGAAACGAATGGATGAATTCAAGACAAACATATGCAATGCATTAATGAAAACAGAGTTTAACATCAACAGATAATTGTTTGACAGCAAAAGAAATTACAACTTTGAGAATTCAAAAAGAAGTAAAAGTCTTTCAGTTTGAGCCTCGTTACTTCAAGCGGAGAACCCTTTAACGAAAGATCTTCATCTCACCGTCTGGCATGAATTCCAGCACCCCAATGTCAATCAGATCTTGAATCTTGTTCTTCAAGGCCCAACAGTCGTTGGTGCCGTGTCCCGGGCTGTGGGAATGGTAAACACAGAATGCGTCGGGGTTAAAGTGAGGAGAGGAGATATTGGGCTTCTGAGGAGGATCCTTTACGGTAAGCAAATTGACCTCCAACAGGCGCTTCAGTATGAAGAATGATGGTATTTCAGTCTCCGTGAACTGTCTTCCCGACTTTTCTTGTTTACGCCGATTTCCCCGTTGACGCTGGCGAGGTTGTTGATGGGTTTGTGACCCTGAAGCTAGAAAAGGAGCTTTCCCCTTGTCTTCTTGAGTGGATGGAGGCTGAGCGATGACTTGCTCTTCGACCTCAGACGTTTGCCCCAGTTGGTTGTTTGGAAGCAGTTGGCGGACAAGAACTCTAAGTTCCTCTTGTCTTTGAGATAAGTCTTGAATGAGAGCCATCTGGCCCACCAACTGTCCCATCACTTGAGTCCTCAGTGTTGTTAGATCAAACTGCAGCTCCGCAATCTGATCACTCCTGGCATTTTTGGAACTTCCCAAGCCTTTGGTGAGGAGAGCTTTCATCTCTTCTTGCCCCAGAGACAAGTTCAGGAACATCTCCTGCAGCTGAGCAGTCTGGTCTTGGATGTCTTTGACAGATCTTTCTAGAGCCATCTCTTGCTGAAATAAACAGCAGGAGAGTAAGGAAACCTGAAAAAGGAAGGATTGTCAAAATGCAATGCATGATATGTGGATGCATGCTTTCAAGGATCTCTTGGGGTAAACACAAGAAAAATGTTAGAGGTTGAGCCCTGCTCTTGGATTGGAGATCTCTGCACCAGTGGACGTCTTTCCACGAGAATCAAGCTCACCATGTCGAGTGGGTCATAGCCACTGATTCAAGTTGTTGTACTTGAACTTTGACTGGATTGGTTAGAGGAGAAACCCCCTTGCCCCTTGATAGATGTCTGGTTCAACGTAACCCTGCATCAAAAGAACCCTCGAGATCCTTGAAATGGTTATTGAAAATGCTATGGTATGATGTCATGATGTTATGTACATGTATGCACAAGCAAATGAGTGTATATACAGGCAAACAATATTCACACAAAGCACACAAGGCCTTAGGTTTAGGCTTGCATGAGGTTCAGGTACTACCCTCTTTCAGTTTGTTGGTTAAAACCTGTCTTATCAAAAGTAACCGGGTTCTAGAGGATCTCATATCATTGGCTACCCTCAATCGGTCATAACTCCAGCATCGCAACCTTTTCTCGCGGCCGGAACCATCTCGAGAGTTTAGCCTCAATGAGTGTAGCATACTGCTACTGTTCTAATGGCCAAGTTGGTCAATTAGGGTTCTAAGGTCGGTTGGTGCTTAATGACCCCTCAGAAGACCTATATTCTCCCCGTTGCAACACAAGGGATATAGGTACAGACTAAGATGCCACACCAACGTAGCCACTGCTTCACCCATGTCGGTCTACGCCGGACAGGTCCCTCACAGATTATGCCACCTAAAAGGGTTTCCCCAGATCCGGGTTAGGATCTATGAAACTCCGATACAAAGCCCACAAATGTAAAGCAAACAAAGCAATCAATTGAAAGTAAAGGTGATCTAAACCCTAAGGTAACCCCACTTTTAAGAATTCTCCCCAGCAGAGTCGCCAGTTCTGTGATACGGTGGGAGAACTGACTAGTGTTTTGCGTTCGTATTCGCACTTGTGCGATTGAGCAAGAGTCGCCACCGACTTTTTATTTTATCCTAAAGGAAAGGTTAAAAAAGCACAGCAAAAACCTTTTGAGATATTTCGTGGGTTCGGGGGGTAGATTATGAAAAGGGAAGGTATTAGCACCCTTTTCATCCATGGTTATCCATGGGCTCTTAGTTACTTGGTTTTTTAGATCACTTGCCTTGTTTTTCGATTGCTTTGAAAATGGTGTGTGTGTGGGTGCTTTTTGAAAATGTTTTGGAAAAAGATGCCTTGTCTTAGGCAACTAATGTATTTGACTCGTGATTGAGTGTTTTACAAAAGTGTGGATCTTTTCGAAAAGATGTTTTCAAATGTTTTTGAGAGTTTGTTTGAAAGTGTTGTGGATTGTGGTTTTTTAAAAGAAGGCAAGTGTTTTTGCAAGTTTGATCTCAAGTAACTAAGAGTTTTGTCTACCCTATTGTACTCAAAGGTTTTTTGTCATGTTTTAACCCCTTTTAACAATTTTGTTCCACCATTGAAATTGGTAGACAATCTTGCGTTTAGGAAGTTTATTCGGGACGGGCGCGGGTCATCGCATGGACCATGAATGCAATGATGCCAAGTGTCTTTGGCAATTTGCTTTGAAGGGACTATGATCATTCCGTTTAGGCAACACTTTGAGACTTATGATCATTTGATTTTGTTTTGCCAAAGATACTCGACGTGCAAGCATGGCCCATTTTGGAAGGCAACATGTGGGATTACCCTAGAGGGTGCAAGTGTGATTGTGTATTGATTACATGTATCTGTCTTGTATTAGATTATCTAGCGTTTGATTTTATGTACATGCAAACCCTAGGTCTAACCATGATATAATTGGAAAACTGTAAATTGCGGAAATGTAAAATCTACGCTATTACAAAATAGTGTCCGAGAATGGGGGTACAAGTGTATGAATGGGGATGAGACTTATAGTATCCAATAAGTTACAACCAAATCGAATTCGCAATCAAATGTAAATATCAAATATTCAAACATAAGATAAACAAGTGTATAGGAGCAATGTATTGTGTAAGTGTAAGTGTGAGATGTATATGTATTGTGTATGTGTAATTATTTACAAGTGCGAAATGTGAGATTGAAGCGTATTAGGGTTTGTGACCTAGATATGTATTTTAACGAATCTTTGATTTGTATATTTAATTATGTACAAAAGAAAATTTTTTTAATAGAATATTAAAGTTTCTAATTCAATTATGTATAAAATGTTTTAAGAAATTTAAATTATGCAAGAAAATGTATATTTATTTTAGTATGTACAAATGTATTTTATTTAAAGAGTAAATAAAGTAAAAAAGAAAGTATTTTCAATTTTTAATATATGACAAAATGTATTTTAATTATGTGCTTAAAAATAAAAAAAGATTAAAAGGAAGTAATTTTAAGTATTTTAGTATTTTTAATATTAATGTATTATTATGACAAATGTATTAAATTAGAAAAATATAAGGTGTTTATATATAAAAGAAATTAGTGTTAGTAAAAGAAAGGTTAAGTTAATTAAAAATATTATATTGAAGATGCTATGTATATATATATAAAAAAGAAAGAAGTTAGTATTATAAAAAATGGTTAATTGTAAAACATTAATTTAGGTTAGTAAGAAATAAATGGTTAATTGTAAAAATGTTAACTTGGGCTTCAGAGAAAATGAGAACGGGTCAGGCCCATGGTTCAAGAAAACGATTTTGGGTTAGGGAATGTTGTTCAGTGAGACGCATTAGGGTTTGAACGGTGCCGCGTTCGTACGTTCGTCTTCGTCCTTGCAAGCTTCCTGAGCAACTCACCCCTCCGGCCACCAGTGTCACCCTCAAACCTCTCTTCCCTCTATGGCGTGAACTCAACGTCCTCTTGATACAAGGTTAGATTTTAGTGTTTATGCTCTTATCTCTGTTTTTACGAATTTGCGTGGTTTTTGATTTTGAGTCTTAACTTTTACCTTTCATTATGAGATGAAGGAGAAGAGAAGAGGGAGAAGATTGTACTACCTTCGTTTTTGGAGATGGAGAAGAGGCGGAGGAGTGGCGCTCAGGAGGCCGGAATGAGCGGAGGGATCGTGACGAGTCTTTGCTTCTGATGACCCTGGTATTTTTTATCTGATAGCTGTTTTTAGGGTTTTGATGATGATGTGTGCTGAGAACCCTTTTTAATTCACTTCTTTATCTCTTCTACTGCCACTGTATGTTGGTTGTCTTTGAGCATTTGTATGCTTTTGAATATGCTTCCTTGCCTATGACGAAGCTTGCTTCTGAGGCCCTTGAACAGCTTCTTTCTTCTTCTTCTCTCGTGTTGCCTATGTGTTGATTGGAATATGCTTCTTGTTTGACTGCCTTATTGCCCAGTGATGTGTACACTGAGGGCCTGATGGGTTTGCCTTGATATTGCCTCTGAATGACTTGAGTTGTTGTTCTGAAACCATTAGCCTTTTACCTGCGTTGCCCTGAACATGCTTCTTCCTCGCCCCATGATGAATCCAGGATTCTGAGGGCTTGAAGGCTTGATGCTTTTTTGGAGCCTAAAGGCTTTGAAAAGCTTCAGCCTATGTTTTACAATGAAGGGCTTGAGTATGCTTGAGGAATTTGGATTTGGTTTATCAGGTTTGAAAGCTAGGCCAGATTTTGATGGTTAGGCTATTGAGGTTATGTGCTTGCAGTAGGTTTTATCAGTTTGGTATATTTTCTGTTTTTGAATTCTTTGCTTGACAGTTTGAGGGCCTTGCAGGTTTTAGATGTTTTTTTGGTTTATGATTGAATGCTTCAGGTATGTGGTATGTGTTTTTGGTTTGGATGATGTGTTTGATGGTTTTTGAGGGTGAAGCTTTGACAGCAGGTAAGCTTGCAGTAGGTTCTGTTATGCGTTTGTAATGGTGGTTCTGGTTTAAGGTTAAGCTTTAGCAGGTTTTGAGGTTGGCCTGGGGTTTTTATCAGTTTGCAGGTTATGGTTTTACAGGGGTTCTTGATAGTTCAGTGTATGGTATCTGTTTTGTTTTGGAGGCAGACCTTCTGCAGGTTTTGGTTAGGCCAATGCTTTGTATATTTTTCTTCTTCTTGAACCGTGTTGTACTGGCTTGTGGGTTTGTATATTGAGGCAGAGTATCCTCTGCTTGCTGAACCGTGTCCTTGGGTTATATCTTTTCTTGTTGTGCTGTACTGTCTAAGCCTAAAGCCTACAAAACCTGCCTCTATTTCTCTCTTCTTCTCACTCTATAGTACAGTTGAATATTATATGATTTTACTTGTACTATCTTTTCTGAAGGGGCCCCTTTATGCTGGGAAATGATGATTTAGATTGCTTGCATAACACATTTTCCTCTGCATCTTTTTCTTGCTTTTGACAGCTTTATGTGCTTTTTCTTTTCCTTGATATCTTGGGATTTTGTGATATCTTCCATATCTTCTTTGACAGCTTGGGTAGATTTTGACAGCAATTGTACTTTTTGATATCTTTGAGTAGACTTTGGCATTTGATAGGAAGTGGGAATTGGATTTTCCAGTTTGATTTGGATTTGAACTATACAGTTTGAATTTTGGAATTTATGCATTTGACATTTTAAAAAATTATGCATTTTGACATTTTCCATTTATGATAAAAATCTTCCCTCTTTGTGAACCGGGAGAAATCCTGTGATTTGCAGAGAGGGTCAACTGATCCCAGTCAGTGGCCCCTAATGATGAGCAAATTTTATCTGTCCCTTTTTTATTTAACTGCTTTCTGACTTTTCTTCTTTTTGCAGATAAAGAATGGAGCACCGGAGCGGAGTGAAGAATGAAGAATATTAGAAATAGGATAGTTTTTTATTTTATTTAATATTTAAATTAATGTATATTATTGTTTGTGTGATCGGTGGATCTGGAACTGACTGTTTAACGCTGGTTCGCGAAATGTCGCGGAAGCAAGAGTCGCCACCGTCTTTTATTTTCTCCAAATGGAAAGGACAAAAGCACAAAAAAATTCCTTAAAGAGATTGCTCTCGGTTCGGGAGGTAGGTTATAGAAAGGGAAGGTGTTAGCACCCTTTCTATCCATGGTTATCCATGGGCTCTTAGATACTCGCTCATTGTGTTTTCAAAAATGGTTTGTTTGCTTTTCAACTGTGGGTTTTAAAAAAAGTTTCTTTGAAAATTCCAGTTCGACTCTTGTATCAGTCCTCAAGAGTGTTTGAAAAATTGCTTTCGAAAGCTTTTTGAAAAGGTGTCGGTGTGAAAAGTGTTTTTTTGATTTTGTTTTGAAATTAGAGCAAGTATCTAGAGTCGTCTACCTACCCTAAAGAATTCGTCTGTGTAAATGTCCTTTAAAGTAGTGCCATCCCACCATTGAGAGGTAGGTAGCACCACCGTTGGAGGTGTTCGGGTCAATTCGAGGTTCGGGACATGGTGATCACCAGAGCAATGGGAAGACACCTTAGAAGCTACCTTCATGCCAGGTTCCCGGATCATGAGGACTTACTAAGACATCCTCTACTCGACGATCACCTTTCGAGGCAAGGCAACAGTGAGGCGTACCCTAGGGGTGGTGTGTGCGATTCGTGTGTCGTTTTCATTGATATTTGTCTTGTCATGTTATTGGTTTTCTACGCTTGATTTTATTTAAGTCCATTCATTCTTGCATGCATTTGTTAACAGTTAAAAATTGCGAGGAAAAGTAAATCTAAAGCTATTACAAAGGCGCGGGTCCACATCGCCAAAATTAAACCGGACCCGATTTGACAGAAAGTAAAGAAATTAACAGAATTAAAAAGTGCGAGAAGTAAATGTTACAAAGCTTCGGGAGAGATACATAATTATTTAAATGACATAAAATAAACATGCGAAATTAAATAATTAAAAATATGGGCATTGGACCCTTTTGCAAAATATTAAAATTAACGAGGAATTAAAATTAAAAATTACAAGAGAATGTTTTTGGTATTTTTAGTGTTTTTTAAGATTTAATAGAAAAAGAATCAATTAAAACTAAAATAAAAGGCAAACCCTAATTCTATTTATTTTTAAGATTATTAAGAAAAATGTTGAAGTTTTTTTAACCTAATTTAACCCTAAGTTATTTATGTACAATTTAATTATAAAAATAAATAAATAAATAATATTATGGTAGAAAGAAAAATTAAAAGGAATAAAATTTATTAAACCTAATTCTATGTTTTTTTATATTTTTATTGTGAAAAGAATTAAGGTTGCAACCTAATTTAAAACTAATTAATTACATGCTAATTTATTTACAAGAAAATATCAAAATAAATAATCATTATATTTTTTATCTTTTTCTGAGTTTTTTATGATGTTTTTGTATTTTGTAAAAAAAATAATTAATTAAATAACAGTAATTAAAACAAAAATAAGAATTAAAACAAGAATAGAAAAAAAATGGAAAAAATGAAAAGAAAGTGCAAACCAAAGGGGGTCTGCCCCTGATTTTGGAGGTATAGCCCAAGGTTTCTGGCCCAATAAGCTTTGATCTTTTTGACTTTTCTGACTAGCATGTGGTGCATGGACTAGGGCTTAGTGTGTTCACCCAATCCGTGCTTTTGATCTGAATATGCTAGACGCGTGGATGCCTGGATGAGGAGGTGTATCATGGAACGACAATGTTAACCTGCATATGATTATCATTTGAAGAATAATATTGAGGATATGAAAGACCTGGGGTTCGAACCCAGGTCACGTGCATTATCTCCAGGTATGCTTGCCACTGCGCCACTTCATGCAATGTTAATATTAAATAAGCAACAAATATTATAAAAAGAACAACTGCATTAGTAAGCTAAACGCGCGAAATTTTGAACCCTCCAATCAACGCCGGCCACGAGTTCGTCTTCTTCACTTTTTCTGAAACATAAACAATGGGCAACGGTTTTATGTGTGTTCTCTTAGGCCTGTTTCAAGAAAATAGCGACTAGCGCTATAGGGTCAATAAATTAGGCGCGAGGGCATGTTTAGGATCGTCCAGGTCTTCTGATTACAACCATGGCATAATGGTGGTCTGATTTTGCTTGGTCTGAAAACCCCTAATTCAAAAACCTGCAAACCCTAAAAAGCAATAATGGTGGAATCGCGTATGTAGCATAAAAACTCAATTAAACATAATGGTTAGTCTCAGAACTTCATAATGAACATGATTCCATGAATAGAATGCAATGATTATGCTTCAAAATCAAAATACGATTATGCAATTTTCTTGATGCAGTTTGCGTCCTAGGTACCGATTCTTGGCGTTTGAGTCGATGATTCTGATTGGGATGTGCTCAGTAATCTCCAAGGAAGCTATTGGAATGAAAATTATGCTGTGAACCGACCTGTAACAATGTTTTCAGAATTGAGTTTTATGGAGAAAATTTCAAGTTTGTAAAGGACTTTTCTGTGCAGCTTTTTGTCTATGGACATTAGGGTTGTGATCAGGCATTTGTAGTGAATCAATTAGGTTAAGAAAATTGACTAGAATCTCTTGTATTCATGAATTGAAGATTTGATTTTTTCCACCATTATTTTCATATCTTTTTCATGTGCTTTTGTATCAATTATGCTCAAATCAAACCAAATCTTTCCCTATTGACCTATGCACGAAATATTGAAGGCAAAATATGCATGAAAAGATTTATTAGGTCAAGTTAGATATTTTTCATATATTTAAATGATTTAAATGAATTAATATAAATAAAAATTCAAATAAATAAATAAAAAATGAGAAAATACTTCCCTTTGGGCCAAGTGGTCGTGCACATGCTTGGAATGATGAATCATGGAAGAGAAATGGGCCCATTAGCAATTTTAGGTCATTTGAAGTAATGTTGACTTTTCAAAATGTCCAAAAATTTCCCAACTTCCACAAGGCATAACTTGCTCAATTGTTAATCTTTTCTCATGTTCTTGGACATTTTGGAAAGATCTTTGAGTCCTCTAACCAATTCCTTTGGTCCCATGTCATTTTGATTTACCAATCTCAAGTTATGGCCTTTGACTTAAAGTCCCTTTTTGTTGACTTTTGAAAATGACCTATAATGTTGAAATTGATAACTTTTTGTGAGAGCATTTCTTGGACTTGAAGTATGAAGATGAGTTGTAGGAAATGTCTTTCTCTTCAAAATGAGCTTTGGATGGGATTTTTCTGATAATCCATGTGAAAGTTATGCCCTGGTCAATTTCAGTTGACTTTTTCAGCTGTCCAAATAAGGAAACTTTTGCATCTTTGAGGATTTCTGAGCCAAATTTTGAGAATCATGATCAAGCATTGATCAAATGATGTTTGTGGCTTCAAAATGATATGGTGACCAAAAATTTGAACTTTTGACTGCCAAATGACCCTTTTGCCCCTACAGTTGACTGTAGTGCAATTTAGGGTTTTGACTGTGCAATTTTGAGCTGAATGCCTTGAAACTTGATATGAAGATGCTTGACCATATTTGTGAGCATGTGAGACTTGATTGGGCCTTTGAAAACTTCATTCTCTTGATCAGAACACAAACCCTAGTTTTGACTGTATAGGAGGCCTTGCACTGTGCAACCCTTGGGGAATTTTGTGACTTGGCTTGGCAATTTCTTGGAGAATGTGGGAGGGAAAATTTTGGGGTACAACAGTTGCCCCTGTTCAATCTTCTTAGACCTGAGGATGCAGATTGGCTGACGTGCCTTTCGTAATCCGAGGGTAGAAGATGATTGAACACTAGAGTGCCCAGAAATTTGTGCTCACCTGTTAGCAGTGTGATGGGGGGAATGGACTTATAGATGCCATTTAGAGATTGCTGGATAGGATGATGGGCTTATAGATGCCATCTGGATGTTGATCGCGTAAGAGATTCCTTAGCGAGAACCTGTATACCTGCAAAAGAAACATGAGTACCTGACACGTTGCAGGAGTTGATTTTCAGATGCTTTGTGTAAATATGTCCTGACTGGTTACAGGAGCTGGGTCTGGAGCTTAGAAAGGTTTTTGTTGATAATGATGTGATGCATGAATCCGGGGCAGTTACTACCTCAACGGGATGATGAGAGAACCTTTGGGTGATTACTACCTCAACGGGACGATGAGAGAACCTTTGGGCGATTACTACCTCAACGGGACGATGAGAGAACCTTGGGCGATTACTACCTCAACGGGATGATGAGAGAACCTTTGGGCGATTACTACCTCAACGGGACGATGAGAGAACCTTGGGCGATTACTACCTCAACGGGATGATGAGAGAACCTTTGGGCGATTACTACCTCAACGGGACGATGAGAGAACCTTTGGGCGATTACTACCTCAACGGGACAATGAGAGAACCTTGGGCGATTACTACCTCAGTGGGACGATGAGAGAACCTTGGGCGATTACTACCTCAGCGGGACGATGAGAGAACCTTTGGGCGATTTCTACCTCAACGGGACGATGAGAGAACCTTTGACGATTACTACCTCAGCAGGATGATGAGAGAATCTTAGGCGACTACAACCTCAGCAGGATGATGAGAGAATCTTAGGCGACTACAACCTCAGCAGGATGATGAGAGAATCTTAGGCGACTACAACCTCAACAGGATGATGAGAGAATCTTAGGCGACTACAACCTCAGCAGAATGATGAGAGAATCTTAGGCGACTACAACCTCAGCAGAATGATGAGAGAATCTTTAGGCGACTACAACCTCAGCAGAATGATGAGAGAATCTTTGGCGACTTCAACCTCAGCAGAATGATGAGAGAATCTTTGGCGACTACAACCTCAGCAGAATGATGAGAGAATCTTAGGCGACTACAACCTCAGCAGAATGATGAGAGAATCTTTAGGCGACTACAACCTCAGCAGAATGATGAGAGAATCTTTGGCGACTACAACCTCAAAAGGTAAATACTTTTATCTGTTGATCTTTCTTTCCTGAAAAAGTAACGAGTTAGTTGTATGCAATGTCATATTGTATGACATGCTTGATGTCATGATGTTCTCAAAAATAAATGAGATTGAGGTGATATGATGCGTCTATGCATGCCATAATGATGTATGTGATGTTTTATGAATGTGTTTTTTCGTCTAGGAAAATGAATCCCTGACGGGTGCCGGGAAATTAAATCCTGGGCTGATGCTGAATAGATCTTTGTTTCCGCTGGGGATGATTGTTGCAAGAATACCGGGAGAAGATGGCTCCGTTGGGGAATAGACCTAGCAAATGGACGATTCTGCGGGGAGAAAAGATACTCTAGCGACCATGCTGGGAAGCAATACTCTGTGGGGAGAGAGATACTTTGCTGAGTTGTTGATGATAACTTGCTGGGGGTCAGACGACTTCGTCGAGGACGCTCTTTCCATGGCTTTTGGCTGAGGATAACCCAGTTATATCCTGGTAAGGAAATAACTCTTTGAATAAAACCGGGATACGCGTGCTCGTGCTTTGCGAGGACAAGCTTCCAGAATCTACTGGGGATAATCTTACTGCTTGGAGAGATGGATTCCAACTTTCTTGGGGAAACTGGATTGGACTCTTCTGGGGAAGTTTTGATATGCTGGGGAAGAAGTGATTCCTTTGAATGTTGATATGCCGCCGGGGAACCACCTTTATATTAAGACTGCCGGGGATGCTTGTTACGAATATATGTATGTTGCTGGGGAAGTATTGAGATCTGCTGGAGGATACTCAACTTCCTTGAGATTTGATAACTCTGCGTTGGAGAAGAGTGTACTGACTGCTGACTTACTCTCTGGGGGATTAGGATATTTGGTTATGTTCTTTAGCTGAACTCACCTTGATACCCTGGAGGATAGAACAATCAGATTGCTTAAACCACCCGTTATTGCCCCTGTTTCTATGGGGAGGCACATGTGGGATGCTGATAGTTATTGATGGACAAACCTTCTTCTGGTAGACAGATGGCAGGACATAGTCGTACGCTTTAATCCCTAACTTTTGCCCGGACCGCCCTTTCGGGTTTTCAGTCCACCGGGATACCCATTTTTGCTCAAGCCGCCTTTTCAGGTTTTCGACTTGCCGGGTGTACAGATTTTTTCATTTCATCCCTTCATTTTGCCCGAACCCTTTTGGTTCGCCGGGAAGCCCTTATTTTTGCCTAGGTATGTCAACCTAGCGGGTCTTTGATTGTGCGTAGTATTTTTCCGACTATGTCCGTGCTTTCAGAATGTAGGGGGCTGCCCCGAGTGACTCAGGCGGAGATTTGCCCCAGGCTGTCTTGGTATTTGAGAGATTCTCCGAATCTTGACTGAACTTCCCCAGATGATGGACACTGATCATGCCGTGCCCCTTGATTGGAAGCGCTCTTGTTCATTGGGCATTCATCGTGCGAATTTCCCTGCTGTTCAAACAAAAAGTCATATGCAAACAAAGTTATGTTAAAAATGCAAAGCTTATGTCTGTCTTGGAGATTTTGAAAATGAATTCTTTTTCATAAAACGAGTGAATGTTTGCAAAGCATGATGTCAACTCCGTATTTACCGTAGGCCTTAAGGAGTCAGGATACCTTTCGTAACAGTATGCTTTCGAACTAACCCATGCTTCAGCTAGGACTTTTAAGGGTTATAACGTGGCCTGGTTCACGGTTTAAGAAACAAAGGATAAAGGCTCAAATTATTTGTACCCACCCGCTCTTTGTGATGTTCTCCAAACCTAAACTCAGTTGATCATACGTTAGACCTTGTTTGAGTCTTTGCTCTGATTTTCCGGTGATGATTCGGATGTTGATAACTTATTTTGGATAGGCAGTCACTCCTTTTTTTTGTTGAGGGTTTGTAAGACCTCTTTCTTGATTTTTGTTATCCCTTTCTTTTTTGCCTGAACTGTTTCCTTTTTTGGAATTACAGTCAGCGGGATGCCCCAGTTTTGTAAGTCTCCTTCATAGGTCTTGACTTAATGGGTTTTTTAACTTGAGAAGTAATGGCTGCCTTTCTTTTTTGAATATTCGGAACCATCATGTCTTCCTTTGTTTTGCAACGACCTTTTTGGTGCCATTCGTTATGCACTTGGATCAACTGAGAGACTACCCTGCCCCAGGTTATGATTAATGGTTTTAAATTTCAAAAAGAAAAACTCCTACTTCTTTGGCTCAGAGGGGTTGACGAGGGATTATCATCCTTATAACTCCAGTGTTTAGGGATTGAAACAATGCCTGTACCTCATCAGCGGGGTCTGTTCAAAAGCATACTGTAGATCGTGGTATCGTTTTCGTCATCCTCCCTCAAGAGGCTTAGAATTATTAACTGAGCGTTGATCATCAGAAAAAATATGAAAATAATTTGCATATAGTGAATACGAATATATTGCTTCAAAACAGACATGCGATGCATTAATGAAATAACAAAGTTTGACATGAATAAAATGTTTGAACAATCAAAGAAAAATACAACTTGAACATTTGAATGAACAAAAGACATTCTCGATGATTTGGTGTAGGATCAGTGTTCAAACTCGACTTCCTTGGCGTCAATCAAATCCTGGATCTTGTTCTTCAAGGTCCAACAGTCGTCGGTGTTATGTCCAGGACTGCCAGAATGGTAGGCACATCTCACACCCGGGTTGTACTTGGGAGAGGAAGTGTCAGGATTTTGAGGAGGATCCTTTAGTGTGATCAGTTTCGCCTTCAGCAATTGCTGTAATGCCTGAGACAAAGACATGTTGATGTCAGTATACTTCCTATCTTGATACTTTATCCTACGCCTATTGTTCTTTCTTGGTTGAACGGGCGTGGGATCAGAAATCTGGATTGCCCCTACATCATGACGACCCCTTTTACCATATATAGCATTGGACTCTTTCTTCCCACTGTGGGGCTTTTTCTGAGTATCGGCAGGTGCGGTTTCTTGAATCTTCCCCGACTTGATACCAGCTTCGATTCTCTCCCCAGTCAAGATAAGATCTGTGAACCCAGCAGAAGAATTCCCAATCAGATGGTTGTAGAATGGACCAGACAAAGTCCCCAAGAACATGTCAACGAGCTCACGGTCAATTAGAGGTGGTTGTACCCTTCCAGCAAGGTCTCTCCATTTTTGAGCATATTCTTTGAAACCTTCGCCTGCACCCCTAGACATTCCCTGAAGCTGAGTGCGCGTGGGAGCGAGGTCGGCATTGTACTGGTAATGCTTGTAGAAAGCAGTGGCCAAGTCCTCCCAGCTGCGGATGTTGGCTCCACTCAGTTGATAGAACCACTCGAGCTGAGTCCCTGAAAGGCTCTCTTGGAAGAAATGGATCCATAAGTTTTTGTCAGCTGTATAGGGCTGGATCCTCCTTGTGTAAGCCCTGAGATGCAATTTAGGACAGGATGCCCCGTCGTATTTAGCAAAGGCAGGTGCCTTAAACTTGTGCGGGATCACTACCCCAGAAGACAGACCTAGATCCTCGAAGTCCAGGCCAGGCACTTTTTGTATCTCCATCGCACTTAGCCGGTCTTCCAACTGTTTGTACCTGTCTTCAGCTGGAGGGTACTGTTCATCGTTGAAATCCGTTTCATTGTCGGAGACCACTGGACTGAGAACCCTTTCCTCTTGATGACTGCCTTTTCCCACAGATGGAGTTGTCCTCTCAGCTTGATCCTGCAGGGTATTCCCAGCTCTGTGTCTAGGGCTGAATAAAACAGTCCTCTTCTTCTTCTTTTCCTTCTTCAAGAGCAAAGCCTTCAGATCTTGTTGCCCCTGGGTCAAATTCATGATCAGCCCTTGGAACTGGGCGTTCTGAGCCTGGAGGGCCTTGATGGTGTGCTCGGTTGAGGATTCAGGATTCATGACGAGACTGCTGAAATAAACAGCGAAGAAGGTAAGTAACCTGCAGAGAAAGGGTACCTGTTATGCAATGATATGTATGATATGTATGCAATGATTTCAAGGACCTCGCGGGATAAACAAGGAAATTTGTTAGAACTTGGATCCGACGGTTTGATTGAAGGAACTGCATGTCGTTGAGAGTCCTTCTTCAAAGGTCAAAGGCTCACCATATCCAGTGGGTCATAGCCCCTGACTCAAGTCATCAACCTTATTTTGCTTTCCAAACAACCTTGGCTAGGGGAACCTTCTTCAGGAGTCAGAGCTCACCATATCGAGTGGGTCATAGCCCCTGACAACTCTGTCTAGAGGAAAATAAATCCTCTTTGCCCCTTGCTGGGATAGTTGATTCACCATGACCTGCATCACAAGCCCTTGAG
The DNA here is from genome assembly GCA_948472305.1 of Vicia faba. Classification (NCBI taxonomy): domain Eukaryota; kingdom Viridiplantae; phylum Streptophyta; class Magnoliopsida; order Fabales; family Fabaceae; genus Vicia; species Vicia faba. The sequence continues at coordinate 236,152,859 of OX451736.1, forward strand.
ATCCTTGAAATGGGTTAGGATGTATGCAATGGTATGATGTTATGGTATGCATGGGGTAATGTGAGTAACCCTGTTAGGAGCCCTTATTAAGGACTATAAACAAACCCTGCAAGAAATTCAGTATACTTTGTTATGAGTCCCAGTTAAGGACTATAAACAAACCCTGCAAGAAGTTCATGTGTCAGATAACAAGTATGCAAGTAGTCAAGTACGAAGGCACACAAGTCACACAAGAGAGGCCCTTAGAGTTTAGGCCAACATGAGGTCTAGGTATTACCCTCTTGAAGTTGGTGGGCTCAACCTGTCCTATTAGAAGTAACCGGGTTCTAAGGGTCCCAATATCACGGGATTGCTTTCATTGTTCATCGTTTCGATTTAGCCACTGAACTGGCGACCGAAATATTCCAGGAAAGCAACCCTCAATTGAGTGTAGTATCGAGTATCAACCAACCTCGGACTGCACCAAAGTCAGTTATCTCACTACCCTAAAGAGGCCAAGATAGTTCAATTAAGGTTCCTAAGGTCTGTTGATGCTTCACGACACCACGCGGAGGCCCCGTACTCTCCTTGACTGAACTCAAGGGTTACCGGTACACACCAAAGTGCCACATCAACGTAGCAGACTGTTTCAACCATGTCGGTATACCCCGCACAGTTCCCTCACAGCCTTGTTGCTACTTTCTAAGAAGGTATCCCCAGATCCGGGTTAGGATCTATAGAACTCCCAAGACAGTCCCACAATTTAAAGCAAGCAAAGAAGACAATTGAAAACACAGTTATGAACTATCCCTAAGGTACACCTCACTTTAAGTTAAGTCCCCAGCAGAGTCGCCAGTTCTGTGATCGGTGGATCTGGAACTGACTGTTTAACGCTGGTTCACGAAATGTCGCGGAAGCAAGAGTCGCCACCGTCTTTTATTTTCTCCAAATGGAAAGGACAAAAGCACAAAAAAATTCCTTAAAGAGATTGCTCTCGGTTCGGGAGGTAGGTTATAGAAAGGGAAGGTGTTAGCACCCTTTCTATCCATGGTTATCCATGGGCTCTTAGATACTCGCTCATTGTGTTTTCAAAAATGGTTTGTTTGCTTTTCAACTGTGGGTTTTAAAAAAAGTTTCTTTGAAAATTCCAGTTCGACTCTTGTATCAGTCCTCAAGAGTGTTTGAAAAATTGCTTTCGAAAGCTTTTTGAAAAGGTGTCGGTGTGAAAAGTGTTTTTTTGATTTTGTTTTGAAATTAGAGCAAGTATCTAGAGTCGTCTACCTACCCTAAGGAATTCGTCTGTGTAAATGTCCTTTAAAGTAGTGCCATCCCACCATTGAGAGGTAGGTAGCACCACCGTTGGAGGTGTTCGGGTCAATTCGAGGTTCGGGACATGGTGATCACCAGAGCAATGGGAAGACACCTTAGAAGCTACCTTCATGCCAGGTTCCCGGATCATGAGGACTTACTAAGACATCCTCTACTCGACGATCACCTTTCGAGGCAAGGCAACAGTGAGGCGTACCCTAGGGGTGGTGTGTGCGATTCGTGTGTCGTTTTCATTGATATTTGTCTTGTCATGTTATTGGTTTTCTACGCTTGATTTTATTTAAGTCCATTCATTCTTGCATGCATTTGTTAACAGTTAAAAATTGCGAGGAAAAGTAAATCTAAAGCTATTACAAAGGCGCGGGTCCACATCGCCAAAATTAAACCGGACCCGATTTGACAGAAAGTAAAGAAATTAACAGAATTAAAAAGTGCGAGAAGTAAATGTTACAAAGCTTCGGGAGAGATACATAATTATTTAAATGACATAAAATAAACATGCGAAATTAAATAATTAAAAATATGGGCATTGGACCCTTTTGCAAAATATTAAAATTAACGAGGAATTAAAATTAAAAATTACAAGAGAATGTTTTTGGTATTTTTAGTGTTTTTTAAGATTTAATAGAAAAAGAATCAATTAAAACTAAAATGAAAGGCAAACCCTAATTCTATTTATTTTTAAGATTATTAAGAAAAATGTTGAAGTTTTTTTAACCTAATTTAACCCTAAGTTATTTATGTACAATTTAATTATAAAAATAAATAAATAAATAATATTATGGTAGAAAGAAAAATTAAAAGGAATAAAATTTATTACACCTAATTCTATGTTTTTTTATATTTTTATTGTGAAAAGAATTAAGGTTGCAACCTAATTTAAAACTAATTAATTACATGCTAATTTATTTACAAGAAAATATCAAAATAAATAATCATTATATTTTTTATCTTTTTCTGAGTTTTTTATGATGTTTTTGTATTTTGTAAAAAAAATAATTAATTAAATAACAGTAATTAAAACAAAAATAAGAATTAAAACAAGAATAGAAAAAAAATGGAAAAAATGAAAAGAAAGTGCAAACCAAAGGGGGTCTGCCCCTGATTTTGGAGGTATAGCCCAAGGTTTCTGGCCCAATAAGCTTTGATCTTTTTGACTTTTCTGACTAGCATGTGGTGCGTGGACTAGGGCTTAGTGTGTTCACCCAATCTGTGCCTTTGATCTGAATATGCTAGACGCGTGGATGCCTGGATGAGGAGGTGTATCATGGAACGGCAATGTTAACCTGCATATGATTATCATTTGAAAAATAATATTGAGGATATGAAAGACCTGGGGTTCGAACCCAGGTCACGTGCATTATCTCCAGGTATGCTTGCCACTGCGCCACTTCATGCAATGTTAATATTAAATAAGCAACAAATATTATAAAAAGAACAACTGCATTAGTAAGCTAAACGCGCGAAATTTTGAACCCTCCAATCAACGCCGGCCACGAGTTCGTCTTCTTCACTTTTTCTGAAACATAAACAATGGGCAACGGTTTTATGTGTGTTCTCTTAGGCCTGTTTCAAGAAAATAGCGACTAGCGCTATAAGGTCAATAAATTAGGCGCGAGGGCATGTTTAGGATCGTCCAGGTCTTCTGATTACAACCATGGCATAGTGGTGGTCTGATTTTGCTTGGTCTGAAAACCCCTAATTCAAAAACCTGCAAACCCTAAAAAGCAATAATGGTGGAATCGCGTATGTAGCATAAAAACTCAATTAAACATAATGGTTAGTCTCAGAACTTCATAATGAACATGATTCCATGAATAGAATGCAATGATTATGCTTCAAAATCAAAATACGATTATGCAATTTTCTTGATGTAGTTTGCGTCCTAGGTACCGATTCTTGGCGTTTGAGTGGATGATTCTGATTGGGATGTGCTCAGTAATCTCCAAGGAAGCTATTGGAATGAAAATTATGCTGTGAACCGACCTGTAACAATGTTTTCAGAATTGAGTTTTATGGAGAAAATTTCAAGTTTGTAAAGGACTTTTCTGCGCAGCTTTTTGTCTATGGACATTAGGGTTGTGATCAGGCATTTGTAGTGAATCAATTAGGTTAAGAAAATTGACTAGAATCTCTTGTATTCATGAATTGAAGATTTGATTTTTTCCACCATTATTTTCATATCTTTTTCATGTGCTTTTGTATCAATTATGCTCAAATCAAACCAAATCTTTCCCTATTGACCTATGCACGAAATATTGAAGGCAAAATATGCATGAAAAGATTTATTAGGTCAAGTTAGATATTTTTCATATATTTAAATGATTTAAATGAATTAATATAAATAAAAATTCAAATAAATAAATAAAAAATGAGAAAATACTTCCCTTTGGGCCAAGTGGTCGTGCACATGCTTGGAATGATGAATCATGGAAGAGAAATGGGCCCATTAGCAATTTTAGGTCATTTGAAGTAATGTTGACTTTTCAAAATGTCCAAACATTTCCCAACTTCCACAAGGCATAACTTGCTCAATTGTTAATATTTTCTCATGTTCTTGGACATTTTGGAAAGATCTTTGAGTCCTCTAACCAATGCCGTTTGTCCCATGTCATTTTGATTTACCAATCTCAAGTTATGGCCTTTGACTTAAAGTCCCTTTTTGTTGACTTTTGAAAATGACCTATAATGTTGAAATTGATAACTTTTTGTGAGAGCATTTCTTGGACTTGAAGTATGAAGATGAGTTGTAGGAAATGTCTTTCTCTTCAAAATGAGCTTTGGATGGGATTTTTCTGATAATCCATGTGAAAGTTATGCCCTGGTCAATTTCAGTTGACTTTTTCAGCTGTCCAAATAAGGAAACTTTTGCATCTTTGAGGATTTCTGAGCCAAATTTTGAGAATCATGATCAAGCATTGATCAAATGATGTTTGTGGCTTCAAAATGATATGGTGACCAAAAATTTGAACTTTTGACTGCCAAATGACCCTTTTGCCCCTACAGTTGACTGTAGTGCAATTTAGGGTTTTGACTGTGCAATTTTGAGCTGAATGCCTTGAAACTTGATATGAAGATGCTTGACCATATTTGTGAGCATGTGAGACTTGATTGGGCCTTTGAAAACTTCATTCTCTTGATCAGAACACAAACCCTAGTTTTGACTGTATAGGAGGCCTTGCACTGTGCAACCCTTGGGGAATTTTGTGACTTGGCTTGGCAATTTCTTGGAGAATGTGGGAGGGCAAATTTTGGGGTACAACAGTTTGTAATTTAAATTATAAACAACAATTTGTACAAATAATTCAAATATCAATAAAAATCTAAATTATCCAATTAATTCTAATTTTCTTTATTGTTTATTTATTTATTTAAAACTCTTTGAATTAAAACAATTGAAAAATAAATTTCAATCATTCAATTTTAGAATAATAAATAACTTAAATAAAAACAATATTGATCAATTAAACCTGTCTCTTCCAATATCCAAAGCAAAGCAGCAGTCAACCAAAATAAACTGATCAAGCGCATTCCTTCTTCACTGATTTATCATAAACACTGTGAATCCAATACTGCATACTGTATTTGACTGGCTCAAAGAAAACAACATGAATTCCAACCACTGTCTCTTTCACTGATTAAATCAAAACAATGCGAATTTAACCCCAATCTCGGAATAAACGGCAAAGTGCTGTGGAATTTAAATTCTTCTGAGAACATGCCCATAAAACCTTAATCCTTGATTAAATGCCAAATAACGCTCGCTTGATCAAAATTGAACCAAAAATCATCCAAAGCCCTAAACCAACTGTGAAACAATCCAGAGCTCTGAAAATCAGTAAAAACCCTAATTTCGCTTGACTGACAAGAAAAGTCCGTTTGTCCGATTCTTGAGCCAGTTTAAAAAATCAGGAAATGCTTAAAGCTGAGATTTCTTGGGGAAAAACGCGAGGGCAAATTTTGGGTACAACAGTACAGTATCTGTATATTAAAGAAAACATGCGCAAATCTTTGGATTTAATTGGAACAATGGTTGTTTGTATAATATGGGTTTGCTAAAAAAATTGTTAATTCAGTCCAGCTCATCATTGCTTGTTACAGCATGCGCACAACTAAGAAAATGGGTCTGCGCCAATTCCATGCAGCCCAGCCTAACATTTTATCTCCTTACAGCAAAAAATGTTTTTTTTCCAAATCGTTGGGCCCAAATGCCTCTAACCCAATGCTATTTTAAACAAACTTTTTAATGAATACAAATTATAAACAATATTTAATAATATGTTGTTTAAAAATAAAAGTGAACTATTATAAATAAGAAGCTAACAGTAATAACAACACTTTATATATATTTTTTATTAAAATAAAAACAGCAGTTTTAATAATCTCTCAAAACAACCAAGCAGTAAATGGGTTGTCCCAGAACACCATTTAATGGGCCTGATAAATTAATAACTATACCCCCTTTTGCTGTTTGCTATTTAAAAGAAACGGGGCAAATTCTAATGGGCTTATAAATGGATAAACATACCCCCTCTTTACCTAATGACCAACAACAAAAATGGAAATGGGGCCCTAATTTCAATCTCACCTCCTATTTTTACTAACAGCAATAAATCCTAACGAACTTAATAACAATTAAGAAATTAATAATTATTTCTGAAATAAATTTCCATATTCGAATTGCATGGGCCATTGGCCAACATGCTTCGTAAATGGGCCTACAGATACATGGGTCTTTCTGATTTAGAAAACCCCATTCTCCTGAATTAAAGTACACCCCCTAATTGACTTAGATTTAAGAATGGGCCATCAGATATTGTCGCACCATCCTTAAATTAAATATTTCTTCTATTTTAAATCTTAAAAACATATTCGTCAAGGTAGGGCAAATTTGGGGTACGATAGTTTCCCCTATTCAATTATCTTCCAATCGAATAACACGAGAAAACGTGGGTCTGACGCATTCTGATGGGGAGTTTATTGAATACTTGGAATACCCAAAATTTGTCCGACCAATCATAAGGTTATGCTGATATAGCATACCCTCATGAGTCTTGAGGAAATAGGCGAAGCTGATGATATATCGCTCGCCAGGGTTTGAGGCAAATGGTTTTGAACTTTGAGAGCGTAGTTTTGTACCTTGGTTTACTTTAGCTTATTCATCCATATGGAGGGATGAATAAAACATTACTTGATGATGATGTAAGTCTAAGAGTGCCTAAGAGGGGGGGGGGGTGAATTAGGTCTATAAAAATTTATTCGGTTTTATGAGAATACTTGAAGTAATTTTTTGGTTAAGTGTTTGAAGGTTTTGATTATATCTTATCTTTTCCTTGATTATGGTGATGAAAGCGATAAAAGCGGAAAAGTAAAGAACGCGGTGATATATCCTGGTTCCCCTCACAATCCGAGAGTACTTCAGTCCCCTTTCCAACACGAAAGAGATTTCACTATAGTTAGAATGATTGTACAGCCTATGCTTACTATCTAACCTATAGGGTGACCAAAGGTTCTTAACACCTTTAAGATCAATCAAACACTAATGTGAATGAAGAACAATCCTCTTCAAATCACAACACTTACTTCCAACAATCCTGGATAGTAAGGGAATAATTTCTTTAATGTAATACAATGATTTAATTTGAAATAGATGGAGAGCTTTATCAATCTTCAATTGATCTTCTTCAAGATATAAACAATTCTCAAGCAATGTATATAAATGTTCACAATGTATGTATGAAACTTGTAATGAATTAATGAAAATGTATATGGCAAGTTTCACAAAATTTATGAACACATGAAAGTATGAATTCAAATGTGAATGATGAAAAATTGTTTATTGAAGAAGTATATTTGTTAATTTGAAAATTGAAGCATGTTTTTTGAAATAAGAAAATCTGCAGCATTTTATAAAGTCACAAGAACCTCTTCATTCATGCCAATTCATATGAAAAGTTGCAATGCATTCATGAAAGGATACCAATTGAAATACGTTCAAAAACCAAAAGAAAAGCTGCACTGGTTCGCTAGGAACTGGTTCCGACACTGACAGAACCCGGTTCTTAGTGAACGTTATAAGTCAGATTTCAAAAAATATCACGCAGGAACCGATTCCCCTATTGGTACAACCCGGTTCCTGGTACAAATTCCAGGGACATGTTTTTGAACATGTTTTGGAACCCGGTTCCCTGTTAGGGAGGAACCGGTTCCTGAAAGTTAATTTTCAAAAATTCTTTTTGAAAAAGATTTCAAACAAAGTTTTTCTTAAATGAAAACATGTTGGATATGTATATGATTATGAATGCAATTTTGTGAACATCTATATTCAAGATTAAGAATTATTTATATCATTTGACATTTGATGATTCTTCAATAATTCTTCTTCTAATCTTCAAGACTTTTATATGTGATGTTGATAAGATTTTTGCACATCCTTTGAATGTTGATATCCATGTTGTCTTCATCAAAACTAATGCTTTAAAATATGACTTGAGAAGCTTGCAATTACATTCTCCCCCTTTTTGATGATGACAACCAAGTCTTGAAAACAATTCTTGAAATGGTTATGTTGTTTTGTGTAGCAAACAAGTTAAGCAAATGCAAGGCTCCCCCTAAATTGTATGCTCCCCCTAAGTCCATGATTCTTTGAATTTTGGAGTGAGTATGATAGATATTTGGGCCTGCAATTTCTTTTGAAACAAAACAACACATGCATATTCTTCTCCCCCTTTGTTAACATAAAAAAGGATGGGGAAAAAGAGTGAAATACAAACAATATATACACACATATTTTATCAAATAAAAACATATAAAAGAAGGAGTAGAAGCAGAGTGTACTAAAAACATAAAAAAATTTGTTGAAGAAAAATTAAGACGTGCACCTTATGAGAAACATTTAGATATCACCTTCATCCAAAATACCAAGTTCTCTTCGGATTTTGAAGAAAGGTTCTCGAGCAAGCGGTTTTGTGAATATATCTGCGAGTTGGTTATGAGTATCCACAAAAGTGACTTCGACATCTCCTTTAAGTACATGATCACGGAGAAAATGATGTCGAATATCTATATGTTTGGTTCTTGAATGCATGACCGGATTCTTTGTAATATTGATAGCACTTGTATTGTCGCATCGAAGAGGAATGCATCCGAGATCAAGTCCGTAATCACGGAGTTGTTGCTTGAGCCAAAGAATTTGTGCACAACAACTACCCGCTTCTATGTATTCTGCTTCGGCCGTGCTAAGAGCAACACATGCTTGCTTTTTACAAGCCCATGATACTAATGCATTTCCAATAATGTGACAAGTACCACTTGTGCTTTTATGATCAATTTTACAACCTGCATAATCCGCGTTAGAATAACCAATTAAAGTGCAAATACTACCTTTAGGATACCATAAGCCGACATTGGTTGTTCCTTTTAGATACTTCATGATCCTTTTAACTGCCATGAGGTGTGATTCCTTTGGATTTGCTTGAAAGCGAGCACACAGACAAACACTAAACATGATGTCAGGACGGCTTGCCGTCAAATACAATAAGGAACCAATCATACCTCGGTATTTTGTAATATCAATTGAAGTACCGGATTCATCTTGATCAACAAATGTACCGGAGCCCATTGGAGTATTCATTGCTTTACAATTGTCCATATCAAACTTTTTCAATAATTCTTTGCAATACTTAGATTGGTTGATGAAGATTCCATCTTCTAGTTGCTTAATTTGTAGTCAAAGAAAGTAGTTCATCTTTCCCATTGTTGTACCCCAAAATTTGCCCTCCCATATTCTTCAAAGATTTGTCAAGCCAAGTCACAAAATTCCCCAAGGGTTATGCAGTTCAACTGTCTCCTATACAGTCAAAACTAGGGTTTGTGTTCTGATCAAAGAAAGGAAGTTTTCAAGGACCCAATCAAGACTCATATGCCTACAAATGTGGTCAAACATCCTCATATCAAGTTTCAAGGCATTCAGTTCAAAATTGCACAGTCAAAACCCTAGATTGCACTACAGTCAACTGTAGGGGCAAAATGGTCATTTGACAGTCAAAAGTTCAAATTTTTGGTCAATATATCATTTTGAAGCCAAAAACATCATTTGATCAATGCTTGATCATGATTTTCAAAATTTGGCTCAGAAATCATCAAAGATGCAAAAGTTGCTATATTTGGACAGCTGAAAAAGTCAACTGAAATTGACCAGGGCATAACTTTCACATGGATTATCAGAAAAATTCCATCCAAAGCTCATTTTGAAGAGAAAGACATTTCCTACAACTCATCTTCATATTCCAAGTCCAAGAAATGCTCTCACAAAAAGTTATCAATTTCAACATTATAGGTCATTTTCAAAAGTCAACAAAAAGGGACTTTAAGTCAAAGGCCATAACTTGAGATTGGTAAATCAAAATGACATGGGACCAAAGGCATTGTTTAGAGGACTCAAAGTCCTTTCCAAAATGTCCAAGAACATGTGAAAATCTTAAAAATTGAGCAAGTTATGCCTTGTGGAAGTTGGGAAATTTTTGGGAATTTTGAAAAGTCAACAATGGTTCAAATGACCTAAAAATGCAAATGGGCCCATTTTTCTTCCAAGTTTCTTCATGCCAAGCCTATGCACGACCATTAGGCCCAAAGGGAAGTATTTTCTCATTTTTTAATTATTTATTTGAATTTATATTAATATTCATTCATTTAAATTATTTTAATACATGAAAAATATAAAGCTTGACCTAAAAAATCTTTTTGTGCACATTCTACTCTCAAGATTTCGTGTACAATTAAATATGGCAAGTTTTGGTGTGATTGGAGCATGATTGAACCAAATAACATGAAAAAAGATTCAAAAAAGATTTTACAAAATCAAATATGCAAAACATTGAATTCATGAGATTTTGTGCAATTTTGTTGACCTAGCATGCTCACTACATATTCAGAATGAAAGACCTAATGGCATTAGACTCTAAGCTGCGCTGAAAACTCCTTTGCAAACTTGACTTTTTTTCCAAAAAAACACAAAACTGATTTCAAGGTTACAAGTGGTTTTAAGCCCTAATTCTTATACCAAAAGCTTGCTCGTGGACTCCTGATCATATTCCAATCACAAACAACAAGCAAAGCTTCAAGAATTGGTATCAAGAACTCAGACTGTATCTCAAAATTCTTGAAATCGCATAGCATAATTCAAGCATCTTTTTGCATTTTTCTTTATTGATTCATATTTATCATAATGTTTTGAAGCTAACTGGTATGTTTAATTGAGTTTTTCTGTGCCATACAAGATTATGCCATGATCGAACATTAGGGTTTCTGGAGCTTCAAAATTAGGGGTTCTTACTAGAGGAAAAATTGGGATCTCTAACCACCATCATTCAAACCGGTGCATTGAGACGAAAGCAATGGAACCCTCGCGCTCAATTTATGAGCGTTAGGGACCTAATCGCTATTTTCTTGAAACCAGCTTTAGACCACGCCCAGAAAACCGTTTCCATAGGCTTGTGTTTTCAGAAAAATAAAAAGAGAACGAAGACGATGATGCGTTGGCAAGCATTGGTTGGATCTTTTTAAATTTTCGCGCGTTTGATCATTAATGCATTCGTTCTTGCTTTTTGTTATTTTTGTGTTATTAATATATCAAATAGGTTAAGTGGCACAGATGGCAAGCGCTTATTGTTTCAACCTCCATGACCTGGGTTCGAGTCCCAGGTCTGAGTAATTTCCATATTCTTTTTCCATTAGTAATTACATGCAGGCATAACGTTAAGACTCACCATGCACGTTCAATGATCAAACCTACACGCGTCCTAAACGATCAAACCAAAGGCATAGATTCAAGGGACACGCTGCACCTGGTCAAGCGCATCACATAGGATCCAGAAAGGTCAACAAATTTCCAGCTTACTGGGCCTGAATTGCTAGGCCTGAACCTCACATTTGGGACTACACCCCCACCCTGGTTTGCATTTCTTCTATTTTTCTTCTTATTTTATTTTTGCTATTTTATTTATTTTATTTGTTTTAACATAATTAATTTATTTCCACAAAAATACAAAAACATCATAAATTCAGAAAAGGCAAAAAATATAATATTTATTTATGTTAATTATTTTTATGAATAAATACATGTAAACATTTAGTTTAATTAGGTTATAATTTTAATCCTTTTAATAACTAAAATCCAAAAAAATAGAATTAGGTTAATTAATAATTTTTATACCTTTTAAGTTTCTCTTTTTTTTTAATAATAATATCTATTTTATTTATTTTCTATAATTAAATTTTTGCATGTAAATTAACTTAGGTTTAAATTAGGTCAAAATTCAATATTTTCATAATAAATTTAAAAAAACATTAGAATTAGGGTTTGACGTTTTATTTTAATTTTAATTAGTTCTTTTTCTCCTTAAAACCTAAAAAACACAAAAATACCAAAAACATTTAATTTTAAGTTTAAATTCCTTATTAATCTTAATGGCTTGTAAAAAGGGTCCAATGCCCGTCGCTTTAATTATTTTATTTCGCGCATTTTACTTTGTTGCTTATTATAATTATGTACTTGTCCCAAAGCCTTGTAACATTTTATACTTTTCGCACTTTCTTTTGCTTTATTTTATTTTTTCCGCTAAATCGGGTCCGGTTTAATTTTGGCGATGTGGACCCGCGCCTTTGTAATAGCCTTAGATTTATTTTTCGCAAACTTTATAACTGTTAAATAAGCATGCAAGAATGAATGTCTTAATTAAAATCAAGCGTAGAACACAACAAACATGACAAGACAAATAACTGAAACATGACACACGAATCGCACACACCACCCCTAGGGTACGCCTCACTGTTGCCTTTCGAAAGGTGGTCGTCGAGTAGAGGACGTCTTAGTAAGTCCTCATGATCCGGGAACCTGGCATGAGGATAGCTTCTAAGGTGTCTTCCCATTGCTCCGGTGATCACCATGTCCCTAAAACTCGAATTGACCCGAACACCTCCAACGGTGGTGCTACCTACCTCTCAATGGTGGGATGGCACTACTTTAAAGGACATCTACACAGACGAATTCCTTAGGGTAGGTAGGTTCTCAAGGATACTTGCTCATTTCTCAAAACAAATTCAAAAGGACTTTTCACACTGACACTTTTCAAAAGCTTTCAAAGCAAATTTTTCAAACACTCTGACGTACGAGTCGATCTGAAATTTTTCAAAGAAACTTTTTAAACCCACATTGAAAAGCAAGCAAACATTTTTGAAAACACAATGAGCAAGTATCTAAGAGCCCATGGATAACCATGGATAGAAAGGGTGCTAACACCTTCCCTTTCTATAACCTACCTCCCGAACCGAGAGCAATCTCATAAGGAATTTTTCTGTGCTTTTGTCCTTTCCATTTGGAGAAAATAAAAGACGGTGGCGACTCTTGCTTCCGCGACATTTCACGAACCAGCGTTAAACAGTCAGTTCCAGATCCACCGATCACAGAACTGGCGACTCTGCTGGGGAACAAACTTAAAGTGAGGTGTACCTTAGGGCTAGGTCATAACTATGTTTTCAATTGTCTTCATTGCTTGCTTTATTATTGTGGGTTGCTTGGGAGTTCTATAGATCCTAAACCCGGATCTGGGGGATACCTTCTTAGAAAGTAGCAACAAGGCTGTGAGGGAACTGTGCGGGGTATACCGACATGGTTGAAACAGTCTGCTACATTGATGTGGCACTTTGGTGTGTACCGGTAACCCTTGAGTTCAGTCAAGGAGAGTACGGGGCCTCCGCGTGGTGTCGTGAAGCATCAACAGACCTTAGAAACCTTAATTGAACTATCTTGGCCTCTGTAGGGTAGTGAGATAACTGACTTTGGTGCAGTCCGAGGTTGGTTGATACTCGATACTACACTCAATTGAGGGTTGCTTTCCTGGAATATTTCGGTCGCCAGTTCAGTGGCTAAATCGAAACGATGAACAATGAAAGCAGTCCCGTGATATTGGGAACTTTAGAACCCGGTTACTTTGATTAGGACAGGTTGAACCCACCAACTTCAAGAGGGTACTACCCAGACCCCATGCTGGCCTAAACCCTAAGGGTTTCTCTTGTGTGACTTGTGTGCCTTTGTACTTGCCTACTTGCGTACTTGTTACCTGACACTTGTTTCTTGCAGGTCTTGTTTATAGTCCTTAATTGGGACTCATAACAGGGTACTAAGTTTCTTGCAGGTCTTGTTTATAGTCCTTAACTAGGACTCATGACAAAGTTTACCAAATGTCTTGCAGGTTTTGTTCATAGTCCTTAATTGGGACTTATAACACGGTGTACTAACCACTTGCAGGTTCTGTTCATAGTCCTTAATTGGGACTTATAACAGGGTGTACTAACTACTTGCAGGTTCCGTTTATAGTCCTTAATTGGGACTCATAACAAAGTATACTGAATTTCTTGCAGGGTTTGTTTATAGTCCTTAATTGGGACTCATAACAGGGTTTACCTACTTCACCCCATGCATAGCATGACATCATACCATTGCATACCATTGCATACATCCTAACCCATTTCAAGGATCTCAAGGGCTTGTGATGCAGGTCATGATAAATCAAACATCTAGCCAGGGGCAAAGAGGATTTATTTTCCTCTAGCCAAGGTTGTCAGGGGCTATGACCCACTTGGTATGGTGAGCTCTGACTCCTGAAGAAGGTTCCCCTAACCAAGGTTGCTTGGAAATCAAAACCAGACATGATGACTAAAGTCAGGGGCTATGACCCACTGGATATGGTGAGCCTTTGACCCTTGAAGAAGGGCTCTCTACAACAAGAAGTTCCTTCAATCAAGTTGCCAGTTTCCAACTCTAACAAGTTTCTCTGTTTACCCTGCGAGGTCCTTGAAAACATTACATGCATGTCATACATCTCATTGCATTGCAGGTATCCCTTTGACAGGTTGCTTACCCTTCTCCGCTGTTTATTTCAGCCGCTCGTCATGAATCCTGAATCATCAGCCGAGCAGACTATCAAGGATCTCCAGGCTCAGAACGCTCAGTTCCAAGAGCTGATCATGAATCTGACCCAGGGGCAGCAAGATCTGAAGGCTCTGCTCTTGAAGAAGGACAAGAAGAAGAAGAGGACTGTTTTGTTCAGCCCTAGACGCAGATCTGGGAATACACCGCAGACTGAAACTGAGAGGACTACCCCATCTGTGAGGGAAAGCAGTCACCATGAGAGGGAGGTGCCCAGTCCAGTGGTCTCTGACAATGAAACAGATTGCGGCGACGAACAGTACCCTCCGCCTGAGGACAAGTACAAACAGTTGGAGGATAGGTTGAAGGCTATGGAGGTTCAACAGGTACCTGGGCTGGATTTCGGAGATCTGGGTTTGTCAACTGGTGTGGTTATTCCTCGGAAGTTCAAAGCACCATCCTTTACTAAGTATGACGGGGCGTCTTGCCCCAAGCTGCATCTAAGGTCCTATGTTCGAAAGATTCAGCCATATACGGTGGACAAAAATTTGTGGATCCACTTCTTTCAGGAGAGTCTTTCAGGGACTCATCTCGAATGGTTCTATCAGCTAGATGGGACCAAGGTTCGTAACTGGGAGGAGTTGGCTACTGCTTTCTACAAGCAGTATCAATACAATGCCGATCTTGCTCCTACGCGTACCCAACTCCAGGGTATGTCGTTAGGATCAAGTGAAGGTTTTAAAGAATATGCGCAGAAATGGAGGGACCTTGCTGGAAGGGTACAACCACCTCTGACTGATCGGGAACTTGTGGATATGTTCTTGGGGACCCTGTCTGGTCCGTTCTACAACCACCTAATTGGGAATTCGTCTGCTGGATTCACAGATCTTATCTTGACTGGAGAGAGAATAGAAGCTGGTATCCGGTCTGGGAAAATTCAAGAGGCTGCACCTTATGATAAAAAGCCTCATCATGGAAAGAAAGAATCCAATGCTGTGCACGGTAAAAAGAGCCGTCATGAGGCAGGGGCAATCCAGATTTCCAATCCCGGACCTGCTCAACAAGGACAGGGGCAGCAGCGCAAAGAGAAACGGCAGTACACCAAACTCAACATGTCGTTGGATCAAGCACTGCAACAAATGTTGAAAGCAGGGCTGATCACCTTAAGGGCTCCTCTTCGGAATCCGAACACTTCTGCTCCCAACTATCATCCCAATGATAGGTGCGCGTATCATTCTGATAGCCCGGGGCATACTACAGACAACTGCTGGCCTCTCAAGAACAAAATTCAAGACATGATCGATGCCGGGGAGATTCAGTTTGAAGTGTCTGAGACTCCGAACATAATCACTGCTCCGTTGCCCAATCATTGAAGACCTTTTGTTTATTTGAATTTTTGAGCTGTACTTTTCTTTGCTTATACATACAATTAATGTCATAGCAAACTCTTTTATTCTATCAATGCATCGCATATGTCTGTTTTGGGGAATTAATACAATTATTTTTGTTATATTCTTTTCATATTTTTTCTGATGTCAACTCTCGGTTAATAACTCTGAGCCTCTTGAGGGAGGATGACGAAAACGATACCACAATCTACAGTATGCTTTTGAACAGACCCCGCTGATGAGGTACAGACATTGTTTCAACCCCTAAACACTGGAGTTATAAGGATGATAATCCCTCGTCAACCCATCAGAGCCAAAGAAATAGGAGTTTTTATTTTCGAAAATCAAAACCCTTAATCATAACCTGGGGCAGGGTAGTCTCTCAGTTGACCCAAGTGCATAACGAATGGCACCGAAGAGATCTTCACAAAACGAACAAAGACAGTGATGGTTCAGAACAATCAAAAGGACAGGCAGTCATTATCAAAAAATTTTCATAAATGAAAAGCCCAAAAAGTCTAAACCTACAAAGGGGACTTATGAAACTGGGGCATCCCGCTGACTGTAATTCCAAAAAAAGGAAACAGTTCAGGCAAAAAAAAAGGGGATAACAAAATCAAAAAGGAAGAGGTCCTACAAACCCTCAACAAAAAATGACTGCCTATTCAAAAGAAGTTATCAACATCTGAACCATTATTGAAACATCAAAGCAAAGACTCAAGCAAGGTCTAACGTACGATCAACTGAGTTTAGGTTTGGAGAACACCACGAAGAGCGGGTGGGTATAAATAATTTGAGCCTTTATCCTTTGTTTCTTAAACCGTGAACCAGGCCACGTTATAACCCTTAAAAGTCCTAGCTGAAGCATGGGTTAGTTCGAAAGCATACTGTCACGAAAGGTATCCTGACTCCTTAAGGCCTACGGTAAATACGGGTTAACATCACGTTTTACAAACATTCACTTGTTTTATGAAAAAAAGAATGCATTTTCAAAATCTTCAAGACAGACATAAGCTTTGCATTTTTAACATAACTTTGTTTGCCTATGACTTTTTGTTCGAACAATAGGAAAATTCGCACGATGAATGCCTAATGAACAGAAGTACTTCCAATCAAGGGGCAGACATGACCATGGTCTATTATCTGGGGCAATCCAATCAAGATTCGGAGAATCTCTCAAAGGTCAAAAAGCCTGGGGCAAATCTCCGCCTGAGCCACTTGGGGCATCCCAACAACGAGTCTTGCACGATCAGACACCCTCTGGTAATATGACAACACAAGCAGCCTGGGGCACCCCCCTGCATTCTAAGAGCGTGGACATAGTCGAAAAAAATACTACGCACAATCAAAGGCCCGCTAGGTTGACACACCTAGGCAAAAATTAGGGCTCCCAGCGAACCAAAAGGGTTCGGGCAAAATGAAGGGATGAAATGAAAATCTGTACACCCGGCAAGTCGAAAACCTGAAAAGGCGGCTTGGGCAAAAATGGGTATCCCGGTGGACTGAAAACCCGAAAGGGCGGTCCAGGCAAAAGTTAGGGATCAAAGCGTACGACTACGTCCTGTCATCTTGTCACCTGCCCACCAGAAGAAGGTTTGTCCATCGACAACTAGAAGCACCTCACAGGTCTTCCTCTCCCACCTCCGAAACAGGGGCAATGAAGAGTTGTCTAAGCAACCTAATGGTTCTGTCCTCCAAGGTACCAAGGTAGGTTCGGCTGAAGAACAACCAGTATATCTCAATTCCCCAGAGAGTGATTAAACAATGCGTTCTTCTCCAAGCAAAGTTACAAATCTCAAGGAAGTTGGGTATCCCCCGTAGATCTCAACACTCCCCCAACAGCAGCACATATATTCTTAACAAGCATCCCCGGCAGTCTTGGTCTAAAGATTGTTCCCCGGCGGTATCTCAACATTCAAAGGGATCACTTCCCCAGCATATCAAAACTTCCCCAGAAGAATCCAATCCAGCTTCCCCAGGAAAGTTGGAATCCATCTTCCCCAAACAGCAAGCTTATCTCTAGTAGATTCTGGAAGCTTATTCTCGCAGAGCACGAACGCGTCGTCCGGCTTTATTTAAAGAGTTATTTCCTTAATAGGATATAACTGGGTTATCCTCAGCCAAAAGCCATGGAAAGAGCGTCGTCGACAAAGTCTTCTATCCCCAGCAAACTACTATCAACATTTAGCAAAGCATCTCTATCCCCACAGAGTATTGCTTCCCAGCATGGTCGCTAGAGTATTTTTTCTCCCCGCAGAATCTTCATTTGCCAAGTTTATTCCTCAACGGAGTTATCTTCTCCTACCGGTGCTTGCAGTTGTCATCCCCAGCGGAAGCAAAATCTATTCTTCAACGTCAGCCCAGGATACAACTTCCCGGCACCTGTCAAGGATTCACTTTCCTAAACGAAAACATACATAAAACTTCACACACATCATCATAGCATGCATAACGCACTGCATCATGCAAGTCTCCTTTATATTGAGAACATCATTGCTTGATCCATATCATGCATTGCATATGACTGACTTTTACCTTTCAGGAAAGATGCAGTTTAAATTCTCAATCACATTTCAAGACTTTGACCGGTTCAGTTAAATCGACCCTAAGATTTTCCTGATGCTTATCCAGTCAAAGGCCTTCTCTTGGTTCAGTCAGATCGACCCTAAGATCTCCCTGATGCTTATCCAGTTGAAGATTCCAAGACCTTGTCCGGTTCAGTTAAATCGACCCTAAGATTTTCCTGATGCTTATCCAGTCAAAGGCCTTCTCTTGGTTCAGTCAGATCGACCCTAAGATCTCCCTGATGCTTATCCAGTTGAAGATGTTTCAAGACCTAGACCGGTTCAGTTAAATCGACCCTAAGATTTTCCTGATGCTTATCCAGTCAAAGGCCTTCTCTTGGTTCAGTCAGATCGACCCTAAGATCTCCCTGATGCTTATCCAGTTGAAGATTCCAAGACCTTGTCCGGTTCAGTTAAATCGACCCTAAGATTTTCCTGATGCTTATCCAGTCAAAGGCCTTCTCTTGGTTCAGTCAGATCGACCCTAAGATCTCCCTGATGCTTATCCAGTTGAAGATATTTCAAGACCTAGACCGGTTCAGTTAAATCGACCCTAAGATTTTCCTGATGCTTATCCAGTCAAAGGCCTTCTCTTGGTTCAGTCAGATCGACCCTAAGATCTCCCTGATGCTTATCCAGTTGAAGATGTTTCAAGACCTAGACCGGTTCAGTTAAATCGACCCTAAGATTTTCCTGATGCTTATCCAGTCAAAGGCCTTCTCTTGGTTCAGTCAGATCGACCCTAAGATCTCCCTGATGCTTATCCAGTTGAAGATAGTCCAAGACCTTGTCCGGTTCAGTTAAATCGACCCTAAGATTTTCCTGATTCCTACCCAGTCAAAGGCCTCTCTGGTTCAGTCAGATCGACCCTAAGATCTCCCTGATTCTTATTCCAGTAGAAGACACCCAAGATTTTTCTCAACAAGCGTTGTTGAAGTAGAAGACACCCAAGATTTTTCTCAACAAGCGTTGTTGAAGTTAAAGACACCCAAGATTTTTCTCAACGAGCGTTGTTGAAGTTAAAGTCGCCCAAGGTTCTCTTACCATTCATGCTAAGGTAGTAACCATCCCTGGTTCATTCATCAGCGTTTGAAGCTCCAGATTCAGCTCCTGTAACCAGTCAGGACACATTTATACCAAGCATCTAAAATCAGCTCCTGCAACGTGTCAGGTACTCATTTTCTCTTTTGCAGGTATGCAGGTTCTCGCTAAGGAATCTCCTACGCGATCAACATCCAGATGGCATCTATAAGCCCATCGTCCTATCCAGCAATCTCCAAATGGCATCTATAAGCCCATTCCCCCATCACTGTCACTATGTGAGCGCAAATTTCTGGGCACTCTAGTGTCCAATCATCTTTTACCCTCGGATTACGAAAGGCATGTCTGCCAATCTGCATCCTCAGGTCTAAGAAGATTGAACAGGGGCAACTGTTGTACCCCAAAATTTGCCCTCCCATATTCTTCAAAGATTTGTCAAGCCAAGTCACAAAATTCCCCAAGGGTTATGCAGTTCAACTGTCTCCTATACAGTCAAAACTAGGGTTTGTGTTCTGATCAAAGAAAGGAAGTTTTCAAGGACCCAATCAAGACTCATATGCCTACAAATGTGGTCAAACATCCTCATATCAAGTTTCAAGGCATTCAGTTCAAAATTGCACAGTCAAAACCCTAGATTGCACTACAGTCAACTGTAGGGGCAAAATGGTCATTTGACAGTCAAAAGTTCAAATTTTTGGTCAATATATCATTTTTAAGCCACAAACATCATTTGATCAATGCTTGATCATGATTTTCAAAATTTGGCTCAGAAATCATCAAAGATGCAAAAGTTGCTATATTTGGACAGTTGAAAAAGTCAACTGAAATTGACCAGGGCATAACTTTCACATGGATTATCAGAAAAATTCCATCCAAAGCTCATTTTGAAGATAAAGACATTTCCTACAACTCATCTTCATATTCCAAGTCCAAGAAATGCTCTCACAAAAAGTTATCAATTTCAACATTATAGGTCATTTTCAAAAGTCAACAAAAAGGGACTTTAAGTCAAAGGCCATAACTTGAGATTGGTAAATCAAAATGACATGGGACCAAAGGCATTGTTTAGAGGACTCAAAGACCTTTCCAAAATGTCCAAGAACATGTGAAAAGCTTAAAAATTGAGCAAGTTATGCCTTGTGGAAGTTGGGAAATTTTTGGGAATTTTGAAAAGTCAACAATGGTTCAAATGACCTAAAAATGCAAATGGGCCCATTTTTCTTCCAAGTTTCTTCATGCCAAGCCTATGCACGACCATTAGGCCCAAAGGGAAGTATTTTCTCATTTTTTAATTATTTATTTGAATTTATATTAATATTCATTCATTTAAATTATTTTAATACATGAAAAATATAAAGCTTGACCTAAAAAATCTTTTTGTGCACATTCTACTCTCAAGATTTCGTGTACAATTAAATATGGCAAGTTTTGGTGTGATTGGAGCATGATTGAACCAAATAACATGAAAAAAGATTCAAAAAAGATTTTACAAAATCAAATATGCAAAACATTGAATTCATGAGATTTTGTGCAATTTTGTTGACCTAGCATGCTCACTACATATTCAGAATGAAAGACCTAATGGCATTAGACTCTAAGCTGCGCTGAAAACTCCTTTGCAAACTTGACTTTTTTTCCAAAAAAACACAAAACTGATTTCAAGGTTACAAGTGGTTTTAAGCCCTAATTCTTATACCAAAAGCTTGCTCGTGGACTCCTGATCATATTCCAATCACAAACAACAAGCAAAGCTTCAAGAATTGGTATCAAGAACTCAGACTGTATCTCAAAATTCTTGAAATCGCATAGCATAATTCAAGCATCTTTTTGCATTTTTCTTTATTGATTCATATTTATCATAATGTTTTGAAGCTAACTGGTATGTTTAATTGAGTTTTTCTGTGCCATACAAGATTATGCCATGATCGAACATTAGGGTTTCTGGAGCTTCAAAATTAGGGGTTCTTACTAGAGGAAAAATTGGGATCTCTAACCACCATCATTCAAACCGGTGCATTGAGACGAAAGCAATGGAACCCTCGCGCTCAATTTATGAGCGTTAGGGACCTAATCGCTATTTTCTTGAAACCAGCTTTAGACCACGCCCAGAAAACCGTTTCCATAGGCTTGTGTTTTCAGAAAAATAAAAAGAGAACGAAGACGATGATGCGTTGGCAAGCATTGGTTGGATCTTTTTAAATTTTCGCGCGTTTGATCATTAATGCATTCGTTCTTGCTTTTTGTTATTTTTGTGTTATTAATATATCAAACAGGTTAAGTGGCACAGATGGCAAACGCTTATTGTTTCAACCTCCATGACCTGGGTTCGAGTCCCAGGTCTGAGTAATTTCCATATTCTTTTTCCATTAGTAATTACATGCAGGCATAACGTTAAGACTCACCATGCACGTTCAATGATCAAACCTACACGCGTCCTAAACGATCAAACCAAAGGCATAGATTCAAGGGACACGCTGCACCTGGTCAAGCGCATCACATAGGATCCAGAAAGGTCAACAAATTTCCAGCTTACTGGGCCTGAATTGCTAGGCCTGAACCTCACATTTGGGACTACACCCCCACCCTGGTTTGCATTTCTTCTATTTTTCTTCTTATTTTATTTTTGCTATTTTATTTATTTTATTTGTTTTAACATAATTAATTTATTTCCACAAAAATACAAAAACATCATAAATTCAGAAAAGGCAAAAAATATAACATTTATTTATGTTAATTATTTTTATGAATAAATACATGTAAACATTTAGTTTAATTAGGTTATAATTTTAATCCTTTTAATAACTAAAATCCAAAAAAATAGAATTAGGTTAATTAATAATTTTTATACCTTTTAAGTTTCTCTTTTTTTTTAATAATAATATCTATTTTATTTATTTTCTATAATTAAATTTTTGCATGTAAATTAACTTAGGTTTAAATTAGGTCAAAATTCAATATTTTCATAATAAATTTAAAAAAACATTAGAATTAGGGTTTGACGTTTTATTTTAATTTTAATTAGTTCTTTTTCTCCTTAAAACCTAAAAAACACAAAAATACCAAAAACATTTAATTTTAAGTTTAAATTCCTTATTAATCTTAATGGCTTGTAAAAAGGGTCCAATGCCCGTCGCTTTAATTATTTTATTTCGCGCATTTTACTTTGTTGCTTATTATAATTATGTACTTGTCCCAAAGCCTTGTAACATTTTATACTTTTCGCACTTTCTTTTGCTTTATTTTATTTTTTCCGCTAAATCGGGTCCGGTTTAATTTTGGCGATGTGGACCCGCGCCTTTGTAATAGCCTTAGATTTATTTTTCGCAAACTTTATAACTGTTAAATAAGCATGCAAGAATGAATGTCTTAATTAAAATCAAGCGTAGAACACAACAAACATGACAAGACAAATAACTGAAACATGACACACGAATCGCACACACCACCCCTAGGGTACGCCTCACTGTTGCCTTTCGAAAGGTGGTCGTCGAGTAGAGGACGTCTTAGTAAGTCCTCATGATCCGGGAACCTGGCATGAGGGTAGCTTCTAAGGTGTCTTCCCATTGCTCTGGTGATCACCATGTCCCTAAAACTCGAATTGACCCGAACACCTCCAACGGTGGTGCTACCTACCTCTCAATGGTGGGATGGCACTACTTTAAAGGACATCTACACAGACGAATTCCTTAGGGTAGGTAGGTTCTCAAGGATACTTGCTCATTTCTCAAAACAAATTCAAAAGGACTTTTCACACTGACACTTTTCAAAAGCTTTCAAAGCAAATTTTTCAAACACTCTGACGTACGAGTCGATCTGAAATTTTTCAAAGAAACTTTTTAAACCCACATTGAAAAGCAAGCAAACATTTTTGAAAACACAATGAGCAAGTATCTAAGAGCCCATGGATAACCATGGATAGAAAGGGTGCTAACACCTTCCCTTTCTATAACCTACCTCCCGAACCGAGAGCAATCTCATAAGGAATTTTTCTGTGCTTTTGTCCTTTCCATTTGGAGAAAATAAAAGACGGTGGCGACTCTTGCTTCCGCGACATTTCGCGAACCAGCGTTAAACAGTCAGTTCCAGATCCACCGATCACACCCATCATAGACATCTCGAATTCTCCTTGCATCATCAATGAGAATTCCTCACACATTTCTTTGTTAGTCGATCCAAAAATGATATCATCAACATAGACTTGAACCAATAAAGTGTTACTTTGTATTTTCTTAATGAACAAAGTTTTATCAACCTTACCCTTTTCGAAACCTTTTTCACACAAAAAATTGCTAAGTCTATCATACCATGCTCTTGGTGCTTGCTTTAAGCCATAAAGAGCCTTTCTCAACTTAAAGACATGTGTAGGATGTTTGAAGTCTTCAAATCCCGGAGGTTGTTTGACATAGACTTCTTCATTGATGTATCCATTCAAGAATGCACTTTTGACGTCCATTTGAAAAAGCTGAAAATTTAATGAACAAGCATAAGCAAGTAAAAGACGTATAGCTTCTAACCTTGCAACCGGAGCAAATGTTTCTTCAAAGTCGATTCCTTCCTCTTGATTGTAACCTTGGGTAACCAACCTTGCTTTGTTTCGAACAATTAGACCATTCTCATCAAGTTTGTTCTTAAACACCCATCGGGTACCTATGATGTGTTTACCACTTGGTCTAGGAACAAGTTCCCAAACTTGATTTCTCTCGAATTGATTTAATTCTTCTTGCATAGCAATAATCCATTGATCATCTCCTAAGGCTTCATCAACTTTGGTAGGTTCAATTTGAGAAACAAACGCCATGTTTAAGCAAGCATCTTTTTAGATTCAATCTTGTTGATACTCCTTGGCTAATGTCACCAATAATTTTGTCAATAGGATGGTATCTATGAGTTCTCCATTCTTTTGGTAGATCATTGATGTTTGAATCTTGTTGTACAATGTTTTCTTGATTTTCTGGTGATTTCACAACTTGATCATTTGAAAGATCTTCCGGGGGTAAATCTATATGATCATCATCATCACATACAACTACTTCCTCCTTAGAGGGGTTAGTTTCATCAAAAGATACATGCATAGATTCTTCAATAGTTAAAGTTCTTTTATTATAAATTCTATATGCTTTACTAGAAAGAGAATAACCAAGAAATATACCTTCGTCGGATTTCTCGTCAAACTTACCGAGATTGTCTTTGTCATTGTTAAGAACAAAGCACTTGCATCCAAAAATGTGAAAGTGAGCAATATTTGGCTTTCTTCCTTTGAAGAGTTCATATGGAGTCTTCTTTATTATAGGTCTAATGATAACTCGATTTCCAACATAACATGCCGTACTAACCGCATCCGCCCAAAAATATTTAGGAAGATTTTCATCACTAAGCATTGTTCTTGCAAGTTCCACTAGAAACCTATTCTTTCTTTCAACTACTCCATTTTGTTGTGGAGTTCTAGGTGCTGAAAAATTATGAGAGATACCATGTTCTTCACAAAATTCTTCAAATTGTGCATTTTGGAATTCTCCACCATGATCACTTCTTATGGATACAATCTTTAGTGATTTTTCATTTTGGATTTGCTTAGCATACTTCTTAAAAGCTTTAAAAGCATCACTTTTCTGCACAAGAAACAAAGTCCAAGAATATCTAGAAAAATCATCAATAATGACTAAAGCGTATACATTACCTCCGAAGCTTTTTGTTCTTGATGGACCAAAGAGATCCATGTGTAACAATTGTAGTGGCCTTGTAGTAGACACAACATTCTTAGATTTGAAAGTTGTTTTGGTCTGTTTGCCCTTTTGGCAAGCGATACATAATTTGTCTTTGATGAACTTCATCTTTGGTAGACCAATAACTAAGTCATGCTTAACCAATTTGTTCAAGTGCTCCATGTGAATGTGAGCAATCCTCTTGTGCCATAACCAAGCGTCATTGTTTTTTACCATAAGACATTGTACCTTCATAGACAAATCATCTAAAGTAATCATAAAAATATTGTTAGTTCTTATACCTTTGAGTTTTACCTCATTGGTTGCCTCATCCATAATAAGGCATTCTTCTTTGTTGAATTTGATCTTGAACCCTCTATCACAAAGTTGACTTATGCTAAGAAGGTTGTGCTTTAATCCTTCAACATAGAGAACATCATCAATTTTAATGGATGAAGGTGTGCCAACTATTCCAACGCCAAGAATCTTTCCTTTGGTGTTGTCTCCATAGGTGACATACCCTTTGGCTTTATGTACTAGATATGAAAATTGGTGTACATATCCTGTCATATGCTTTGAACATCCACTATCAAGATACCAAACATTTGATGTGGATTTCAAGCATACCTACAAAAACAAATTATTCTTTGTTAGGTACCCAAGTTGCCTTGGGTCCTTCATAGTTAGTTCCCTTTTTCACCCACACATAATGTCCAATTGCTATACAAAAGTTTCTAACATAGCAAGCATTAGGTGTATGTCCTTTAATACCACAATAAAAACAAGTAGGTTCAAAGTTACTTCTATATCTAGAAGGATGAGATTTCTTCTTAGGAAATGTTTTCTTTTTCGATACATTAGCCTTTTTCTTTTGATGATTATGAACAACTTGCTTCTTTTCTACTTTCTTGGGATTGGAACTATTACTAGCCTTTACAAAAATAGTGGGATTGTTACTTGGTCTCTTAGAATTCACATAACCAAGACCTCTTTTATCATTTGGATAACGTTGTTGGCTTAGTAATCCTTCCAATCCTATTTGTCCTTTTTCATATCGTTCAATGACTCTTTTCAATTGAACAATTTGAAAGACATTTGATTCACACTTGGAGCATGCAAAGTTTTCTTTTTCTTTAATAAAATTTTGTTTTTGAAGATCAAAATCTTTAGTCATGGTGTCAATTTTTTCTAGACAAATTAGAAGTTCTTTTTCTTGATTTGACACTTTTTGTATAAACTTTTGCATTCTTTCAAGAGTTCATCAATAGCACCTTGAACATCATCATCAAAAATATTAAATTCATTACTAACCTTTTCTTCATCGTCAGAGTGATGTGAAGCCATCAATGCTATATTTGCACATTCGTCGCTTTCAGAATCGGATGAAGAACTTATCTCATTATCTTCCCATGCAACATAAGCCTTTTTGTTCTTGAACTTCTTTTTGCCTTTGAATCCATTTTTCTTGGAGAGTTTTGGACAATCCGGCTTTATGTGACCTTGCTTTCCACATTCATAGCATGTGACATCTTGTGTTGATGTGGAGGCTTCTTTGTCTTTATGCTTATAGAATTTATTTCTTTTGACAAAGTTAGCATTATGAAGATTATTTTTATGACCAAAATATTTTCCTAACCTTTTTACAAGAAGCAAGAGATTTTCATCTTCCTCCGATGCATCTTTATCTTGACTTTCTTTTGAATCAACTTTCAAAGCAATGCCTTTGGATTTCTTCTCATGATTTTCATGTTTTTCAAGTCTTCCAAGTTCCGTCTCATATTCTTGAAGCTTTCTGAAAAGTGTTGCGGAAGTCATAGTTGCTAGGCTTTTCTTTTTGGATATTGTTGTCACTTTTGGTTGCCATTCCCTCGTTAAAGACCTAAGCACTTTAAGATTTAATTCATCGTTTGTTAAAGTCTTACCAAGTGCCTTCAAATGGTTTGTCAAGTGAACGAATCTCTTTTGCAAGTCAAGGATGGATTCTCCGGGCAGCATTCTGAATAATTCATATTCTTGACTCAAGGTGTTCAATCTAGACCTTTTTACTTCGACGGTTCCTTCATGAGTTTCTACAAGAGTATCCCAAATTTCCTTTGTCGTTGTACATGCCGATACTCGGAAAAATTCATCCATACTAAGAGCACTTTGAAGAATATTGATTGCCTTTTTGTCAAAGAGAACTTTTTTCTTGTCATCGTCATCCCATGATGCTTTAGGCTTTGATGACCCAACACCATTGACAACACACACCGGAGTAAATGGACCATTCTCAACAGCATTCCATATTTCTTCTCCTTGCGCTTCAAGATGAGCCTTCATGCGATATTTCTAAAAGTCAAAGTATTCACCACAAATGGAGGCTTGTTGTTACTACCACCATCTTTGAAAACCGAATTTTGATTTGGATTTGCGGAAGCCATTCTGGATCTTTAGGAACAAGTTACCTATAACTTGCTCTGATGCCAATTGTAAGTCTAAGAGTGCCTAAGAGGGGGGGGGGGGTGAATTAGGTCTATAAAAATTTATTCGATTTTATGAGAATACTTGAAGTAATTTTTTGGTTAAGTGTTTGAAGGTTTTGATTATATCTTATCTTTTCCTTGATTATGGTGATGAAAGCGATAAAAGCGGAAAAGTAAAGAACACGGTGATATATCCTGGTTCCCCTCACAATCCGAGAGTACTCCAGTCCCCTTTCCAACACGAAAGAGATTTCACTATAGTTAGAATAATTATACAGCCTATGCTTACTATCTAACCTATAGGGTGACCAAAGGTTCTTAACACCTTTAAGATCAATCAAACACTAATGTGAATGAAGAACAATCCTCTTCAAATCACAACACTTACTTCCAACAATCCTGGATAGTAAGGGAATAATTTCTTTAATGTAATACACTGATTTAATTTGAAATAGATGGAGAGCTTTATCAATCTTCAATTGATCTTCTTCTTCAAGATATAAACAATTCTCAAGCAATGTATATAAATGTTCACAATGTATGTATGAAACTTGTAATGAATCAATGAAAATGTATATGGAAAGTTTCACAAAATTTATGAACACATGAAAGTATGAATTCAAATGTGAATGATGAAAAATTGTTTATTGAAGAAGTATATTTGTTAATTTGAAAATTGAAGCATGTTTTTTGAAATAAGAAAATCTTCAGCATTTTATAAAGTCACAAGAACCTCTTCATTCATGCCAATTCATATGAAAAGTTGCAATGCATTCATGAAAGGATACCAATTGAAATATGTTCAAAAACCAAAAGAAAAGCTGCACTGGTTCACTAGGAACCGGTTTCGACACTGACAGAACCCGGTTCTTAGTGAACGTTATAAGTCAGATTTCAAAAAATATCACGCAGGAACCGGTTCCCCTTTTGGTACAACCCGGTTCCTGGTACAAATTCCAGGGACATGTTTTTGAACAAGTTTTGGAACCCGGTTCCCTGTTAGAGAGGAACCGGTTCCTGAAAGTTAATTTTCAAAAATTCTTTTTGAAAAAGATTTCAAACAAAGTTTTTCTTAAATGAAAACATGTTAGATATGTATATGATTATGAATGCAATTTTGTGAACATCTATATTCAAGATTAAGAATTATTTATACCATTTGACATTTGATGATTCTTCAATAATTCTTCTTCTAATCTTCAAGACTTTTATATGTGATGTTGATAAGCTTTTTGCACATCCTTTGAATGTTGATATCCATGTTGTCTTCATCAAAACTAATGCTTTAAAATATGACTTGAGAAGCTTGCAATTACAGATGAATGGTTGCTTGAAGACTGAGGCCACGGGTCATGCTCACAGATCGCTGCGTGAAGTCTGAGGCGATAGATTATGTCTTGTATTTTCGTGCATCGTTGCATGAAGTCTGAGGCGGGCAACTAAATTTTGTTTTCTCTTGAGCATCGCTGCATGAAGTATGAGGCGATGATTTGTGTTATGGAATAAAGAAACATATTGCTGCATAAAG
The DNA here is from genome assembly GCA_948472305.1 of Vicia faba. Lineage (NCBI taxonomy): Eukaryota > Viridiplantae > Streptophyta > Magnoliopsida > Fabales > Fabaceae > Vicia > Vicia faba. The sequence goes on from OX451736.1 coordinate 236,181,780, forward strand.
TCTTAGGCAATGGGTTACGTCTGTGAGTTGTTACGTGAATTCTTAGGCAATGGGTTAAATTTGGTTTTCGAACATCGTTGTATGAAGTATTAGGCGATGGTTTGTTTCACAGAATAAAGAAACACATTGCTGCATGAAGTCTTAGGCAATGGGTTTGGTTCATAAATCGTTGCGTGAAGTATGAGGCGATAAGCTAAATTTGGTTTTCGAACATCGCTGCATGAAGTCTTAGGTGATGGTCTGTCACGGAATAAAGAAATACATTGCTGCATGAAGTCTTAGGCAATGGGCTTGGTTCGCAAATCGCTGCGTGAAGTCTGAGGCGATAAGCTAAATTCGGTTTTCGAACATCGCTGCATGAAGTTTTAGGCGATGGCATGTGTCGTGGAACAAGGGAACGCACGGCTGCATGAAGACTTAGGTAATGGGCTGAACGCGTCATGACATGAAGACTTAGGTGATGGGTTGAGTCGTAGGATAAGTGTTTTGTTGGTTGACCCTTAGATAGCTAAATCGAGGGTGAGACTGTTTATTTGTTGTATGATACATGCGTATGATGTCTGATATTGAGATGGGACCCTGAGCATATGTGTATTGAATGCTTGTATGTATGCAAAATGTATAAGGTATGCATGCTTTAGATATGCCAGATGTATGTATGAAATGTGTGTAAAATACGCGTATGCCTTGAAATGTTATGAAGACTATTTCTGGCATTCTCTCCTTTAAACCATTGGCTTAGAGTTACCAATTCCCTGGCATTGTATGTTGTGTTGTTGCATCTTTGTTAAATTTGAACGCGGTGAACAATGTTAGCAAAATTTTGAACATTGATTTTTTGTATTGTAAGTGCAGGTGTGGACGTAGAAGTATGTATTGGCATATGCGTAAATTTGTTTGTTGTAAGCGTAAGCATAAGCATAGACGTATGTATTGGCATATGTGTAGACTTTTATATTGTAAGCGCAGGCGTAGACGTGGACATGCGTATAGAATTTGTATTGTAGACGCAAGAGTAGACATGTGCGTGGACGTAGACGTGGATTTTCTTTCGATATTTTTCTAACCCAAATGTTTTTTTGATGTTTTATCAAAAGCTTTTATTTGTCAATTCCCCCAAACTTATTTCGAAACAATATTCATAAGAAATAATGAAAGTATTTTGTAAACAAGTCTGAGTAAAGAAAAAAACACAATTTGAAAGATAAAAGATGAAAAGTAAATGCTTTGTTAATATGCCTCTGAATAGGCGAATGTACAGGATGTAATTCCTTGAAAGAGGTAATTATAGAAATTTTCAAAACTATAAATGGAAATGAAAATGATAATTGCTACTACTATTTTCCCAATATCCTTTTAATAGCTCGTGTCTCCTTTGCTTCTGAGTCTTATGATTTAGACCCGTTTCTCCCTTCGTGGTTCGTAGTCGTAGTTCTTAGCTCGCAGTCTTTTTGTTCTTTATTTGTTTGTATGAAATCCCTAACTTTTTCCTGGATTTCCCTTTCGGGTTTTAAATCCACCGGGATGATTTTTTTGTTACATGCCCCTAATTTTTTTCCTGGATCGCCCTTTAGGGTTTTCGATCCACTGGGACGCTTCTTTTTGCCTAAGTCTCCCATTTAGGGTTCGAGCTTAGCGAGCTTCTTATACGTAGTATTTTTTGACTGCGTCTGAGTTTGCCGGATGCAGTAGTTCTTCCCCATCCATTGTTGTGAGGATAAGACCACCTTGGGAGAATGTTGTTTTGACTACGTATAGACCTTCGTAGTTGGGTATCCATTTACCACGTGAGTCGAGGCAAGGTAGCAGAATCTTCTTAAGTACTAGACCATGTTGTGGTTCATCTTGTACAGTATACCTTTACTCTGAAAGAATTTCGAGGCTAATTTCCGTAGAGTTCGTTTGTCGATGCTAGAGGCATTTTCTGGATGTTCTTGCTTTTCGAGGTACTTCTTGATGTCGTAAAACCAAGGCTTGTCGTTTGGTATTTCTTTGATAGCAAGACAATGTGTGGGCTCTTCGAAGTGTTTGCTTGTGATGCACAGTTCGTGATTTGACCAAGTTACTTTGAACGTAGCTGATATAGTTGCCAAGGCGTCTACCATTTGATTTTCTTCTCGTGGGATGTGACTGAAAGTGATCTTTGTGAATTCCGCAGTGAGTTTTCAAAACATGATCCCGATATGGAATCAATTTTGGATTGTTTAGTATCCCATTCGCTGTTGACTTGGTATATGGCTTGTGATCATTCTTTGGGAGGAGTCAAAACTGCCCCTATATCGTGCCCCAGTGCATTTGAAGCCCTGTTGAACATGAGTATCCAACGTGCCCCTGGCTCGGGTCCTTTGTCAAGTCCTGGTATTTTGTAGTTTCTTATTTTTACAGCAATGTCTGTATCTAAACTTTGGTCTGTTTCTGTAGGAACAAGCAAATATGTGCAATAATTTGACCAGCTTCTTTGTGGCTCCGCTCTAACATTTCCCCTTAGCTTGGTTTCTTCTAGATCTTCCCCTGTGCTCAGATTAATAGTCTTAATAGCCTCTTGATACAGTTGTATGTTGTCAGCCTTTCATTCTATTTCCCTCGCCCTTTCCTCAGAGAGTTCAAGATCTTCATCATCTTTCTCTTCAGCTTGGTTGATAGGAACAGCAAAATTATATTGGGTCGCAGCAGTAGCAATATCGGTGGTTTTGGGCATGGATTTGCACCTTTATCATGTTTTGGTGCAAATTTTAGTATATGAATATTTGAAAATGCATATGCAGAGAAAGTATTGTCATTTTTAAATTTACGGAATAAATGCAAGAGAAAGACAAGGATCTTAATTGAAAACAAAATATAACTTTTATTAATTGCAAATATTGTCTAAAACAAAACGAGGGAACCCTTACAAGCAACCCATATGCCCCGGGATTGACATAGGTTCTTTCAAAAAACAAAAAAAATATTACTTAGGAAAGAAAAATATCTCAGGAATCTCCACGGCAACCCATCTTTTAAGTTCTTCTCCTGGGGTGCATTCTCGGATGAAGTCAGTTGCCTTTTTGGTGTTGACTTTGTTGGATATCTTTGCCACATGTCCGCCATGCTCTATAAAGGTCTCTTGGATTGTAGGAAAGTGTGCTTCATCCTTTGGAGTAGCTTTATATTTATCTTCAGGGTATGGTCTGAATTGGACTATCCCCTGGTCCTCTAGCTTTTATAGCGTTTTCTCGAAGGCTTCATTATATTCCAACAGGAATCCGCATTCGAATAGATACTCCTTCAATTAGTTTATCAGGGTTTTTGCTTGTCTAATTTCCCCAAAGTCAGCGACTAATTCAATTGCATTTATTATCGGCCCATCGTGCGGAGGCATAGGGTTTGATTTGATGTTAGGTTTCTCAAAAGTGATGTCTTGAGATTCTAACAAGTCTTGGACCTTATGCTTGAATGGCTAACATTTCTATATGGTATGTCCGGGAGAATTAGCACGATACTCACATCTGGCATTGGCGTTGTACTTTCGCGGGAGCGGCCTGACTGGGGGAGCTAGAGGCTTGAGTTCCACTAAGGATGCCTTGACCAGATGTTGTAATAACTGACTGGGTGGCATAAGAAGTGGATCAAAGTTTCTTTATGGCCTTCTGCCTTGTTGTTGCCCTTGTGGGATCACTAATGGTTGTAGTGTCCTTGGTTGTGAGGCTACCGCATTAATTTCTCCCTCTTTTACTTTGGGGTAGTTTGAAGCAGGCCTTTTTGAATGGTACGGAGAATTTGATTGTCCCCCTGTTATTTTACCACTCTTTATTCCAGTCTCGATTCTTTCTCCAATAGTCACTAGATTTGAGAATCCCGAAGAGATACTTCCAACCATCTTCTCATAATACAACCCTTGCAAAGTTCCCATGAACATGTCTACTAATTCTTTCTCTAATAGTGGTGGTTGCACACGGGATTCCATCTCCCTCCATCTTTGAGCATACTCTTTGAGGGTCTCTTCTTTCTTTTGGGACAGATTTTGGAGTTGCATGTGGGTAGGCGCCATGTCCAGGTTACATTTGTAATGCTTTAGGAAAGCATTAGCAAGATTTGCCCATGTTCGAATATGTGTTTGCTCCAATTGCATATACCAGTCTGAAGACGCCCCACTCAGGCTATCTTGAAAACAATGAATCATCAACTTCTGATCATGGGCGTGGGCATGCATCTTCCTGCAATACATGCGCAGATGATTTTTTGGACAAGTGAGCCCCTTGTATTTTTCAAAATCAGGTACTTTGAACTTTTGCGGAATAACCACATCAAGAACTAGACCCATTTCGAGAGAGTCTACTTTGAAAGCGTCAAAACCCTCCACAACTTTTAATATTTCCTCCAGAGCTTTGTATTAATTCGTTACCAGTGTGTTGTACCCCAAAATTTGCCCTCGCGCTTTTCCACAAAGAAATCTCAGCTTCAAACATTTCCTGACTTCTCAAACTGACTCAAGAATCGGACAAACGGACTTTTCTTGACGGTCGAGCAAAATTAGGGTTTTACTGATTTTCAGAGCTCTGAATTGTTTCATACAGTGGGCTTAGGGTTTGTTTGGTTTTTGGTTCAATTTTGGTCAAGCGAGCGTGATTTGGCATTTAATCAGGAATTAAATTTTATGAGCATATTCTCAGAAGATTTTGAATTTCACAGCACTTTGCAGTTTATTTCAAGATTCAGATTAAAATTCGCGTTATCTTGGTTTAATCAGTAAAAGGGATAGTGGTTTTGAATTCAGTACATTTTGATTGGGCCAGTCAGATGCAAGATGCAGTTTTGGAATTCACAGTGTTCATGTGTTTGATCAGTCTATCTGGGTTAATGGCTGCGTTGCTTTGGATGTTGGATAAGACAGGTTTATTGGATCAATGTTGTTTTATTTTAGTTATTTATTATTCTGAAATTAAATGATTGAATTTATTTTTCAAATTGTTTAATTCTAAGAATTTTAAATAAATAAATAAGCAATAAAGAAATTAGAATTAATCGGATAATTTGAATTTTTATTGATACTTAAATTATTTACAAATTGTTGTTTATTACAAACAATAATTTACATTTAATTTAAATATTACAATAGAATGAAAAAATATCCTATTTTTCTAAATACTCTTCATTCTTCACTCCGCTCCGGCATTCCATCTTTCATCTGCAAAAAGAAATAAGAAAGTCAGAAAGAATTAAAATTAGCAGAGACGGATAAAAATGCTCATCATTAGGGGCCACTGACTGGGATCAGTTGCCCTCTCTGCAAATCACGGGATCTCTCCCGGTTCACAGAGAGGGAAGATTATTTTATCTCATGAAATGCAAATGTCAAAAATGCATAGTTTCTAAAAGATTTGCAAGCTGCATAGATTCAAAATCCAAACTAAACTGAAAAAGTTCAATCCAAACTTTCAAATCTAAAACAAAGTCCACTCAAAGAAAATCAGGAAAAGTACTCAAAGCTGTCATGGAAAGACTTTTGCCAAGATATCAAAAAGCAGAAAATCTACACAAACTGTAAAAAGGAGATGCAGTAGTGTATTATGCAAGTGATAAACTCATCATTTCCCATAAGGCCCCTTCAGAACAGTACAGTAAAATCATATTAAAATCCTAAGCTGTACTTTGAGAGAGAGAAAAGAGATTAAAGCAGGCAGGGGTTAGGCAAGACAGTTCAGCAGACAGCAGGCAAGTCACAGAAAAGAAGATACACAAAATCTACAAGTCCACAAGCAGCTCACAGTAGGCAATTCAGAATAGAAGAGAGCAACATAGCAGGTAAATAAAAAAGGAATATACAAACTGAGTTCAGCTTAGAATAGGGAGAGAGATACAAACTCTAAAAGTCTAAAGCCACTACTGTCCACCAAACTGAGTTCAAAAAAAAGGATAGCAGTTCAGCTCAGTCCAATATAGCAGCATAGCAGGTGAGTTCAGAAGAGAAAAAATATACAAACAAAACCACAACTCTGCATAAGAAAAAGGAGCAAATATACAACACAGTTGAGAGATATCAGTTCAGAAGAGGGCAAGATAGCAGTTCATGAGATGGAAAAGAGATAATCAAAGCAAAAACCAGTTCAGCCTCAACTTTCAAACCAATCACCACAACCAAAACCAATCACCACAACCAAAAAACCAACCCTGTCAAAAACACCATAACTTTGCAAAAGAAACCTGCTAGCATCAGTCATAAAACCATAACCTCACCATACCAAAAACTATCAAAACCTGAACTTGGCCAAAAAAACCCCCCAGAACCTGATAACCAATTCTGCATAGTGAAAAAAAAGATAGCAGTTCATAAGATACAAAACTGATATCAAAAACTCAAGCCTCAACTTTCAAACCATACTTACCAAAACTGATATCAAGAACCCAAACCATCATCCAAAACTCCCTGTCAAAAACCTGGTAAACCAGTCTAAAGCCAAGCATCATTCACGAAACATAACCCAAGCCTCAGAAGCTAACTTCATCATAGGCATCTCAGAAGGCAACATCAAGGCAATATTTGTTCAAACACTCAAGGCAACATAGGCCCTCAGAACCCTAGGTTCATCCTTGGGCAAGCAAGCACACATAAGCAATCACAATACATCAAGCAAGAGTTTAAACCAACGAATCAAGGCATCACAAAGAGCCTCAGAAGCAAAGCTTTATCACAGGCAAGGTAGCAATATCCTAAACCCTCAAACAATCATCACAGTGGAAGAAGAGAAGATAAAGAAGCAAGGATTTAGGTTTTCTCAGTGAATATCATCATCAAAAAACCTAAGCAAAGAACGAAATTACCAGGGTCATCAGAAGCGAAGCCTCATCAAGTCCATCACGACGCTCCGGCCGCCTGAACGCTGCTTCTCCGCCTCTCCTCCGTCTCCCAAGAACAGGTAGCAATATCTTCCCTTTCACCTCATAAAACGAAAATATAAAACTCAGTTTAAAGACAAGTCCGAACCACACGAATCCAGAAAAAGAAAGACGAAGATATAGCACTTTAAGACTAACCTTGTTTCAAAAGACGCGAAATCCTTGCCTTGGAGGGAAGAGAGCGTTGAAGCGCGCTGGTGGCCGGAGGAAGCTCAGGGAAGACTAGAACGAAGAAGACGAATACAAAAAACGCGCCGTCGCTGCCTCGAGCTCAAACCCTAATGTTCGTTCAATAAACAAAAACTGCCTAACCCTAAATTTCGTTGTTGGATCAAAAGGGCCTGACCCGTTTCCTAATTCATCTCTAAAAGCCCAACAGGAAATCATCTAATTTTCTAATACTAATCTTATAAAGCTCTAACTCTTTTCATCTTTATAATAAAAAACAATATTTATTCTTTTATATACTAACTCATTTATTTCCTTGTTTCTAAAACATATAATTTATTTCTTAATATTATTAAGCATACTAACTTAATCTAAATACTTTTTATACACAAATTAAACTTAAAAAACATTTTTGAAATACATTTGTATATAATTATCTTTTCTTTTTATACATGATTAAATTGAAGATACCTTTTTAATTAAAATGCATTTTTGTACATATTATACATTGTTTATACATAATTAAAATTAAACTCTTTTTTAATTAACATTCATTTTTACATAACAATTCAATACATTCATTTTTCTCTAATATTAAATTCACAAACATTAGACTAAAATACTTTCCAATTAAAACTTAAACACTTAATCAAAACCCTTCATTTGTACATAATTAAACATACAGAAAATCAAAATTCAGATTAAAACGTATATCTAGGTCAAAACCCCAATGCGGCTCAATTTCACATTTCGCACTTGTACACAAATACATACACAATTCACATACATATACACTTGTACATTTACACAATATATTGCCCTATACACACTTTATCTTATATCTGTATATTTGATATTCATTTGATTGCGACATTCGATTTGGTTGTAAATACTATAAGTCTCATCCCCTTGTACATTTATACCCCCACTCCCGGACATTATTTTGTAATAGCGTAGATTTACATTCCGCAATTTACAGCTTTTCAATTATACCATGGTTAGACCTAGGGTTTGTATGTACATAAAATCAAACGCCAGATAACCTAATACAAGACAAATGCATGTAATCAATACACAATCACACTTGCACCCCCTAGGGTAATCCCACATGTTGCCTTCCAAATGGGTCATGCTTGCACGTCGAGTAACTTTGGCAAAACAAAATCAAATGATCATAAGTCCCTCGATGACGCTTTCGAAAGTCGCCTATCAAAATGATCAAGTCCCTTCAAGCAAATTGCCAAAGACACTTGGCATCATTGCATTCATGGTCCATACGATGACCCGCGCCCGTCCCAAATAAACTTCCTAAACGCAAGATTGTCTACCAATTTCAATGGTAGAACAAAATTGTTAAAAGGGGTTAAAACATGACAAAAACCTTTGAGTACAATAGGGTAGACATAACTCTTAGTTACTTGAGATCAAACTTGCAAAAACACTTGCCTTCTTTTCAAAAACCACAATCCACAACACTTTCAAACAAACTCTCAAAAACATTTGAAAACATCTTTTCGAAAAGATTCACACTTTTGTAAAACACTCAAACACGAGTCAAATACATTAGTTGCCTAAGACAAGGCATCTTTTTCCAAAACATTTTCAAAAAGCACCCATACACACACCATTTTCAAAGCAATCGAAAAACAAGGCAAGTGATCTAAAAAACCAAGTAACTAAGAGCCCATGGATAACCATGGATGAAAAGAGTGCTAATACCTTCCCTTTTCATAATCTACCTCCCGAACCCAAGAAAACGTCTCAAAAGGTTTTTGCTGTGCTTTTTAAACCTTTCCTTTAGGATAAAATAAAAAGTCGGTGGCGACTCTTGCTAACCGCACAAGTGCGAATACGAACGCAAAACACAAGTCAGTTCTCCCACCGTATCACAGAACTGGCGACTCTGCTGGGGAAAACAATTTTAAAGTGGGGTTACCTTAGGGTTTAGATCACCTTTACTTTCAATTGATTGCTTTGTTTGCTTTACATTTGTGGGCTTTTGCATCGGGGTTTTATAGATCCTAACCCGGATCTGGGGAAACCCTTTTAGGTAGCAACAAGGCTGTGAGGGAACTGTGCGGGGTATACCGACATGGTTGAAGCAGTCTGCTACGTTGATGTGGCACTTTGGTGTGTACCGGTAACCCTTGAGTTCAGTCAAGGAGAGTACGGGGCCGCCGCGTGGTGTCATGAAGCATCAACTGACCTTAGAAACCTTAATTGAACCATCTTGGCCTCTTTAGGGTAGTGAGATGACTACTTTGGTGTACTCCGAAGTCGGTTGATACTCGATACTACACTCAATTGAGGGTTGCTTTCCTGGGATATTTCGGTCGCCAGTTCAGTGGCTAAATCGAAACGATGAACGATGAAAGCAATCCAGTGATATTGGGACCTCTAGAACCCGGTTACTTTTGATAGGACAGGTTTTAACCAACAAACTGAAAGAGGGTAATACCCAGACCTCATGCAAGCCTAATCCTAAGGCCTTGTGTGCTTTGTGTGAATATTGTTTGCCTGTATATAACACTTACTTGCTTGTGCATACATGCACATAACATCATAACATCATACCATAGCATTTTAGCATTTTCAATAACCGTTTCAAGGATCTTGAGGGTTCTGTTAATGCAGGATTACGTTGAACCAGACGTCTATCCAGGGGCAAGAGGTCTCTCCTCTAACCAATCCAGTCAAAATCCAAGTACAACAACTTGAATCAGTGGCCATGACCCACTCGACATGGTGAGCTTGATTCTCGTGGAAGGACGTCCACCGATGCAGAGATCTCCCATCCAAAAGCAGAGTTCAACCTCTAACATTTCTCTTGTGTTTACCCCAAGAGATCCTTGAAAACATGCATCCGCATATCATGCATTACATTTTGACAATCTTTCCTTTTTCAGGTTTCCTTACTCTCCTGCTGTTTATTTCAGCAAGAGATGGCTCTAGAACGGTCTGTCAAGGACATCCAGGACCAGACTGCTCAGCTACAAGAGATGTTCATGAACTTGTCTCTGGGGCAAGAAGAGATGAAAGCTCTCCTCACCAACGGCTTGGGGAGTTCCAACAATGCCAGGAATGATCAGATTGCGGAGCTGCAGTTTGATCTGACAACACTGAGGACTCAAATGATGGGATATTTGGTGGGCCAGATGGCTCTCATCCAAGACCTATCTCAAAGACAAGAGGAACTCGGAGTTCTGGTCCGCCAACTGCTTCCAAACAACCAACTGGGGCAAACATCTGAGGTCGAAGAGCAAGTCACCGCTCAGCCTCCACCCACTCAAGAGGACAAGGGGAAAGCTCCTCTGCTAGCTTCAGGGTCACAAACCCATCAACAACCTCGCCGGCGTCAGCGGGGCAATCGGCGTAGACAAGAAACGTCGGGAAGGCAGTTCACAGAGACTGACATACCGTCATCTCTAATTCTGGAGCGCTTGTTGGAGGTTAACCTGACTGCTTTGAGGGATCCTATCCGGAATCCTAATACCTCCGCTCCTGACTATCATCCCGATGCATTTTGTGTTTACCATTCCTATAGCCCAGGACATGACACCGATAGCTGTTGGGCCTTGAAGAACAAGATTCAAGATCTGATTGACATTGGGGTGCTGAGGTTCATGCCAGACGGCGAGATGAAGATCTTCCGTTGAAGGGTTCTCCACTTGAAGTGACGAAGCTCGAATTGAAAGACTTTTGCTTCTTTTTGAATTTTTCAAAGTTGTAATTTCTTTTGCTGTCAAAACAATTATTTGTTGATGTTAAACTCTGTTTTCATTAATGCATTGCATATGTTTGTCTTGAATTCATCCATTCGTTTCACTACTCTTATGCTTTTCTTTATGATATTTGACTCTTGATAAAAAGCTGCAAGCCTTTAGAGGGAGGATGACGAAACAATACCATGATCTTATACAGTATGCTTTTGAACAGACCTTGCTGATGATGTACAGGCATTTCTTTCAATTCCCAAACACTGGAGTTATAAGGAAGTTAATCCCTAGTCAACCCCTTCGAGCCAAAGAAGTAGGAGTTTCCTGTTCTAAAACAATCAAAACCTTTGATATAAACCTGGGGCAGGGTAGTATCTCAGTTAATTCAAAAGAAAACGCGCATTGAAGTCGCAAACTCTCAGTTCGTAATACAACGAACGACGTCAAGAAAGAAAGCATTCCTTCGGAATCAAAAGACAAGGGTGGTTCCCTATCACATAGACAGTCAATCTCTCAAAAGAGAAAAGCCCACTAAGCCAAAACCTATAAAGGAGGTTTAAGAAAGCTGGGGCATCCCGCTGACAGTAATCCCGAAAACGGTAACCGTCAGGCAAAAGTTAGGGATAACAAATCAAAATCAAAATAGTGAGGTCATTACAAAACCCTCAACAACATGAAAAAATGTTGAAAAAGAAAAAGGAGATAATGACTGTCTCCCAAAATTCAAACCGGTGAACCATCGCCCAAAAGTCGTTCCAAACTCAAAACAGAGTGCGACGCACGGTTAACTGAGCTTAGGTTGAAGAACATCACGAAGAGCGGGCGGGTACAAATATACTTTGAGCCTTTATCCTTTGTTTCTTAAACCATGAACCAGGCCACGTTACAACCCTTCAAAAGTCCTAATTGAAGCATGGGTTAGTTCGAAAGCATACTGTTACAAAAGGTATCCTGACTCCTGTAGGGCTTTGCTCTAAGTCTTGTGTTAACTTGTCTTATGAAAAGTTTTCTGCTAAAAACGCATTTTTCAAAATATTCAAAGACAAACATAACTTTGCATTATTCGAATATCACTGTCTGCATTTGACCCTTTTGTTTGACAGCAAAGAAGTTCATACAGCGAATGTTCGGAGGAACGAAAACTCTCTCAGTAAGTCGAAATCACCTCAAGAGGATAAAACTTCCATCAAATCTCCTATCAACAAGGGGCATGACATATCGCAGTTTAGTTAACCTGGGGCAGTCCAGTCAAGGTCCAACAGATTATTCAAAGTACAGTTAACCTGGGGCAGTCCAGTCAAGGTCCAACATATCTTTCAGAATACGGTTAACCTGGGGCAGTCCAGTCAAGATTTCAAGAAATCTCTCAATATGCAGAGTAATCTAATTCAAGATTCCAAACAACCACTTGGGGCATTCGAATGTCAAAAGTGTTCAACAAATCAACTACAACATTTCCAGATTCGATTCCTGTATCCAGCCAGGGCATATCTGTTGACTCCATTTCCAGACTCGACTCCTGTATCTAGCCAGGGCATGTCTGAAGAGTTCGAAGATTCGATTCCTGTATCCAGCCAGGGCATATCTATTGACGACTATTTCCAGATTCGATTCCTGTATCCAGCCAGGGCATATCTGTTGACCACGTTTCCAGACTCGATTCCTGTATCCAGCCAGGGCATGTCTGAAGAGTTTGAAGATTCGACTCCTGTATCCTGCCAGGGCATATCTATCAACTATCACCTTTCCAGATTCGACTCCTATATCCAGCCAGGGCATGTCTGAAGAATTCCAGATCAACACCTGCAACAACCCAGGAAACATCTGTGAATGACCGATTGTAGACCAACACCTGTAATAAACCAGGATTTTATCTACATCACCACTTGGGGCATTCGAATGTCAAAAGTGTTCAAAACCCGATGCAGTTTTACACAAGCTCATCATCAGGAAACCCTACACCGGTTCCCCTGCAAGACTTCTGAAAACAGTTCATGGATTCATCCCAACAACGGATGTTAATCTATCAACTTGTTCAGATGCAGCCTTCGAATTCAGTTTACGGACGCTTCCCAACAACGGATGTTGTTCTATTGCTGATTCCTCTTCAAGACTTCTGAAACAGTTTACGGATTCTTCCCAACAACGGACGCCAATCCACCGATTTGTTCAGATTCTTATCAAGACTTCTGAAAACAGTTCATGGATTCATCCCAACAACGGATGTTAATCTATCAACTTGTTCAGATGCAACCTTCGAATTCAGTTTACGGACGCTTCCCAACAACGGATGTTGTTCTATTGCTGATTCCTCTTCAAGACTTCTGAAACAGTTTACGGATTCTTCCCAACAACGGACGCCAATCTACCGACTTGTTCAGTTTCTTATCAAGACTCCTGAAAACAGTTCATGGATTCATCCCAACAACGGATGTTAATCTATCAACTTGTTCAGATGCAACCTTTGAATTCAGTTTACGGACGCTTCCCAACAACGGATGTTGTTCTATTGCTGATTCAACTTCAAGATTTCTGAAAACAGTTCACGGGTTCTCCAAGTAAACGGATGTTAACCTATCGTTTGTTCAGATCCTTCTCAAAGCTAACCACCACGGAAGATCGCACTCGCCAGGATTCTCCCTACCCCCAACAGAGTTCCTACAATCCCCAGCGGAGTCAGACTTTCAAACTTTCTCCCCACAGAGTTTTTAGGAAGCAATCTTGAGTTCCCCAGTGAAGTCTCCAGGGTTACCTCCCATCAAGCCAAAGATTCTCAATCTGGTCTCCCCGGCATGAGTCTACTAGTTGGAGCTCCCCAGTAGAGGTCATTAGGAATTCTCTTCCCCAGCGACAGCCAAGGATTTATTTTCCCCGGCAGCGGTCAAGACGTTTTTATCTTCAGCCATCTCGGAATCATGTATCCTTGGCAGGATTAGCTCATCAGCTTACATGTGCACTCATTACATTCATATCATAAACATTAAATGTCACATGCATTGCATCATAACATTGCATACAACTAACCCTTTGCCTTTTCAGGTAAGATCAGTCGACAGACACAAATCAACTCCCAGGATTCATCCAAAAACTTAGTTCAGATGTGACCCGGACACGGCAACATTCTGATACTTATTCCAGATCCATTCAGACGCATCATCAGGAAACCCTACACCGGTTCCTCTTCAACTTCAAGACTTCTGAAAACAGTTTACGGATTCTTCCCTACAACGGATGTCAATCTACCGATTTGTTCAGACTCTTCTCAAATCTTTAAAGACAGTTTACGGATTCTTCCCTACAACGGAGGTCAATCTACCGACTGATTCAGACTCCTCTCAATTTTTGAAATTAGGTTACGGACGCTTCCCAACAACGGATGCTGCTCCATTGCTTGTTCAGTCCCAACTCCTGAAAATAGTTTACAGATTCTCCAGACACGGACATCAATCTGTTACTTGTTCAAGCCCCAATTCAGAGATATTCCAAAACAGGGATGCCCTTCTGATACTCGTCCACTCACCATTGACGTACAGTTCAACATCACCATATGGCATCTATAAGCCCATCCTCCTACCAGCAGTCACCGAATGGCATCTTTAAGCCCATTCTCAGATGGCATCTCTAAGCCCATCCCCCGACAAATTTCTTTCGCACCAGGTGGCATCTTTAAGCCCATCACCAAATGGCATCTATAAGCCCATTCACCTCCACCGTCACTTCGACGAGCGCAAATTTTCTGGGCACATTAGTGTTCAATCTCCTTTTACCTTCAAGTCGCGAAAGGCAAACTTGCCAATCTAACTCTTCAGGTCCAAGAAGATTGAACAGGGGCAACTGTTGTACCCCAAAATTTGCCCTCGCGCTTTTCCACAAAGAAATCTCAGCTTCAAACATTTCCTGACTTCTCAAACTGACTCAAGAATCGGACAAACGGACTTTTCTTGACGGTCGAGCAAAATTAGGGTTTTACTGATTTTCAGAGCTCTGAATTGTTTCATACAGTGGGCTTAGGGTTTGTTTGGTTTTTGGTTCAATTTTGGTCAAGCGAGCGTGATTTGGCATTTAATCAGGAATTAAATTTTATGAGCATATTCTCAGAAGATTTTGAATTTCACAGCACTTTGCAGTTTATTTCAAGATTCAGATTAAAATTCGCGTTATCTTGGTTTAATCAGTAAAAGGGATAGTGGTTTTGAATTCAGTACATTTTGATTGGGCCAGTCAGATGCAAGATGCAGTTTTGGAATTCACAGTGTTCATGTGTTTGATCAGTCTATCTGGGTTAATGGCTGCGTTGCTTTGGATGTTGGATAAGACAGGTTTATTGGATCAATGTTGTTTTATTTTAGTTATTTATTATTCTGAAATTAAATGATTGAATTTATTTTTCAAATTGTTTAATTCTAAGAATTTTAAATAAATAAATAAGCAATAAAGAAATTAGAATTAATCGGATAATTTGAATTTTTATTGATACTTAAATTATTTACAAATTGTTGTTTATTACAAACAATAATTTACATTTAATTTAAATATTACAATAGAATGAAAAAATATCCTATTTTTCTAAATACTCTTCATTCTTCACTCCGCTCCGGCATTCCATCTTTCATCTGCAAAAAGAAATAAGAAAGTCAGAAAGAATTAAAATTAGCAGAGACGGATAAAAATGCTCATCATTAGGGGCCACTGACTGGGATCAGTTGCCCTCTCTGCAAATCACGGGATCTCTCCCGGTTCACAGAGAGGGAAGATTATTTTATCTCATGAAATGCAAATGTCAAAAATGCATAGTTTCTAAAAGATTTGCAAGCTGCATAGATTCAAAATCCAAACTAAACTGAAAAAGTTCAATCCAAACTTTCAAATCTAAAACAAAGTCCACTCAAAGAAAATCAGGAAAAGTACTCAAAGCTGTCATGGAAAGACTTTTGCCAAGATATCAAAAAGCAGAAAATCTACACAAACTGTAAAAAGGAGATGCAGTAGTGTATTATGCAAGTGATAAACTCATCATTTCCCATAAGGCCCCTTCAGAACAGTACAGTAAAATCATATTAAAATCCTAAGCTGTACTTTGAGAGAGAGAAAAGAGATTAAAGCAGGCAGGGGTTAGGCAAGACAGTTCAGCAGACAGCAGGCAAGTCACAGAAAAGAAGATACACAAAATCTACAAGTCCACAAGCAGCTCACAGCAGGCAATTCAGAATAGAAGAGAGCAACATAGCAGGTAAATAAAAAAGGAATATACAAACTGAGTTCAGCTTAGAATAGGGAGAGAGATACAAACTCTAAAAGTCTAAAGCCACTACTGTCCACCAAACTGAGTTCAAAAAAAAGGATAGCAGTTCAGCTCAGTCCAATATAGCAGCATAGCAGGTGAGTTCAGAAGAGAAAAAATATACAAACAAAACCACAACTCTGCATAAGAAAAAGGAGCAAATATACAACACAGTTGAGAGATATCAGTTCAGAAGAGGGCAAGATAGCAGTTCATGAGATGGAAAAGAGATAATCAAAGCAAAAACCAGTTCAGCCTCAACTTTCAAACCAATCACCACAACCAAAACCAATCACCACAACCAAAAAACCAACCCTGTCAAAAACACCATAACTTTGCAAAAGAAACCTGCTAGCATCAGTCATAAAACCATAACCTCACCATACCAAAAACTATCAAAACCTGAACTTGGCCAAAAAAACCCCCCAGAACCTGATAACCAATTCTGCATAGTGAAAAAAAAGATAGCAGTTCATAAGATACAAAACTGATATCAAAAACTCAAGCCTCAACTTTCAAACCATACTTACCAAAACTGATATCAAGAACCCAAACCATCATCCAAAACTCCCTGTCAAAAACCTGGTAAACCAGTCTAAAGCCAAGCATCATTCACGAAACATAACCCAAGCCTCAGAAGCTAACTTCATCATAGGCATCTCAGAAGGCAACATCAAGGCAATATTTGTTCAAACACTCAAGGCAACATAGGCCCTCAGAACCCTAGGTTCATCCTTGGGCAAGCAAGCACACATAAGCAATCACAATACATCAAGCAAGAGTTTAAACCAACGAATCAAGGCATCACAAAGAGCCTCAGAAGCAAAGCTTTATCACAGGCAAGGTAGCAATATCCTAAACCCTCAAACAATCATCACAGTGGAAGAAGAGAAGATAAAGAAGCAAGGATTTAGGTTTTCTCAGTGAATATCATCATCAAAAAACCTAAGCAAAGAACGAAATTACCAGGGTCATCAGAAGCGAAGCCTCATCAAGTCCATCACGACGCTCCGGCCGCCTGAACGCTGCTTCTCCGCCTCTCCTCCGTCTCCCAAGAACAGGTAGCAATATCTTCCCTTTCACCTCATAAAACGAAAATATAAAACTCAGTTTAAAGACAAGTCCGAACCACACGAATCCAGAAAAAGAAAGACGAAGATATAGCACTTTAAGACTAACCTTGTTTCAAAAGACGCGAAATCCTTGCCTTGGAGGGAAGAGAGCGTTGAAGCGCGCTGGTGGCCGGAGGAAGCTCAGGGAAGACTAGAACGAAGAAGACGAATACAACAAACGCGCCGTCGCTGCCTCGAGCTCAAACCCTAATGTTCGTTCAATAAACAAAAACTGCCTAACCCTAAATTTCGTTGTTGGATCAAAAGGGCCTGACCCGTTTCCTAATTCATCTCTAAAAGCCCAACAGGAAATCATCTAATTTTCTAATACTAATCTTATAAAGCTCTAACTCTTTTCATCTTTATAATAAAAAACAATATTTATTCTTTTATATACTAACTCATTTATTTCCTTGTTTCTAAAACATATAATTTATTTCTTAATATTATTAAGCATACTAACTTAATCTAAATACTTTTTATACACAAATTAAACTTAAAAAACATTTTTGAAATACATTTGTATATAATTATCTTTTCTTTTTATACATGATTAAATTGAAGATACCTTTTTAATTAAAATGCATTTTTGTACATATTATACATTGTTTATACATAATTAAAATTAAACTCTTTTTTAATTAACATTCATTTTTACATAACAATTCAATACATTCATTTTTCTCTAATATTAAATTCACAAACATTAGACTAAAATACTTTCCAATTAAAACTTAAACACTTAATCAAAACCCTTCATTTGTACATAATTAAACATACAGAAAATCAAAATTCAGATTAAAACGTATATCTAGGTCAAAACCCCAATGCGGCTCAATTTCACATTTCGCACTTGTACACAAATACATACACAATTCACATACATATACACTTGTACATTTACACAATATATTGCCCTATACACACTTTATCTTATATCTGTATATTTGATATTCATTTGATTGCGACATTCGATTTGGTTGTAAATACTATAAGTCTCATCCCCTTGTACATTTATACCCCCACTCCCGGACATTATTTTGTAATAGCGTAGATTTACATTCCGCAATTTACAGCTTTTCAATTATACCATGGTTAGACCTAGGGTTTGTATGTACATAAAATCAAACGCCAGATAACCTAATACAAGACAAATGCATGTAATCAATACACAATCACACTTGCACCCCCTAGGGTAATCCCACATGTTGCCTTCCAAATGGGTCATGCTTGCACGTCGAGTAACTTTGGCAAAACAAAATCAAATGATCATAAGTCCCTCGATGACGCTTTCGAAAGTCGCCTATCAAAATGATCAAGTCCCTTCAAGCAAATTGCCAAAGACACTTGGCATCATTGCATTCATGGTCCATACGATGACCCGCGCCCGTCCCAAATAAACTTCCTAAACGCAAGATTGTCTACCAATTTCAATGGTAGAACAAAATTGTTAAAAGGGGTTAAAACATGACAAAAACCTTTGAGTACAATAGGGTAGACATAACTCTTAGTTACTTGAGATCAAACTTGCAAAAACACTTGCCTTCTTTTCAAAAACCACAATCCACAACACTTTCAAACAAACTCTCAAAAACATTTGAAAACATCTTTTCGAAAAGATTCACACTTTTGTAAAACACTCAAACACGAGTCAAATACATTAGTTGCCTAAGACAAGGCATCTTTTTCCAAAACATTTTCAAAAAGCACCCATACACACACCATTTTCAAAGCAATCGAAAAACAAGGCAAGTGATCTAAAAAACCAAGTAACTAAGAGCCCATGGATAACCATGGATGAAAAGAGTGCTAATACCTTCCCTTTTCATAATCTACCCCCCGAACCCAAGAAAACGTCTCAAAAGGTTTTTGCTGTGCTTTTTAAACCTTTCCTTTAGGATAAAATAAAAAGTCGGTGGCGACTCTTGCTAACCGCACAAGTGCGAATACGAACGCAAAACACAAGTCAGTTCTCCCACCGTATCACACAGTGGATTATCAACATCATGAGTACTAGTCGTCTATAAGAGTGCTTGGTTGGCATCCTCTGGGTTGTGGTCTCTATATTGCAGGTCCAAGTAGTTGTCTGCATTATTGGTTGGAATCTGTAGGGTATATGATGCCCCTGCTTTTGGTGGCGGTGGGACAAACCCTTCAGTTTCAACTTCTTGTTAGGCTATGACGAACTTTTGGAGTCCTGCTTCTGGCTCTTTCCTTAGTTGGTGACTGCTTGATGCACCAATTGTTTGGGCTACTTCTTCGAAAGCTACCCTGGGAATCTGGTCTTGCCTGTCAATGATGTTCTTTAAAGCTAGGAGAACTTGACTCAGATCTCCTTTCATTGAAGTTACATCACCCTTTACTTGGTTGAGATCCTCTTTGAATGCAGCCTGAGTTTCCTCGATTTGCTCCATTACTTTTTGTTGATATGCCCTTGTTTGATATGGAAGCCAATGAGGTGGAGATCTTCTTCTACCAATGGTTTAACTAGAGAGATTTAAAAAAATGAGTTTTGATATGATATGCATGTGTTTGTGAATGCATGCGTGCGTATGGCTGTGTATGAACATGGAATGGTTTCTTGTTTTAAATGTCTTATTCATCTGGGTACATTCTTGTCTTTCGCTTATTATATTACTTGGTGACTATCTTTAAAATAGATACGAAAACGAGATGTGGAAACAACACGCCTTTACTGAAGGTAACATAATTCAGATATTGAAAAATATTATAATCTTAAACCAAAAACTTTATTTGCATGAAATTAAGCAAAGAGAAATAAGTCTTCTAGGTCCTCCTGCAGATATCTGCTCTTGAAATCATCCCCTATTGCTTGACAAAGCTTGAGAAAGTCTTCAGTACACTATTTCCCTTTTGTGGCTTTGATTTCATACATGTTTGGTGTATTGACGTGGACCAGTTGTTTCCTTTGGTATCCATTTTTAAGGACAGTCACCAAAAATCTTGAGTTTATTATTATTTTTTGTACCCCCCGTGAATAATACAAATAAAAAGAAACGGGTGACAAATATATGAAATGTATGGCGAATATATGAAATGTATGAATGCATAGGTGCAGGGTTGAGTGACGAAATTTTTGTGATAAGTGCCCTTATAAGGTAGGGATGTATAGTGACGGGGTTTTTGTGATAAGTACCCTTAGAAGGTAGGCTCCTTAATTTTGACCTACGGTTGGTTTACCCTCCCAAAATATGGTTTCCTTAGGGGTATCATGAATAACACCATAGCGAAAAAGCAAAAGGGCCTCCCTTAGGTGGAGCCCCTTTATGGACCGAGACATTCGTCTCAAAGTCGTGAAAGGTCTCGTCATGAGATTTTAGGTTAAGGTCGTTACAAAGAGTCATGGGTGTCCTTACAAATTCCTACTCGTCAAGAGGATATCTCTTGATAAATATTCCTTTTTCTAAAGTCCACCGACTCTAGGCGAAGTCATAACATAAACTCGTTGGGATGATGTACCCCCTAAGCTAATAGACGAACCTTCTTTCTAAGGGTTATTGAAAATATTTTGAGAAAATAAAAAATACCGCCACACAGTATATATATGATAAACAATAGACAATAATTAAATAAATGCAATGAATAAATGAAAGCAATAAATAAATAAGGCAATAAAAACCCCAAAGCAAAAAAACCTAAAACCTAAAGTTGAAATCCCCAGCAGAGTCGCCAGCTGTAGCAACTGGATTTTGAATCAGAGTCGCCACTATTAGTTTTTATCCTAGGGAAGGGAATCTAAAAGAAAACCCTAATTCACAGACAGAGATTCTAGGTTTCAGACTTCTTTAGACGAAAGGAAGGTGTTAGGCACCTTTCATCTGCCTTGTTCACAAGAACATTAGGTTTTAGGGTTAGGTTTGGGTAAAATAGGGGTTTTAAGTTTATTAGGGGAAGGGTTTAAATTTTTTATAGGGGAACTCGCTATGATTTTTGATCGTATGCCCACGTATCCTCTTATGAGAAATCAGAGTCCCAATTCGTAGTTTGTATGGGTTTGTTTTTAGGGGTTGCAAACGTACTTTGAATCACCTCGCATTTTGACCGGGAATAGTGATTGCGAAGATTTTGGCTAAATGCGTGGTTAGTCAAAATTTGTTTGAAACCCTTTTGCAAAAAAACAATTGATTAGCTTAGTTTGTTGCGAAAAATAGTTTGTTGTTTGTTAGTATTTTTTAATCGTGTTAATTGCAAAGAAGTCTTGATTAATGCATGATTAAAAATATTTTAATGCAATGATATAAAATAATATATTCATGAGTTTAAAAAATAATTTATTTATGCCAATGTAATAGATAATAATAATATATAATAATAATAATAATAATAATAATAATAATAATTATAATGAAAAACAGATAAAAATATAATATAAAAGAAAGAATAATAATAATAATAATAATAATAAAATATAATTAAAAAAATAATAGAATTATAGAAAAACATAAAATAAAAAATTAATTAGGCAGGGGTGCAATTTTAAATCAGTAAGTAAAACAGGGGGGGTGCTAACAGAAAACTGGGCTAGGCCCAAATATGAGTTCTGGACAAGGGGGTATGAAGTGTTTGGCATTTTAGTAATTTAAGGAATGGGGTGTGAAAAGTAGAGGGCTAGGCCCAACTGCACAGTTTGGAGAGGGGTCCGAGTAATCAGGTGTGGCGAGGGTATACAGATGTTACAGTGGACTTGGCCTCCCGATCGTCCACTGATGATCTAAGGGACAGAAACGAAGGCGCATACCAATTACGGTGGACACACACATAAGTGATTAAAATGGAACATACATGTTATTTTAATTCATTTTGCCATTATTTTGCGGTCACAGTTTTACAGCAACTCTCTTTCTCCCTCGTTCATGATACCCTTTCCTTTCTTCTTCTCCAACCCTAAACTGCTACCGCGACGGAGCTATCAATATCCCTAGCCCAGCATGAATCGAAACCCCACAACACCCAAAATGAAAACAACAAAAAACTATGTTAAGTCGAATTTACCCTTTTTTTTATCATGTTCTCTGATTTTTTGAACTTATGGATTTGAATCACCCTTTGTTTCTTGTTCGATTCTGCAGGTTTGTGAATGGTGGCCGACGGTGGTGTTGAAGGTGGTTCACGGTGGTGGTTAGCAAGGCCGATTAGGGTTTCGGAGATCGAAACCCCAAGCAGTGATCTTGTTCTTCTTCTGCATAATCTTTCTGATCCTGGTCTTCCAGTTTCTTCGACTATCCTTGTTCTAGCCTTGTCGTTCTTCTTTGTTCTGTCAACAATCCCTCTTGGTACTATCATTCTCTTCCTCGTAGTCCCCCCCCCCTTTTCTCGTATTTCTGTTTCAGTATATATAGGCCTAGGGTTACAAGCTTTGATTCAGGGAATTTTTTAAAATATTAGGGATTTAGTTTCGTTCCTAATTGATTTTGATTATTGTAATATATTTGATTTTGTTGTTTTATGTATTTTCTGGATTCGATTTGGTAAACATTTGATTTTGGATTTGATAATATTTTAGTCTTGTACTTATTCTTTTAGAAATTATGGGCTTTTGTTGTGGATTCTGTATAATTGCCTTGTAAAAGATTTGATTAAAAAAAATTGATTTCTACAGTATCTGTACATTAAAGAAAACATGCACAAATCTTTGGATTTAATTGGACCAGTGGTTGTTTGTATAATATGGGCTTGCTTAAAACAACTGTTAATTCAGGCCAACTCATCATTGCTTGTTACAGTATGTGCATAACTAAAAAAATGGGCATGCGCCAATTCCATGCAGCCCAGCCTAACATATTATCTCCTTACATCAAAAAATGTTTTATTTGAAGTCGCTAGGCCCAAATGCCTCTAACCCAATGCTATTTTAAACAAATTTTTTAATGAATACAAATTATAAACAATATTTAATAATATGTTGTTTAATAATAAAAGTGAACTATTATAAATAAGAAGCTAACACTAATAACAACACTTTATATATTTTTTTAATTAAAATAAAAACAACAATTTTAATAATCTCTTAAAACAACCAAGCAGTAAATGGGTTGTCCCAGAAAACCATTTAATGGGCCTGATAAATTAATAACTATACCCCTTTTGTTGTTTTTTATTTAAAAGAAATAGGGCAAATTCTAATGGGCTTATAAATGGATAAACATACCCCCTCTTTACCTAATGACCAACAACAAAAATGGAAATGGGGCCCTAATTTCAATCCCACCTCCTATTTTTACTAACAACAATAAATCCTAACGGGCTTAATAACAATTAAGAACTTAATAATTATTTCTGAAATAAATTTCCATATTCGAATTGCATGGGCCATTGGCCAACATGCTTCATAAATGGGCCTACGGATACATGGGTTTTTCTGATTTAGAAAGCCCCATTCTCCTGAATTAAAGTACACCCCCTAATTGACTTTGATTTAAGAATGGGCCATCAGATATTACCGTACCATCCTTAAATTAAATATTTCTTCTATTTTAAATCTTAAGAACATAGTCGTCGAGATAGGGCAAATTTGGGATACGACACATATGTCTTTGTCGATAGGTTTGCTGCTAAGGAGCATACTGAACTGGATGAACATAAGGAACATGCTTATTTTTATTAACCAACTGATTTCTATAACTTGTAAATGGCTTCTAGTGAGAACTTTCTGGGAGTATAGGTTATAGACGATGTGGCTCAGGTCGTGAGATTGAACTTTGAAATAGAGCAGGCGTAACCCTATTCTCTGTAGAAATTGGCATATGATTTATTTGCACACTCAGACCTTCGGGAGTGAGGAGAATTATCCATGCATTAAGCAAATCCTAGACTTGGTGCTTAAAAGCTATGCAATCTCCAGTATCATGACCAGGTGCCCTAGAATGGAATTCAAACCTAACACTGTTGTCAAAGCCATGCGAGAGCCTTTCGTGCATAGTGAAGATTCAGAGTTTAACCAAATGAAATCCTAGAAAGCGAGGAAGAAATTATGCATACAACATTGAAATAGGATCAAATTATCGTTCAGGCTGTTTTGGCCTCTACTGACGGACTTTTCCCTTTGGGTCCTCTTGGGAAACGACAACTGGTTGCAGATGGGAAGATCCCGGAACGCAAGATTGTGGAGGAGATGCTCCCTGACTTGTAAGAGTCCCCAGATTATGGGGAGGAATGGTAACTCCTATTGCAGTAAGTATAGAACCATCTTCTTTCCTCAATATTGTCCCCAAAAATTCCTTAACCAAACTCAACCAAGCCTTCAACTGGGTGTTCTCCTCTCTCAAGAGTTCTTACTTGTGGACCAAATCCTGCATGTATAGCACCAAAAACCCTATTTTCTCTTTCATCTCATTCAATTTCCCAAAAAGTTTTTCCATATCTTGAATCTGATCACAAATCGGTGGGAAGTCAAGACTTGCAGTTCTGAAAAGAAAACTGAGTCTGAATAAGGATTCCCATTCTGAGTACCTGCTATGGATGCATGAAGATACATGAAGATGCATTAGATGAATGGGCGGATGCAATACCATGTCCAAACATTTTCTTGGAACCCACATACTTTTAATTTTGATTTTGATCCAATAAAAGATGGATAGCCGCAACATAAGGCTCACAGGCACAGTTCCTTGGAAATAGAAAGAATATTTGTGTTAACTTTTTCATGCATACAATTTTTCACATCTCTTTTGTAAAAATAAATAAATATGCTATGATGCAGGTGTAATGGTCATGGGATCAAGGTTTCCATAACAAGAGATATTTGTTATGCCGTTTTTGAGCATGCTGAGAAAACCAGGATCAAAGGTACGGAACACAATCCAAAAGAACCTCTAAAAACCAAATCTGAAACTAATAAAATAAATCTGAGACCCACATAGTCACCAATAGAAAATAACGGTCACCATCTGAACATAGTCACCATTTGTACCTGTAAGATATATTCTCGCCCCACTCACAGTCAAATCTAGGTCAGGGTAAGGCAAGAGTAACTCGGAATCATGAGTCCGCCTGAGGCCACTATCGTCGAAACACCTACTCGAAATGATAACACCTTATTTCTACCTCAATTGAGCATGGACGACATGACTGTACTAGAAAACCAAAGTCAACTATCTGTTCATGTTCCAATCTATTCTTAGTAGAGGTAGCAAACGGGCATGACCACCCTCTTTAGGCCCGGTCCGCAAAAGCCTGCAAAAAAATAGGACGGGGCGGGGCAGGCATAGTTGAGGATGAGGGCCTAAAACCTAGGCATGCCCCGCAAAAAAGTGAGTGCGGTACGGGGAAAGTCCGCGGGCAATGCATCTTTTAGGACTAAAAATGCAAAATTTTATGAAAATAATAATGCCTGCAAAAGCCCGTGAAGAAAACGGGGCGGTCATATTAGAGGGTGAGGGCATAAATTCTTGGCCCACCCTGCACTAAAATGCGGGTAAAACGGGCATTCCCAATGGACCAGGCCCGTTTTGCCACCCCTAATTCCTAGGGTTCTTATGGTCGTCACTTGGCCTGAGTA
The DNA here is from genome assembly GCA_948472305.1 of Vicia faba. Classification (NCBI taxonomy): domain Eukaryota; kingdom Viridiplantae; phylum Streptophyta; class Magnoliopsida; order Fabales; family Fabaceae; genus Vicia; species Vicia faba. The sequence continues at coordinate 236,207,448 of OX451736.1, forward strand.
TTGGGCCTTTTACCTCTTGTAACACCCACCCAACATGAATAGAATCGACACAGCAGTTCCACCAACATATGGAAAGCGATAAAAATGCAACGCACATATATACTCAGGTAAACAAGTATGAATGAATAAACAGAAAGAATAAAAATAAACACCCAATGAAAAGAAAACAAGAGCTAGGAGTGACTCCGAGATGGACCATCATTTGGTCAATCTTTCCCAATAAAGTCACCAGCTGAAGCAACCAGCTGAACAAATCATCGAGATGAAAACAATAAAGTCGTCATCGAACGTTTTTTATCCCACGGGAAGGGAAATGCAAACATTAAGTAAACCTGGGAAGGGAGAAATCATGGTCAAACAACCGATAGATCCAGTAAGGGAGTCTGTTATGCGAGGGGAAGGTATTAGCACCCCACACGCTTGTAGTACTCTATGGTATCCACTCTTGTTGATCTAATCTAATGGGTGTGGTCAAAATCTATGCCTAAGATTTAAAGTAAAAATAAAGAGGGAACGCATGCAAAAGAAAAGGAAAAGAAAGTGTGGGGAAAAGAAAGAGATTTTTACAAAGATATACTCGATTAGGCCCCATAAAAAGCCTCCGCCTACATATCCCTTTTAAGGAATCAGAGCAATCATAGTTCGGCTCATTTGTTTTGGTGGGTTTGTGTTTTTTAGTTGAACAATGTTAAATTCAATCATTCCACCACTGCTAGACCTTTGGAGACTTACGATCTGTAGTGGAAAGGAACTAACATGCTATTAGAAGAGAAAATTCGATTGGTAAAAAGAAAGTGTGATACGGTGGGAGAACTGACTATGGTTTTGCGTTTGTTTTCGCAAATGTTTCGGTTGAGCAAGAGTCGCCACCGAATTTTTATTTTATCCTAAGGAAAGGTTTAAAAAGCACAGCAAAAACCTTTGATATTTTTCTTGGGTTCGGGGAGTAGATTATAGAAAGGGAAGGTATTAGCACCCTTTCTATCCATGGTTATCCATGGGCTCTTAGGTACTTGCTTAGATCAAGTTGCCTTGGTTTTCAATTGTTTGAAATGGTGCTTTGTGTGTGGTTTTGAAAATGTTTTGAAAAAGATGCCTTGTCTAGGCTACCCTTTGTAACAATTCTTTACTCGAATGTTTTACAAAAGGTGTTCGTCTTTTTGAAAAGATGTTTCAAGGTTTTTTGAAAGTTTGTTTTGAAAGTGTTTGTGAAATGTGGTTTGAAAATAGGCAAGTGTTTTCTTTTGCAAATTGACAAGTACTTAAGAGTTATCTACCCTAAAGTTCTCAAAGATTTTTGTTATGTTTTAACCCTTTTAACAATTTTGTTCCACCATTGCATTTGGTGGACAATCTTGTGTTAGGAGGTGAAAGGGACGGGCGCGGGTCATCGTTTAGACCATAATTGCAATAGTGCTAAGTATCTTTGGGCAATTTTTCCTTGAAAGGGACTTGATCATTTTAGGCAACTTTTCGAAAGCGTCATCGAGGGACTATGATCATTTGATTGTTTGTTTTACCCAAAGAAACCTAACATGCAATATGGCCCATTTATTTGAAGGCAACAAGTGGAATACCCTAGGGGTGCAAGTGTGATATGTGTTGTCCATTTTCATGCTTTGATAATCTTGAAATTAGGTCAAACTATTTTGTTCTTTTTATTTGCATACAAACCCTAATTCTAGCATGGTATATTTAGAAAGCATTAAAGTGCGAAAAGTAAAATTCCTACACTATTACAACACAATATGGGAAGGGGGGTACAAATGTTCAAATGGGGGGATATTTAGACAAGGAATTTAAACCTAGCTATTACATCAATTTTGGAATATTTACAAGACAATTAATTACATAAATTAAATGGAAAATAAAATAAAGATGCAAAATGCAAAAAGGGTTTTCATATGTATGGAAAAAGATATTTTTTATGTCAAATAAATAAAATGAACAAAATAAAAGAAGTAACATTTGGAGTTTTTTGTGTTTTAAGGGTAAAACCCTAATTTCATTAAATAAGTATATTAACTATTTAATATGTATAATATTTAATAATTATATACAAAAATAAAATAAAATGGAGTATATTTATAAAAAGTATTTTTTTGAAGTCAAATATTAATAAAAGAAAAATATGTAGGTATTTTTGTATTTTAACCTAAATATACTAATATATATATATATATATATATATATATATATATATATATATATATATATATATATATATATATATATATATATATATATATATATATATATATATATATATATATATATATATATATATATATATATATATATATATATATATATATATATATATATATATATATATATATATATATATATATATATATATATATATATATATATATATATATATATATATATATATATATATATATATATATATATATATATGTATTAATTTCTAAATATGTATTATATATATAAAAATAATAATATTTAATATTTATAAAAAAGGTATATTTTTTATAAAATATTTTCAAAAGAAAAATGAAATAAAAATCAGAAATAAAATATATTTACATTATTTTTCTAGTTTTTTTTCTAAATAATAGCATATATATATATTTATGTACAAATGGCTTGTATAAACAGATAAATGCTTAAAAAATATAAAAATGGTGTAAAAATAATTTTTCATGTTTTTAATATTATTATCAAAATAAATAAATCAGAATAAAAAGGGAAAAGTCAAAAAATCAATAAAATAAACAAAATGGGCTCAGGGGGTATGAAATCAAAAATATGGTGTGAAAAGGAAAGACAAAGCTGGCCCAGCCCATGAAGCTTCTTCTTCAACCTTCAGACAAAAAGATGTCAAAAACGCGCGCCTGTACCCAAGTTCAAACATCTGGATTCTTTGACTTTTTGCACAAACTTTCAACATAAGAAATGTTAAGCATTGAATCACGATTCTAAATATATAAAGAACTCATCCTAACTCTCAGAAATGAGAGAGAATTTTAACATTCCCAAATCATGACCTAACTTTTCTTCCATATTCAGACCTTAAATTCTCATGGCTCAGGCAAAATAAATGAAAAGTAAAAGCATGTACAGATTCAGGGGCATGAGTAGAACACTTCTTATTCACAAACTTAGAGCTAATGATGCCTAGACTAAGAGTTAGAAGTTCAAGAAGATACCTGTTCAGTTGAAGTTCTAGCTGGCAATGGGGGAGCTTTCAGGGCAAGATGATGATCTGTACAGCTTGCCTGAAGTGTGGTGATGCTATTCCAATGCTTACTTTGCTTTGAAACACCTTGAATCGAGCTATGGACCTTCAACTGCAAAACAAGAAAGTGAAAATGGTGGAACTGGTTAGAGGAGTTACAGGTCGTGTTTTATGCTTTGGTCAGCTTCAAGTGATGCTAGGGAATGTGTTTGATGAGCCTTGAGCAAGAAAGCATGAAAGGGATGAGTTGTGGGATTCAATCTGCAGACCCTGCCCCGTTTTTGCAGTTTGAGAGTGATTCTGGGAATGGGAGTGTTTGGGACCTTGTTTGCTCGTGTTCTGGCTTGGGTTTGATGATTAGAAGGTGTATAAAATATTTGCTTAGGCTTGTTTTTGCTGAGATCAAAGTTATGTTGTGTTATGCTAAGTTTCTTAACACTTAAGCAAGCAAGGGCCACTTGAGTTTCTAGGCTGATAGAGGCCCCCTAATGTGCTGCTAACCCTCTCCTTGATCAGTGTGTTTTTCTCATAATCTTGTGCCAAAGTGATTTGATCTGTACTTGTGGATTTGCAACTTTGACATAAAGCTTAACTTTTCAAAAATGGCTATTTCACTTTTTCCATAAATGGATTAAACTTGCATGTAATGCTTAAACTCATGAAACAAGGCCTTAGCACAATGAGTATGCATTAAATTATTGAGTGTTGGATGGTTTAGAGGCCTGTAATGTAGCATAAACTAAGCTGACTTGAAAATGCATAAGTTATGAACATGGAAATTGGCCAATTCAAAAGTGAGTTTTTGCCATATTGCAAAATTCGATTCTCTCAAGTCATGAGGTTGTTTGATGAGTTCTTGGACATTTTGGAAATCTTGGAATGTGTAATACAATCCATCTTTGAAATGAAAATTGAAATTCCAAGTGGAAGTATATGGAAAATGGTCTTGAAGTTAGGTAGAAAACCTTGCCAAAATAGGTCAAATTTTCACTAAGTTAAGAATGGTTTAGTACCCTTATTCCAAAAATTGTAACTTGAGATACAAGCCTCTTTTGGGAAAACTTTGTGAATCAAAGTTGTAGATTATGCAACAAGCTACAACTTTCATGTTTTTACTTTTTCTTGGATCCAAATGAATCTTGGTGAGAAAGTGGGGCAAAGTTGGGAAAAAATTAGGGTTTTTCATAACTTAGAAAAATTCTAAGTTATGAAAAATTCTCATTTCAAACCCTAATTTGCAATTTTTGATTTCTTGGTGAACAAGTTTCATGATTTGTCATGTTTTGATGAAAAATTAATCTTGACTCTTGATTTTGACCAAAAAGTCAAAGTTTGACTTTTCAGTATACAGTCAAAATTGATCAATTGACTGGGAAATTCAACTGTCAATCTTGTGTACTTGGGATCTTTTGAACTTGTTGAGCATGTCAAGACAATTCCATGGGGTCCTTGAGTCCATATGTGAGCTTGGTTTGCCATTGGCTAGGTCAAACAGTCAAAAATTGCCCTTGTGCAGTCAAAACCCTAAAAATGACCATTTTGCCCTTTTGGTGATCTGATCAAATTTCTTGTGGAATTGTGATCCAAACTTGATCAAATGGTCCATGTGAGTTCATGATGTTGATGTGGGTAAATTTTCATGAGGTTTGACTGTCAATTGGCCACATTTGACTTTTTCCCCAATACAGCCGATTTCTAGGTCAACTATCCAATTGACTGGGCAAAACTTGGAATCAAAACTTGAAACTTGGTATGGATAAACTTGAGAGTCCAATATGAAGCAAGAAAGTCATCTTAGGCATTTTAGGTCAAAACATCTTTGTGCAAACACAAACCCTAATTTGGGTCAACAGTGCAAGGAGAAGTCTTGAGCAGATGAAACCCTAACTGGATCTTGATCTCCAAGGGCTTTGTGATGAGAAATCAATGAGAAATGGGAGGGAAAATTTTGGGGTACAACAGTTGCCCCTGTTCAATGTTCTTGAACCTGAAGAGTTAGATTGGCAAGTTTGCCTTTCGTGACTCGAGGGTAAAAGGAGATTGGACACTAGAGTGCCCTTAAATTTGCACTCGTCAAAACAAGGGATGTGGGAATGGGCTTAGAGATGCCATTTGGAGATGGGCTTAACGATGCCATCGGGAGGAATGACAGAAATTTGTAGGGGATGGGTTTAAAGATGCCATCTGGAAATGAGTATCAGGAAGGTGTCCATGCTTGGGACCATCTCTGAACTGGGGGTCTGAATAAGCAATAGATTGACATCCGTTGTTGGGAGGAATCCGTAAACTGTTTTCAAAAATTGCATCTGAACAAGTTGATAGATTAACATCCGTTGTTGGGAAGAATCCACAAACTGTTTTCAGAAGTCTGGAGAAGAATCTGAACAAGCGATAGGTTAACATCCGTTACTTGGAGAACCCGTGAACTGTTTTCAGAAATCTTGAAGTTGAATAAGCAATAGAGCAGTATCCGTTGTTGGGAAGCGTCCGTAAACTGTTTTCAAAAGTTGAGAAGAGTCTGAACAAGTGATAGATTAACATCCGTTGTTGGGAAGAATCCGTAAACTGTTTTCAAAAATCTGGAGAAGAACCTGAACAAGTGATAGGTTAACATCCGTTACTTGGAGAACCCGTGAACTGTTTTCAGAAATATTGAAATTGAATAAGCAATAGAGCAGCATCCGTTGTTGGGAAGCGTCCGTAAACTGTTTTCAAAAGTTGCATCTGAACAAGTGATAGATTAATATCCGTTGTTGGGAAGAATCCATAAACTGTTTTCAGAAATCTTGAAGTTTGAGGAGGAACCGGTGTAGGGTTTCCTGATGATGAGCTCGTGCAAAACTGCATCTGGATGAATCTGGAATAAGCATCAGAATATTGCCATGTCTGGGTCATATCTGAACTATTCTTGGAAAGAATCTCGGAAGATAATGATTTTAGTCCGTTGACTAGTCTTACCTGAAAAGGTAAAGAGTTAGTTGTATGCAATGTTATGATGCATGATACAATGTATGTTATGTGGTATGAATGTAAATGGATGCGCATGTAAGCTGGAGCCGTCTTGCAAAGGATAGATGAATCCGGGATGGCTGAAGATAAAAGTATCTTGACTGCTGCTGGGAAGAATAATTCATGGTTGTTATTGGAGAATAAAGAGCTTGGGTTGCATACCAATCTTCTGGGAAATTCCTGGTGACTTCTACTGGGGAGTACCAATCCTATAGACTCATGCTGGGGAGGTAAGACTGAGAATCTTCAGCTTGGTGGGAAGTATCTCTGGCGACTTCACTGGGGAACTCGAGATTTGCCCTCCTAAAACTCTGTGGGGAGAAGGTTCACTGGTCTGGCTTCGTTGGGGAGTGATAATTTGAAGCCTTAGCTCAGCTGGGGATACTGAAACTTAAACCCTGAGGGGAATTGAATTCCGGAGGATTCTCTGGCTGGGGGTTGTAAAGATAGGTTCCTCTGGGGGATTGTATTGATAAGTTATGCTGGGGAACTCTGATGAACTCCGCTGGAGGTAGGAAGAATTTTGGCGAGTTCGATCTTCCGTGGCAATAAGCTGAGGATAACCCAGTTATAAGCCCTTGTGAGGAATATCTTTGAATAAAACTCGGGAGAGACGTCCGCACTCTGCAGGGGATAAGCCTCTAGAATCCACTGGAGATAAGCTTCAGGGTTTGCCGGGGATATGGATTCCAAATCTCCTGGGGGTTTCCTTTGAAAGGGTATCAAGATATCCAACTGTATCTTCGATCTATCAGTAATCTTCTTTCTTGATTCATAAGGAAATGATTATGTTCAAATGCATATGCCTATTTAACAAAACATTGGACGTTTCTCAAAATAAAACAAATAGTGCAAGAGGAAAAGTGAAAGGAAATGACACAAATTTCTGGGAAAATTATTTGTATTAACTTTCTCTGAGTATATTTGTACAAAGGAGACAATCATCCTAGTAAGAGGATTTTGTCGTAAACATTTGAAAGATTTATACAAAATAAAGATGGCTATGTGAAATAATTCCATGGGATTTCATTCCGCTATATCCTTCACAACTCTGAATATCTGTCCATTCAATGCTTCGTTTGCCGATGACTGGATTGATCAGAAGCCTGGAACTGGTTGATGAAGAGATTGTCTTTGAAGTGATCCGACGAGACATAGTCATACGCTTTAATTCCCTAACTTTTGCCTGAATCGTCCTTTCGGGTTTTCGATCCACCGGGAAACCCCTTTTTGCCCAAGCCACCCTTTCGGGTTTTCGACTTGCCGGGTGTACAGATTTTTTATATTTTTATTCCTAACTTTTGCGTGAACCGCCCTTTCGGGTTTTCGGTTCACCGGGATGCCCATTTTTGCCCAAGCCGCCCTTTCGGGTTTTCGACTTGCCGAGTTATTTTATGCGTAGTATCTTTTGACTATGTCTGCGTTCGCAGGGTGCGGCAAATCGTCGCCGTCCATGGTGGTCAGAATCATTGCACCACCAGAAAATATGCTCTTGATCAAAAATGGTCCTTCATATGTAGGAGTCCATTTGCCCCTGGGATCACTTTGCGGCAAGATAATCCGCTTGATTACGAGATCTCTGACTTGATACACTTGACGTCTGACTTTCTTATTGAAGGCCTTGATCATCCGTTTTTGATACGTCTGACCATGGCATATAGCATCGAGTCGCTTCTCGTCGATCAGATTGAGTTGATCAAGTCGAGTCTGAATCCAATCATCTTCATTCAAACCTGTGTCCTTCATAATCCTTAGAGAAGGAATCTGAACCTCCATAGGCAGGACAGCTTCCATGCCATATACCAAAGAAAATAGGGTTGCCCCGGTTGAAGTACGTGCCGTCGTACGGTATCCATGCAGAGCAAACGGTAACATCTCATGCCAGTCTTTGTAAGTGATCGTCATTTTCTGAATGATCTTCTTAATGTTTTTGTTCGCAGCTTCAACAGCACCGTTCATCTTCGGCCGATAGGGAGATGAATTGTGATGATAAATCTTGAACTGTTCGCACAAAGCGGTGATCATTGTGTTATTCATATTTGTACCGTTGTCTGTGATGATCCTGTCTGGAACACCATACCGACATATGAGATTTTGCTTGATGAAGCGGGCAACCACACTTTTAGTAACAGAGGCGAAGGAAGCTGCTTCGACCCATTTGGTGAAATAGTCAATGGCAACCAGGATGAAGCGATGTCCATTGGAAGCCGTGGGCTTGATCTCTCCAATCATGTCAATGCCCCACATTGCAAATGGCCACGGAGCAGTCAGAACGTTGAGAGGAACCGGAGGGATATGAACTTTGTCAACATAGACTTAGCATTTGTGGCAAGTACGGGAATGTTGATGGCAGTCAGCTTCCATGGTAGACCAATAATAGCCTGCCCTTAGGATCTTCTTAGCCATTGTATGCCCGCTCAAGTGAGTGCCAAATGTGCCGCTGTGTATATCGATCATGATCAACTCTGCTTCAGCTTTGTCTACGCATCGGAGTAACACGCAATCATGGCTTCGTTTGTAAAGGATGTCGTTGCTCAGGAAGAACTTAGCAGCAAATTTCCTTAAGAACTTCTTGTCATTTACGGAAGCTCCTTCGGGATAATCTCTAGTCTCGAGATACCTTTTGATTTCATGGAACCAGGGTTGTTCCACTACTTCTTCGGTATTAATCTTGTGACAATGCGCAGGTTCATCCATTCGCTCGATGGTGATTTGGGGAGCCTCTTTATCCCAGTTGAGTTTAAACATGGAAGACATTGTGGCTAGAGCATCTGCTAGCTGATTCTCTTCTCGCGGGAAATGCTCGAAGGTAATTTGCTCGAAATGAGGCAACAATGTCAGGACATGTTCTTTGTATGGGATAAGATTAGGATGCTTGGTATCCCACTCTCCTTTGATTTAACTGATAACCAAAGCCGAGTCCCCAAATACGATCAAAGATTTGATCCCCAAGTCTATAGCAGCCTTGAGACCAAAGATGCAAGCTTCGTACTCAGCCATGTTGTTTGTGCAGCTGAAGCAGAGTCTGGCCGTGAAAGGTGTGTGACAGCCTTCCGGAGAAATGAGTACTACGCCGATACCATTTCCAAGTGCATTTGAAGCACCATCAAAGTATAGGGTCCATCGGGATCCCTTTTCGGGTCCGTCATACGGTCCGTCACCTTCAATGTTGTCCAAATTCATGATGTCCTCGTCTGGGAAGTCAAATCTCATGGGTTGATAGTCTTCGATAGCTTGATGAGCCAGATGGTCAGCTAGTACACTCCCTTTTATAGCTTTTTGGGTGGTGTACTGGATGTCATACTCAGTTAGGATCATTTGCCATCTAGCTATCCTTCCAGATAAGGCGGGCTTTTCGAAGATATACTTGATAGGATCCATTTTGGAAATCAACAAGGTAGTATGAGTCAACATATACTGTCTTAGTCAGCGAGCAGCCCATACCAAAGCGCAGCAAGTTTTCTCGAGCAGTGAGTAGCGAGTCTCACAGTCGGTAAACTTTTTGCTAAGGTAATAAATAGCATGCTCTTTTCGACCAGACTCATCATGCTGGCCCAAAACACACCCCATTGAGTTATCCAAGACGGTCAAATACATGATCAATGGTCTTCCTTCGACGGGTGGCATCAGAATAGGAGGTTCTAGCAAATACTCCTTGATTCTATCAAAAGCAGCTTGGTAATCGTCGTTCCATTCGACTACCTGATCTTTCTTCAAGAGTTTGAAAATTGGCTCACAGGTAGAAGTCAGATGCAAGATGAATCTGGCAATATAGTTCAAGCGCCCCAAGAATCCTCTGACCTCCTTTTCAGTACGGGGAGCAGGCATCTCTTGTATTGCTTTCACTTTTGCGGGATCGACTTCAATGCCTTTGTTGCTCACAATGAATCCCAGGAGTTTACCAGACCTAACTCCAAAAGTGCATTTACTTGGATTCAGCCTGAGTTTGTATTCTTTCAATCTGGCAAACAGCTTTTCTAGATGTTCAAGGTGCTCCTCCTCTGTTTGTGACCGAGCTATCATATCGTCTACGTAAACTTCAATCTCATGATGTATCATATCATGAAACAAAGCTACCATGGCGCATTGATAAGTTGCCCCTGCGTTCTTCAGCCCGAACGGCATCACCTTGTAACAGAAAGTGCCCCATTGTGTGACAAAAGTTGTTTTCTCCATATCCTCGGGGGCCATTTTGATTTGATTATAGCCCGAGAATCCATCCATGAAGGAAAACACTTTATGCTGAGCTGTATTGTCGATCAAAATATCAATGTGTGGAAGTGGAAAATCATCTTTGGGGCTGGCCCTATTCAAATCCCGGTAGTCCACACACATCCTGACTTTGCCATCTTTCTTAGGCACGGGCACAATGTTAGCAACCCATTGAGGATAGGACGTAACAACCAGAAAGCCCGCGTCGAATTGCTTCATTACTTCTGCTTTGATCTTTTCAGACATGTCAGGCCTCATTCGGTGAACTTTTTGCTTGATCGGTGGACAGTCCTCTCTTGTGGGGAGACGGTGAACCACGATGTCTGTGTCTAAACCTGGCATGTCTTCATAAGACCAAGCAAAGATTTCAACATACTCATTCAACAACTGTAGCAGGCGTTCCTTGACACTCGGTTCCAGATTGGCACCCACTTGCACCTCCTTCCGATCTTCCTCGGTCCCTAGGTTGACAGTTTCCAATGACTCTTCATGAGGTAAGATGGCCCTTTCCTCTTGCTGTAAAAGTCTGGCTAGTTCCCCTGGTACTTCACAACCTTTGTCGTCTTCATACTCGGCTTGATTGACCAGATCTTCAGAGTTACTGACGGATATAGCAGAATAGTCACCCATGGAATCCGGAGTGGATGGGTACCTGCATTGGCGAGTGTGGGTGTGTGTAAGGGATAGCCATCCTTAAACAAAAAATGCAAAAGGAAAGAAAATGAACACAAGCAGTTTATCAAATGAAAAACGTCCAATGAATCATTAAACATGGCATATGGATATGAAAAATAATCAAAACCCTTACAAATGGACCTACATGCCCCGGGCAAGGCATGAGGTGAAAAAGATAGTGTACGGATTGTTTGAAAATAAAATATTACAGACCAAATAGGAAATGTTTAACAGATAAATTACTGATGAATAAAAGTGATGGGGACAAAGTCTTTTGCCTCCCAGTTGCTCAATCCTCCTTTGACAGTTGGATAAATCCACTCTTCGATGTTGCTCTCTTTGTCTTCATCCTCCAAGGCGTTGATTCCGTAGGGAGAAATTTTGACTGGCGCTCTTTCAATCTTCGAACGGCGCATAGCTTTCTGGCCTGCGGTAGTGAACCCTAATCCAAATTTGTCTGTCTTATGTGGAATGTCAGGTAACTGCCCCCATGCTGAATTCTTCCCTTCCTTTATTGCGACCCTTGCGTCTTCCAGAGATGCCATCCTGGCCATCTGCCTCGGTGTCTCAGCTGCCAACTTTGCTACTGCTATTTCAGGAAGGACTTCTTCGAAATGCTGAAAAGGCGTCTCAATGAACTCTCCTTCTACCTCCACATACCGGAAAGAATTCAAGTGGCTAATCATGTACTCCTCTTCACCATGGACAATAATGATCTTTCCCTTGACAGGATACTTCAACATCTGATGTAAGGAGGAAGTGACCGCCCCAGCATGGTGTATCCAAGGCCTACCCAGCAAGCAAGAGTATGACGGACGGATGTCCATCACATAGAAAGTAGACTTAAACACCTCAGTGCCTATCTTAACGGGAATTTCAACCTCCCCATGGACCATTCTCTTTGAACCATCGAAAGCTCTGACAACAATATCACTCGGCTTCAACTCCAACCCTTCACAATCTAGTCGGTCCAAGGCCTTCTTAGGCAGTACATTCAGCGACGAACCAGTGTCGACCAAGACATGTGCGAGAGTAGTTCCCCGGCACTCGATTGAAATGTGCAAAGCATCATTGTGGTTTCTACCTTTAGGAGTTAGGTCGGCATCAGAGAACCCTAATCCATTGTCCGCAGTAAGGCTAGCCACGCAATTTTGAAATTGATCTGCAGAGGTTTCCTGGGGCACATGGGCTGCCTTTAGGAATTTTATCAGGGCTTTAGCGTGCGCTTCCGAGCAAAGTAGTAGTGCTAGCATGGAGATCTTTGAGGGGGTTTGCCCCAGCTGTTCTACCACATCGTAATCACTCCTTTTTATTATCCTCAAGATCTCATCCATTTCCTTCTTGGAGGTTACCGGGATGACCAAGGGCTGAGCCCTCGTCCTGACGAGCTCATCTTGGATTCCCTTACCTTTATCAGCAGCGGTAGGAGAGACAGTACTAGGAACAACAACATCCTCAATCAAAGGGGTTCTAGTAGAGAGTTTTATTGGTGCAGGGACGACCTTGTCAGCTGATGAGGGTCCAAAGATTGCTCTTGGAGGGGCAATCTCTGGAGAAAATATTCTCCTGCTCCTGGTGATTTTACTCGTGCCTGCAATGTTACCAATGCTGGCTTCTTCATCATCCGAACTTTCTTCAGTTATTTCGATTTGTTTAATACCATGGTAATAGACGTCGCCGCCGTAGTTCCATGGTATCGACTTCTCAGAAACATAGGGGACAGGCCCTGGCATTGTTATCTTCAAAGGAACAGATTTCGTAGCTGGTGTAATCTTAACAGGCTTTTTGACGGCCTTGGAAAGATTGGCGTGAATGGTTATGATTGAGACATCTTCAGTATGGGTTGGAACAGCAGAAACTTTTTCAAACAAAATTTGTCGACTATCCATAAGGCCTTGGATGCCTTTCTTCAGTAACGGACAATCAAACGGCAGAGAGTAACAACAATAGCAGTCTTCCTTACATCCCGGGAAGATCCCGACCCTTAACAAATTCAACTTAATGGTTAACAAAGGAGTTATCAGATCATTGACATCAGCGACATACAAATCTTCTTCAATGGCATTGACATTTCGGCCGTGCTTCGGCATGGGAGCAGATATCACATTAGGCTTTTCCGGAGCGTCGAACTCCACCTCCTTCGCCTCTATCAGGTCTTGGATTTTATGCTTGAGTGCCCAACAATCATTGGTGTCGTGCCCGATACTGTCAGAGTGGTAGGCGCATTTAGCATTAGGATGATAATGCGGAGAGGACATATTCACATTCTTTGGTGCCTCCTTGATGGTGGCGAGATTCAACTTCAACAGATGGGGAAGCACTTGCGCTGGAGTCATATTAATGCGGGTGAACTGCCGCTGTGGCCGTTCTACCCGTTGCTGATTTGGTCTGGACTGGTTATAGCGAGGTTGCTCACTTGAAGGATTTTGAATCATTACGGCCCCCACAGTTGGCCGACGCTCTGTCTTCCCTGCTCTTCTCTGAGAATATACCACAGTCGTTTCCTTCTTAAAAGGTTTCTTCTCAACACTTGCAGCAACACTCTTCTGAATCTTTCCTGACCTGATGCCAGCCTCTATTCTTTCGCCTGTTAAGATCAAATCGGTAAACCCCGCGGAAGAGTTACCAATTAGATGATTGAAAAATGGCCCAGATAGGGTCCCTAGAAACATATCAACAAGCTCACGATCGGTTAAAGGAGGCTGCACCCTGCCAGCCAAATCTCTCCATTTTTGTGCGTATTCTTTGAATCCTTTGCATGTTCCTAGTGACATACCCTGAAGTTGGGTACGAGTAGGAGCAAGGTCAGAGTTGTACTGATATTGTTTGTAAAAAGCGGTGGCCAAGTCTTCCCAATTTCGGACGCTGGTTCCCTCTAGCTGATAAAACCACTCCAATTGAGCTCCAGAAAGGCTGTCTTGAAAGAAATGAATCCAAAGGTTTTTATCTGCCATATAGGGTTGGATCTTTCTCACGTAGGACCTGAGATGCATTTTTGGACATGACAGCCCATCATACCTCACAAACACTATCACTTTGAATTTTGGGGGAATCACAATCCCGGCGACCAAACCCAAGTCTTCAAAATCCAAACCCGGTACTCTTTGTAGCTCCATGGCGGCCAACCTGTCTTCTAAACCTTTGTATTTATCATCAGCTGGAGGGTATTGCTGATCAGAATAATCTTCATCCTCTTCGACCTCTTCTTCTTCCACATCAGACTCGGAAGGTACCGCAGCCCCACCTCCTTTGCTGGTTCCTTCATCAGAAATAGGAGGAAATTCAAGCACTCTTCGAGCTTCTCCGTCAAATCTTCTCCCCAAAGTAGCCACTCCGAGTCTCTTTTTCTTCTTTTTCACTGGGTCTTTATTCCCCAGCAAGGTCTTGAGATCCTCCTGACCTTTAGCCAAGGTTGTCAGGAGTTGCTGAAACTGTGCATTTTGAGCTTGCAGGTCTTTGACTGTTTGCTCGAGATCCATCCTACTGAAATAAACAGCAGACAGATAAGGAAACCTGGAGTGAGACCTGCTTATGCACATGATGAATGGTATGCTTATGTATGCAATGCATTCAAGGATTTAGGACATTCAAAATTGTTTCAGACAAAGAAGAACGCACGTCATATTAATAAGAAGAAATTTGTTAGTACATAAAGGCCCCATAGGCCAAATATTACAAAATAACTTCTCAAGGCAAAAAGACATTGCGCATCCTCTTTGGTGCGATGTAGGTGTTGAGGGCCTCTTGCTCATGGAGTCGGTGGGTAAGCTCTAGAACCTTCTTCTCACTAGCGTAGAAGCTAGCTTCAAAAGTGTTTCGTTCCTCTTTGAGCTGAATCCAACTTTTCTGCATTTCCTCCCATGATGTAGGCATGTCTGGATGTAGGATGGTGTAGGGAACCTCTCCTTCATTGACGGGCTCTTTAATCACCGGGAGTACATGAGGATAATGCATCATTAGACTTTGGGCCCGGGCTCGTACCCACTTGAGATAAGGCTCAAGAGGGATGGAGTTCTTGTGTCCCAGAGTCTTGCTATCAACCTTGTTGGGTCTTCCCCAAGCTCTGATGAATCTTTGGCGAAGTCCTTGCGCATCGTTGTCGAAGTCAAAAACTAGGTTAGGAATCAACATGTCATGAGGGTCATCCCTCCGTGCATATCCAAATTGCCTCAAAGCTAGGCAAGGGTTGTAGGTGATACCTCCTCTGATTCCAAGTAAAGGAACATTAGGAAATTCTCCACAACGATCGACGATGATGACATTTTCTCTGGACCGAGAACACCAATGTACATCAGAGTGAGTAAGAGTCATTAATCGTTGGGACCACCTTGAGCCTTGGTCGTTCTTTAGGACAGATTGTGGAAGGTGCAAAATAAACCACCTTGCAAGGAGAGGAGTACAGCACATGAGAACACCCCTCTTTCTCATTGTTCGTGTATAAAATGAGTGAAGAATGTCCCCAAGCAATGTTGGTATTGGATTTCTGGACAAGAAGATTTTGACGGCGTTGACATCTACCAATTGGTCAGGATTTGGGAACAAGAACAACCCATAGATAAGGAGTGCCACAATCTCTTCAAAGGCTTGTAGGTCCAATGAGTTCCAACATTCTTGTGCCTTCTCAAACAAGAATTTTGCTAAGAATCCTTTGACGCCGCTTCTGGTTTCCCAATGCCCCTTGATATCGGATGGTTGTAGATGTAATGCTCGAGCAACCTCTTCCGGCTTTGGTTCCTTTTCCGTACCGTTGAAGGGTAGTTGATTAAGGATAGGGATTCTTAGGAGCTGAGAAAACTCCTCCAAAGTGGGTACCAACTGATAATCAGGGAAAGTGAAACAGTGGTGAAGAGGGTCAAAGAATTGGAATAGCACTTTCATCATGTCTTCTTCAATGTTGGTGTTGACTAGGCTGAGCAGTCTACCATGTCTTTCACTGAAGGATGAGTTTTCCGGAATTCTTGAGGTGAGCTCCTTGAGTTGAGGAGAGATTCTCACAAGTTTGACTTGAATGGTGTTTCTGCGAGGAATTTCCATGACCTACAAAACAAGAACAAAGATGAAGATCCAAACCCTTGAAATGGTTAGTGAATGCATATGATGTTTTATGATGTTTATGATGTATGCACAAAACAGATGTACAAGCAAATCACACCAAACCCTAGTTTCAGGCTTGCATGGGGTTTCACAGGTAAGTACCCTCTTGAGTGTAGTTGGCTTAAAAACCTGTCCTATAAATAGTAACTGGGTTCTAAGGAGCTCAATATCATTAGATTGTTTTCAATGTTCATTGTTTTGGTTTAGCCACTTAACTAGCGACCAAAATATTCCAAGAAAACAACCCTCAATGAGTGTAGTATCGAGTATCTACCAACTTCGGACTGCACCAAAGCCGGTCATCTCACTACCCCTAATAAAAGGCCAAGATGGTCAAGTAAGGTTCTAGGTCATTAGTGCTTAGTGACATCACTCAGCGGCCCCGTACTCTCCTTGATTGAACTCAAGGGTTACCGGTACTCACAAATATGTCGCACTAATATAGCTATTGCTTCGACCGTGTCGGTATACCCTGCACAGTTTCCACAACGTATTGCTATCTATGAAATGTTTCCCAAAAATCCGGGTGTAGGATTGCAAACCCAAACAATAGAGCCAAGATATAAAGCAAACAATTCAAACAATTAGTCATGCAAGAGGGTGATCTAAGCCCTAAGGTTACTCCACTTTTAAAATTCCCCAACAGAGTCGCCAGTTCTGTGATACGGTGGGAGAACTGACTATGGTTTTGCGTTTGTTTTCGCAAATGTTTCGGTTGAGCAAGAGTCGCCACCGACTTTTTATTTTATCCTAAGAAAAGGTTTAAAAAGCACAACAAAAACCTTTGAGATTTTTCTTGGGTTCGGGGAGTAGATTATAGAAAGGGAAGGTATTAGCACCCTTTCTATCCATGGTTATCCATGGGCTCTTAGGTACTTGCTTAGATCAACTTGCCTTGGTTTTCAATTGTTTGAAATGGTGCTTTGTGTGTGATTTTGAAAATGTTTTGAAAAAGATGCCTTGTCTAGGCTACCCTTTGTAACAATTCTTTACTCGAATGTTTTACAAAAGGTGTTCGTCTTTTTGAAAAGATGTTTCAAGGTTTTTTGAAAGTTTGTTTTGAAAGTGTTTGTGAAATGTGGTTTGAAAATAGGCAAGTGTTTTCTTTTGCAAATTGACAAGTACTTAAGAGTTATCTACCCTAAAGTTCTCAAAGATTTTTGTTATGTTTTAACCCTTTTAACAATTTTGTTCCACCATTGCATTTGGTGGACAATCTTGTGTTAGGAGGTGAAAGGGACGGGCGCGGGTCATCGTTTAGACCATAATTGCAATAGTGCTAAGTATCTTTGGGCAATTTTTCCTTGAAAGGGACTTGATCATTTTAGGCAACTTTTCGAAAGCGTCATCGAGGGACTATGATCATTTGATTGTTTGTTTTACCCAAAGAAACCTAACATGCAATATGGCCCATTTATTTGAAGGCAACAAGTGGAATACCCTAGGGGTGCAAGTGTGATATGTGTTGTCCATTTTCATGCTTTGATTATCTTGAAATTAGGTCAAACTATTTTGTTCTTTTTATTTGCATACAAACCCTAATTCTAGCATGGTATATTTAGAAAGCATTAAAGTGCGAAAAGTAAAATTCCTACACTATTACAACACAATATGGGAAGGGGGGTACAAATGTTCAAATGGGGGGATATTTAGACAAGGAATTTAAACCTAGCTATTACATCAATTTTGGAATATTTACAAAACAATTAATTACATAAATTAAATGGAAAATAAAATAAAGATGCAAAATGCAAAAAGGGTTTTCATATGTATGGAAAAAGATATTTTTTATGTCAAATAAATAAAATGAACAAAATAAAAGAAGTAACATTTGGAGTTTTTTGTGTTTTAAGGGTAAAACCCTAATTTCATTAAATAAGTATATTAACTATTTAATATGTATAATATTTAATAATTATATACAAAAAATAAAATAAAATGGAGTATATTTATAAAAAGTATTTTTTTGAAGTCAAATATTAATAAAAGAAAAATATGTAGGTATTTTTGTATTTTAACCTAAATATACTATATATATATATATATATATATATATATATATATATATATATATATATATATATATATATATATATATATATATATATATATATATATATATATATATATATATATATATATATATATATATATATATATATATATATATATATATATATATATATATATATATATATATATATATATATATATATATATATATATATATATATATATATATATATATATATATATATATATATATATATATATATATATATATATATATATATATATATATATATATATATATATATATATATATATATATATATATATATATATATATATGTGTGTGTGTGTGTATTAATTTCTAAATATGTATTATATATATATAAATAATAATATTTAATATTTATAAAAAAGGTATATTTTGTATAAAATATTTTCAAAAGAAAAATGAAATAAAAATTAGAAATAAAATATATTTACATTATTTTTCTAGTTTTTTTTCTAAATAATAGCATATATATATATATATATATTATATATATATATTATATATATATATATATATATATATATATATATATATATATATATATATATATATATATATATATATATATATATATATATATATATATATATATATATATATATATATATATATATATATATATATATATATATATATATATATATATATATATATATATATATATATATATATTTATGTACAAATGGCTTGTATAAACAGATAAATGCTTAAAAAATATAAAAATGGTGTAAAAATAATTTTTCATGTTTTTAATATTATTATCAAAATAAATAAATCAGAATAAAAAGGGAAAAGTCAAAAAATCAATAAAATAAACAAAATGGGCTCAGGGGGTATGAAATCAAAAATATGGTGTGAAAAGGAAAGACAAAGCTGGCCCAGCCCATGAAGCTTCTTCTTCAACCTTCAGACAAAAAGATGTCAAAAACGCGCGCCTGTACCCAAGTTCAAACATCTGGATTCTTTGACTTTTTGCACAAACTTTCAACATAAGAAATGTTAAGCATTGAATCACGATTCTAAATATATAAAGAACTCATCCTAACTCTCAGAAATGAGAGAGAATTTTAACATTCCCAAATCATGACCTAACTTTTCTTCCATATTCAGACCTTAAATTCTCATGGCTCAGGCAAAATAAATGAAAAGTAAAAGCATGTACAAATTCATGGGCATGAGTAGAACACTTCTTATTCACAAACTTAGAGCTAATGATGCCTAGACTAAGAGTTAGAAGTTCAAGAAGATACCTGTTCAGTTGAAGTTCTATCTGGCAATGGGGGAGCTTTCAGGGCAAGATGATGATCTGTACAGCTTGCCTGAAGTGTGGTGATGCTATTCCAATGCTTACTTTGCTTTGAAACACCTTGAATCGAGCTATGGACCTTCAACTGCAAAACAAGAAAGTGAAAATGGTGGAACTGGTTAGAGGAGTTACAGGTCGTGTTTTATGCTTTGGTCAACTTCAAGTGATGCTAGGGAATGTGTTTGATGAGCCTTGAGCAAGAAAGCATGAAAGGGATGAGTTGTGGGATTCAATCTGCAGACCCTGCCCTGTTTTTGCAGTTTGAGAGTGATTCTGGGAATGGGAGTGTTTGGGACCTTGTTTGCTCGTGTTCTGGCTTGGGTTTGATGATTAGAAGGTGTATAAAATATTTGCTTAGGCTTGTTTTTGCTGAGATCAAAGTTATGTTGTGTTATGCTAAGTTTCTTAACACTTAAGCAAGCAAGGGCCACTTGAGTTTCTAGGCTGATAGAGGCCCCCTAATGTGCTGCTAACCCTCTCCTTGATCAGTGTGTTTTGCTCATAATCTTGTGCCAAAGTGATTTGATCTGTACTTGTGGATTTGCAACTTTGACATAAAGCTTAACTTTTCAAAAATGGCTATTTCACTTTTTCCATAAATGGATTAAACTTGCATGTAATGCTTAAACTCATGAAACAAGGCCTTAGCACAATGAGTATGCATTAAATTATTGAGTGTTGGATGGTTTAGAGGCCTGTAATGTAGCATAAACTAAGCTGACTTGAAAATGCATAAGTTATGAACATGGAAATTGGCCAATTCAAAAGTGAGTTTTTGCCATATTGCAAAATTCGATTCTCTCAAGTCATGAGGTTGTTTTATGAGTTCTTGGACATTTTGGAAAGCTTGGAATGTGTACTACAATCCATCTTTGAAATGCAAATTGAAATTCCAAGTGGAAGTATATGGAAAAATGGTCTTGAAGTTAGGTAGAAAACCTTGCCAAAATAGGTCAAATTTTCACTAAGTTAAGAATGGTTTAGTACCCTTATTCCAAAAATTGTAACTTGAGATACAAGCCTCTTTTGGGAAAACTTTGTGAATCAAAGTTGTAGATTATGCAACAAGCTACAACTTTCATGTTTTGACTTTTGCTTGGATCCAAATGAATCTTGGTGAGAAAGTGGGGCAAAATTGGGAAAAATTAGGGTTTTTCATAACTTAGAAAAATTCTAAGTTATGAAAAATTTTCATTTCAAACCCTAATTTGCAATTTTTGATTTCTTGGTGAACAAGTTTCATGATTTGGCATGTTTTGATGAAAAATGAATCTTGACTCTTGATTTTGACCAAAAAGTCAAAGTTTGACTTTTCAGTATACAGTCAAAATTAATCAATTGACTGGGAAATTCAACTGTCAATCTTGTGTACTTGGGATCTTTTGAACTTGTTGAGCATGTTAAAACAATTCCATGGGGTCCTTGAGTCCATATGTGAGCTTGGTTTGCCATTGGCTAGGTCAAACAGTCAAAAATTGCCCTTGTGCAGTCAAAACCCTAAAAATGACCATTTTGCCCTTTTGGTGATCTGATCAAATTTCTTGTGGAATTGTGATCCAAACTTGATAAAATGGTCCATGTGAGTTCATGATGTTGATGTGGGTCAATTTTCATGAGGTTTGACTGTCAATTGGCCACAGTTGACTTTTTCCCCAATACAGCCGATTTCTAGGTCAACTATCCAATTGACTGGGCAAAACTTGGAATCAAAACTTGAAACTTGGTATGGATAAACTTGAGAGTCCAATATGAAGCAAGAAAGTCATCTTAGGCATTTTAGGTCAAAACATCTTTGTGCAAACACAAACCCTAATTTGGGTCAACAGTGCAAGGAGAAGTCTTGAGCAGATGAAACCCTAACCGGATCTTGATCTCCAAGGGCTTTGTGATGAGAAATCAATGAGAAATGGGAGGGAAAATTTTGGGGTACAACAGAAAGGAATTGGTTATTGTTTTTTACCTTAAAGAAGGATTTGAAAGTTGTTAGATGTTTTATGCATTTTTTTTAAGAAAAGAGTTTTAGTCTTAATGCAAGGATACAAAAGAAAGAAAAACATCTAAGGGAGACTATCCTAAATCTATCCCTAATGCTATCATACAATGATGGCCCTATATCAAGGATAAAAAGGAAATATCTACCTATTGTTAGCATGCACGGATTACTATCCTAAAGTCTAGCTCAAATCGGGAAAGAAACAAGCACATCCTAAGGGAGCATGGTATATACAAACAAGTGCTTTGGTAAAAGCACATAATCAAGGTGTACATGACTTGGGGTGGGGGTATGAAGAGAAAATGATTTAGCTAAGGGGAGCGGATCACCCGAAGCAAACAAGCGGGAGATTGAGATGAAATAAAAAAGAAAAGTATTACTTTAGCTAAGGGAAGCAGATCACCCGAAGCAAACAAGCGGGTAACAAAGTGTCAGCAATGGCCATTGCAAACTCATGATAAAGTGTGGGGGTTTGATTGTGAAACCCTTTTCCACGTGACCGACTCGATACACATTATTTGCACAAAACCAAAGCGTCGACATACAACGTGAGCTAAGGATGACACGAACGAAATGCGGGGGTCGATTGCAAACCATTTCCGCTCGCCTCCTTTTGAGGACTTAATAGGATGGGGGAATATATGAGCACATATATAAACACACGTGTGAAATACCTACTTCAAAGGTATGATTTTAAACAAACACAAGTAGCACACAAGTTACATATGCGGAGTTGCCTTAAAAAGGTCTTTAAATAAACCAGAGGGATTCCTGACATATATCCACAATGGAAATCCTCATTATACATCTCTACCCTATTTGACATGGCAAGGAAAGAGGTAAAATCCCTACTTCTCATGATCTCTAGAAGGCAGTAAAATTCAAAAAGAAAATAGAAAAAAGGTGTACCAAATGGATAATGTGATCGGTGGATCTGGAACTGACTGTTTAATGCTGGTTCGCGAAATGTCGCGGAAGCAAGAGTCGCCACCGTCTTTTATTTTCTCCAATATGGACAGGACAAAAGCACAGCAAAATTCCTTATGAGATAGTTTCTCGGTTCGGGAGGTAGATTTATAGAAAGGGAAGGTGTTAGCACCCTTTCTATCCATGGTTATCCATGGGCTCTTAGATACTTGCTCATTGTGTTTTCAAAAGTGTTTGCTTTTCAAATGTGAGTGAGTTTGAAAAAAGTTTCGTTTAAAGATTTCAGATCGACTCTTGTATCAGTCCTCAAGAGTGTTCGAAAAATTGTTTTGAAAGCTTTTTGAAAGTGTCAGTGTGAAAAGAGTTTTGATTGTTTTTGAATAGAGCAAGTATCTACGAGTCATCTACCTACCCTAAGGAATTAGGCTGTGTAGAGGTCCTTAAGGTAGTGCCATCCCACCATTGAGAGGTAGGTAGCACCACCGTTGGAGGTGTTCGGGTCAATTCGTTTGTAGGGACAGTGTGGTCACCAGAGCAACAGTAGGACACCTTAGAAGCTACCCTTATGCCATTGATCCCTTTTATTCCGAGGCAACCGTTTCGAGGCAACTGGATCATGTCATGGACATAAGGACTTACTAAAACGTCCTATACTCGACGACCACGTTTCGAAGGCAAGGCAACAGTGACGCGTACCCTAAGAGTGGTGTGTGAATTTGTGTGTTGTTTTCATGTTAATATTTATCTTGTACATGTATCATGGTGATCTACGCTTGTTTTTAATTTAGGCCATACATTCTTTCATGCAATTATAATTAAAAAGTGCGGAAATTTAAATGCGGAAAGTAAAATCCTACGCTATTACAAGGCGCGGGTCTAAACATCGCCAAATTACAAAGACCCGTTTTGAATAAAAAATGCGGAAAGTAAAATAAATTCCTAATTACTATTACAAGGCTTGAGCAATTACATAATATTCACAATAAAATAAATGCGCGAAAGAATAGAAATAGAACGTTCGAGGGCGTTGGACCCTTTTGAAATTAAATTAAATTAAAAGTTGATTAATTATTTTATTAAAAAAGAAAAGAAATATTTTTTAGGTTTTTTGTATTTATGAAATAAAGAAATTAAAATTGAAGAGAAACCCTAATTCTAAGTTGTTTTTAATTATTAATGAAAAAATATTAAAGTTTAACCTAATTTACTAAATATTTAATGTACATGTTTATTTACAAAAAATAAATGATAATTAATAACAATAATAATGAGAGAAGGTTATTTATAAAAAGAAAAGGTGAAAAAAAATATCAAAACCCTAATTCTACCTATTTTAGTTTATTAAGAAAAAATGTTGAAATTGAAACCTAAATTAACTAAATTAATTATTAAAGTTTATTTACAAAAATAATGGTGAAATTAATATTAATAACAATAAACATTTTTTTGATTTTTCTGTATTTTATTTTTATTATGAAAATTATTTGATGGAATTAAAAGAAATAATTAAAACATTAAAGGAATTAAAAGAAAATCAAATAGAAATCAAAAACAATGCAAACCATGAGGGGTATTGAGACCCAAAGGGAGGTTTTTTGGAAGCAATTTGGCCCATTAGACAAAAAGTCTTGTTTGACTTTCTGACATCACGCGCGTGTTCATTGACTCCTGAGTTCTGTGGTCTGCATTCTTTGGCCATTGGATTGGGTTTCATGCATAAGTTGTTCTTTTTTGGCCATTTGGCTTTTGGCTTTTGGCCATTTTTGTTTTGGCCTCAACGTTCCTTAATCTTCCTGCATGGGATCCTGTCTAAATCTGCAGTGTTGAATCTCATGAACACATTAAATAAAATCATAAAATGCAAATAAAGCCAATATATGAAGAAATTTAATGTTTAGGCACAATATGGCATATATGAATGATTATACTCTTTTGATCATGGAGATCAATTCAACCTTATCCTTACTGGAAAAATAGTGACATGAATGCTTTTATGCCATTTGGATCATGGAGATCAAGTCAGCCTTATCCTTACTGAAAAAGTAATGAGGTGTTGGTTTGTAACTGTGATGACTTGTTTGTAGTGAGAGAGGGATTTGTAATAAGGATTTCAAGGTTTTAGGGTTCTTGAAAGAATTTGATATTCTAACAGTGTTGTGGCAAGGTTTTTTTCTCTCTTTTCCTCCTCCCTGGTTTGTGTGAAAAGAAGGTGATTATATAATGGAAATTAGGGTAAAGAAAATGGGCTTTGAATGTGCAATTGGGCCTCCAATGTTCACTTGAGTTCGTCACTTTCCAGGCTAAATCGCAGGGACTTAAGTGCAATTTTTGAAGTTGAAATGTGAAAACAAAATGTAGCCGACATCGATAACTAACTCCTGTCCGAAAATCGGCTCAATCGGATAAACGGTGAATTAGTTATGAATTTTTGAAGTTTCAGCTCAGACAAACTTATTTTGGGCTCCAGTGTCGACTCTGACACGTTCTTCAATAAAAAACTGGTATTGATCGGAGCATAATCCGGTCTCGACTTTTGAAGCAAAGTTGTAGATCTATGAGTCAGGGACCTTGTGTAAAAATATGAGCCCAATCCGATAAAAATTGACCGAGTTATGAATTTTCGAAGTTTCGGCCCAGATGAAATAATATTCAGCATTCAGGATTTTCAGCGTGTCACGCACTCTGAGCAAAAAACGAAGGCCTTTTGGATATTATTTGAACTCAATACCTTCTGTGAAAATGTAGTCAACTCAATTTGTGAAATTTTGGCGCCGGAACCAGCTCGATACGATGAAAATTGACCAAATTATGATTTTCTGAACATGACGCAAATAAACTTCTGTCACAAATTTTCTGTGCGAAAATACTTGGTAAATCCACATTTTTGAAGACCTTCTGATCGAAATTGGCTTCCAGCCGTGAGAGATGAAAACGTAGATAATGTCAAGACGAAATTTTCGCCACTGGAACGGGTTCAAAACGAGTCACGATCTTCAAGTTATGAATTTTTTAGCGCGTAAAAACTGCACTTTCAGCACACTTTTTCACCATATTTCTTCAAGAAAACTCGCACATTCGGATACCTTCTTTAAAGAATTGACTCTTGAGCCGAACCTGAATTTGAGAATATGTTATCAGAGATATCTTGGCGAAAGAATACCTGAATATGACGCGCCGGGTTGGACTTGTGAATTTTTCTTGAAATATTTTGAGAAATATGGGAGGGCAAATTTTGGGGTACAACAGATAACAATCCGTAGATGCTAAGCAATAACAAGGAAACCTGGAAAACTTTGTGAACTGCTAGCACCAATAAAGAAATACCATCAGCATATGTGTCAAGGTATCAATAGTCAAAATCAAGATGTATAGCGAACACATTGGAATACCAAAATACACCTGCACCAGATATCCCTCCAGACACAAGTATAATAACACGGTGCACAACAAATATGAGCACATGGCACAGAATATGTATCAGACATTCCTGCACCATCCACAAAGTACCTGCACAAATTACAATACATACAAGATACAAAATAACAATCACACGGTGAAATATGTAGCAGACACATCCGTGTGATACCAGAGTACCTGCACAAAACTAGGATTTATGCAAAAACAATATCATCTTGTGCATCGTACGCAAATTCTCCCTAACAAGTGATCACCAACAAAATCAAGTGCTAATTAAAGGTTGAAGGCCTAACAATGTACCTTGCAAAGAATTCACAAAATGAGTTAGAATTAATAAGACAATGTGTACAAACATGCAATAAAATAAATCAAAAATTGATATTTCTGTCTGGGTAACCGGTTATCATAACGGGGTGATCGGTTACCAAAAGATAGAAATTGGCTACTAACTTGGGGTAACCGTTTACCATATTTAGGTGACCGGCTACCAAGACTTTGAAAATTTTGGAAAACCCTACTGACTTGGGGTAACCGGTTACCTCGTGACAGAATTAAATATTCTGTGAGCAAAATGAATGGTAACCAGTTATCAAATTTGGGTGACCGGTCACCCTCATGTCAAAGGCAGTTTTAACAGATTTTTGAGCATTTCTCAATGGTTTAGGCAATTGATCAAACACAATATCCTCTCATATCAAACACATGATTTTGCATAGTTCAAAGTCCATATTCACATTATACATGATGGATTAAGGATCAACAATTAAGCTTCATCAAACATCATCAATTTGTTTCAATGATTAAGCACTTTCATGTAAATCCACTTAATTTAAAAAAGCACTTAATTCAACTATCCAATTCCAGATTTACACATTATTATCAAATCGATTCACAATTCTAGACTTAGATCTATATTCTCAATTCATAATTCAACCTAGATTCAAGTCATGCTTGATCAAAACTTCTTCTCAAATAATCACTTAGCGAAAGAACACCTGAATATGACGAACCGAATTGGCCCAGTGAATTTCCGAATACCCAAATTGTTGCGACGCGTCATACTGATTATTAGCACAAACAAATTATGAGAATGTCTATTGACGACATAAATGTCTCTTGCAATTTATCGAGGCTCATCTGAAAACCCTGATCCCATAACCATAGAACCAATGATATGTATGAAAATGATGATGCAATATAAGCCAAATTAAAGTTGAAATGATAAGGGTAAATTTTGGGGTACAATAGTCAGTTGTTATCTCCAGATACTATCACCAGTCTTTTATCCCCTTTAGAAGATTTCTTTCTGCTCTCTTTTCTCAAGTCGGGATTATTGAAGCAATTCGTCTTAATGAATCTGACAATGTCCTTGAGGAAGAAAGATGTGAAGTTCTTGAAGTTTAGTTCTTATAAAATTTCCGCTTTTCATTGAAGAATATATTGTATTAGAAAATTTTCATTTAATCATGTTTCATCTTGTTTTCTCTTTAAAATGAAACTCTTCATGTAATAGGTGTTTAGACTAATATATGCTCTTATCAAAACATTTAATCTTCTAATCCGCCTAGTAAGGAATAATAATTTATTTTTCTCGTCTCACGGCTGATAAAAAAACTCACTTTAACAAACTAAGTTACTATGTAAGTTGAAAAGCTCTAATTTAGATGGAGACTGTTGCCATTTCCATTTTATATTATAATAAGATATGACACGTTGAGTAATATAACATTATTAAGGAATAGGTAGAAATCTTTATGCTTCACTCAATGTCAGAATAATTCTCTAAACCCGCTGCACTCTCTCTTAACATTAACATTAATTGTCATGTCCTAACTTGTCACTTCATATCTTATGCGTGATACATCTCTCTACCTCTGTCATTTGTCCAGTCAGTCATGTCTTCTATTTATATATTCATCTCCTTTCTCCATCCTTGAATATATTCATATCCTCCATTTCTAAAATTCCCTCATGCTTCTCTCATCATGTCTCTTGTTACCTTCCATGGAGATGAGAGTCTTCTTGAAGTTATAACTTAATAACAAGTCAATCTTCGCCCCCTTGGTAATAAAAAAAATGCTTGCAATATCACCTCAGTCATTTACTTTCAAGAATGGACAAACTACTTTACCATGTTGGATAAATCTGTCTACACAAACATTACCAAATAATTCTAGAAACATGCTTACATTGTAAGTGAAAGACGTTTCATTGCTTCCCGTGTCTTCGATGTTCCCATAACCATCACCCCTTTTCAATCGTCCTTGCTACTAGTTGTGATAACGTTGGCTTTATTGTTGAACATGTTAAGGGTTGCTATCTTCTTAATGAAGATCTCACTATCATTCATGACTCAATATCCAGTTACGAGCCTAACAATCCCGAAACTCTTCTTCCCATTCCAAAAAGTTGGTTCAAATTTATGTTAACCAACTTTCATCCTAGAGGAGCTCACCAAAACATCATAACTCATAATGATCTACTTCTTCTATTTTTGCTGATCAATGATTTTCAAATAAATTTTCCATGGACTATCTTTAATTTTCTCCAAAAGTCCATAACACTCTCCAGAAATAAATTCAAGTCCTTCATACCTTTTGGAAGAGTTCTCTCTGAGATGTTCTTTAGAGAAGTAATTATTGAAAGCATCCGGAAAACTGGTCCTGCAAATGTTCTCGTGGAGAAAAAGTATAAAGTCTTTAATGGTTAAATCATGTGTGTTTAGTGTCTAGGTTTAAAATTAATGAAATTTGCTTCTTTTGTTGGTTAAACTATGTCCACTTGTAGTCCTTCTTATTGTATGTTGAATGTACTCCTCTATCAATAGAAACATGTTTTTATGATTCTATTTAACATTTCTACTTTGCTTCTTTTATTGATACTCTTCAATATGTTTATGTCTCTTAATTACCTTTTTGATTTCTGACAAAGGGGGAGAAAGTAAAATTATTTTTATAAATACTTATTCTCAGAATCTTAAATTCAAACATATAAAACATTGTTACTACTAACTGTTTGTTTGATGTTTCAATCCAGGAACTTTGAACAAGTTCACTGTGTATTCTAGAGACAAGTTAAATATAAAGATCCCAGTGTCTAAGGTTGAGAACCTTATGGATGAAATCAACTCTTATTTCATATATAAGAAGTTGTAAACTTGGTGAAATATATGAATATTCAAATAGATGTACCAAACACAATTCAGAAGTTATAAACTTACTGAAAGTAAGCTAATCTTGCTTTATATCATATTGTTCAGAAGTTGTGAACTTTCTAAAAGTATGAAATTTAGACTTAAAGCTTCAGAAGATGTGCTCTTATGAAAGGATGTCAAGTCAACATTTTGGTGCATGCTCTCATACAAAGATGCCACTCAGAATTTGTGCTCTAATACATGTGCTTCTGCAACATATGTTCTATTCAGAAGTTGTGAACTATCTGAATGTATGATAGATTGGAAAATATCATGTCAAACGCTGATACTTAAGAAGTAGTGAACTTCTCCAGAAGTATATTGTTTTGGTTGTGATATCAGAATCAAGAAATAAAAGTTTTGATACATGATACGTGGCATTATTCAATCAGGCTTAAAATCAAGTTTTGATTCTTCATTAAGTGTTGATAGTAACCAGGTTCTGAGATGAAGACCAGGTGCTCTAGTCATACTCTGATGAGTTGTTGTAGGAAAGTGTTACTTCTCTATCTCTATGTTCTGAAATTCAAAATTTATTTTGTGAGTCTTGGGTTCAGGGGGAGACTCTGAACAAGAATAAATGAAATTTTGGGATTAACATATTCAGAGGGAGTTGTGAGCTTAACTCTGAATTTTCCAGTTATGGTGATTACCCTGTATAAACTATTCTATCAAAATACATGGTTTTGTCATCATCAAAAAGGGGGAGATTGTAAGAACAAGAAGTGTTTCTACATCTGGCCTTAACATTTTGATGATAACTTTACATGGTATCATAAAGAACAATTGTATAATCTAATGGTTTCGTTCTAGTGTGTAGCTATTGCTGTAATGTTCTAACTTAAATATCAAGGCGTGTGATATCATCAGGTTCTGAACATACACTTCTAGAAGAAAACATGTGGTTACGTGTTACTGTGAAGTCGTGATTCTGGAATTCATCTTATGCAACGGTTCTTAGGAACATTAGTATAATAGGTTCTAATCGTGACTTGGTGGTTAAGCTTTGGAGGCCTTCTAAAGTTATGCTTACCATGAGGGGTATTGAGACCCAAAGGGAGGTTTTTTGGAAGCAATTTGGCCCATTAGACAAACAGCCTTGTTTGACTTTCTGACATCACGCGCGTGTTCATTGACTCCTGAGTTCTGTGGTCTGCATTCTTTGGCCATTGGATTGGGTTTCATGCATAAGTTGTTCTTTTTTGGCCATTTGGCTTTTGGCTTTTGGCCATTTGTGTTTTGGCCTCAACGTTCCTTAATCTTCCTGCATGGGATCCTGTCTAAATCTGCAGTGTTGAATCTCATGAACACATTAAATAAAATCATAAAATGCAAATAAAGCCAATATATGAAGAAATTTAATGTTTAGGCACAATATGGCATATATGAATGATTATACTCTTTTGATCATGGAGATCAATTCAACCATATCCTTACTGGAAAAATAGTGACATGAATGCTTTTATGCCCTTTGGATCATGGAGATCAAGTCAGCCTTATCCTTACTGAAGAAGTAATGAGGTGTTGGTTTGTAACTGTGATGACTTGTTTGTAGTGAGAGAGGGATTTGTAATAAGGATTTCAAGGTTTTAGGGTTCTTGAAAGAATTTGATATTCTAACAGTGTTGTGGCAAGGTTTTTTTCTCTCTTTTCCTCCTCCCTGGCTTGTGTGAAAAGAAGGTGATTATATAATGGAAATTAGGGTAAAGAAAATGGGCTTTGAATGTGCAATTGGGCCTCCAATGTTCACTTGAGTTCGTCACTTTCCAGGCTAAATCGCGGGGACTTAAGTGCAATTTTTGAAGTTGAAATGTGAAAACAAAATGTAGCCGACATCGATAACTAACTCCTGTCCGAAAGTAGGCTCAATCGGATAAACGGTGAATTAGTTATGAATTTTTGAAGTTTCAGCTCAGACAAACTTATTTTGGGCTCCAGTGTCGACTCTGACACGTTCTTCAATAAAAAACTGGTATTGATCGGAGCATAATCCGGTCTCGACTTTTGAAGCAAAGTTGTAGATCTATGAGTCAGGGACCTTGTGTAAAAATATGAGCCCAATCCGATAAAAATTGACCGAGTTATGAATTTTCGAAGTTTCGGCCCAGATGAAATAATATTCAGCATTCAGGATTTTCAGCGTATCACGCACTCTGAGCAAAAAACGAAGGCCTTTTGAATATCGTTTGAACTCAATACCTTCTGTGAAAATGTAGTCAACTCAATTTTTGAAATTTTGGCGCCGGAACCAGCTCGATACGATGAAAATTGACCAAATTATGATTTTCTGAACATGACGCAAATAAACTTCTATCACAAATTTTCTGTGCGAAAATACTTGATAAATCCACATTTTTGAAGACCTTCTGATCGAAATTGGCTTCCAGCCGTGAGGGATGAAAACGTAGATAATGTCAAGACGAAATTTTCGCCACTGGAACGGGTTCAAAACGAGTCACGATCTTCAAGTTATGAATTTTTTAGCGCGTAAAAACTGCACTTTCAGCACACTTTTTCACCATATTTCTTCAAGAAAACTCGCACATTCGGATACCTTCTTTAAAGAATTGACTCTTGAGCCGAACCTGAATTTGAGAATATGTTATCAGAGATATCTTGGCGAAAGAATACCTGAATATGACGCGCCGGGTTGGACTTGTGAATTTTTCTTGAAATATTTTGAGAAATATGGGAGGGCAAATTTTGGGGTACAACAGTTGCCCCTGTTCAATCTTCTTAAACCTGAGAATATAGATTGGCTTACGTGCCTTTCGTGATCCAAAGGTGGAAGATGATTGAACACTAGAGTGCTCAGAAATTTGCACTCGCATAGTAGAGTATCAGCAACGTGATGGCGGGAATGGGCTAACAGGTGCCATTTGGAGACTGATGAATAGGAGGATGGGCTTATAGATGTCATCTGGAGGTGTCGATCGCGTAAGAGATTCCTTAGAAAGAACTTGCGTACCTGAAAAAGAAAATAATTACCTGGCCTGTTACAGGAGTTGATCTTCAAACTCTTTATGCAGATGTGCCCTGGCTAGATACAGGTATCGAATCTTTAAACTCTTCAGACGTGCCCTGGCAAGATACAGGAATCGAGTCCGGAGAATATAGTCGTCAACAGATACACCCTGGCGAGATACAGGAAACGGATCTTCAAACTCTTCAGACGTGCCCTGGCAGGATACAGGAATCGAGTCTGGAATTAGTCGTCAACAGATACACCCTGGCAAGATACAGGAATCAGATCTTCAAACTCTTCAGACATGCCCTAGCATGATACAGGAATCGAGTCTGGAATTAGTCGTCAACAGATACACCCTGGCAAGATACAGGAATCGGATCTTCGAACTCTTCAGACGTGCCCTGGAAAGATACAAGAATCGAGTCTGGAGCTTCAAAAGGTTTTTGTTGATAATGATGTGATGAATGAATCAGGGATGGTTACTACCTCAACGGGACGATGAGAGAACCTTGAACGATTACTATCTCAACGGGACGATGAGAGAACCTTGGACGATTACTACCTTAACGGGACGATGAGAGAACCTTTGGGCGATTACTACCTCAACGGGACGATGAGAGAACCTTGGACGATTACTACCTCAACGGGACGATGAGAGAACCTTTGGGCGATTACTACCTCAACGGGACGATGAGAGAACCTTGGATGATTGCTACCTCAACGGGACGATGAGAGAACCTTTGGGCGATTACTACCTCAACGGGACGATGAGAGAACCTTTGACGATTACTACCTCAACGGAACGATGAGAGAACCTTGGACGATTACTACCTCAACGGGACGATGAGAGAACCTTTGGGCGATTACTACCTCAACGGGACGATGAGAGAACCTTGGACGATTACTACCTCAACGGGACGATGAGAGAACCTTTGGGCGATTACTACCTCAACGGGACGATGAGAGAACCTTGGACGATTACTACCTCAACGGGACGATGAGAGAACCTTTGGGCGATTACTACCTCAACAGGACGATGAGAGAACCTTGGACGATTACTACCTCAACAGGACGATGAGAGAACCTTTGGGCGATTACTACCTCAACGGGGCGATGAGAGAACCTTGGACGATTACTACCTCAACGGGACGATGAGAGAACCTTGGACGATTACTACCTCAACGGAACGATGAGAGAACCTTTGGGCGATTACTACCTCAACGGGACGATGAGAGAACCTTGGACGATTACTACCTCAACGGGACGATGAGAGAACCTTGGACGATTACTACCTCAACGGAACGATGAGAGAACCTTTGGGCGATTACTACCTCAACGGGACGATGAGAGAACCTTAGACGATTACTACCTCAACGGGGCGATGAGAGAACCTTGGACGATTACTACCTCAACGGGACGATGAGAGAACCTTGGACGATTACTACCTCAACGGGACGATGAGAGAACCTTTGGGCGATTACTACCTCAACGGGACGATGAGAGAACCTTGGACGATTACTACCTCAACGGGACGATGAGAGAACCTTTGGGCGAATACTACCTCAACGGGACGATGAGAGAACCTTTGGGCGATTACTACCTCAACGGGACGATGAGAGAACCTTTGGGCGATTACTACCTCAACAGAACGATAAAGGAATTTTGGACGTCTTCTACTTCAAAAGGTAAAGACTTTTATCTGTTGATCGTTCTTTTCCTGAAAAAGTAACGAGTTAGTTGTATGCAATGTTATAATGTATGACATGCATGATGTCATGATGTTCTCAAAAATAAATGTGATTGGGGTGATATGATGCGTGTATGCATGTATCATAATGTATGACAAGGTGATGTTTATGAATGTATTTTCGTCTAGGAAAATAAATCCTTGACGGGTGCCGGGAAGTTGAATCCTGGGCTGATATGGAAGAGTAGAGCTCTGTTTCTGCTGGGGGTGATGATTGCAAGAATACCGGTAGGAGAAGATGACTCCGTTGGGGAATAAACTTGGCGAATAGATTACTCTGCGGGGAATGCTCTGTGGGGAGAGGAATACTTCGTTGAGGTTGATGATAACTCCGCTGGGGATTCCATTGGTAAGTCATGTTGGGAGATCTGATGAACTCCGCTGGGGATAGGAAGACTTCGCCGGGGACGATCTCTCCGTGGCAATTGGCTGAGGATAACCCAGTTATATCCTGGTGGGGAAATAAACTTTGAATAAAGCTCGGGGGAGCGTTCGTACTATGCGGATGACAAGCTTCCAGAATCTACTGGGGATAAGCTTTAAGACCTGCTGGGGATATGGATTCCATTTTCCTGGGGAAACTTTTGGACTGGACTCTCCTGGGAAATTTTTTTTGAGATGTACTGGGGAAGTGGCTCCACCGAATGTCTGGTATTCCGCCGGGGAACAATCTTAGATCAAGACTTCCGGGGATGCTTGTTAAGAATGTTTGTATACTCCGCTGGGGAATGTTGAGATCCGCGGGGGATAATCCAACTTCCTTGAGGTTGAAAGTGGACTAACTCTGCTTGAGGAGAGTATCGCTGACTTGCTGGCTCACTCTCTGGGGAATTAAGATATCTTGGTCATGTTTTTCAACCGAACCTACCTTTGTACCTTGGTGGACAGAGCAATTAGATCGCTTAGACAACTCATTATTGCCCCTGTTTCTGATGTGGGAGAGGAAGATACCTATGGAGGTGCTTGATGACTACCGATTTGACAAATCTTCTTCTGGTAGGCAAGTGACGAGATGACAGGACATAGTCGTACGCTCTGATCCCTAATTTTTTCCTGGACCGCCCTTTCAGGTTTTCAGTCCACCGGGATACCCATTTTTGCCCAAGCCGCCTTTTCAGGTTTTCGACTTGCCGGGTGTACAGATTTTTCATTTTCATCCCTTATTTTGCCCGAACCCTTTTGGTTCGCCGGGAAGCCCTTATTTTTGCCTAGGTGTGTCAACCTAGCGGGTCTTTGATTGTGCATAGTATTTTTTCGACTATGTCCACACTCTCAGGATGTAGGGAGGTGCCCCTGTCAGTAGCATTGTGTAGCCATATGACCAGAAGATGTCTGATCGTGCAAGATTTGTTGCTGGAATTCCTGTCCAATTCCCCAAGTGACTTAGGCGGAGATTTTCCCCTGGTTATCTTGGCATTTTGAGAGATTCTCTGAATCTTGACTGAATTGCCCCAGATGATGGACAATAATCACGCCTGCCCCTTGATTGGAAGTGCTTTTGTTCACTAGGTATTCATCGTGCGAATTTTCCTACTGTTTAAACAAATAGTCATATGCAAACAATGTTATATTAAAAATGCAAAGCTTATGTCTGTCTTGAAGTTTTTTGCGAAAATGCATTTTTCAGTAAAACAAGCAAATTTTGTAAAATGTGATGTCAACTCGTTATTTTACCGCAAGCCTTAAGGAGTCAGAATACCTTTCGTAACATTATGCTTTCGAACTAACCCGTGCTTCAGCTAGGACTTTTAAGGGTTATAACGTGGCCTGGTTCACGGTTTAAGAAACAAAGGATAAAGGCTCAAATTATATTTGTACCCACCCGCTCTTCGTGATGTTCTTCAAACCTAAACTCAGCTGATCGTGCGTTAAACTTTGTTTGAGTCTTTGCTCTGATATTCCGGTGATGGTTTGGATATTGACAATTTACTTTGAATAGGCAGTCATTTCTTTTTTTGTTGAGGGTTTGTAGAACCTCTTTCTTTTTGATTTTGTTATCCCTAAATTTTGCCTGAACTGTTTCTTTTGTGATTACAGTCAGCGGGATGCCCCAGTTTTTGTAAGTCCCCTTCGTAGGTTTTGACTTATTGGGCTTTCATTTTTGAAAGATAACGACTGCCTGTCTTTATGATTATTCGGAACCATCATTGTCTTTTGTTTATTTTGTAAGGACCGCTTTGGTGCCATTTGTTATGCACTTGAGTCAACTGAGAGAACTACCCTGCCCCAGGTTATGGTTAAGGGTTTCAATTTTCGAAAATAAAAACTCCTACTTCTTTGGCTCAAAGGGGTTGACGAGGGATTATCTTCCTTATAACTCTAGTGTTTAGGATTTGAAACAATGCCTGTACCTCATCAGTGGGGTCTGTTCAAAAGCATACTGTAAAAATCGTGGTATCATTTTCGTCATCCTCCCTCAAGAGGCTTAGCATTATTAATCGAGAGTTGACATCAAAAAATGAAAGCAGTTTGAATATAGCGAATGCGAATATATTGATTCAAAAACAGACATATGCGATGCATCAATGAAATAACAACGTTTGACATGAATAAAATGTTTGAACAATCAAAAGAAAATTACAACTTGAAAATTCTAATGGGCAAAAGGTCTTCTCATCTCAGGACTTGTTACTTCAAATGATGCATCCTGTAGGGATAGTAGAAAAACTCAGCCTGACCCACTTGGGTGAAATCCACTGCTCCTTCATTAATCAGGTCCTGGACTTTATTCTTCAGAGCCCAACAGTCGGCAGTGTCATGTCCAGGACTATCAGAGTGGTATGCACATCTCCTATCGGGATGATAGTTAGGAGCAGAGATGTTGGGATTCCGGGGAGGAGCCCTTAGTGTAATCAGATTCAACCTCAACAGGTGTTGTAAAGCTTGAAACATCGACATGTTAAGCTGGGTGAATTGCCTCTTGGACCTGCTTGGCTTACCCTGATCAATCTGTTGCTCTGGGCGAGGTTGCTTCATGTTGGATCTGTCTTGGTGGAGTTGACTGATCATGGTCCTCAACTCTTCTTGCTCCCGAGCTAAACCTTGGATGAGAGCCCTTTGCCCCAGCATCTGGGTTTTCGTTGTGTCTACCTCAGCTTGCAGGCGTTTCAGCCATTCGTCCTTGTCCTCTTTGGGACTTTTCTTGGCCAAATTCCCCATGAGGAGTGTCCTCAACTCTTCTTGCCCCTTGGATAGGTTTAAGAAGATCTCCCTGAACTGAGTCTCTTGAGCATGAGGATCCTGGTTGTCTGGTTGGAAAGCCATTGCTGAAATAAACAGCGAGGAAGGTAAGTGACCTGTAACAAGGATACCTGTAATGCAATGATGTGTATGTATGCATGCAATGTTTTCAAGGATCTTGCGGGATAGACAAGAAAATTTGTTAGAATCTGCATTTTGTAGCTTGATGGAAGGCACTGCATATTGTTGAGAGTCCTTCTTCAAGAGTCAAGGCTCACCATATCGAGTGGGTCATCGCCCCTGACTTAAGTCATCAACCTGGCTAGAGGAAAATAAATCCCCTTTGCCCCTTGCTAGACATTTTGGTTCATCATGACCTGCATCACAAGCCCTTGAGATCCTTGAAATGGGTTAGTCTTATGTAGGACGTATGCAATGATATGATGTTATGATGTTATGCTATGCGTGGAGTAATGTAGGTAAACCCTGTTATGAGTCCAGATTAAGGACTGTAAACAAAACCTGCAAGAAATCCGAGTGTCAGATAACAAGCATGCAAATAGTTAAGTTTGAAAGCACACAAGTCACACAAAGAGCCCTTAGAGTTTAGGCCAACATGGGGTCTGGGGTACTACCCTCTTGAAGTTGGTGGGCTCAAAACCTGTCCTATCAGAAGTAACCGGGTTCTAAGGGTCCCAATATCATAGGATTGCTTTCATTGTTCATCGTTTCGATTTAGCCACTGAACTGGCGACCGAAATATTCCAAGAAAACAACCCTCAATTGAGTGTAGTATCGAGTATCAACCAACCTCGGACTGCACCAAAGTTAGTTATCTCACTACCCTAAAGAGGCCAAGATGGTTCAATTAAGGTTCCTAAGGTCAGTTGATGCTTCACGACACCACGCGGCGGCCCCGTACTCTCCTTAACTGGACTCAAGGGTTACCGGTACACACCAAAGTGCCACATCAACGTAGCAGACTGCTTCAACCATGTCGGTATACCCCGCACAGCTCCCTCACAGCCTTGTTGCTACTTTCTAAGAAGGTATCCCCCAGATCCGGGCTAGGATCTATAGAACTCCCGAGACAGTCCCACAATAATAAAGCAAACAAGCACAACAATTGAAAACACAAGTGATCTTAGTCCTAAGGTACACCTCACTTTAAAGTATCCCCAGCAGAGTCGCCAGTTCTGCGATCGGTGGATCTGGAACTGACTGTTTAACGCTGGTTCGCGAAATGTCGCGGAAGCAAGAGTCGCCACCGTCTTTTATTTTCTCCAATATGGACAGAACAAAAGCACAGCAAAATTCCTTATGAGATAGTTTCTCGGTTCGGGAGGTAGATTTATAGAAAGGGAAGGTGTTAGCACCCTTTCTATCCATGGTTATCCATGGGCTCTTAGATACTTGCTCATTGTGTTTTCAAAAGTGTTTGCTTTTCAAATGTGAGTGAGTTTGAAAAAAGTTTCGTTTAAAGATTTCAGATCGACTCTTGTATCAGTCCTCAAGAGTGTTCGAAAAATTGTTTTGAAAGCTTTTTGAAAGTGTCAGTGTGAAAAGAGTTTTGATTGTTTTTGAATAGAGCAAGTATCTACGAGTCATCTACCTACCCTAAGGAATTAGGCTGTGTAGAGGTCCTTAAGGTAGTGTCATCCCACCATTGAGAGGTAGGTAGCACCACCATTGGAGGTGTTCGGGTCAATTCGTTTGTAGGGACAGTGTGGTCACCAGAGCAACAATAGGACACCTTAGAAGCTACCCTTATGCCATTGATCCCTTTTATTCCGAGGCAACCGTTTCGAGGCAACTGGATCATGTCATGGACATAAGGACTTACTAAAACGTCCTATACTCGACGACCACGTTTCGAAGGCAAGGCAACAGTGACGCGTACCCTAAGAGTGGTGTGTGAATTTGTGTGTTGTTTTCATGTTAATATTTATCTTGTACATATATCATGGTGATCTACGCTTGTTTTTAATTTAGGCCATACATTCTTTCATGCAATTATAATTAAAAAGTGCGGAAATTTAAATGCGGAAAGTAAAATCCTACGCTATTACAAGGCGCGGGTCTAAACATCGCCAAATTACAAAGACCCGTTTTGAATAAAAAATGCGGAAAGTAAAATAAATTCCTAATTACTATTACAAGGCTTGAGCAATTACATAATATTCACAATAAAATAAATGCGCGAAAGAATAGAAATAGAACGTTCGAGGGCGTTGGACCCTTTTGAAATTAAATTGAATTAAAAGTTGATTAATTATTTTATTAAAAAAGAAAAGAAATGTTTTTTAGGTTTTTTGTATTTATGAAATAAAGAAATTAAAATTGAAGAGAAACCCTAATTCTAAGTTGTTTTTAATTATTAATGAAAAAATATTAAAGTTTAACCTAATTTACTAAATATTTAATGTACATGTTTATTTACAAAAAATAAATGATAATTAATAACAATAATAATGAGAGAAGGTTATTTATAAAAAGAAAAGGTGAAAAAAAATATCAAAACCCTAATTCTACCTATTTTAGTTTATTAAGAAAAAATGTTGAAATTGAAACCTAAATTAACTAAATTAATTATTAAAGTTTATTTACAAAAATAATGGTGAAATTAATATTAATAACAATAAACATTTTTTTGATTTTTCTGTATTTTATTTTTATTATGAAAATTATTTGATGGAATTAAAAGAAATAATTAAAACATTAAAGGAATTAAAAGAAAATCAAATAGAAATCAAAAACAATGCAAACCATGAGGGGTATTGAGACCCAAAGGAAGGTTTTTTGGAAGCAATTTGGCCCATTAGACAAAAAGCCTTGTTTGACTTTCTGACATCACGCGCGTGTTCATTGACTCCTGAGTTCTGTGGTCTGCATTCTTTGGCCATTGGATTGGGTTTCATGCATAAGTTGTTCTTTTTTGGCCATTTGGCTTTTGGCTTTTGGCCATTTGTGTTTTGGCCTCAACGTTCCTTAATCTTCCTGCATGGGATCCTGTCTAAATCTGCAGTGTTGAATCTCATGAACACATTAAATAAAATCATAAAATGCAAATAAAGCCAATATATGAAGAAATTTAATGTTTAGGCACAATATGGCATATATGAATGATTATACTCTTTTGATCATGGAGATCAAGTCAACATTATCCTTACTGGAAAAATAGTGACATGAATGCTTTTATGCCCTTTGGATCATGGAGATCAAGTCAGCCTTATCCTTACTGAAGAAGTAATGAGGTGTTGGTTTGTAACTGTGATGACTTGTTTGTAGTGAGAGAGGGATTTGTAATAAGAATTTCAAGGTTTTAGGTTTCTTGAAAGAATTTGATATTCTAACAGTGTTGTGGCAAGGTTTTTTTCTCTCTTTTCCTCCTCCCTGGTTTGTGTGAAAAGAAGGTGATTATATAATGGAAATTAGGGTAAAGAAAATGGGCTTTGAATGTGCAATTGGGCCTCCAATGTTCACTTGAGTTCGTCACTTTCCAGGCTAAATCGCAGGGACTTAAGTGCAATTTTTGAAGTTGAAATGTGAAAACAAAATGTAGCCGACATCGATAACTAACTCCTGTCCGAAAATCGGCTCAATCGGATAAACGGTGAATTAGTTATGAATTTTTGAAGTTTCAGCTCAGACAAACTTATTTTGGGCTCCAGTGTCGACTCTGACACGTTCTTCAATAAAAAACTGGTATTGATCGGAGCATAATCCGGTCTCGACTTTTGAAGCAAAGTTGTAGATCTATGAGTCAGGGACCTTGTGTAAAAATATGAGCCCAATCCGATAAAAATTGACCGAGTTATGAATTTTCGAAGTTTCGGCCCAGATGAAATAATATTCAGCATTCAGGATTTTCAGCGTGTCACGCACTCTGAGCAAAAAACGAAGGCCTTTTGAATATTGTTTGAACTCAATACCTTCTGTGAAAATGTAGTCAACTCAATTTGTGAAATTTTGGCGCCGGAACCAGCTCGATACGATGAAAATTGACCAAATTATGATTTTCTGAACATGACGCAAATAAACTTCTGTCACAAATTTTCTGTGCG
This sequence comes from Vicia faba, assembly GCA_948472305.1. Classification (NCBI taxonomy): domain Eukaryota; kingdom Viridiplantae; phylum Streptophyta; class Magnoliopsida; order Fabales; family Fabaceae; genus Vicia; species Vicia faba. The sequence goes on from OX451736.1 coordinate 236,248,497, forward strand.
AAAATACTTGATAAATCCACATTTTTGAAGACCTTCTGATCGAAATTGGCTTCCAGCCGTGAGAGATGAAAACGTAGATAATGTCAAGACGAAATTTTCGCCACTGGAACGGGTTCAAAACGAGTCACGATCTTCAAGTTATGAATTTTTTAGCGCGTAAAAGCTGCACTTTCAGCACACTTTTTCACCATATTTCTTCAAGAAAACTCGCACATTCGGATACCTTCTTTAAAGAATTGACTCTTGAGCCGAACCTGAATTTGAGAATATGTTATCAGAGATATCTTGGCGAAAGAATACCTGAATATGACGCGCCGGGTTGGACTTGTGAATTTTTCTTGAAATATTTTGAGTAATATGGGAGGGCAAATTTTGGGGTACAACAGATAACAATCCGTAGATGCTAAGCAATAACAAGGAAACCTGGAAAACTTTGTGAACTGCTAGCACCAATAAAGAAATACCATCAGCATATGTGTCAAGGTATCAATAGTCAAAATCAAGATGTATAGCGAACACATTGGAATACCAAAATACACCTGCACCTGATATCCCTCCAGACAAAAGTATAATAACACGGTGCACAACAAATATGAGCACATGGCACAGAATATGTATCAGACATTCCTGCACCATCCACAAAGTACCTGTACAAATTACAATACATACAAGATACAAAATAAAAATCACACGGTGAAATGTGTAGCAGACACATCCGTGTGATACCAGAGTACCTGCACAAAACTAGGATTTATGCAAAAACAATATCATCTTGTGCATCGTACGCAAATTCTCCCTAACAAGTGATCACCAACAAAATCAAGTGCTAATTAAAGGTTGAAGGCCTAACAATGTACCTTGCAAAGAATTCACAAAATGAGTTAGAATTAATAAGACAATGTGTACAAACATGCAATAAAATAAAGCAAAAATTGATATTTCTGTCTGGGTAACCGGTTATCATAACGGGGTGATCGGTTACCAAAAGATAGAAATTGGCTACTAACTTGGGGTAACCGTTTACCATATTTAGGTGACCGGCTACCAAGACTTTGAAAATTTTGGAAAACCCTACTGACTTGGGGTAACCGGTTACCTCGTGACAGAATTAAATATTCTGTGAGCAAAATGAATGGTAACCAGTTATCAAATTTGGGTGACCGGTCACCCTCATGTCAAAGGCAGTTTTAACAGATTTTTGAGCATTTCTCAATGGTTTAGGCAATTGATCAAACACAATATCCTCTCATATCAAACACATGATTTTGCATAGTTCAAAGTCCATATTCACATTATACATGATGGATTAAGGATCAACAATTAAGCTTCATCAAACATCATCAATTTGTTTCAATGATTAAGCACTTTCATGTAAATCCACTTAATTTAAAAAAGCACTTAATTCAACTATCCAATTCCAGATTTACACATTATTATCAAATCGATTCACAATTCTAGACTTAGATCTATATTCTCAATTCATAATTTAACCTAGATTCAAGTCATGCTTGATCAAAACTTCTTCTCAAATAATCACTTAGCGAAAGAACACCTGAATATGACGAACCGAATTGGCCCAGTGAATTTCCGAATACCCAAATTGTTGCGACGCGTCATACTGATTATTAGCACAAACAAATTATGAGAATGTCTATTGACGACATAAATGTCTCTTGCAATTTATCGAGGCTCATCTGAAAACCCTGATCCCATAACCATAGAATCAATGATATGTATGAAAATGATGATGCAATATAAGCCAAATTAAAGTTGAAATGATAAGGGTAAATTTTGGGGTACAATAGTCAGTTGTTATCTCCAGATACTATCACCAGTCTTTTATCCCCTTTAGAAGATTTCTTTCTGCTCTCTTTTCTCAAGTCGGGATTATTGAAGCAATTCGTCTTAATGAATCTGACAATGTCCTTGAGGAAGAAAGATGTGAAGTTCTTGAAGTTTAGTTCTTATAAAATTTCCGCTTTTCATTGAAGAATATATTGTATTAGAAAATTTTCATTTAATCATGTTTCATCTTGTTTTCTCTTTAAAATGAAACTCTTCATGTAATAGGTGTTTAGACTAATATATGCTCTTATCAAAACATTTAATCTTCTAATTCGCCTAGTAAGGAATAATAATTTATTTTTCTCGTCTCACGGCTGATAAAAAAACTCACTTTAACAAACTAAGTTACTATGTAAGTTGAAAAGCTCTAATTTAGATGGAGACTGTTGCCATTTCCATTTTATATTATAATAAGATATGACACGTTGAGTAATATAACATTATTAAGGAATAGGTAGAAATCTTTATGCTTCACTCAATGTCAGAATAATTCTCTAAACCCGCTGCACTCTCTCTTAACATTAACATTAATTGTCATGTCCTAACTTGTCACTTCATATCTTATGCGTGATACATCTCTCTACCTCTGTCATTTGTCCAGTCAGTCATGTCTTCTATTTATATATTCATCTCCTTTCTCCATCCTTGAATATATTCATATCCTCCATTTCTAAAATTCCCTCATGCTTCTCTCATCATGTCTCTTGTTACCTTCCATGGAGATGAGAGTCTTCTTGAAGTTATAACTTAATAACAAGTCAATCTTCGCCCCCTTGGTAATAAAAAAAATGCTTGCAATATCACCTCAGTCATTTACTTTCAAGAATGGACAAACTACTTTACCATGTTGGATAAATCTGTCTACACAAACCTTATCAAATAATTCTAGAAACATGCTTACATTGTAAGTGAAAGACGTTCCATTGCTTCCCGTGTCTTCGATGTTCCCATAACCATCACCCCTTTTCAATCGTCCTTGCTACTAGTTGTGATAACATTGGCTTTATTGTTGAACATGTTAAGGGTTGCTATCTTCTTAATGAAGATCTCACTATCATTCATGACTCAATATCCAGTTACGAGCCTAACAATCCCGAAACTCTTCTTCCCATTCCAAAAAGTTGGTTCAAATTTATGTTAACCAACTTTCATCCTAGAGGAGCTCACCAAAACATCATAACTCATAATGATCTACTTCTTCTATTTTTGTTGATCAATGATTTTCAAATAAATTTTCCATGGACTATCTTTAATTTTCTCCAAAAGTCCATAACACTCTCCAGAAATAAATTCAAGTCCTTCATACCTTTTGGAAGAGTTCTCTCTGAGATGTTCTTTAGAGAAGTAATTATTGAAAGCATCCGGAAAACTGGTCCTGCAAATGTTCTCGTGGAGAAAAAGTATAAAGTCTTTAATGGTTAAATCATGTGTGTTTAGTGTCTAGGTTTAAAATTAATGAAATTTGCTTCTTTTGTTGGTTAAACTATGTCCACTTGTAGTCCTTCTTATTGTATGTTGAATGTACTCCTCTATCAATAGAAACATGTTTTTATGATTCTATTTAACATTTCTACTTTGCTTCTTTTATTGATACTCTTCAATATGTTTATGTCTCTTAATTACCTTTTTGATTTCTGACAAAGGGGGAGAAAGTAAAATTATTTTTATAAATACTTATTCTCAGAATCTTAAATTCAAACATATAAAACATTGTTACTACTAACTGTTTGTTTGATGTTTCAATCCAGGAACTTTGAACAAGTTCACTGTGTATTCTAGAGACAAGTTAAATATAAAGATCCCAGTGTCTAAGGTTGAGAACCTTATGGATGAAATCAACTCTTATTTCATATATAAGAAGTTGTAAACTTGGTGAAATATATGAATATTCAAATAGATGTACCAAACACAATTCAGAAGTTATAAACTTACTGAAAGTAAGCTAATCTTGCTTTATATCATATTGTTCAGAAGTTGTGAACTTTCTAAAAGTATGAAATTTAGACTTAAAGCTTCAGAAGATGTGCTCTTATGAAAGGATGTCAAGTCAACATTTTGGTGCATGCTCTCATACAAAGATGCCACTCAGAATTTGTGCTCTAATACATGTGCTTCTGCAACATATGTTCTATTCAGAAGTTGTGAACTATCTGAATGTATGATAGATTGGAAAATATCATGTCAAACGCTGATACTTAAGAAGTAGTGAACTTCTCCAGAAGTATATTGTTTTGGTTGTGATATCAGAATCAAGAAATAAAAGTTTTGATACATGATACGTGGCATTATTCAATCAGGCTTAAAATCAAGTTTTGATTCTTCATTAAGTGTTGATAGTAACCAGGTTCTGAGATGAAGACCAGGTGCTCTAGTCATACTCTGATGAGTTGTTGTAGGAAAGTGTTACTTCTCTATCTCTATGTTCTGAAATTCAAAATTTATTTTGTGAGTCTTGGGTTCAGGGGGAGACTCTGAACAAGAATAAATGAAATTTTGGGATTAACATATTCAGAGGGAGTTGTGAGCTTAACTCTGAATTTTCCAGTTATGGTGATTACCCTGTATAAACTATTCTATCAAAATACATGGTTTTGTCATCATCAAAAAGGGGGAGATTGTAAGAACAAGAAGTGTTTCTACATCTGGCCTTAACATTTTGATGATAACTTTACATGGTATCATAAAGAACAATTGTATAATCTAATGGTTTCGTTCTAGTGTGTAGCTATTGCTGTAATGTTCTAACTTAAATATCAAGGCGTGTGATATCATCAGGTTCTGAACATACACTTCTAGAAGAAAACATGTGGTTACGTGTTACTGTGAAGTCGTGATTCTGGAATTCATCTTATGCAACGGTTCTTAGGAACATTAGTATAATAGGTTCTAATCGTGACTTGGTGGTTAAGCTTTGGAGGCCTTCTAAAGTTATGCTTACCATGAGGGGTATTGAGACCCAAAGGGAGGTTTTTTGGAAGCAATTTGGCCCATTAGACAAACAGCCTTGTTTGACTTTCTGACATCACGCGCGTGTTCATTGACTCCTGAGTTCTCTGGTCTGCATTCTTTGGCCATTGGATTGGGTTTCATGCATAAGTTGTTCTTTTTTGGCCATTTGGCTTTTGGCTTTTGGCCATTTGTGTTTTGGCCTCAACGTTCCTTAATCTTCCTGCATGGGATCCTGTCTAAATCTGCAGTGTTGAATCTCATGAACACATTAAATAAAATCATAAAATGCAAATAAAGCCAATATATGAAGAAATTTAATGTTTAGGCACAATATGGCATATATGAATGATTATACTCTTTTGATCATGGAGATCAATTCAACCATATCCTTACTGGAAAAATAGTGACATGAATGCTTTTATGCCCTTTGGATCATGGAGATCAAGTCAGCCTTATCCTTACTGAAGAAGTAATGAGGTGTTGGTTTGTAACTGTGATGACTTGTTTGTAGTGAGAGAGGGATTTGTAATAAGGATTTCAAGGTTTTAGGGTTCTTGAAAGAATTTGATATTCTAACAGTGTTGTGGCAAGGTTTTTTTCTCTCTTTTCCTCCTCCCTGGCTTGTGTGAAAAGAAGGTGATTATATAATGGAAATTAGGGTAAAGAAAATGGGCTTTGAATGTGCAATTGGGCCTCCAATGTTCACTTGAGTTCGTCACTTTCCAGGCTAAATCGCGGGGACTTAAGTGCAATTTTTGAAGTTGAAATGTGAAAACAAAATGTAGCCGACATCGATAACTAACTCCTGTCCGAAAGTAGGCTCAATCGGATAAACGGTGAATTAGTTATGAATTTTTGAAGTTTCAGCTCAGACAAACTTATTTTGGGCTCCAGTGTCGACTCTGACACGTTCTTCAATAAAAAACTGGTATTGATCGGAGCATAATCCGGTCTCGACTTTTGAAGCAAAGTTGTAGATCTATGAGTCAGGGACCTTGTGTAAAAATATGAGCCCAATCCGATAAAAATTGACCGAGTTATGAATTTTCGAAGTTTCGGCCCAGATGAAATAATATTCAGCATTCAGGATTTTCAGCGTATCACGCACTCTGAGCAAAAAACGAAGGCCTTTTGAATATCGTTTGAACTCAATACCTTCTGTGAAAATGTAGTCAACTCAATTTTTGAAATTTTGGCGCCGGAACCAGCTCGATACGATGAAAATTGACCAAATTATGATTTTCTGAACATGACGCAAATAAACTTCTATCACAAATTTTCTGTGCGAAAATACTTGATAAATCCACATTTTTGAAGACCTTCTGATCGAAATTGGCTTCCAGCCGTGAGGGATGAAAACGTAGATAATGTCAAGACGAAATTTTCGCCACTGGAACGGGTTCAAAACGAGTCACGATCTTCAAGTTATGAATTTTTTAGCGCGTAAAAACTGCACTTTCAGCACACTTTTTCACCATATTTCTTCAAGAAAACTCGCACATTCGGATACCTTCTTTAAAGAATTGACTCTTGAGCCGAACCTGAATTTGAGAATATGTTATCAGAGATATCTTGGCGAAAGAATACCTGAATATGACGCGCCGGGTTGGACTTGTGAATTTTTCTTGAAATATTTTGAGAAATATGGGAGGGCAAATTTTGGGGTACAACAGTTGCCCCTGTTCAATCTTCTTAAACCTGAGAATATAGATTGGCTTGCGTGCCTTTCGTGATCCAAAGGTGGAAGATGATTGAACACTAGAGTGCTCAGAAATTTGCACTCGCATAGTAGAGTATCAGCAACGTGATGGCGGGAATGGGCTAACAGGTGCCATTTGGAGACTGATGAATAGGAGGATGGGCTTATAGATGTCATCTGGAGGTGTCGATCGCGTAAGAGATTCCTTAGAAAGAACTTGCGTACCTGAAAAAGAAAATAATTACCTGGCCTGTTACAAGAGTTGATCTTCAAACTCTTTATGCAGATGTGCCCTGGCTAGATACAGGTATCGAATCTTTAAACTCTTCAGACGTGCCCTGGCAAGATACAGGAATCGAGTCCGGAGAATATAGTCGTCAACAGATACACCCTGGCGAGATACAGGAAACGGATCTTCAAACTCTTCAGACGTGCCCTGGCAGGATACAGGAATCGAGTCTGGAATTAGTCGTCAACAGATACACCCTGGCAAGATACAGGAATCAGATCTTCAAACTCTTCAGACGTGCCCTAGCATGATACAGGAATCGAGTCTGGAATTAGTCGTCAACAGATACACCCTGGCAAGATACAGGAATCGGATCTTCGAACTCTTCAGATGTGCCCTGGAAAGATACAAGAATCGAGTCTGGAGCTTCAAAAGGTTTTTGTTGATAATGATGTGATGAATGAATCAGGGACGGTTACTACCTCAATTGTTTAAGCCATATAAGCTCACAGGTTGTTGTTTCCATGGCTCGATATTTTTCTTCGCACGTGACCTTGCCACTACACTTTGTTTCTTACTCTTCCAGGAAATTAAGTTACCACCCAAGAAAACACAATAACCTGAGGTGGATCTCCTATCGGAAGGAGAACCTACCCAATCTGCATCTGAGTATCCTACAACTCGAGTGTGTCCCTTGTCTTCGTAGAGTAAGCCTTTTCCTGGAGCTCCTTTAATATATTTCAAGATGCGAATCACAGCTTCCCAATGCCCTTCACAAGGAGAGTTAAGAAATTGACTTACCACACTAACAAGAAATGAAATATTTGGGTGAGTAACAATGAGGTTATTCAGTTTTCCAACTAATCTTCTATATATTCCAGGATCGGAGAGTGGCTCCCCCTGAGCTGGCATAAGTTTAACATTGGGATCCATTGGAGTATCAACTGGCTTGAAATTTAACAGTCATGTCTCCTCCAAAATATCCATAGCATACTTCCTTTGTGAAATCATAATCCCCCATTTGGATTGGGAAATATCTATGCTCAAGAAATAACGAAGTCTACCGAGGTCTTTTATCTGGAAATGATGACAAAGGTGTTGTTTTACCTGTGTGATTCCATGATGATCATTACCTGTAATAACAATGTCGTCCACATGCACAATTAAGTAAATACACCCAACAATTGAGTGACGATAAAACACTGAATGATTAGCTTCACATCGCGTTATACCAAACTCTTGAATAACAGTGCTAAATCTCTCAAACTAAGCCCTAGGAGATTGCTTAAGTCCATACAAAAACTTATGAAGACGAAAAACTAGTCCAGAAGACTCCTCCTGAGCAACAAACTCAGGAGGTTGCTCCATATAAACTTCCTCACCCAAATCACCATAGAGGAATGCGTTCTTGATGTCAAGCTGGTAAAGGGGCCAGTGGCGAATAGTTGCCATCGAGAGAAATAATCGAACCGAGGCCATTTTAGCCACGGGAGAGAAGGTGTCACCATAATCTATGCCAAACATCTGTGTATAACCTTTAGCCACTAAACGTGCCTTGAGATGATCAACTTGTCCATCGGGCCCAACTTTGACTGTGAAAACCCACCTGCAACCTACAACAAATTTCCTGAGAGGAAGAGGAACAAGGTCCCACGTGCCACTGTTCTGAAGAGCGCACATCTCATGAAGCATAGCTTATTTCCATCCAGGGTGAGATAAAGCATCACCTACAATCTTCGGAATAGACATAGAAGACAAAGAGGAAATACAAGCATAATGCAAAAAAGACAAGCAGTGATAAGACAAAGTAACATACTGAGGAGATGGATTACGAGTGGAACGTATACCTTTGCGAAGTGCAATTGGGAGATCAGTATCAGGGGGAGGGACCAGAGGGGACGAAGGAGTTAGATCCGGAGGGGAGTCTATGGTCATTTCTGCATTAGTTGATGGTAGTGGAGGTGGTCGTGGTCGATGCCGATAAACCTGCAAAGGAGCTAATGGGGGTGGGTGAGCTGACAAAGGAGACAAAACTACATTTTGTGGGGCAGTAGTGGGAGATGAAGAAAACATGGGTGATAAGGACTCAGACCCTGTAGACGTCCCAAAGTAAGGGACGGACTCAAAGAATATGACATCAACAGAGATGAAATATCGATAAAGAGACGAGGAGTAACATTTATATCCCTTTTGGGATCTTTTATAGCCTAAGAACACACACTTATAAGAACGAGCTGAGAGTTTGTCTAGCCCAGGACTAACATTATGGAAAAAACATGTAGACCCAAAGACTCTAGGCTGTAATGGGTGAAAAGACTGGTGAGGAAATAGAATATAGTGAGGGATCTGATTGTTGAGGACAGATGATGGCATCCTATTTATGAGATAACAAGCTGTAAGGACAACATCACCCCAAAAATCTTGAGGAACATTATTGTGAAGTAAGATTGTCCTAGTGGTTTCAACAAGGTGTGTATTTTTATGTTCAGCGACTCCATTTTGTTGTGGTGTGCGAGCACAAGATGTTTGATGAAGCATACCGTTAGTAGCCATGAAAGTTTGAAATTGAGTAGATAAATATTCTCGAGCGTTGTCACTGTGCAAAGTACTAATGGATATACCAAACTGATTTTTGATTTCATTATAAAATGTTTGAAAAATAGCAAATAACTCCGATCGATTTTCCATTAAAAATAACCAGGTACATCGATAATAATCAACAATGAAGGTAACAAAATACTTAGACCCTAAAGTGGAAACAATGCGACTAAGACCCCAAACATTCGAATGAACTAGAGCAAACAGAGACTTAGAACGACGATTGACACGACTCGGAAAGGAACTACGAACATGATTCCTAATTGACAAGACTCACAAGACAACATAGATAACTTGGAAAGGTTGGGTGTAACGCCTCAGACTACCTTCGGAATTATCGACTGACCCCACAAACCAACACAGGTCTTTTCAGCGTGTTTTATCCTCACTCACACGCTTTCTGGGAAACTTCCCAGAAGGTCACCCATCCCAGAATTGCTCCAAGTTAAGCACGCTTAACTATGGAGTTCTTATGAATGAGCTACCGAAAAGAAGATGCATCTTATTGGTATAGGTAGTACAAATTAATCCTTATAAGTCTTCCTTCAACCATGCAGTTCCATACCTGCATAGCCTCAGGATCCATCTCATTTCGATGTGGCGACCACCTTTGCCCTCTTAGGCCTCGGGTGTTACATGCGGTGCAACCACTCTTCGCCCTTTTTGGCCTCGAGTGTTCCATGCCCACCAGCTTCCGCATGGTTCGTCCTCGAACCACATCGTACTGGGAGAGGTATGGCTCTGATACCATTTGTAATGCCTCAGAGTGCCTTCGGAATTACCGACTGACCCCACAAACCAACACGGGTCTTTTCAGCGTGTTTTATCCTCAGGATCCCTCCCATTTCGATGTGGCGACCACCTTTGCCCTCTTAGACCTCGGGTGTTACATGCGGTGCAACCACTCTTCGCCCTTTTTGGCCTCGAGTGTTCCATGCCCACCAGCTTCCGCATGGTTCTCCCTCGAACCACATCGTACTAGGAAAGGTATGGCTCTGATACCATTTGTAACGCCTCAGACACGCTTTCTGAGAAACTTCCCAGAAGGTTACCCATCCCAGAATTGCTCCAAGTTAAGCATGCTTAACTATGGAGTTCTGATGAATGAGGTACCGAAAAGAAGATGCATCTTGTTGGTATAGGTAGTACAAATTAATCCTTATAAGCCTTCCTTCAACCATGCAGTTCCATACCTGCATAGCCTCTCAGGATCCCTCTCATTTCGATGTGGCAACAACCTTTGCCCTCTTAGGCCTCAGGTGTTACATGTGGTGCAACCACTCTTCGCCCTTTTTGGCCTCGAGTGTTCCATGCCCACCAGCTTCCGCATGGTTCGCCCTCGAACCACATCGTACTGGGAGAGGTATGGCTCTGATACCATTTGTAACGCCTCAGACACGCTTTCTGGGAAACTTCCCAAAAGGTCACCCATCCCAGAATTGCTCCAAGTTAAGCATGCTTAATTATGGAGTTCTTATGAATGAGCTACCGAAAAGAAGATGCATCTTGTTGGTATAGGTAGTACAAATTAATCCTTATAAGCCTTCCTTCAACCATGCAGTTCCATACCTGCATAGCCTCAGGATCCCTCTCATTTCGATGTGGCGACCACCTTTGCCCTCTTAGGCCTCGGGTGTTACATGCGGTGCAACCACTCTTCGCCCTTTTTGGCCTAGTGTTCCATGCCCACCAGCTTCCGCATGGTTCGTCCTCGAACCACATCGTACTGGGAGAGGTATGGCTCTGATACCATTTGTAACGCCTCAGACTGCCTTCGGAATTACCGACTGACCCCACAAACCAACACGGGTCTTTTCAGCGTGTTTTATCCTTAGGATCCCTCTCATTTCGATGTGGCGACCACCTTTGCCCTCTTAGGCATCGGGTGTTACATGCTGTGTACAACCATTCTTCGCCCTTTTTGGCCTCGAGTGTTCCATGCCCACCAGCTTCCGCATGGTTCACCCTCGAACCACATCGTACTTGGAGAGGTATGGCTCTGATACCATTTGTAACGCCTCATACTTCCTTCGGAATTACCGACTGACCCCACAAACCAACACGGGTCTTTTCAGCGTGTTTTATCCTCACTCACACGCTTTCTGAGAAACTTCCCAGAAGGTCACCCATCCCAGAATTGCTCCAAGTTAAGCACGCTTAACTATGGAGTTCGTATGAATGAGCTACTGAAAAGAAGATGCATCTTGTTGGTATAGGTAGTACAAATTAATCATTATAAGCCTTCCTTCAACCATGCAGTTCCATACCTGCATAGCATCAGGATCCCCCTCATTCCGATGTGGCGACCACCTTTGCCCTCTTAGCCCTCGGGTGTTAAATGCGGTGCAACCACTCAATTGGTAGTAGAAATGCATTGGGCATGTACTTGAACCCCAGGGTACAGGGTTCAATTCCCACGAAAGGCAAAAACTCTACTAGTGAGAGGGGTAGAGAAGATCGTGAGGTAATAGTGCCGAGAATGCTGAAGGCTCGGGCTGTTACATTGGGAACCAACTTTTGTAACTTTGCAAGACTTGGATGTCCTAACTGAGCATGAACCAGGAGGGGAGAATCCACCACGGAACCAACATGTGCAGATGGTTGAAGAAGATAAAGACCATTAGACTCACATTCGGTGCCAATCATCAGTCTCGAACTCCGGTCCTACAAGAAAAAAGAATCTTTGGTGAATGAAATAGTACAATCAAGAGATCGAGTCAAACGACTTAGAGACAATAAGTTAAACGGAGATTCGAGTACATAAAGAACATTAGTAATGGAGAGTGGGGGAAAAAGGTGGATAGTACCAGTACCCTGAGATTGAGTTTGAGAGTCATTTGCTAATGTGACAAAGGGTAATAAACCAGAAGTAGAGAATGAAGAAAAAAGAGATTTATTACCAGTAATGTGATCAGTGGCGCCTGAATCAAGGATCCATGGGCCAAGAGATGTGGAGTGAGAAAGACCGGCAAAAGAATTACTTGTGTGCGCAACAGAGGCAGTGGAACTAGCGGCCTAACGCTCCTCATATCACTTGATAAAGTTGTTGAAGATAGCAGGTGAGGTGGCAAAATCAATCGGAGTAGCAGCCTGTGGAGGTGGAGCGGTTTGGGCAACGTGGGCAGTCCGAGGAGAGGGACGTCCATGTAAAGCATAACACTGATCAATAGTGTGGCCAAGCTTATGACAATGATCACACTTAGGACGAGGCGTTCCTGTCTTTTGAAAATGGCCACGATCACCACCCGGAGTACGATTACCTCCTTGAGAAACCAAAGAAGATGAGTCAACTGGTGTGGGTGGGACTCCACCGTCAGATGATGGTGTTGCTGGGACACGCAGCAAAGTAGGCCATGTAGTATCCAGAGTGGGGATTGTAGGAGACCCCAATATCTGATCGCGAACAGACGAATACTCTAGAGGTAGGCCATACAGAGCTAGAAGCATGAAGAAGGATCGACGTTGTTCAAGTTCCTTAGTAGTGGTAGCAGCTGGGTGAAATAATTCATTGAAATCATGAAGAAGACCTTGAACACGGCCCAAGTATTCAGCCATAGAACCATCTAGGTGACGAGGGGAAATAATATTTTGCAAATTTTGACACACTTCATATAAGTGTTGTGTATCATTGGTATAAAGGATCTTAGTCTATGCCCAAATAGATTCGCAAGTCTCATGAGAATGAAAGATCTGTTTCAAGGATAGAATAATGGTCGACTTAATGAGACTGCAGAGTTGAGCATCAATTTTCTTCCAACGAGCACTATCAATGGCAGCCACCGAGTCAGCCTTCGTAGTGAGGTGATCTTCATAGGCCTGTCCTCAGAACCATAACTTGACGTCGGAATCCCAAGAATCATAGTTAGTACCGTCCAATTTGTCAACGGCAAGAGGAGTAGTGATATAACTTGTGAAAATAGGGGCCTCAACCCTTGGAGGGGGAACGGCGACCATGGATTCCAAAAACGGTGAGAGAAGTGACAAAAAAATGAAAGATCTGAGAAGGAATGTCAGAAATCAGAGATGAAGCACGGTTACCGGAAAAAAAACGGTGTCGATAGATAGTGGATCTACCAGAAAAGTATGGATTAGGGTTGTCTCTTGTTAGGCTCTAGATACCATGTTGAATAATGAGAGAACAAGAGGAAGATTATATTGAATCCGTGTGTTTGTACTACACATCGGAGCTCATTATATATAATAGGAGGCATAAATGCCATAGTAATTATATAATATTCTATAATAATTACATAATATTCTAATTACTTACATAATATTCTATTTACATAATATGGAATATTCCGATATCTAACACTACTATAAAGAGAGGAGCATAACAATAGCATCAAATAGCTTTTTTGGTTTCAACGAATCGCACGTATAGATATTGATAAAACACATAGAATTAATGGTATTTCAAAACTAATCGATTGAGCAGCAGCTCGTAGACCACCCAAAAAGGAATTTTTGTTATTTGAGCCATATCCACATAAGAAGTCCAATGGAAGCAATACTCGAAATAGCAATCCATAAAAAACACCTATCTTGAAATCAGATAAAACAAATTAAGTAGAAGAATTGTTATGAAAATTTGAATGAATAGGTGGTTTTAACAATAAAAAATTCTGAAATTTATAGAGTAAAATGTACCTCTAGAAACAATGGGAATGTTTAAAGAAATGTTCATGATCAACTTACAATGATTTGGAAAAGCTACGATAAACATGTGAAAAATGAAGAGGTATACCTTGATTCAATTTTTTTTTTAAGTTTCTACAAGTTATAATTGATTGTCCTGCTATGTCAATCGATTTCTATAATTCCAACATTCAAAAAAATGGAAAATTTTAAAGTGACAATCGATTGTTGGCGGAATGTCAATCGATTGTCTCAGGAAAAAAGTGGAAAACTAGGAATGAACAATCGATTGCCGAAGGATGTCAATCAATTGCTGTAATGATGATTTTTAAAATGCGCTTGGCAAAGATATTGAACAATCAATTGTTGCCTCACTTCAACCGATTGTATCAATGAAAGTATTGAAATGTTGCTAAGTTAAAAGTTGTATCTTGAAAAAGATTGATGCAAAAATATCAGGAATGGTTTAGATGATCAAGCTTGAGCAGTCATAACTTTTGTTTATCTCCAGCTTGTCTCTTTTATGTTAGAGCCTCAGTGACATAGTATCTAGTTTGGTTGTAGGTGTCGCCTATACAGGGGGAAAATAGTTAATAGACCACATACATACATACCACGTACAATCTTAACAAACAAAACAAGAAAACAAATTTTGTCCAAATCTTAACAAACAAAACAAGAAAACAAATTTTGTCCAAAGGTGCAAGAATCAAGCAGTGCCGGTTAAGTTGCATTCTAACTACCTAAATAAGAGAACAAACACCGAGTAGAAAATCCAGATCTCACACATAGATAAACAACATAATGACTGACGCAAGCTAAACCTGCACATGCATAAAACCAATTCCTGAAAATAAAAAAAATAAAAAGACAGTTGAAACACAAGTCAACAAATAGAAAAGTAAATCTGACCCTATTCATTTATTATTCTGATATTTATATTCATATCTATGTTAAAGATCATATACTTTTTGTTTTTCTATTTTGTTAACATTGTTGTTATTGACACTTTATTTTGATTACTATCTTTCAAAACCTATTGCCCTGTATGGTTATGTATCAAATCTATACTAATATCGATTATAGATTTTCTTTCCATTTCCCATCACCTGTGGAAAAATCCATTACGTAAAATATAATAAAATAAAGAGTGAGTTGATGAGCCAAGTGTTTAAAAGTAAACATTTAAGTTTTGCAGCTTAAATCAAATTGAATTTAAAATTTTGTACACCTTTCTCTATAAAAACTATTAAAGTCTCGAAGTATAATAAAGGCATTACTACCCATAAAATGAGTTTGCACAAAATAGATTACAGTACTACAACATTGATCAGTGGTTTTTATCCAGTAATTTCCATTGATTTGAGTTATAATTTCTGGTTTTTGTTAAATTTTTTATTTTTTATTTTTACATTTTATTTTTTATTTTCAGATTTTATGCGTTGGTGGTGTGTTTTACTGTTTTTAGATTCAAATAAATAAATTAGAATAAATCAGTGCGAAAAGGTGCAAAATTCGAAATTTCGGAGGAAATACAAAAATCATGTGTTAGGAGGTCTGACACGGGTGGCCGTGTCACCTGACACGGGCCGTGTCAGGAGGAGCACATTGCAGGAGTGGGAAGTCAGGGGACCAACACAGGTGGCCGTGTAACCTGAAACAGATCGTGTTGCACCTCCTGGGACTTTAAAATAAAAATTGGAATTGTGAGGGCCAACACAGGTGGTCGTGCTGCCTGACACAGGTCGTGTTGACCTGTGACGCTGACTTCTTGACTTTTTCCTATTTTGTCCATATGTTAAATTGCGGGGGCATTTTAGATACTTCTAACCGATCTGAATGAATGGTGACTATTTAGATGAGTTTTCACAAGGAATTGAGGGTTTTTTTGCCAGCGAAGAATTGTTACACGATTGAAGATTGGAGAAATCAAGGTCATTGGAAAACGAAAGATTCTCATGAGCGGAAGCAATTGAAGATCGAAGTTATCCAAATACCTGTAATGTCTAGTTTTTATCTTGTAATTCTTTTGAAAAATATGAGTAGCTAAATCCTCCAATGCTTGGGGTGTCCCTGACTTGATTTTGCAAGGACTCTGAATTCCTAATTTCAACAATTTATTGATTTTTCATATTCAATTTAATTGTACAAGGTTTGTATGCTTTCTTTGTCGGACCTACAAGGATTGATTTACGGTTAACAATTAGTTGGACCGCGATTGTTACGGTTTTTGTATGATTAGACTATAGTAGATATCACCTAGGACTAGGGATACCCTATAGTTACTGGTTAACTCTTGATAAAATAAAGGCTTGATTTCATCATGATTCTGTAAGGACTTAGGATTTAGGATGGATGTTCAAAGGTTTTCTCACTAAGGACTTAGGGGAAAATAACCTAAAGAGCTTGTAATTGAATGTTATGAACTTATTGAAGAAATCAGGATTCAAGGTTATTATGGGGCAAATCATACACTGATCCTAGCATGCTCATCATATTTGTGAAAAAGCCTGTTTATATTTCTGCTTATTTTTACTTATTGCTAAGTGAGAATTTCCAAACAAAACCCCTATTTGAGTTTTTATTTAATCGAACCACAAATTGAACTCGATACTAATACGCATTCCTTGAGATCGATACTTTGGGATTTCCCATTATTACTATATTGGCAAATTAGTACACTTGTTAAATTATCGATCAAGTTTTTGGCACCGTTGTCGAGGACTGCCAAAGTATATAGTTTAATTTTAGTTCAATTAAAATTTTATTGCTCTGCGAGTAAAATTTTATTTTATGTTATTCTTATATTATTGTCATTGTTGATTTGTGTCTAATCTTTGTATGCGAGGAAAGCCCTCGGCTGAATTTTTTTTGACGCAGAAATTGAAAGAACTTTTAACGCAGGGCGTAGACAAGCTCGTTTAGCTACTGGCTTCCGATGAAGAACATTCAGTTCATATAGAGTTAGAGTCGGGACATCTTTCAGAGCATACAGAGTCAGAATCAGAAGAGGAAAAACCAATGGTTAAAGATCCACCAGCACCTGAGATACTTCTTGGGGACTATGGACGAGTAAATACTCCAGCAGGTTGGTTGACTATTGTGAATCAACTAATAACTATTACCAATTTTTAGCTACACCCTTCAATAATCCGATAGCTTGAGAACATATCACACCAGGAAGATAAATGGAGATGCAAATAAGCATTTGCAAAGATTTTTTAATATGAGCACTACTTTAAAAATTGAGGGGCACTCTGAAGAAGCTAAGAAATTAAGAATGTTTCCGTTCACGCTTTCTGAAGATGCTTAAGAGTGGTTTTACTCATTACCTGCTGGGAGTATTACTACTTGAGAACAGATGGAGAAGACTTTTCTTGATGAATACTTTCCTGCTTCTGTTTACATTCGGAAAATATATGATATTGTGAATTTTAAACAGAAAGAAGGAGATTCACTAGGTGATGCTTATAAGATGTTCAAGAGGGTATTGATAGCTTGTTCCACTCACAATATGGATCAAAATGAACAAATGTATATGTTTGTGAATGACCTCCGAATGAAGACAAATCAACTTATTAATACAACTGTCGATGGTTCATCCAACTTTACAACAACCGCTGGTATTAAGAAGATCATTGAAGTCATTGCTGCAAATGAACACCTGGAATTATATGACCGAAGTGTGAGTAAATCGGAGGGAGTGATTGACTTGAAACTTGCAAATCAAGGGGCAGCATAGAAGATCAAATTACTGCTGAAGTGGAAAAAAAATTAAAGGCTATGAATTTAGACACTTAAACTGTAGCACAAGTTCAACCTGCTTTGGCTATCAGTTGTGAGATTTATAGTGGACCTCATCACACTGCTCATTGTCTTGCTACGACACAATAAATTTAAGAGATCAAGTTCTTGAAACAGAATAATCCTTATTCGAACACCTATAATCCGGGGTAGAATAATCATTCCAACTTCTCCTAAAAAGAAAATTAGCAACAAGCTCCACATAAGGCAGAGTGGGAGGTAGCTATTAAAAAGGTGGTTGCCCACTGTTACACCCCAAAATTTACACCCTTGATTTAGGCTTATGTTTCATCATGAACACCATATTGCATTGCATTCATACATTGTGATAGGATTAAAGTACTTTGGTTATCAAGTCTTCCTCAAGCATTGAAAGTTATTTGCTTTAGCAAGTTGCTCAAGAAGAACCTTATCATCTACACCTTTGGATCTTTCAAGCTCAAAAGTTAGTTGCTTATCTCAAGATATCTTATCCATCCCCTTGGATCATCAGAGGATTGAAGTCTGTGTTTGATTATAAGAAGGAATCACTCCTTTGATTCACCAGTCAAATTAGGGTTTTGATTGATCAAGGCTATTGATCAATGTACAAGTCTTGATTTGGAAGCTACAACATTTCATTAGTATTTGGAAGGTCTTTGTCCAAGAATTTGGCCAGGATGCCTAGAAGATTTGAAGTTTTGGACATGGTTCATCAGTCTCCTAAGATGTTAACCAAATTTAGGGTTTGGTCCAAGTTGAAGCAATTGAGATCTAGATGACCCAATTCATGAAGCACCATTATCCTATCATCATTAGAATCAAATTTTATCAAAGAGCCTCTCATGATGCCCAGTGGAATTAGGGTTTTGAAGATTGATCAGTTATCTCCTAGCACATGGCACAAAACTAGGGTTTTGGTTTTAATCAGGATTTCTCTGACTTTTTCACCCAAACTTGTTTCCATGGTTCACCACATGTTGTTAAGCATTTAGGGTTGCAATATTAAGGTTCAATTTGGATTGGAAATGGTTCAATTGATCAAAAGGGGAAAATTGGTCATTTTGACCAAAGTCAGTAAAATCAGGAGTTGACCAAGTGGATTTTTGGTCAACCATCAATTCAGGCATCCTCCTTTCATATTCCATATCCAAATTCATCTTTGAATCATGAGGAATGGTGAATTTGATTATAAGTTGTTCAAGAAGTAACTTAAAATATGAAAAAATGCTAAGTGCCAAAATGACTTCTCTTGGGCAAGCCATGCACGTAATTTCATCAAACACTTGGCATACCATTTTGTGAAATCAATTTCTGTTGATTCAAGCTTTAATTTGAAAATTTAAAAAGAGCATTTTGTAGTCTCCCATGAGAGCTTCCCTTTGAACTTTGAATCATTCAGTTTGGCCAAAAATTGAGTGAGTTGTGATGTTTCAAAGTTGGTATTTCAAAACTGGCCTCATGCACACCATGCATGCCCATGCACGCGCGCGGGTCAGGCAAGCCAATTTGCATTTTTGCCTCAAGGTTGCAACACTATTTCTCCATCAAGTTTGCATCAATTTGGAAAGTTCAAAGCCCTAGTTTTTTCTACATTTTGAAAGATTTTGAAAGGCCCCTCAAGCATCCAAAACGCACGAGGGAATTTCAAATGGCCTAAGCATAAAGTCAGCTAGCCAAATTTTTGGAAAAGAGATGCCCATGCTGCAGGATTTCGCATAACTCCAGTTTTGTTTGTTGTCAACGTAGCCAGCTCACCAAATGCACATGTTTTGCTCACAATGCCACTCAACATGACATCACCAAAACGACTTCTAGGTTGGGCATAAGTAGAAACAAAACGCATCACCATTTGGACTTTTCTTTTTTCTGTTTTTGCAAATTTTGCTTCCAACGGCCTTGAGCTTTTCAAAGACTCTTCTGCCCTCAACAATCACTCCATATATAAGCCACATTTCATTACCTTTCGAAAGGAGGGCCTTCATTTCTCTCAAGAAATCAGAAACTACAATCTCTCTCTCTAAATTTTTTTTCTACTTAGAAACTTCTCTATTCTCCATTCCAGGGCTCGATTCATGATCATTTTCACTTAATTAGAGCATTAGAAGCAAGGGACAAGAGTTTTCACTTTGTTTCAGAGGCCATAGTTGAGTTTATTTCTCAACTCGAGAGGTAATTTTCAGATCTTGATTCTCCACAATTTTGCTTGATTCATGGGATATAAAGCTTGTTATCATGTTCATAGCTGGCCAGATCTTACATCTGATGTATAAATTTGTTCGATTTAGAAGTATATGCAATTTGATGAACTTCTGGTTTTTCAAGGTTCAATGAGTTTTGTCAATTTTCTTGCTCTGATTTCTACTTCTATGGTCAATCATTTTGAATTTTGTAAAAAGCATGATGCAGTTGGCAGTTTGAACTTTCATTTGTGATTGGAATCATTGATTTTGATGGAGAAATGAGTATGTACGATGGACCTGAACAAGAGCCCTAGCACTGAAAAACGCGTGTGTTTGAATGGATCCGGAGGTTGAACATGATGATGTGGACGAATCTGATTGGTCCATTTGAGTTTTAATGCATTTTTCATATTTTTGATTATATTTGATTTTCTGATTTAATTTTGTGATCAAAATATTTTTAAAAATCATAAAAAATTTACCATAGGCCAGTAGTAATTCCTAGTATTTGTCATTTTTTTCTGAAATTTTTTTAAATGATTTGATTGTTTTAAAAAATTCATAGGTTTAATTAATTAATTGTTCAAAGTTTATTTTTATTTTAATAGTTCCTTTGATCTAAAAAATCCACAAAAAGTATTTTGAACTCATAAAATAATGTAAAGATTGATTCTGATTTTGGTTTATCATTTTTTATTTATTTTTGATTAGAAATTTAATTTCAAAGGTTATTTTTAATATTTGTTTGTTTGATTTTTAATTTAATACTTCCATTGATTCAAAAATTCTCAAAAAAATCATGCAAGCTTGTTTTTAATCATTGAATCTGAGTATATTTTTATTTGGACCTTTTTGTGATTTTTGGCTAGGGTTTGCATTTTTGCCCTTAAATATTGGTTTAATGGTCAATTGTTTTTTTTTTAATATTTCCTTTAATTAAAAAATTCCACAAAAAATCAGGGATGTGTGTTTTTAATTCTAATATTTGAATATAATTTTGGTTGGACATTTTTCTGAATTTTTTATTACAGTTCTATTTTGAGATGTGATTATTTCTTTAATTGTCTATTTGTTTGAATTTAATTTCATTTTGGACTTTTCTTCAATTCAAAAAATGTGAAAAATATATTTTCTGACATTTAGGGTTTCTTGGTGATTTGGATGATTTTGGTTTAAATTTTTTGAATTTTGATCTTACTTAATCAATATTTAAGATTAAAAGTCAAAAATTAGGGTTTTGTTGCTTATGGTGCAAGTTTCATTTTCAAAACCACTATGCCCTGGATTTTCAATAGAATTCAAGTCTTGATTAGGTTTCATGCATTTATTGAGGATCTGAAAACCATCTTTCTTGGATTATTTAACTTGGCTTGACATTGTTTCCACAAATTATTTTTGAAAACTTGTCTAGTTTGGTAGTTTTGCCAACTAGTCTTGAACTTTGGGCCTTATTTGATCTTCTCCTCAATCATTCATGAACATAAGATTGGCTTTCTGACTTCTAAAAACTTCAAAGATATTAAGATATTTTTGGTTTGAATTATGGATCCTTGTTTCTATTTTTGATGTATTTTTGAAGTGAAGGTGCCCAATTAATGTTGCATATCTTGTTGCAATTTGTTTGATGGCCAATGAACTTGAGTGAGGCATATAATTGGGCACCTAATGATCATATTGATTCTGATTATCCATGATAACTCAATTCTTTTCACTTAGTCCCCTTTTGTTTAAAGGTTTGAACCTTCTTGATGCATTATGTAGGTTTCATCTTCTATTGTGTTTGTGAAGTTGTGATTGAATTAATTGTATATGGTTGAAATATGTTTGCCCCTGACCTCCATGATCTTTGATTGTATTCTTTCCAATCTCCCATGATCCTTGATTGATATTCAATTGTCAATTCAATATGGTGATAGAAAGGAGCAACATCCCTTTGATTCTTTTGGCCAAATTATGCATATGCCTGTTTCCTCTTGTCTATCATGTCTAGTGTTTGATAATTGTTATCATGTTATTCTCACTTCATCATGTTGCATCCATCCCCTATGTGAGTCATCATTCATCTTTTGGAATACTAACTTGGTTGTTGAATGTGCGAGGTACTTTGAGAAAGTTTCCACTTTTGGCCTGAGGCTACTGTGTTTCACTTTATTTGTGGAACACAACTTATTATACTGGCACTGCTACTGTATTTGGCATGTTTGATATTCCATGCAGGATATATACATGAGAACATGAATGCTATACATTGCCCATGGGATCTGTTCATATCTGATAATCTCATCACTTACATCATTATGGCGTAATTTCTTACTTGATTTGTCTACTGATGCCAGCTTGCTTGAAGTTCTCTGGGTTTCTTTTATTCTTGCTCAGTTCCTACTGTCTCCTTTCTTCCATTTTCATTTTTGCATAGTTCTCTAATTGCATGATGGGACCTCTGTTGCTGATATATGTCAGGAGGCCCTCTGGTTTTTTTTGTCTAATACATGTGTTGTGTTTATTGTTGATCGATGAGTCACTCAATTTAGAAATTGAGATCACGACTTCGCTCTCATTGCATGTTCCCTATGGGATGTTTATTGCTTTTCTTCTTTAATTGTTGATCGATGAGTCACTCAATTTAGAAATTGAGATCACGACTTCGCTCTCATTGCATGTTCCCTATAGGATGCTTATTGTTTTTCTTCTTTAATTGTTGATCGATGAGCCACTCAATTTAGAAATTGAGATCACGACTTCGCTCTCATTTCATGTTCCCTATAGGATAGTTTTGTTAAGCGTCATTTAGCATGTTAATTAAGGTAGGGTTTTCCTTTATCCTCAACCTTAGGATCAACCACTGTATGATAACACTAGGGATAATACTAGGTTAGTTTCCCTTAGTTGTTTTCCCTTTCTATGCATTCTGCATCTTAAAACAAAATCTGTTTTCTTGGCAAATCATAAGACATTTCTAATGAACTCAAACCCTTCTTCAAAGTAAAAGATACAAAGCAATCTTACTTTGTCTGTGTTATCTTTTAAGCCGATGTTTCGCCATCGCACATGTTTGTTATCCTACTTTGATTCTCAATATCATTGTTAGGTGTGATGTTTTGTCATCCGTTTTATTGATGTTTCGCCATCTTTGCCATGATATCTTGTTATCTTGAAGCCAATGTTTCGCCTTCGCACATGTTTGTTGTCCTACTTTGATTCTCAATATCATTGTTAGGTGTGATGTTTTTTCATCCGTTTTATTGATGTGTCGCCATCTTTGCCATGATATCTTGTTATCTTGAAGTCGATGTTTCGCCATCGCACATGTTTGTTATCCTACTTTGATTATCAATATCATTGTTAGGTGTGATGTTTTGTCATCCGTTTTATTGATGTTTCGCCATCTTTGCCATGATGTCTATGTTATCTTAAAGTCGATGTTTCGCCATCGCACATGTTTGTTATCCTACTTTGATTCTCAATATCATTGTTAGGTGTGATGTTTTGTCATCCATTTTATTGATGTCTCGCCATCTTTGCCATGACTTTGTTATCTTTTAGCTGATGTTTCGCCATCGCACATTTGTTTGAAGCCGATGTTTCGTCATCGCACATGTTGGTTATCCTACTTTGACTCTCAATGTCATTGTTAGGTGTGATTGTTTTATCATTTGATGTTTCGCCATCTTTGACATGTTACCTTGTTATTATTTAGTCAATGTTTGACCATCTCATTTGTTTGTTGTTTTATTTGATGTTTTGTCATCTTTCTTGTTTTTGTTATCTTAACTAAAAAACACAAACCAAACAAAATATATAAGCCAAACTACGGCTGCTCTGATTCCTTAAAAGGGATACGTAAGCAAAGGGTTAGGGCCCAACCGAGCATAACTTTTTATTTTCCCTACATTGTTTTCTTCTTTTCTTTCTCATGCATTCCCTTTTTAACTTTAAGCCATAGACATAGGTTTTGACCACACCCATTAGATTAGACAACAAGAGTGGATACCATAGAGTACTACGGGCGTGTGGGGTGCTAATACCTTCCCTCACGTAATAGACTCCCTTACCCGATCTCTCGGCTGAAAGACCGTGATTTCTCCCTTCAGGTTTTCTCGATGTTTACCTTTCCCTTTCGGCGGGATAAAAGACGTTCGGTGGCGACTTCATTGATGTTTCACTACATCCAGATGACAGGTTCCAGCCGCGTTGTTTCAGCTGGCGACTTCACAGGGGACAGATTGAACTTTTTTTGGTCCATCCCGGAGTCGATCCTAGCTCTTGTTCGTTTTCTTTTTGGGTGTTTATTTTACCGCTTTGCATATTTATCTGTTTGCATTACATCCTATATGCGGTTTACTTTCTGTATACTGGATTTGTCTATACTATTTGGATTCTGGATTTCTTGGTGGGTGGGTTGTTCCATGAGGTAAAAGGCCTCATACCCAAGCTATGAGTGAATTCCATAGGAACTAGGAATAGAGTGGCCATGGCAGCTATGAGGCGAATGCTTTGTAGACCTGACCATGAGAGTCATGACTTCGGAGGTAGTTCGGATAGGTGTTATCGTATGATGATACTGACATTCGAGCTCTTGTACTCTGATTTGGCTTTTAACCTTACCTTGACCTAGAATACACCCGTGAGAGGGGCGGGAAAACTTTTCTTACAGGTACAGGTACTGTTGGTGACTTTGTGTTGCGAAGGTGACTCAGGTTCCCATGATGGTTTTGAAGCTTTAGGATTTTCTTTTGATCTTAAGTGGTGCTATTCCGTACCGGTTCAGCCATGATCCAGTGTGAAACTTTGATCCTGTCATGTTGCATCATAGCATATTTATTTCTAAAAAAATGATGTATAAAAAATAACTAGCATGCGCATGTCATCTTCCAGGGACATTCGAGAGTCTTATTTCCATCAGAAATGGCTGGCCTCCCGTCAGATGAAATTGATTCAGTTTGTGTTAAAGAGCCCACCAGGCATACTTTCGCTTATCAGATTCCTACTATTGATGTGTCCGAATTGAAGAGGTTGAGTTCTTATCTGAAGAGTGATGTTCTGAATAATTTCAACAAAAATTATGGCAATGTGTTACTAGTCCTTAACACTCTAGTTGACCCAATGGTTTTGATCACCCTCTTCCAGTTCTATGACAAGGAGTTACGGTGTTTTACTTTTCAAGATTATCAACTGGTTCCTACACTAGAAGAGTACGCGTACCTACTTAATATCAAGTTGTCCGATGAGGTTTCTTTTGTCCAAGTGCCGGAAAAGCCAAAGTTCGAATTTATTGCTGAAATTCTTCATTTGAGTTGGAAAGAGGTGAAAGACAATTGGAAATCAAGCGAGGATACTACAGGGTTTTATTTGGATTTCTTAGTGAAGAAAGCTGAAGACTGGGCAAAGAAAGGGAATTGGAGTGACTTCAGCTCTCTGTTTTCTCTCATGATATACGAGATCATCCTCTTCCCTCACAAGAGAAATTTTGTAGATTTGGCGGCTATTTGTGTTTTTAGAAATAAGAACCCGGTACTGACACTCTTAGCAGATACTCTTTATACCATTTATTCCAGGCATGGAAAAGGAGGTAATGTAAGTTTATGCCATTCGATGTTGTATCAATGGTTTAAATTGCACCTACTGGTAAGTGGTCCTTTCGCGGATAGAAGGCATTCTCTCTGATGGTCGTCCAGACTTGTCAACCTTACTTCATTCGATATCCGGTGGAATTATGACATGGGGGAAGTGCAAAGTGTTATCACTAGCTGCGGAGTTCTTCCTAATGTTCCCCTCATAGGAACTAAGGGGTGTATCAACTATAATCCTGTGCTTGCTTATCGTCAATTGGGATATGCAATGGATGGACCGCCAAAGGATGAAGAGGTGTTTGAATCAGTATATTTTGTTAGAGGAAGTGATCATGTGATGTGTTGTACCCCAAAATTTGCCCTCCCTTTCTTCAGGAAACCATCTTGGATTTTCAAGGTCCCTCTGAAACAAATCCAAGTCCTGAGTTATCCCTTTTCCCAAGCAAGCCGCTTACAAAAGCAAGATGATCTCACAAACTCCAGAAACAACACTTTTATCTTGAGAAAAAAAATCAAATTCTAAGTACTTAGAATGTTTCTTTAAAATAAGTGTTTTTTAGAAAAAATCAGCGCTTCAGAACTTCTGGACCCATTCCAGATGAAAACGGTCAGAAGTTGCAAGCTTGGCTCAGCGTGGTCAGAAGTTGGCTCTTCAGCAGCTACATCAGTTCAATCAGAAGTTGTAAATATGGTTCAGAATGTAAGCCTCAAACAGAACATGCCCCTTCAGCAGTTACACAAGCTCAGTCAGAATTTGCTAAAGGAATGCAAGAGAAGCAGGTAAGTCTGAAGGCTCCTTCAGAACAGGTTGAAATCAGAAGATGAAAGGTCAGAAGAATGGGTGTTACACTGATACAGAATCTCTAAGTCCAGATTGTCCAGAAGTAAATCCAAGGAACGTACCAGAAAACCAGGAGAATCTCCAGAGCTTACTAAGACAACAGGTAGCCAAGGCCAGAGCATGGTTTACGCTGCTGATTCAACGCTGGTTTCCATTACCAGAATGTTGGTATTGACAGGTCTTGTCACCATTTAATGCCCATTAATGCTTCCAACCACTCCTGAGCATTCACGTGTGGCTTGGAAAACGCTTTTGCACAGATTCTGGCATGGGTCTTCACGCCACCGCCCATTTCAGAGGTCACTTCTCCCCAATCTACGCCTGCTGCTGCAACCTAGGCTGAAAGCTATCTGTATCACAACTTCCCAGGAATTTCTGTCAAAGAACAAATTCAAACTCTGTTGGCGCCTTAAATGTTCTAGGCATCCACAAGAACTTTGCCTATAAATAGAGAGTCTTCACCACTGCCAAAGACGTTCAAGAAAAGAAACAGAAAATTGCTAAGAGAGAAACAGAACTCCTAGCAACACAGCATTCTGAAACTCTGCCAAAATCTCCAGCTTTGTTTCATAACTTTGAGTTTCTCACCTTCAACTTCATCAAATATCCAGTTCTTTTCTGTAAACCAAAAACACTCTTTCCAAACTTCTGACCCTACACACGTATACACCTTTACTTCCCCTTTTCAAAATCTGTCCAGAACACCACCAGAACCAGAACCAAAAGCTAAACTTTCACTCACCAACTTTTCCAAACTGTCAGGTAAGCACCTGCTGACCCTCACCACACTGTTAAGCATCATCAGCTGTGCATATTCAAGTAACATAATGTAAATATTCATGTTATTGCTGTTTATGTTCTGAGGATTTTCATACCTCAGAACGTTCTGAGCCAGTATAGGACTTGCCTGTGACCTTGGTGATTCTGACCTCTGAAACATTTTTGCTATTTGCTGGATCTGTTCCAAATATGTTTCCTGTTTTGTGGAATAACAACAGAATTGCAGATGTTCGGATTAGTACAGGGAAAAGCCAAGTGCTGACTTTGACGTTAGCACATCTGAAGCCTGTTTTGCTGTCAATGATATCAGAACCTCTGAGAGTTATTGCCTTTTCAACAGAATCAGAACTTCTGGTTTCTCCACTAACAAACTTCTGTCTTGCAGCGCAGGGAAATCAGAACTTCTGATTTCCCCACTAACAAGGTTCTGTTTTGCAGGTGCCAGAGTCAGAAGTTCTGACTCATACAGTTTCACTAACAGGTTGATCATCTGGCAACGGAGCTGAGTCAGAACTTCTGATGACCTCCCAGCAGCGCGCGGGCTCCCTCTCTCTCTATATATATCTTGTTTTTTGCTATTTTCTTTTTTGTCTATTTTTCTCGTTGAACCCCCCATGTACAAATGTGTATCCCCCTCCCCTAATTGTTGTAATAGCGTAGGATTTTATATTTCCGCTTCTTATTGCTAGTAATTAGGACATGTATGGCAAGATAAAATCAACGAAGTAGAAAAACCTAATTCAAAGAAAAAAAAACTCTTGTATGCAATAAAATACACTTGCACACTAACACCCCTAGGGTTACATCCACTTGTTGCCTTTCAAAAATTGGGCCATATTGCATGTTAGGTCTCTTTGGGCAAAACAAATAACTCAAATGATCATAGTCCCTCGATGACGCTTTTTTTTGCCTAAAATGATCAAAGTCCCTTAAAGAAAAATTGCCCAAAGATACTTGGCACCATTGCAACTATGGTCTAAACGACGACCCACGCCCGTCCCTTTCACATCCTAACACAAGATTGTCCATCAAATATAATGGTGGAACAAAATTGTTAAAAGGGTTAAAAACATAACAAAAATCTTTGAGAACTTTAGGGTAGATCGCTCTTAAGTACTTGTCAACTTGCAAAACAAAAAAACACTTGCCTGTTTTTAAAACCACACCTCACAACACTTTCAAAACAACTTTCAAAAACAAATGAAAACCCTTTTAAAAGACATACACCTTTGTATACATCCCAACATGGATCATTACAAAGGTTGCCACAACATTGGCTTCTTTTCAAAACATTTTCAAAAAATCCACACACAAAGCACCATTTCAAACAATTGAAAATCAAGGTAAGTTGATCTAAGCAAGTAACTAAGAGCCCATGGATAACCATGGATAGAAAGGGTGCTAATACCTTCCCTTTCTATAATCTACTCCCCGAACCCAAGAAAACATCTCAAAGGTTTTTTGCTGTGCTTTTTAAACCTTTCCTTAGGATAAAATAAAAAGTTGGTGGCGACTCTTGCTCAACCGAAACATTTGCGAATACAAACGCAAAACCTCTAGTCAGTTCTCCAACCGTATCACAGAACTGGCGACTCTGCTGGGGACATTTATAAAAGTGGAGTAACCTTAGGGCTTAGATCACCCTCTTGCATGACAAATTGTTTGAATTGTTTGCTTTACATCTTGGCTCTATTGTTTGGGTTTGCAATCCTACACCCAGATTTTGGGAAACATTCATAGATAGCAATACGTTGTGGAAACTGTGCGGGGTATACCGACACGGTCGAAGCAATAACTATATTAGTGTGACATATTTGTGAGTACCGGTAACCCTTGAGTTCAATCAAGGAGAGTACGGGCCGCTGAGTGATGTCACTAAGCACTAATGACCTAGAACCTTACTTGACCATCTTGGCCTTTTATTAGGGGTAGTGAGATGACTGGCTTTGGTGCAGTCCGAAGTTGGTAGATACTCGATACTACACTCATTGAGGGTTGTTTTCTTGGAATATTTTGGTCGCTAGTTAAGTGGCTAAAACAAAACAATGAACAATGAAAACAATCCAGTGATATTGAACTCCTTAGAACCCGGTTACTATTTATAGGACAGGTTTTTAAGCCAACTACACTCAAGAGGGTACTTACCTATGAAACCCCATGCAAGCCTGAAACTAGGGTTTGGTGTGATTTGCTTGTACATATGTTTTATACATACATCATAAACATCATAAAACATCATATGCATTCACTAACCATTTCAAGGGTTTTGGATCTTCATCTTTGTTCTTGTTTTGTAGGACATGGAAATTCCTCGCAGAAACACCATTCAAGTCAACCTTGTAAGAATCTCTCCTCAAATCAAGGAGCTCACCTCAAGAATTCCGGAAAGTTCATCCTTCAGTGAAAGACATGGTAGACTGCTCAGCCTAGTCAACACCAACATTGAAGAAGACATGATAAAAGTGCTATTCCAGTTCTTTGACCCTCTTCACCACTGTTTCACTTTCCCCGATTACCAGTTGGTGCCCACTTTGGAGGAGTTTTCTCAACTCCTGAGAATTCCTATCCTTAATCAACTACCTTTCAACGGTACGGAAAAGGAACCAAAGCCGGAAGATGTTGCTCGAGCATTACATCTACAACCATCCGACATCAAGGGGCATTGGGAAACCAGAAGCGGCGTCAAGGGATTCTTAGCAAAATTCTTGTTTGAGAAGGCACAAGAATGTTGGAATTTATTGGACCTACAAGCCTTTGAAGAAATTGTGGCACTCCTTATCTATGGGTTGGTCTTGTTCCCAAACCCTGACCAATTGGTAGATGTCAACGCCGTCAAAATCTTCTTATCCAGAAATCCAATACCAACATTGCTTGGGGACATCCTTCACTCATTTTACACACGAACAATGAGAAAGAGGGGTGTTCTCATGTGTTGTACTCCTCTCCTTGCAAGGTGGTTTATTTCGCACCTTCCACAATCTGTCTTGAAGAACGACCAAGGCTCAAGGTGGTCCCAACGGTTGATGACTCTTACTCACTCTGATGTACATTGGTGTTCTCGATCCAGAGAAAATGTCATCATCGTCGATCGTTGCGGAGAATTTCCTAATGTTCCTTTACTTGGAATCAGAGGAGGTATCACCTACAACCCTTGCCTAGCTTTGAGGCAATTTAGATATGCACGGAGGGATGGCCCTCATGACATGTTGATTCCTAACCTAGTTTTTGACTTCGACAACGATGCGCAAGGACTTCGCCAAAGATTCATCAGACCTTGGGGAAAACTCAACAAGGTTGACAGCAAGACTCTAGGACACAAGAACTCCATCCCTCTTGAGCCTTATCTCAAGTGGGTACGAGCCCGAGCCCAAAGTTTGATGATGCCTTATCATCATATTCTCCCTGTGATTAAAGAGCCCGTCAATGAAGGAGAGGTTCCCTACACCATCCTACATCCAGACATGCCTACATCGTGGGAGGAAATGCAGAAAAGTTGGATTCAGCTCAAGGAGGAACGGAATACTTTTGAATCTAGCTTCTACGCCAGTGAGAAGAAGGTTCTAGAGCTTACCCGCCGACTCCATGAGCAAGAGGCCCTCAACACCTACATCTCACCAAAGAGGATGCGCAATGTCTTTTTACCTTGAGAAGTTATTTTGTAATATTTGGCCCATGGGGCATTTATGTACTAACAAATTTCTTCTTATTAATATGACGTGCGTTCTTCTTTGTCTGAAACAATTTTGAATGTCCTAAATCCTTGAATGCATTGCATACATAAGCATACCATTCATCATGTGCATAAGCAGGTCTCACTCCAAGTTTCCTTATCTATCTGCTGTTTATGTCAGTAGGATGGATCTCGAGCAAACAGTCAAAGACCTACAAGCTCAGAATGCACAGTTCCAACAACTCCTGATGACCTTGGCTAAGGGTCAGGAGGATATCAAGACTCAATTGGGGAACAAAGACCCAGTGAAGAAGAAGAAAAAGAGACTCGGGATGGCTACTTTGTGGAGAAGATTTGAAGGAGAAGCTCGGAGAGTGCTTGAATTTCCTCCTATCTCTGATGAAGGAACCAGCAAAGGAGGTGGGGCTGCGGTACCTTCCGAGTCTGATGCGGAAGAGGAGGAGGTCGAAGAGGATGAAGATTATACCGATCAGCAATATCCTCCAGCTGATGATAAATACAAAGGGCTAGAGGACAGGTTGGCCGCCATGGAGCTACAAAGAGTACCGGGTTTGGATTTTGAAGACTTGGGTTTGGTTGCCGGGATCGTGATTCCCCCAAAATTCAAAGTGCCAGTATTTGTGAGGTATGATGGGCTGTCCTGTCCCAAAATGCATCTCAGGTCCTACGTGAGAAAAATTCAACCCTATACGGCAGATAAAAACCTTTGGATTCATTTCTTTCAAGACAGTCTTTTTGGAGCTCAGTTGGAGTGGTTTTATCAGCTAGAGGGAACCAGTGTTCGAAATTGGGAAGATTTGGCCACCGCTTTCTACAAACAATACCAATACAATTCTGACCTTGCCCCTACTCGTACCCAACTTCAGGGTATGTCGTTAGGAACAGGCGAAGGATTCAAAGAGTACGCACAAAAATGGAGGGATTTGGCTGGCAGGGTGCAGCCTCCTTTAACCGATCGTGAGCTTGTTGATATGTTTCTGGGGACCCTATCTGGGCCATTTTTCAATCATCTGATTGGTAACTCTTCCGCAGGGTTTACCGATTTGATCTTAACGGGCGAAAGAATAGAAGCTGGCATCAAATCAGGAAAGATTCAGAAGGGTGTTGCTGCAGGTACTGAGAAGAGGCCTTTTAAGAAAGAAGCAAGTGCCGTCTATGGTCCTAGAAGACAAGTCAAGTCAAAAAGTCGCCAAGCCGTCAATGCTCTGGTCATTTCAAAACCTGTTGCTGCTCCTCAGCAGTACAATCAACAAAGAGGTGAAAGACCCAAGAGACAGTATACTCGATTGAGTAATGACCTTGTCACAAATTTTACCCCAACTATTGTCAACCAACTTTGTGACCACCAAAGAAGCTCCTAAAGTCGTGAATACTGCATCTCCTAAGTATAACCCAAATGCCCGTTGTGCTTATCATTCTGATAGCCCCGGGCATACTACTGACGATTGCTGGGCCTTGAGAAACAAAGTGCAAGATCTTATTGACGCAAAAGAAATTCAGTTTGAAGAGCCTGAAAGACCGAATGTTGTAACTGCTCCTATGCCCCAACATAGAGTAAATGCCATTGAAGAAGAGTTGTATGCTGTTTCAGTGAATGATGTTGCTACCCCTCTGTTGACTGTTAAGAGGAACTTACTACTAGCAGGTTTATTTCCGGGTTGTAGTAAGGGTTGCCTCCTGTGTGCTGTTATCCCTACTGGTTGTTCATTGCTGAAATCAGGCATCCAAAGCCTGATGGATAGCAAGGAAATTCTGTTCAAGAAAATTGATGTTCCGTTTGTTTCCGTTGAAGAAATATTTGTTGTCACAATTTACAATCCTAAAGCTCCCATGAAGAAACCAGTCCGAATTATGTCTGTTGCACCCATTACTATTACTGTTCCGGGGCCTCTCCCCTATGAGTCTGATAAAGCGGTCCCATGGAATTATGGAGCCGACGTATATGTGCTTGGGGTGAAGTAGGAATTCAACACCAATACCAGTATCAGTAACATCACTGGTCCCGCCAAGATTACCCGCAGTGGCAGGCTCTTCTCGCCTGACATTGCACCGCCAGTTATCCGAAAACCTCTCACCATCACACCCGCAAGTGTGCATGTTCCAATTCAAGTTCCTATGTCTACTACTGCTGCCGAGTCCTCTGATACTCGGGGCAAAGAAGTTGCTACCGATTTGCCTGCCAGGACGGAGGCACCAAAAAAGACTGCTGTAGAAGCCTCCCAACAAGAAATGGAGGAAATTCTTAAAATCATCAAAAAGAGTGACTTTAACGTTGTTGAACAGTTGGGGCATACTCCCTCCAAAATCTCTATGCTATCATTGCTGCTATGCTCAGAGGCCCATGCAAAAGCCCTGATTTCATTTCTGAAAACGGCCCATGTGCCGCAGGAGACCTCCGCGGATCAATTCACTGACTGTGTGGCTAATCTGACAGCTGACAATGGATTGGGGTTCTCGGATGCTGATCTCACCCCCAAAGGGAAAAGTCACAATGATGCCCTGCATGTTTCCCTAGAATGCAGGGGCACTACTCTCACACACGTGCTAGTGGATACCGGTTCTTCCCTGAATGTTTTTCCCAAGAAGGCATTGGACCGCTTGGATTGTGAGGGGCTGGAGTTGAAACCTAGTAACATCATTGTTAGAGCCTTCGACGGTTCTAAGAGGATGGTGCACGGTGAAGTAAACATTCCTATTCGTGTGGGTTCCCAAGTCTTCGACTCAACGTTCTATGTAATGGATATTCGTCCGTCTTACTCCTGCTTATTGGGTCGACCCTGGATTCACAAGGCTGGGGCGGTAACCTCCACTCTACACCAAAAACTCAAATACCCTGTCAAAGGGAAGATTGTTACCGTGCAGGGTGAGGAGGAATACATGGTTAGTCATTTGAATTCATTCCGGTATATCGAGATGGACGGGGAGTTTATTGAAACCCCCTTTCAGCATTTTGAGGAGGTACCTCCAATTTTGGCATCAGCTGAAGCAGTAGTTGAAGAAGACTCTCCGTTGAAGATGGCATCCTTGAAGGATGCCCGGGCTGTAATCGAGAAAGGAAATTGTGCGAACTGGGGTCAGCTTCCTGACTTCACTCAAAAGAACGACAAGTTCGGGTTGGGCTTTACTACAGAGGCTCAGAGGGCTGTGCGCAAGGAAAAGATCAGAAAGACTCCAGTGTTTATCATCGGTCCAAGGGTGAATGCTATTGAGGAGGATGTAGAGGAAGCAGAGTTTGACAGTTGGATCTACCCGACTACCAGTAACGGATCAAGCAACTGGACGGCAAAGGATTTTACACCTATCACATTTGTCACGCAGTAATTAACTCTTTTGATTTTCAATTTGTAACAAACAATGTGTTAAAACTTTTATTGGCTCGGTGTCCTACCCGGGGCATCGTAGCTCCATTTGTGAGGGCTTTTTGTATGACATTTCCATATATCATCAATCAAAACATTGGACGTTTGTTGCATTTCAAATCTTGTGCTCTTTTTTTCTCTGTGTTATATATTGCAAAACAGCTATATTTACACACACTCACTTATACAGGTTTCAATCCACTTTGGATCTCACTGGTAACAGCTCTGCTACCGCCAGTTATGACTTCAAGAATCCGATCAACTTGGTCGAAGACGAAGGTGAAGATGATTGCGAAGTGCCTGGTGAACTCGCAAGACTGCTACTCCAGGAAGAGAGGGCTATTCAACCACATGAAGAGCCGGTGGAAACAATTAACCTGGGTACTGAGACAAATAGGAAAGAGGTCAAGATTGGGGCTAATCTAGAGCTCAGCGTGAAGCAACGATTGATCCAGATGCTACAGGATTACATGGAGATATTTGCTTGGTCCTATGAAGACATTCCTGGTTTGGATGCCGACATTGTAGTTCATCACCTGCCGACTAAGGAAGACTGCCCTCCGGTAAAGCAAAAGGTTCGCCGCATGCGCCCAGAGATGTCTGAAAAGATCAAGGCCGAGGTTATGAAGCAATTTGATGCCGGATTTCTAGCAGTAACTTCCTACCCTCAGTGGGTTGCCAATGTGGTGCCAGTGCCGAAGAAGGACGGTAAAGTCAGAATGTGTGTTGACTACAGGGATTTAAACAGGGCAAGCCCCAAGGATGATTTTCCTCTACCTCACATTGACGTTCTCGTTGACAATACTGCTCAACACAAGGTGTTCTCCTTCATGGATGGTTTTTCAGGGTATAATCAGATCAAGATGGCACCGGAAGATATGGAAAAGACTACCTTTGTAACTCAGTGGGGCACCTTCTGTTACAAGGTCATGCCGTTCGGATTGAAAAATGCTGGGGCAACCTATCAACGTGCCATGGTTGCTTTATTTCATGATATGATCCATCATGAGATTGAGGTATATGTTGATGACATGATTGCAAGGTCTCAAACTGAGGAGGAGCACCTTGATCATCTGAGGAAGCTATTTGACCGACTGAAGTTATACAAGCTGAGGTTGAATCCCAACAAATGCACCTTTGGGGTGAGGTCCGGAAAATTGCTCGGTTTCATCGTAAGTGACAAAGGTATTCAGGTGGACCCTGCCAAGGTAAAAGCCATACAAGAGATGCCAACTCCAAAGACAGAGAAAGAAGTCAGAGGCTTCCTAGGACGACTGAATTACATTGCCCGATTCATCTCACACCTGACTGCTACTTGTGAGCCAATCTTCAAATTACTGAAGAAAGATCAAGTAGTACGTTGGAACGATGAATGTCAGGCTGCCTTTGAAAAGATAAAGGAATATCTCCAAGAGCCACCCATTCTTATGCCTCCAGTGGAAGGAAGACCTCTGATACTATATTTGACAGTACTTGACAATTCAATGGGGTGTGTGCTGGGACAGCATGACGAGTCTGGCCGAAAAGAGCACGCTATTTATTACTTGAGCAAAAAGTTTACCGACTGTGAGTCTCGTTACTCACTGCTTGAGAAAACTTGCTGCGCTCTAGTATGGGCTGCTCGCCGGCTAAGATAGTATATGCTGACTCACACTACTCTATTGATTTCAAAAATGGATCCCATCAAGTACATATTCGAAAAGCCCGCTCTGTCTGGTAGAATAGCGAGATTGCAAATGATCTTGACAGAATATGATATCCAGTATACAACTCAGAAAGCAATTAAAGGAAGTGTACTGGCAGATCATTTGGCACACCAACCTGTGGACGATTACCAATCATTGAACTTTGATTTTCCGGACGAAGACATCATGGTGGTAACTGACTGTGAAATACCTGGACCGGATGAAGGACCTGAGGAAGGATCCCGATGGTCTATGCATTTTGACGGAGCCTCCAATGCTTTGGGTAACGGCGTCGGTGCTATAATCATATCTCCCAAAGGAACGCATACTCCACTCACCGCCCGATTATGTTTCAACTACACCAACAACATGGCAGAATATGAGGCATGTATCATGGGTCTACAAGCTGCAATCGATTTAAGGATCAAATTCCTGAGTGTCTTCGGAGATTCCGCTCTCGTGATCAATCAGATCAAAGGCGAGTGGGATACGAAACACCCAAATCTTATTCCTTATAAGGAGTATGTGTCAACCTTGCTTCCCCACTTTGAAGAAATAACTTTTGAGCACTTCCCAAGAGAGCAGAATCAGCTAGCAGACGCACTGGCTACGATGTCTTCAATGTTCAAAGTTAAATGGGACAATGAGGCTCCCCGGATCATCATCTGGAAGTTGGACGAACCGGCATACTGCTGC
The DNA here is from genome assembly GCA_948472305.1 of Vicia faba. Taxonomy (NCBI): domain Eukaryota; kingdom Viridiplantae; phylum Streptophyta; class Magnoliopsida; order Fabales; family Fabaceae; genus Vicia; species Vicia faba. The sequence goes on from OX451736.1 coordinate 236,285,043, forward strand.
GACCTCGAGGCCGAGAAGGCAACTGAAAAACCCTGGTATCATGAGGTGAAAAGGTACTTAGAAGCTCAGGAATACCCTGAAGGTGCATCTGTCAATGACAAGAAGTTCATAAGGAGGTTTGCGGCAAAATTCTTCCTCAGCAACGGCATCCTCTACAAACGGAACCATGATTCAACTCTACTACGTTGTGTGGATAAGGCTGAGGCAGAGAAAATCATGATAGAACTGCATGAAGGTACATTTGGGACACATTCCAGTGGACACACCATGGCAAAGAAAATCCTTCGAGCAGGGTATTTCTGGTCCACAATGGAAGCCGATTGTTACCAACACTCTCGAACTTGTCACAAATGCCAGATCTATGCTGACAAGGTGCATATTCCTCCCGTTCCTCTGAACGTCCTGACGGCACCTTGGCCTTTTGCAATGTGGGGCATTGATATGATCGGTGAGATCCGACCAACGGCATCCAACGGGCATCGCTTCATCTTGGTAGCGATCGATTACTTCACAAAATGGGTTGAGGCAGCTTCCTACACGATGGTAACCAAGAGCGTCGTGGCACGTTTTATCCGGCATAACCTGATCTGTCGGTACGGTGTCCCAGAAAGAATCATTACGGACAATGGTACCAATCTCAATAACAAAATGATCACTGAACTCTGCGAACAATTCAAGATACAGCACCACAATTCTTCTCCCTACCGGCCAAAGATGAATGGGGTTGTAGAGGCAGCTAATAAGAATATTAAGAAAATTGTGCAGAAGATGACAGTGACCTATAAAGATTGGCACGAGATGTTACCGTTTGCTCTTCACGGGTACCGTACCTCAGCGAGGACGTCAACCGGGGCAACTCCTTTCTCCTTGGTCTATGGCATGGAGGCAGTCTTGCCCATTGAAGTCCAGATACCTTCTCTCCGGATGATGAAAGATGCAGAATTAAATGAAGATGACTGGATCCAGACTCGACTTGATCAATTAAACCTGATTGACAAAAAGAGGCTCACCGCTATCTGTCATGGTCAGACGTATCAAAAACGAATGATCAGGGCATTTAACAAGAGGGTCAGATCACAAGAGTATCAGGTTGGAGACTTGGTAATCAAGCACATCATCCTTCCTCAAAGTGATCCCCGGGGCAAATGGACCCCTACTTACGAAGGGCCATTTGTGGTTAAACATGTTTTCTCAGGAGGAGCCATGATCCTAACCACCATGGATGGTGACGACCTCCCTCACCCCGCCAATGCAGACATAGTGAAAAGATACTACGCATGAATAAAAGACCCGCTAGGTTGACATACCTAGGCAAAAATAAGGGCTTCCCGGAGAACCAAAAGGGTTCGGGCAAAAATAAGGGATGAAATGAAAAAAACCTGTACACCCGGCAAGTTGAAAACCCGAAAGGGCGACTTGGGCAAAAATGGGTATCCCGGTGGACTGAAAACCCGAAAGGGCGGTCCAGGCAAAAGTTAGGGATAAAGCGTAACACTATGTCTCATTGGATCACTTCGCATCCGGAATTCGGTATCAACTATCTGGCTCAGATTTCGACATCGACCAATCAGCTTCATCTTCAACCAAGCAGCAAAGTGATGAGACGCTTGGAGACATAAAGGCAATAGCAGAGTTGGAACCCAGTGGGATTGTTCACATAGCTGTTTTGTTTTCTTTTCAAAAATTGTAAATTCTGTGATTATTCGGCGGCATCCTCTTACTAGGATGTCAGCTTCTTGTACAGAAACGCCTATTCACAGGCAAAATTCAAATCAATACAAATTCACTTGTCCATACAAGTTGCCATTTTTTTTTCCTTTTTCTGTTTTGTCTTGCGAAGGACGTCCAATGGTCATTTTTGATATATGCATTTGACATTAAATTGCTAATTTATAAATGTTTGCAAAAGATCAATTACAGGTGACATCAGAAACAAGGGCAATGTAAGGTTGTTTGATGCAGTCTGTCTGCTTTGTCCGCCAAGGTACCAAGGTAGATTCGACTGAAGAATGTGACCAAATCATCTCAACGCCCCGCAGAGTAAGACAAGAATTCAACAATACTCTCCCCAAGCTAAGTTGATTCCCTGTCGATCCTGAAAAGGCACAACGTTCCCCGGCAGGTCTTAAAAGCTTATCCCCAGTAGATTCTGGAAGCTTGTTCCCTGCAGAATACGGACGTCTCTCCCGAACTTTATTCAGAGTTATTCCTCACAAGGGCTTATAACTGGGTTATCCTCAGCTAATCGCCACGGAAGATCGCCCCCAACAAAGTTCTTTCAATCCCCAGCGGAGTTTATCTTCAATCCCCAGCGGAGTTTATCTTTGGTATCCCCAGCAGAGTTTATCTTCAATCCCCAGCGGAGTTAATCTTTCAATCCCCAGCGGAGTTTATCTTTCAATCCCCAACGGAGTTTATCTTTGGTATCCCCAGTGGAGTTTATCTTTCAATCCCCAGCGGAGTTTATCTTTGGTATCCCCAACGGAGTTTATCTTTGGTATCCCCAACAGAGTTTATCATCATTATCCCCAGCGGGATCCATCATTAAAGTCCTCAGCAGGCCTCTCATCAAAACTTCAGCAAAGTATCTCGGCCACAGGGCAACTCCCCGGCCGATCGTCAAGGATTTATTTTCCTAAGACGAAATTACATTCATAAACATTTCACACTTTCATACATCTCGCTTACATACATGATAAAGTGCATACAACACTATCTCATGTTGAACATCATGGCATCATGCATATCATACATCATGACATTGCGTACAACTTATGTTTTTGCCTTTTCAGGGAAAAAGACAATCCCAAAGACAACTACCTTCAACTGTCACAAATTCCGGATTCGACTCCTGTATCTAGCCAGGGCATATCTGAGAGTGATCAGTTTCCAGACTCGATTCCTGTATCTAGCCAGGGCACGTCTGAAGAGTTCGAAGATTCGATTCCTGTATCTAGCCAGGGCATATCTATCTACAACATTTCCAGATTCGATTCCTGCATCCAGCCAGGGCATATCTGTTGACCACATTTCCAGACTCGATTCCTGTATCTAGCCAGGGCACGTCTGAAGAGTTCGAAGATTCAATTCCTGTATCTAGCCAGGGCATATCTATCTACAACATTTCCAGATTCGATTCCTGCATCCAGCCAGGGCATATCTGTTGACCACATTTCCAGACTCGACTCCTGTATCTAGCCAGGGCACGTCTGAAGAGTTCGAAGACTCGATTCCTGTATCTAGCCAGGGCACGTCTGAAGAGTTCGAAGATTCGATTCCTGTATCCAGCCAGGGCATATCTATTGACAACATTTATAGATTCGATACCTGTATCCAGCCAGGGCATATCTGCATAAGGAGATTAAAGATCAAACACCTGTAACAAGCCAGGAAAACATCTGCCTTTCTCAGATACATAAAGTTCTCGCTAAGGAATCTCTTGTGCGATCAAACACTTCCAAATGGCATCTGTAAGCCCATTCCCGACAAAGTTCTATCACATCTCCAGATGGCATCTATAAGCCCATCTCCCTATCCACCACCTCTCCAAATGGCATCTATAAGCCCATTCCCGCCATCACATTCGCTGATACTCCCACATGCGAGTGCAAATTTCCGGGCACTCTAGTGTCCAATCTCCTTTTACCTTCGAGTCGCGAAAGGCAAACTTGCCAATCTAACTCTTCAGGTTCAAGAAGATTGAACAGGGGCAACTGTTGTACCCCAAAATTTGCCCTCCCTTTCTTCAGGAAACCATCTTGGATTTTCAAGGTCCCTCTGAAACAAATCCAAGTCCTGAGTTATCCCTTTGCCCAAGCAAGCCGCTTACAAAAGCAAGATGATCTCACGAACTCCAGAAACAACACTTTTATCTTGAGAAAAAAATCAAATTCTAAGTACTTAGAATGTTTCTTTAAAATAAGTGTTTTTTAGAAAAAATCAGCGCTTCAGAACTTCTGGACCCATTCCAGATGAAAACGGTCAGAAGTTACAAGCTTGGCTCAGCGTGGTCAGAAGTTGGCTCTTCAGCAGCTACATCAGTTCAATCAGAAGTTGTAAATATGGTTCAGAATGTAAGCCTCAAACAGAACATGCCCCTTCAGCAGTTACACAAGCTCAGTCAGAATTTGCTAAAGGAATGCAAGAGAAGCAGGTAAGTCTGAAGGCTCCTTCAGAACAGGTTGAAATCATAAGATGAAAGGTCAGAAGAATGGGTGTTACACTGATACAGAATCTCTAAGTCCAGATTGTCCAGAAGTAAATCCAAGGAACGTACCAGAAAACCAGGAGAATCTCCAGAGCTTACTAAGACAACAGGTAGCCAAGGCCAGAGCATGGTTTACGCTGCTGATTTAACGCTGGTTTCCATTACCAGAATGTTGGTATTGACAGGTCTTGTCACCATTTAATGCCCATTAATGCTTCCAACCACTCCTGAGCATTCACATGTGGCTTGGAAAACGCTTTTGCACAGATTCTGGCATGGGTCTTCACGCCACCGCCCACTTCAGAGGTCACTTCTCCCCAATCTACGCCTGCTGCTGCAACCTAGGCTGAAAGCTATCTGTATCACAACTTCCCAGGAATTTCTGTCAAAGAACAAATTCAAACTCTGTTGGCGCCTTAAATGTTCTAGGCATCCACAAGAACTTTGCCTATAAATAGAGAGTCTTCACCACTGCCAAAGACGTTCAAGAAAAGAAACAGAAAATTGCTAAGAGAGAAACAGAACTCCTAGCAACACAGCATTCTGAAACTCTGCCAAAATCTCCAGCTTTGTTTCATAACTTTGAGTTTCTCACCTTCAACTTCATCAAATATCCAGTTCTTTTCTGTAAACCAAAAACACTCTTTCCAAACTTCTGACCCTACACACGTATACACCTTTACTTCCCCTTTTCAAAATCTGTCCAGAACACCACCAGAACCAGAACCAAAAGCTAAACTTTCACTCACCAACTTTTCCAAACTGTCAGGTAAGCACCTGCTGACCCTCACCACACTGTTAAGCATCATCAGCTGTGCATATTCAAGTAACATAATGTAAATATTCATGTTATTACTGTTTATGTTCTGAGGATTTTCATACCTCAGAACGTTCTGAGCCAGTATAGGACTTGCCTGTGACCTTGGTGATTCTGACCTCTGAAACATTTTTGCTATTTGCTGGATCTGTTCCAAATATGTTTCCTGTTTTGTGGAATAACAACAGAATTGCAGATGTTCTGATTAGTACAGGGAAAAGCCAAGTGCTGACTTTGACGTTAGCACATCTGAAGCCTGTTTTGCTGTCAATGATATCAGAACCTCTGAGAGTTATTGCCTTTTCAACAGAATCAGAACTTCTGGTTTCTCCACTAACAAACTTCTGTCTTGCAGCGCAGGGAAATCAGAACTTCTGATTTCCCCACTAACAAGGTTCTGTTTTGCAGGTGCCAGAGTCAGAAGTTCTGACTCATACAGTTTCACTAACAGGTTAATCATCTGGCAGCGGAGCTGAGTCAGAACTTCTGATGACCTCCCAGCAGCGTGCGGGCTCCCTCTCTCTCTATATATATCTTGTTTTTTGCTATTTTCTTTTTTGTCTATTTTTCTCGTTGAACCCCCCATGTACAAATGTGTATCCCCCTCCCCTAATTGTTGTAATAGCGTAGGATTTTATATTTCCGCTTCTTATTGCTAGTAATTAGGACATGTATGGCAAGATAAAATCAACGAAGTAGAAAAACCTAATTCAAAGAAAAAAAAACTCTTGTATGCAATAAAATACACTTGCACACTAACACCCCTAGGGTTACATCCACTTGTTGCCTTTCAAAAATTGGGCCATATTGCATGTTAGGTCTCTTTGGGCAAAACAAATAACTCAAATGATCATAGTCCCTCGATGACGCTTTTTTTTGCCTAAAATGATCAAAGTCCCTTAAATAAAAATTGCCCAAAGATACTTGGCACCATTGCAACTATGGTCTAAACGACGACCCACGCCCGTCCCTTTCACATCCTAACACAAGATTGTCCATCAAATATAATGGTGGAACAAAATTGTTAAAAGGGTTAAAAACATAACAAAAATCTTTGAGAACTTTAGGGTAGATCGCTCTTAAGTACTTGTCAACTTGCAAAACAAAAAAACACTTGCCTGTTTTTAAAACCACACCTCACAACACTTTCAAAACAACTTTAAAAAACAAATGAAAACCCTTTTAAAAGACATACACCTTTGTATACATCCCAACATGGATCATTACAAAGGTTGCCACAACATTGGCTTCTTTTCAAAACATTTTCAAAAAATCCACACACAAAGCACCATTTCAAACAATTGAAAATCAAGGCAAGTTGATCTAAGCAAGTAACTAAGAGCCCATGGATAACCATGGATAGAAAGGGTGTTAATACCTTCCCTTTCTATAATCTACTCCCCGAACCCAAGAAAACATCTCAAAGGTTTTTTGCTGTGCTTTTTAAACCTTTCCTTAGGATAAAATAAAAAGTCGGTGGCGACTCTTGCTCAACCGAAACATTTGCGAATACAAACGCAAAACCTCTAGTCAATTCTCCCACCGTATCACATGATGTTAAAAAGAGTGACAAGTGCTTGGAAGAGAATTCACAAGAGAGATAGAACTACTTTGAGCAAGAAGGTTCCTATTGCTAGGGTTCCTTATTTAGATTGGATCAGAGCCAGGGTTAAGATTTTACGGTTACCATTTGCAAGGTCGGCTCCTCTATGCGAGTAACCTCCTACTGCTCTGAGTAACACAGTGCCTACTGAGATGTTCACCCAGGTTCATGTTGAGAACATTCAACTTCGTGCCAAAGGCCGTGAGGCGGGAATGAAACTTTATTGGGTAGATCAAGAAAGGGCCGACTTAGCTCGTAAACTCAAAGAAGCTCGAGGGGAAGCTTCTGATGCAACCGGTTTTAGGAAGAGATCTCATGCTGAAATAGAAGAAGAGTTGAGTAAGACCCAGCAAGAGTGCCAGAAGCTTCGGGTATCTGAGAATAGTTACAGGAAGAAGATTCAGAACTTGGAGAAACAACTCAAAGACAAAGATGCTCAGTTTAAGAAATAAGTAGCCTAGAGGCGTGTTGCAGAGGATCGGTTTCAAGCAAGTAAAGTGGTCACATCACAACTTTCGAACGAGAAAGCCATACTTGAAGAGTATTGTCAACACCTTGAAACGTGTCTTGTTTCGGAGATTTAGTTTTTGTTACTTACTTTTGGTGTATTTGGTCACCCCCAGAATTGTTGGAAGGGACCCTTTGTTTATTGTTATTATTCAATTTTTTTTGTTAAGACGTGTACTTAGTTGTTTATCGTTATACTCTTAAAATATCCGAAGACACTTGAATATCGTTTCTTTGTTTGTAAATAATTGAAGTGTTTGTTTTGTTGTCCTTTTTCTCATTGATTGTATGTCTTATCTCTGGTCGCATGTTGTGACTGATAAATAAAAGGACTCTTGAATACCTGGAAATGACAAACATATCATGCACATCATGCATTTCATAATATTACAGGTTATCTCAAGACGGTATTCTTATTCTTCTGCTTTTCCTATTCAGAATTCAAGATGACTACTCATCGGTATTCCACCAGAAACAATTTACCAAGACAGATGGAACAAGTTCAAGTTGAACTCGCTGAAATGAGGACCCAGATGGCTAATCAGATGACCCAATTCATGGAGGTCATCACCAATATGAATTGCCGACAGGAGGAACTGGCTGCCATTGTCAACAACCAGTGCCGCTATCCAGGGGATGTTGGAAATCAAGGGCTCTATCAGGACATTTCTGTAGGATTGGGGGATGTGCAAGATCAGCCTACTGGAAATTTTCACGCGATGCCTGGAAATCCTTTTGTGCGTAACGTAGGGCAGTTTCCCCGTCTCTGGGACCTCGTCTTGTGGGGAACAAAAGAGTTAATCAAGGTGGTGTAAGGAATTATCAGGAGCAGGATTATGACTTTGACCAAGATGAAGACCAGATTTCTGTTCCGCGTTCAGATCCGGAAGTTCAGGTTGAGGATATGAAGTATCGGTTATTGGAAGAACGTCTGAAGGCGGTGGAAGGGCAAGGAGTCCTTGGTATGGATGCTAATGATCTCGGGTTGGTGTCTGGGGTGAAAGTTCCTCCGAAGTTCAAACCTCCAACATTTGAAAAGTACAATGGAACGCCATGTCCTGTTACTCATGCAACTGCTTATTTCTGAAAGATGTCGGTGCATACTGAGGATCAGGGGCTCTTGATTCACTTTTTCCAGGATAGCCTATCTGGGGCATCCCTGGAGTGGTACATGAAGTTGGAGAAAACTCATATTCGTTGCTGGAATGATCTTGCTCGGGCTTTTGTCAAACATTATCAGTACAATGTGGATATGGCGCCTAATTGCACTCAGTTACATAATATGTCACAGGGACCAAAAGAATCTTTCAAGGAATATGCTCAGAAGTGGCGTGAGTTGCCTGTGAGGGTTCAACCTCCACTCATGGAGAGAGAACTCATCGATATGTTTATGAGTACCCTGCAAGGGCCATTCTATGAGCACATGATAGGAAGTACTTCAGCAGGATTTGCAGACTTGGTTATGGCTGGTGAAAGAATTGAGGTAGGTTTGAAATTGGGGAAAATTCAGATTGGAGGTTCTAGTGGCTCATCAGGGGGCAGTAAGAAACCATTCAACACTTACCCTAAGAAGAGGGAAGGCGATGCAAGTGCGGTTTACTCTCATAGAGGAAGAAGAGAGGATTGTCAGAACCAACAGATTAATGTTGTTTCTATTCCTGTTAATGCTCCTCCATAGCAAAGACCGAATACAGTGCCTCAACAACAAAGGCAGTAAGATGCTCCCCGTCAATATAATAATCAACAGCAGAGACAGCCGAGAAAGTTTGATCCCTTGCCGGTATCTCTCACCGAAGCACTCCACCATTTACTTGATTTGAAGTTGATCAGTTTGAGAAATATGCCACCACCACCCGCAAGACTTCCTGTTAACTATTATGCTAACGCAAGATGTGAATTCCATTCAGGCGGAGTTGGTCATTCTAATGACAATTGCTTTGCGTTGAAGTGCAAGGTACAAGACTTGTTGGATGCTAAGGCAATTGAGTTTACTCCCGTGACTGGTTTGAATGTTACTCAGAACCCAATGCCTAGGCATGGAGGGGGTGTTGTTAATATGATTGATGATAATGGTGAAATGTTGAATTTGGTCATGAATGTGGAACAAGTAACTACTCCGTTGTGGTATGTTAAGAGGTATTTGCTTGACAATTCTATTTTCCCAGGTTATACTTCAGGGTGTGCCAAGTGTAGAGAGAAACCGAAGGGCTGTGATGATTTAAAAGCCGATATCCATATGATGATAAAGGAGGGTTTCCTACAGTTTGATAGAAAATCGAGCTACCGCAAGGTTACCGAAGAAGATGTTATTGTGGTATCTATTCCTTACACCCCTGTGCACATTCCTGCCCCGTCTAGAGCACCCTCTTTGATGATTACGGTACCTGGTCCCATGCCGTACACCAGTGAGAAGGCCATCCCATGGCATTACGGTGCCGATGTTTATTACCATGGGGTAAAGCAGGAGGTTAGTACCCGTGTGTCTGAGGAAGAATGTGCTGAAGATAATGAAGAGGAAGTTCATAACTTTTCTGGTGTGGGTCGAATGACTAGAAGCGGGAGAGTTTTTGGTCCTTCCAATGTGAAAGATGCGGAAGATGCTTCTGCAAGAGAAAAAGGAAAAAAAACAGGCAATAATTGGTAATCTAAGAGTTACGCAAGCCAATGTGACTCAACCAATTCCGATACCAGAAGCTTCTTCAGTTCCCGATGAGGTTGAAGAATTAATGCGAATTATTAGAAAGAGTGATTATAGCATAATTGATCATCTGAGTCATACTCCTTCTAAGATGTCTATCTTGTCCCTGTTGATTTATTCATAACCTCACAAATGCTTTGATGAAGTTGTTAAAGAATGCGTTTGTGCCACATGAGATAACAGTCAATCAGTTTGAGAATGTTTGTGCTAACATATCTACCGGGAATGGTTTGGGCTTCACAAATTTTGATCTTCCTCCGGAGGGGCCAGACCATAACAAAGCGTTGCATATTTCAATGGAGTGCAGGGGCATTACTTTATCCTGGGTTTTGGTGGATATAGGATCGTCTTTGAATGTATTTCCCAAATCAGCATTGATGAAGATTGATTATTCTGGACTAGAGTTGCGCCCTAGTGATTTGATGGTGAAGGCGTTTGATGGGTCTCGAAGGTCAGTGTTTGGGGAGGTGGAACTACCGATCAAGGTTGGTCCTCGCACCTTCACGGCTACATTTTTTGTGATGGATATACAGCCAGCGTATTGTTGTTTGTTGAGGCGTCCGTGGATTCATAGAGCAAGGGCAGTCACTTTTACTCTTCATCAGAAACTCAAGTATCCCGCAGAGGGAAAGGTAATAACTGTGTGCGGTGAAGAAGAGTACATCGTGAGTCATTTGACATCATTCTGCTATGTTGAAGTTGAAGGCAAGATACATGAAACTCCGTTTCAGGCGTTTGAGACAGTTCATGCTGTCAATCTTCCTCCTCCAGAGCAGAAAAAGAAACTGGAAACTGTTATGTCTTCTCTCAAGGAGGCGAAAGCTGTAGTGGAAAATGGCAACCCTGGAGGTTGGGGTCAGAAGCTGGACGTTACCCCAAAATTTGATAAATTTGGTCTTGGTTTTAACCCGGGTCAGCAGAGTGCAGCTCTGAGAGCATCTAGTTTATCCACTCCTGTGAAGTTTTCCCGTCCTTGTGCTGCTCAAGAAGGACACGTCAGTGCAGTTGGCGATGATATGGTTGATGGCTACAATATTGAAGATTGGATTCGCTCAAGTATTCCAGGCCAGACACTCAACAATTAGACTTTTGTGGATGTTATCCAAGTTTCAAGCGCTGAGGAGTAATATTCTTGTTTTCTTCTATTAATCATATCATAATTCCTATGCTCTGCCCAAGGCGTGATGGATCATTTGTGTAGGGCCACCATGTTTATTTTTCAAGTTTATCATGAAATAAAGGATGTTTTTGCATTCAAAACTTTGCTCCATTTTTTTTATTTAAATGGCAATGTTTCTCTTTTCATACACTGTCACAAAAAAACGCCAAAATGTCATTCATGCAGATGCACTTCCACCACCGATCATGTTGATAACGGCTCTGCTATGGCTCATTATGACTTTGATACTCCTATTTATCAAGCTGAAGAGGAAGTATATGAGGATTGTGATCTTCCTGAGGAATTAGCAAGATTGTTAAAACAAGAGGAGAAGGTTATCCAGCCGAATCAGGATTCGATTGAGGTGGTGAATATTGGCACAGAAGAGGTAAGAAGAGAAGTCAAGATAGGGGCATATCTCGAAGAAAGTATAAAGGTCGGATTGATTGAGCTACTCCGTGAGTATTCTGATATCTTCGCTTGGTCTTATGAGGATATGCCTGGGTTGGATACAGACATAGTGGTGCATCGATTACCGCTCAAAGAAGGTTGTTCCACTGTCAAGCAAAAGCTCCGAAGAACTCATCCTGAGATGTCCAAGAAGATCAAGGAGGAGGTCCAGAAGCAGTTGGACGTGAATTTCTTAAAGGTCATCAATTATCCGCCATGGATTGCAAATATTGTGTATGTGCCCAAGAAGGATGGTAAGGTCAGGATGTCCGTGGATTATAGGGATTTGAACAGGGCCAGCCCTAAATATGATTTCCCTCTCCCACATATTGATGTGTTGGTTGATAACACTACTCATTCCAAAGTGTTTTTGTTCATGGATGGTTTTTCGGGTTACAATCAAATTAAGATGGCACCGAAGGATATGGAGAAGACAACATTCATCATGCCTTGGGGAACTTTTTGCTATAAAGTGATGCCGTTTGGTTTGAAAAATGTTGGGGCAACATATCAGCGCGTCATGGTCACTCTCTTTCATGATTTGATTCACAAAGAGATTGAGGTTTATGTAGACGATATGATTGCTAAGTCTGACACAGAAGAGGAACATCTTATTCATCTGGAAAAATTGTTCGAAAGACTGAGGCAGTTCCTGCTGAGGTTGAATCCGAATAAGTGCACCTTCGGGGTGAGATCCGGCAAGTTGTTGGGTTTTATTGTAAGTGAAAAAGGTATCGAGGTGGACCCGGCCAAAGTAAAAGCGATACAGGAAATGCCTGAGCCAAGGAAAGAGAAGGAGGTACGTGGTTTCTTGGGAAGGTTGAACTATATTTCTAGGTTTATTTCTCATCTCACAACCACCTGTGAACCTTTTTTCAAATTGTTGAAGAAAAGTCAGACAGCGAAATGGAATGAGGATTGTCAGAAGGCCTTTGACAAAATAAAAGAATATTTGCAGGAACCTCCGATACTCATGCCGCCAGTAGAAGGAAGGCCACTAATCATGTATCTAATTGTGTTGGAGAGCTCAATAGGTTGTGTCCTCATTCAGCACGACGAGACAGGGAAGAAAGAGCAGGCTATTTACTACTTGAGTAAGAAGTTTACGGAATGCGAGTCGAGGTACTCATTGCTGGAAAAGACTTGTTGTGCACTTGCCTGGGCCGCCAAACGTTTGAGTCAGTACATGTTAACTTACACCACCTACTTGATATCCAAAATGGATCCAATCAAGTACATTTTTGAGAAGCCAGCTCTTACAGGAAGGGTAGCTCGTTGGCAGATGATACTCACCGAATATGATATCCAATACACTACTCAAAAAGCAATTAAGGGTATGGTGCTGGCCGACCATCTTGCTCACCAGCCCATGGACGATTATGAATCGATGAAGTTTGATTTTCCATATGAGGAAATTGTGTATATTCGGGATTGTAATATACCAGACCCAGACAAAGGACCCGAGCCGGGATCACGTTGGACACTTGTTTTTGATGGTGCCTCCAATGCCATAGGCAACGGTGTCAGAGCTATTATCACTTCCCCTGAGGGATACCACATTCCTTTCACGACTCATATTTGTTTCGATTGCACTAACAACATGGCCGAATATGAGGCTTGCATTTATGGCATTGAAGCGGCGATCGACCTGCGCATCAAATTTTCAAAAGTTTACGGGGATTCCAATCTTGTTATCAGCCAGATTAATGGAGATTTGGAGACTCGCCATCAGAATCTAATTCCCTATTGTGAGCATGTTATAAAGCTGATCTCGTACTTCGAAGAGATCATGTTTGAGCACATTCCCAGAGAAGAAAATAATCTAGTTGATGCACTGGCAAGTTTGTCCTCTATGTTCAAGGTTAAGTGGGCTAATGAGGCACCTTCCATTACCATCAGAAGCTTGAGTGAGCCAGCTTTCTATTTTGAGGCCAGTTTGGAACCAGATGGTAACCCTTGGTTTTATGACGTTAAATGATATCTGGAAACACAAGAGTACCCTGAAGAGGCATCCATCACAGATAAGAAGTTCTTGAGAAGATTTTCAGCCAAGTTCTTTCTCAGTGGTGGCGTGTTGTATAGAAGGCATCATGACGGTTTACTGCTCAGATGTGTTGACAAGAAAGAAGCAGCTGGAATCATTGAAGAGATACATGAAGGTGATTTCGGGACCCATTCCAACGGGCATACCATGGATAAAAAGATTTTACGAGCAGGTTATTATTGGTCCACCATGGAGACTGACTTTTATAATCATGCACAGGTTTGCCACAAATGTCAAGTCTATCCTGATAAAGTGCATGTGCCGCCAATACCTTTGAATGTCTTGACTTCCCCTTGGCCTTTTGCGATGTGGGGAATTGATATGATCGGTAAAATTGAACCGACTACATCCAACGGGCACCGTTTCATTCTGGTTGCCATTGATTATTTTACAAAATGGGTTGAAGTTGCGTCCTATGCCAACGTCACCAAGCAGGTGGTAACTCGGTTCATTAAGCACAATATTATCTGTCACTACGGAGTGCCCGAAAAGATCATTATCGATAATGGGTCTAATTTGAACAACAAGATGATGAAGGAGCTTTGTGAGTCCTTCAAAATCAAGCATCATACCTCTTCCCCATACCGACCAAAGATGAACGGTGTTGTCGAAGCGGCCAATAAGAATATCAAAAAGATCATGTAGAAGATGGTGGTAACCTATAAAGATTGGCATGAGATGCTGCCTTTCGCATTGCATGGTTATCGCACCACTGTGCGTACTTCGACTGGGGCAACCCCATTTTCATAGGTTTACGGCATGGAAGCAGTATTGTCGGTAGAAGTCGAGATTCCTTCTCTTAGGGTCATGAGAGACGTTGAGCTGGATGAAAGTGAATGGGTACAGAACCGGTTGGATAAGTTGGAACTTATTGACGAGAAGAGGTTGACGGCTGTATATCATGGTCAGGTATATCAGCAAAGGATGAGGAAAGCTTTTGATAATAGGGTACGGCCTCAGTGTTAAAAGCCAGGTGACCTTGTGCTAAAAAGGATAATTCTCCCCCAGGGAGATCCCAGGGGCAAGTGGGTTCCGACTTATGAAGGTCCTTTCGTGGTCGGAAAAGTTTTCTCTGGAGGAGCGATGATGCTCACGACTATAGATGGAGAGTACTTCCCTCTCCCTGTGAATGCTGGCGTAGTTAAAAAATACTTTGCATGAAAAATAAAAAATACCCGCTAAACTGAAAACTCGAAAGGGCGGTTTGGGCAAAAAGAGGATGTCCTGGTGAATCGAAAACCCAAAAGAGCGATTCAGGCAAAAGTTAGGGACTTAAAGCAAATGATTACGCTCAGCATGAGATACTTTGTTTCTTTCCTTTGTTCTGTCACCTGGCATAAGCTCGAAGCTAATCCAAGAATGATCTGTCTGAAAGCAGGAAGATGAAAGAGTGAGAGTCATAAAAGTCATAGCAGAGTCGGGACTTGATGGATGTTCACATTCACATTGCCATTTGTAAACACTTTTTTATTTTGATTTTGTAATTACTTGCTTCCAAATGTAAATGCCTTTTTCACAGGTTGGTTTCTCAAAATCAATAGAATATCTTCTTTCAAGTATACGAAGACGTTTCTTTTCTCCCTTTTTACTATTTTGTTTGCAAAAACGTCTAATATTTTTGATAAGCATGTGCATATAAACTTCGTGGGCCTTACACGATAATGGTAATCTAAATAATGGTTATTGATCGCTTGAAATGCGGATAACAAACACAATTACCACTGTTCAAGGGGCATGTTTGGTTCTATGTTTGATGGATTTCTCTTTCACTTTACTGGTGGACGCCTTGCCATTTTGTTTCACAGCTCCGTGTTGTTGGTAAAGGTCATGGGTCAGGGTAATGTCAAGATTATGGCAGGTCGGCGAGATCGGAAAACCTAATTGGAGATACTTCTTCCCCATAATGGCTTTTATTACGTTTCTTTTCCGCACTTTCATGTGTTATCTTGATTGATTATTTTAGCATTGTCTACATATAGGATTTTGTTTATAGCCGAATGTCAGTTTTGATGTGTTGAATATTTTTGCCTTGAAAATTTTTTTTTGTTTCATTTTACTTAATCCATCCTGTATCACTCTTTAATTGATTTTTCGGGCATTTTGATACCAACTGTGCCAATTCTTTTTCTTAGCCAAGAGTTTGGAGGAAGGAGTTTAGCTGAAAACGATGACTGTAGTGGTATGCTTTTGAGTAGAACCTAGTTGATGATGTACATGCATTGTTTCAATCCCCAAACACTGGAGATATAAGGGAGTTAGACCCTCGTTAACCCCTTTGAGCCTTCGAAGTAGGAGTTTCTTTTCCATTCAAAAAAAACTTTTTTTATCCAGGGGCAGGGTAGATGTTCAGTCAATTTGACCAAGCATTCAAATTTCAGAAGGAATGTCCCAACTGAGGATCACCACATTTTATCTTTCACATCATGAAATCAGGAAAAATGTCTAAACCACGATGTTCATTTCCTCACAAAGTCCTGAGGTCGAGTTCGAACCTATACAATAATGGCTATCCCTCGCCGAAAAAGGAATGAGGCATTTGTTTCCGTTAAAAAAAAGAGAGAAAGAAAGAAAAAAGTTCAAAGATCTAAAGTCACATTGACTTGTTCAAGGTGGAAAGCATGAATAAGAAAGGAACAAAAAGCCCCGCTAAGTCGAAATTTGAAAACAAGTCGCTTAGGAAAAAGTTAGGGCATCCCGCTGGACTCCCAAAATTCAAAAGATTTTGTCCAGGCAAAAGTTAGGGAAAAGAAGAGCCTAAAAGGCCAAAAAAAAGATTATTCAATAAAATTTTCATCAAAAGAAGAGGAACAATAATATCAAAAAAACAAAAGCAGCAAAAGTTAAGTGACAGTCATGTTGGAGAATTTGTCGTGATCACTCAACCATTATAAATCCTTTTGAAAGATGAATGCTTGTGATAAGTCAACTGAACTTAGGATTGGAGAATATCATGAAGGGGGTGGGCACCAAATAACTTGAGCCTTGAAAAACTTTTTTTTCTTCTAAAAACCTCGAACCAGGCCACGTTACAACCTCTAAAAGTCCTAACTGAAACAAGGGTTCAACTCGAAAGCATACTACAACAGGATAACGTTTCCTAAATTCCCAAATATGTGTTGCATATCCATGTTGGTATCTTATCACCCTCATTTTGACTTATTTTTTTTTCTAAAAAAAAAGGGGAGAAGGGGAAGAAAAGTTTTGAAAATTTTTGCACTTTGGCCAGTGATTCATTCACAACAGAGATGCGACACTTTGTTAGGATTTTCGACTTCAAGGTTTAAATAATCATCGCATCAGGTCTGTCATTCCCAAAATAAACATCTTCCTGCATGCAAAATATTTGTTTGACATCAAAAAAGTTTACACATTGAACACCTGCAAAGAGCTTAATGATTGTCAAGAAGGGAATTTTTGGACAGAGCCCATGTATGATTAGGACTCTTTTTATCCCCAGGGAAGTTCCCTATTCCCTAGTGAAGTTTCGTTTCCCCAGTGAAGTTTCGGTTCTGCAACGAAGTTTTGTTGCCCCAGGAGTCTTCTTTCAAAAAGCTTCATTCCGAGACTTCAGGTTTGGATATGTTGCACGTCCCCAGTGGAGTCGTTTGAATGGGAATTCACATTCTGAAGAATTTTTAATTCCCCAACAGAATTTCCAGTAGAGATCTCTCGCCTTGACCTCTCATTTCCCAGTCGGTCTATTGACTGGGGCATCCTTATGTTAAGATCTTTTCTTATCCCCAGTAAAGGCAATACTGTATGACTATCTGCATGATCTATCCATTGGTTGCATTCCAAGGAAAATCTCTCTCCAATCAGAATCTTCAACAGAGTTCTATCTCCCTGATGAAGTCCCGTCTCCTCAGCAGAGCTTTGTTCCCCCAGCAAAGGTGTTCACCCTTCATGTCGGTTTTGTTGTCTTGGTGTCATCCTCAACACGGCCGTGCGCCGTCTTTTCCAGAGATTGCAGTCTTGCCCTGATCTTCTCCCTCAATGTCTAATCTTCTCCAGAACCTACAGTGTCGATCAGATCTACTCTAGGAGTTTGTAATTTATTTTTGCAGATCCTCTCAATGTTTGTGGCCCGTTTCTATTAGTTGCTCGGTTGTTACTCCCCGCGAAGCTTCGTCTCTTCGAGGTTCCCTCTCTAGCGGTTCCCCATATTTTATCCTCTCCTTTGGATTTTGCAATTTATTTTTGCAAGTCATTGGCTTCTCAATTAGCCATTCCCTAGTGGAACTTTTAAACATGCATCATTACATAGCATCTACCAAAACGCGTAACATTTCCATATTGCGCTATATAAAAAGAATTCAAACATGCATCGGAGCGTAAGCCGTTTTTGTCTCCGTCATCCCCAGTGATTTTGCTAATACTTTGGATCAAATCTCCAGCGAGGTCTTCGTCCTCATTATATCAATTTACTCCTCATACCAATATCTTTTTTTACTAATAACCATATGTTTAATTAAGTGCCTACTTTTGACTATAGTTCAGTTTTGCCCTGGCACGGTCTTCTCGGGTTTAGTCTTCACTACTCTCTCTGGTTCATTCCAATGTCTATTGATGCACCTTTTGAATACCAGTTTCGTCCTGATATTCGCTTTCAGCAGGTTTTTAGGTGTACACCCTAATCTCCTCGCTTTGGGTCGAGTTTCTCCTTGCCGCCTGTGCATGAAATCCAGTTTTGTCCTGGTAATCCTCTAGTTAGTTTCGCCTAACTAGTTATTGAGTCCAGTTTCATCTCGTTTTTGCTTTCGTACCTTGGACCCTTTGGCGGTGTTCATTTACCGAGTGCAGTGTTTGTACTGCGTCCCTGGTTTGAGATCAGTCTCCTTTGTTCCTTGGATGCTTCTATCAGTTTTCGTCACTGTTTATCCATTGATCTGAGACCAGTAAGTGTTTTGAGAAACATGCTGTTGTACCCCAAAATTTTCCCTCCCATTTCTCAATGATTTCTCATCACAAAGCCCTTGGAGATCAAGATCCAGTTAGGGTTTCATCTGCTCAAGACTTCTCCTTGCACTGTTGACCCAAAATTAGGGTTTGTGTTTGCACTAAGATGTTTTGACCTAAAGTGCCTAAGATGACTTTCATGCTTCATATTGGACTCCCAAGTTTATCCACATCAAGTTTCAAGCCTTGATTCCAAGTTTTGCCCAGTCAATTGGACAGTTGACCTAAAAACCAGCTGTATTGGGGAAAAAGTCAACTGTGGCCAATTGACAGTCAAACCTCATGGAAATTGACCCACATCAACATTATGAACTCATATGAACCATTTGATCAAGTTTGGATCATAATTCCACAAGAAATTTGATCAAATCACCAAAAGGGCAAAATGGTCATTTTTAGGGTTTTGACTGCACAAAGGCAATTTTTGACTGTTTGACCTAGCCAATGGCAAACCAAGCTCACATATGGACTCAAAGACCCCATGGAATCATCTTCACATTCTCAACAAACTCAAAAGATCCCAAGTACACAAGATTGACAGTTGAATTCCCCAGTCAATTGATCAATTTTGACTGTACACTGAAAAGTCAAACTTTGACTTTTTGGTCAAAATCAAGAGTCAAGATTCATTTTTCATAAAAACATGCCAAATCATGAAACTTGTTCACCAAGAAATCACAAAATGCAAATTAGGGTTAGAAATTAGAATTTTTCATAACTTAGAATTTTTCTAAGTTATAAAAAACCCTAATTTTTTCCCAACTTTGCCCCACTTTTTCACCAAGATCCATTTGGATTCAAACAAAAGTCAAAACATGAAAGTTGTAGCTTGTTGCATAATATAAAACTTTGATTCACAAAGTTTTCCCATTTGAGGCTTGTATCTCAAGTTACAAATTTTTGAATAAGGGCACTAAACCATTCTTAACTTAGTGAAATTTTAACCTATTTTGACAAGGTTTTCTACCCAACTTCAAGGCCATTTTCCATACACTTCCACTTGGAATTTCAATTTGCATTTCAAAGATGGATTGTAGTACACATTCCAAGATTTCCAAAATGTCCAAGAACTTCTCAAACAACCTCATAACTTGAGAGAATCGAATTTCACAATTTGGCAAAAACTCACTTTTGAATTGATCATGAACATGTTTCATAACTTAAGCCATTTTCAAGTCAGCATAGTTTGTGCTAAATTACAGGTCCTAAAACCCTTTGACACTCAATAATTCAATGCAAAACCTTTGTTCCAAGGCCTTGTTTCATGAGTTCAAGCATTGCCTAAAGGATTAATCCATTTATAGATAAAGCATTTCTTCCATTTTTGCAAAAGGTAACTTTATGTCCAATTGAAAATCCAAGCAGTACAAATGAGATCTAATTGGCACAAGATTATGAGCAAAACACTCTGATCAAGGAGGGATTATGCAGCTCATTAGGGGGCCTCTACTAACCTAGAACACAACTTGGGCATTTGTTGCTTAAAGTGTAAGTAACTTGGCATATTGTAACACAACTCTCATATCAGCTTGCAAACACTTAAGTGAACTTGTGAAACACACTCAAGACATCTCAACCAAGCTAGTGCACGACCCTAACACCTCTCATACACTCCCAATCTCAGAATCACCTTCAAACTGCAAAAACAGGGCCAGGCCTGCAGTTTGAGTGCCATCTTCCATTTCCCTCAAGCTCTCTTGCCCAAACCAGTTCACACACATTCCCTAGCATCTATGCAAGCTAACCATGACTTGAAACACGACATGTAATCCCTCTAACCAGTTCCACCATTTTCAGTTTCTTGTTTTGCAGGTGAAGTGCTCTAGCACGATTCAAAAGCTTTCAAGACAAAGTAAACATTGGAATAGCATCCCTGGACCTCAAGGAAGCTTTTCCAATCATCACCTTGCACTGAAAGCTTCCTCATTGCCAGATAGAAATTCAACTGAACAGGTATTTTGGTGAACTTCTATCTCTCTTATTAAGCATCATTAGCTCTAAGTTTGTGAATAAACAATGTTCTACTCATGCCACTGAACATGTACATGTTTTTACTTTTCATTTCTTTTTCTTGAGCTGTGAGAATTTAAGGTTTGAAAATGGCATAAAATCTAGGTTAGGATTTGGGGGAGAAGAAATTCTCCCTCATCTTAGAGAGTTAGATCAAGTTCTGCATATGGTTGGATTCGTCTCTTGATGCTGAACATTTTTTATGTTATGAGTTTTCATTAATAAGCCAGGAATCAGGAGTTAGAAGTTTGAGAAGAAGGGCGCGCGTTTTGAACTGGTTTTGTCTGAAGGTTGAAGACAATGTCTTCTTGGGCTGGGCCTGAGTGATTTTCTTATTCACACCACCTTTTTGGTTTTACACCCCCTGAGCCCATTTGCTTTATTTTTAATGTTTTTTGACTTTTTCTTTTTTTAATTGACTCATTTATTTTTTCTCAGCATATTAAAAATATAAAAATATTTTTTCTCATCATTTTTGAATTTATTAGGTATTTATTTGATTTTTTCTTTTAGTTTGTACATAAATAAATAAATATATACTTTTTGTTAAAAATACTAAAATGGCACAAATATATTTTATACACTTTTATCTTATTTTTACTTCCTGAAAATATTTTATAGAAAAATACTTTTTTTATTTTAATATTAAATATTATTAATTAATATATATAATACATATCTTGTAAATAATATAAATATACATATATATATTAATACATTTAGGGTAAAAATACCAAAAATATACATATTTTTATTTTTATTAATATTTAACACTAAAAAAGACATTTTTATAAATATACTATATTTTATTTTATTTTTGTATGTAAATAGTAAATATTATATGAATTAATTGATTAATATCCCTTTTTGATTAAAAATTAGGGTTTTGCCCTAAATTTGAAAATACTCCAAAAATAATACCTTTTTATTCCTCTTTTTATTTTCACATAAATAATATTCTTTTTTTTCATACATATAAAAATTCTTTTTACATTTTGCATATTTATTTCAATTTCCATTTAATTATACAATTATTTGTCTTGTAAATATTCAAAGAAAATGATGTAATAGTTAGGTTTAAATTCTTGTCTAAATATATCCCATTTGAAACATTGTACCCCCCTCCCCATATTATTGTGTTGTAATAGTGTAGGAATTTAAATTTCTCACTTTAATGCTTTCTAAACCTACCATGCTAGAATTAGGGTTTGTATGCGAATAAAACGAACAAAATAGTTTGACCTAATTTCAAGATAAATAAGCATGAAAATGGACAACACATTTCACACTTGCACCCCTATGGTATTCCACTTTGTTACCTTCAAATAATTGGGCCATATTGCATGTTGAATTTCTTTGGGTAAAACAAACAATCAAATGATCATAGTCCCTCAAAATGTTGCCTAAATGAATGATCAAGTCCCTTTTAAAGAAAAAAATTGCCCAAAGACATTTAACACTATTGCAATTATGGTCTAAACGATGACCCGCGCCCGTCCCTTTCACCTCCTAAGACAAGATTGTCCACCAAATGCAATGGTGGAACAAAATTGTCAAAAGGTTTAAAACATAACAAAAACCCTTGAGAAAACTTTAGGGTAGATAACTCTTAAGTACTTGTCAATTTGCAAAGAAAACACTTGCCTAATTTCAAACTACACTTCACAAACACTTTCAAAATAAACTTTCAAGAAACCTTGAAACATCTTTTCAAAAGACAAAACACCTTTTGTAAAACATTCGAGTAAAGAATTGTTACAAGGGTAGCCTATACAAGGCATCTTTTCAAAACATTTTCAAAACCACACATCAAGCACCATTTCAAACAATTGAAAACCAAGGAAAGTTGATCTAAGCAAGTACCTAAGAGCCCATGGATAACCATGGATAGAAAGGGTGCTAATACCTTCCCTTTCTATAATCTACTCCCCGAACCCAAGAAAAATCTCAAAGGTTTTTGCTGTGCTTTTTAAACCTTTCCTTAGGATAAAATAAAAAGTCGGTGGCGACTCTTGCTCAACCGAAACATTTGCAAAAACAAACGCAAAACCCTAGTCAGTTCTCCCACCGTATCACAGAACTGGAGACTCTGCTGGGGATAATACTTAAAAGTGGAGTAACCTTAGGGCTTAGATCACCCTCTTGCATGACTAATTGTTTGATTTGTTTGCTTTATACTTTGGCTCTATTGTTTGGGTTTGCAATCCTACACCCGGATTTTGGGAAACATTCATAGATAGCAATACGTTGTGGAAACTGTGCAGGGTATACCGAAACGGTCGAAGCAATAGCTATATTAGTGCGACATATTTGTGAGTACCGGTAACCCTTGAGTTCAATCAAGGAAAGTACGGGGCCGCTGAGTGATGTCACTAAGCACTAATGACCTAGAACCTTAATTGACCATCTTGGCCTTTTATTAGGGGTAGTGAGATGACCGGCTTTGGTGCAGTCCGAAGTTGGTAGATACTCGATACTACACTCATTGAGGGCTGTTTTCTTGGAATATTTTGGTCGCTAGTTAAGTGGCTAAACCAAAACCATGAACAATGAAAACAATCCAGTGATATTGAGCTCCTTAGAACCCGGTTACTATTTATAGGACAGGTTTTTTAAGCCAACTACACTCAAGAGGGTACTTACCTATGAAACCCCATGCAAGCCTGAAACTAGGGTTTGGTGTGATTTGCTTGTACATATGTTTTGTGCATACATCATAAACATCATGAAACATCATATGCATTCACTAACCATTTCAAGGGTTTGGATATTCATCTTTGTTCTCGTTTTACAGGTCATGGAAGTTCCTCGCAGAAATACCATTCAAGTCAACCTTGTGAGAATCTCTCCTCAACTCAAGGAGCTCACCTCAAGAATTCCGGAAAATTCATCCTTCAGTGAAAGACATGGTAGACTGCTCAGCCTAGTCAACACCAACATTGAAGGAGACATGATGAAAGTGCTATTCCAATTCTTTGACCCTCTTCACCACTGTTTCACTTTCCCTGATTATCAGTTGGTACCCACTTTGGAGGAGTTTCCTCAACTCCTGAGAATTTCTATCCTTAATCAACTACCCTTCAACGGTACGGAAAAGGAACCAAAGTCGGAAGATGTTGCTCGAGCATTACATCTACAACCATTCGACATCAAGGGGCATTGGGAAACCAGAAGCGGCGTCAAGGGATTCTTAGCAAAATTCTTGTTTGAGAAGTCACAAGAATGTTGGAACTCATTGGACCTACAAGCCTTTGAAGAGATTGTGGCACTCCTTATCTATGGGTTGGTCTTGTTCCCAAATCCTGACCAATTGGTAGATGTCAACGCCGTCAAAATCTTCTTGTCCAGAAATCCTATACCAACATTGCTTGGGGACATCCTTCACTCATTTTACACACGAACAATGAGAAAGAGAGGTGTTCTCATGTGTTGTACTCCTATCCTTGCAAGGTGGTTTATTTCGCACCTTCCGCAATCTGTCTTGAAGAATGACCAAGGTACAAGGTGGTCCCAACGGTTGATGACTCTTACTCATTCTGATGTGCATTGGTGTTCTTGGTCCAGAGAAAATGTCATCATTGTCGATCGTTGCGGAGAATTTCCTAATGTTCCTTAACTTGGAATCAGGGGAGGTATCACCTATAACCCTTGCCTAGCTTTGAGGCAATTTGGATATGCACGGAGGGATGGCCCTCATGACATGTTGATTCCTAACCTAGTTTTTGACTTCGACAACGATGCGCAAGGACTTCGCCAAAGATTCATCAGAGCTTGGGGAAAACTCAACAAGGTTGATAGCAAGACTCTGGGACACAAGAACTCCATCCCTCTTGAGCCCTATCTCAAGTGGGTACGAGCCCGAGCCCAAAGTCTGATAATGCCTTATCCTCATGTACTCCCAGTGATTAAAGAGCCCGTCAACGAAGGAGAGGTCCCCTACACCATCCTACATCCAGACATGCCTACATCGTGGGAGGAAATGCAGAAAAGTTGGATTCAGCTCAAGGAAGAACGAAATACTTTTGAAGCTAGCTTCTACGCCAGTGAGAAGAAGGTTCTAGAGCTTACCCGCCGACTCCACGAGCAAGAGGCCCTCAACATCTACATCGCACCAAAGAGGATGCGCAATGTCTTTCTGCCTTAAGAAGTTTATTTTGTAATATTTGGCCCATGGGGCATTTATGTACTAACAAATTTCTTCTTATTAATATGACGTGCGTTCTTCTTTGTCTGAAACAATTTTGAATGTTCTAAATCCTTGAATGCATTGCATACATAAGCATACCATTCATCATGTGCATAAGCAGGTCTCACTCCAGGTTTCCTTATCTGTCTGCTGTTTATTTCAGTAGGATGGATCTCGAGCAAACAGTTAAAGACCTACAAGCTCAGAATGCACAGTTCCAGCAACTCCTGTTGACCTTGGCTAAAGGTCAGGAGGATATCAAGACTCAATTGGGGAATAAGGACCCAGTGAAAAAGAAGAAAAAGAGGATTGGGGTGGCTACTTTGGGGAGAAGATTTGACGGAGAAGCTCGAAGAGTGCTTGAATTTCCTCCTACTTCTGATGAAGGGACTAGTAAGAGAGATGGAGCTGCGGTGCCTTCCGAGTCTGATGCGGAAGAAGAAGAGGTTGAAGAGGATGAGGATTATTCTGACCAGCAATACCCTCCAGCTGATGATAAATACAAAGGGTTAGAAGACAGATTGGCCGCCATGGAATTACAAAGAGTACCGGGCTTGGACTTTGAAGACTTGGGTTTGGTTTCCGGGATTGTGATTCCCCCAAAATTCAAAGTGCCAATGTTTGTGAGGTATGATGGGTTGTCCTGTCCCAAAATGCATCTCAGGTCCTACGTGAGAAAGATTCAACCCTATACGGCAGATAAGAATCTTTGGATTCATTTCTTTCAAGACAGCCTTTCGGGAGCTCAGTTGGAGTGGTTTTATCAACTAGAAGGAACCAGTGTCAGAAATTGGGAGGATTTGGCCACCGCTTTTTACAAACAATACCAATATAATTCTGATCTTGCTCCTACTCGTACCCAACTTCAGGGTATGTCATTAGGAACAAGTGAGGGATTCAAAGAATATGCACAAAAATGGAGGGATTTGGCTGGCAGGGTGCAGCCTCCTTTAACCGATCGTGAGCTCGTTGATATGTTTCTTGGGACCCTATCTGGGCCATTTTTCAATCATCTAATTGGTAACTCTTCCGCGGGGTTTACCGATTTGATCTTAACAGGCGAAAGAATAGAAGCTGGCATCAAGTCAGGAAAGATTCAGAAGGGTGTTGCTGCAAGTGTTGAGAAGAAGCCTTTTAAGAAGGAATCAGTTGTGGTATATTCTCAGAGAAGAGCAGGGAAGACGGAGCGTCGGCCAACTGTGGGGGCCGTAATGATTCAAAACACTCCAAGCGAGCAGCCTCGCTATAACCAGTCCAGACCAAATCAACAACGAGTGGAACGGCCACAACGGCAGTTCACCCGTATTAATATGACTCCAGCGCAAGTGCTTCCCCATCTGTTGAAGTTGAATCTTGCAACCATCAAGGAGGCACCAAAGAATGTGAATACGTCCTCTCCGCATTATCATGCCAATGCTAAATGCGCCTACCATTCAGACAGTGTTGGACACGACACAAATGATTGCTGGGCACTTAAGCATAAAATCCAAGACCTGATAGAGGCTAAGGAGGTAGAGTTTGACGCTCCAGAGAAGCCTAATGTAATATCTGCACCCATGCCGAAGCACGGCCGAAATGTCAATGCCATTGAAGAAGATTTGTATGTTGCTGATGTCAGTGATCTGACTACTCCACTGCTAACCATTAAGTTGAATTTGTTAAGGGCCGGGATCTTCCCGGGATGTAAAGAAGACTACTACTATTGTTACTCTCTGCCATTTGATTGTCCGCTACTGAAGAAAGGCATCCAAGGCCTTATGGATAGTCGACAAATTTTGTTCGAAAAAGTTTCTGTTGTTCCAGTTCATACTGAAGATGTCTCAATCATAACCATTCACGCCAATCTTTCCAAGGTCGTCAAAAAGCCTGTTAAGATTATGCCAACTACGAAATCTGTTCCTTTGAAGATAACAATGCCAGGGCCTGTTCCCTATGTTTCTGAGAAGTCGATACCTTGGAACTATGGCGGTGACATCTACTACCATGGTATTAAGCAAATCGAAGTAATTGAAGAAAGTTCAGATGATGATGAAGCCAGCATTAGCAACATTGCGGGCACTAGCAAAATCACCAGGAGCGGGAGAATATTTTCTCCAGAGATTGCCCCTTCAAGAGCAGTCTTTGGACCCTCATCAACTAACGAGGTCATCCCTGCACCAATAAAACTCTCCGCTAGAACTCCTCTGATTGAAGACATTTTTGTTCCTAGTACTTTCTCTCCTACCGCTGCTGACAAAGGTAAGGGAATCCAAGATGAGCCCGTCAGGACGAGGGCTCAACCCTTGGTAATCCCGGAAACCTCCAAGAAGGAAATGGACGAGATTTTGAGGATAATCAAAAGAAGTGATTACGATGTGGTGGAACAGCTGGGGAAAACCCCCTCCAAGATCTCCATGCTGGCACTACTACTTTGCTCAGAAGCGCACGCTAAAGCCCTGATAAAATTCCTGAAGGCAGCTCATGTGCCCCAGGAAACCTCTGCGGATCAATTTCAGAATTGCGTGGCTAGCCTGACTGCGAACAATGGATTAGGTTTTTCTGATGCCGACCTAACTCCTAAAGGTAGAAATCACAATGATGCTTTGCACATTTCAATTGAGTGTCGAGGAACTACTCTCGCACATGTCTTGGTTGATACTGGTTCGTCGCTGAATGTTTTGCCTAAGAAGGCCTTGGACCGGCTAGATTGTGAAGGGTTGGAATTGAAGCCGAGTGATATTGTTGTCAGAGCTTTCGATGGTTCGAAGAGAATGGTCCATGGAGAGGTTGAAATTCCCATCAAGATAGGCACCGAGGTGTTTAAATCCACCTTCTATGTGATGGACATCCGTCCATCATATTCTTGCCTGCTGGGTAGACCTTGGATACATCATGCTGGGGCAGTCACCTCCTCCTTACATCAGATGTTGAAGTATCCTGTTAAGGGAAAGATCATTACCGTCCATGGCGAAGAAGAGTACACGATTAGCCACTTAAATTCTTTCCGGTATGTGGAGGTTGAAGGAGAATTCATCGAGACACCATTTCAACATTTCGAAGAAGTCCTTCCTGAAATAGCAGTAGCGAAGTTGACGGCTGAGACACCGAGGCAGATGGCCAGGATGGCATCTCTGGAGGATGCAAGGGCCGCAATAAAAGAAGGGAAGAATTCAGCATGGGGGCAGTTACCCGACTTTTCGCATAAGACTGACAAGTTTGGGTTAGGGTTCACAGCCGCCGGCCAGAAAGCTATGCGTCGTGCGAAGATTGAAAGGGCGCCAGTCAAAATTTCTCCCTACGGAATTAACGCCCTGGAAGATGAAGACAAGGAGAGCAACATCGAAGAGTGGATCTATCCAACTGTCAAAGGAGGATTGAGCAATTGGGAGGCTAAGGACTTTGTCCCCATCACTTTTATTCATCAGTAATTTATCTGTTAAACATTTCTTATTTGGTCTGTAATATTTACTTTCAAACAATCTGTACACTATCTTTTCACCTCCTGCCTTGCCCGGGGCATGTAGGTCCATTTGTAAGGGTTTCGATTATTTTTCATATCCATATGCCATGTTTAATGATTCATTGGACGTTTTTCATTTGATAAACTGCTTATGTTCATTTTCTTTCCTTTTGCATTTTTTGTTTAAGGATGGCTATCCCTTACACACACCCACACTCACCAATGCAGGTACCCATCCACTCCGGATTCCATGGGTGACTATTCTGCTATATCTTCCAATAACTCTGAAGATCTGGTCAATCTAGCCGAGTATGAAGATGACGAAGGTTGTGAAGTACCCGGGGAACTAGCCAGACTTCTGCAACAAGAGGAAAGGGCCATCTTACCGCATGAAGAGCCATTGGAAACTGTTAACTTGGGAACCGAGGAAGACCGGAAGGAGGTGCAAGTGGGTGCCAATCTGAAACCGAGTGTCAAGGAACGCCTGATACAGTTGTTGAATGAGTATGTTGAAATCTTCGCTTGGTCTTATGAAGACATGCCGGGTTTAGACACAGACATCGTGGTTCACCGTCTCCCCACAAGAGAGGATTGTCCGCCGATCAAGCAAAAAGTTCGCCGAATGAGGCCTGACATGTCTGAAAAGATCAAGGCAGAAGTAATGAAGCAATTCGATGCTGGCTTTCTGGCTATTACGTCCTATCCTCAATGGGTCGCTAACATTGTGCCGGTACCTAAGAAAGATGGCAAAGTCAGAATGTGTGTGGACTACCGGGATTTGAATAGGGCCAGTCCCAAAGATGATTTCCCGCTACCTCACATTGATATCCTGATCGACAATACAGCTCAACATAAAGTGTTTTCCTTCATGGATGGATTCTCGGGCTACAATCAAATCAAAATGGCCCCCGAGGATATGGAGAAAACTACTTTTGTCACACAATGGGGCACTTTCTGTTACAAGGTGATGTCGTTCGGGCTGAAGAACGCAGGGGCAACTTATCAACACGCCATGGTAGCTTTGTTCCATGATATGATACATCATGAGATTGAAGTTTACGTAGATGATATGATAGCTCGGTCACAAACAGAGGAAGAGCACCTTGAACATCTAGAAAAGCTGTTTGCCAGATTGAAAGAATACAAGCTCAGGCTGAATCCAAGTAAATGTATTTTTGGAGTTAGGTCTGGTAAACTCCTGGGATTCATTGTAAGCAACAAAGGCATTGAAGTCGATCCCGCAAAAGTGAAAGCAATACAAGAAATGCCTGCTCCCCGTACTGAAAAGGAGGTTAGAGGGTTCTTGGGGCGCTTAAACTATATTGCCAGATTCATCTCACATCTGACTTCTACCTGTGAGCCAATCTTCAAACTCTTGAAGAAAGATCAGGTAGTCGAATGGAACAACGATTGCCAAGCTGCTTTTGATAGAATCAAGGAGTATTTGCTAGAACCTCCTATTCTGATGCCACCCGTCGAAGGAAGACCATTGATCATGTATTTGACCGTCTTGGATAATTCAATGGGGTGTGTTTTGGGCCAACATGACGAGTCTGGTCGAAAAGAGCATGCTATTTATTACCTTAGCAAAAAGTTTACCGACTGTGAGACTCGCTACTCACTGCTCGAGAAAACTTGCTGCGCTTTGGTATGGGCTGCTCGCCGACTAAGACAGTATATGTTGACTCATACTACCTTGTTGATTTCCAAAATGGATCCTATCAAGTATATCTTCGAAAAGCCCGCTTTATCTGGAAGGATAACTAGATGGCAAATGATCTTAACTGAGTATGACATCCAGTACACCACCCAAAAAGCTATAAAAGGGAGTGTATTAGCTGACCATCTGGCTCATCAGGCTATCGAAGACTATCAACCCATGAGATTTGACTTCCCAGACGAGGACATCATGAATTTGGACAACGTTGAAGGTGACGGACCGTATGACGGACCTGAAAAGGGATCCCGATGGACCCTGTACTTTGATGGTGCTTCAAATGCGCTTGGAAACGGTATTGGCGCAGTACTCATTTCTCCGGAAGGTTTTCACACACCTTTCATGGCCCGACTTTGCTTCAGCTGCACAAACAACATGGCTGAGTATGAAGCCTGCATCTTTGGTCTCAAGGCTGCTATAGACTTGGGGATCAAATCTTTGATCGTATTTGGGGACTCGGCTTTGGTTATCAGTCAAATCAAAGGAGAATGGGATACCAAACATCCTAATCTCGTCCCATACAAAGAACATGTCCTGACATTGTTGCCGCATTTCGAGCAAATTACCTTCGAGCATTTCCCGCGAGAAGAGAATCGGCTAGCAGATGCTCTAGCCACAATGTCCTCCATGTTTAAACTCAACTGGGATAACGAGGCTCCCCAAATCACCATTGAGCGAATGGATGAACCTGCGCACTGTCACGAGATTAATACCAAAGAAGTAGTGGAACAACCCTGGTTCCATGAAATCAAAAGGTATCTCGAGACTAGAGATTATCCTGAAGGAGCTTCCGTAAATGACAAGAAGTTCTTAAGGAAATTCGCTGCTAAGTTCTTCCTGAGCAACGGCATCCTTTACAAACGAAGCCATGATTGTGTATTACTCTGATGCGTAGATAAAGCTGAAGCAGAGTTGATTATGACTGATATACACAGCGGCACATTCGGCACTCACTTGAGCGGGCATACAATGGCTAAGAAGATCCTAAGGGCAGGCTATTACCGGTCTACCATGGAAGCTGACTGCCATCAACATTCCCGTACTTGCCACAAGTGTCAAGTCTATGCTGACAAAGTTCATATCCCTCCGGTTCCTCTCAACGGCCTGACTGCTCCGTGGCCCTTTGCAATGTGGGGGATTGATATGATTGGAGAGATCAAGCCCACGGCTTCCAACGGACATCGCTTCATCCTGGTTGCCATTGACTACTTCACTAAATGGGTCGAAGCAGCTTCCTTCGCCTCTGTCACTAAAAATGTGGTTGCCCGCTTTATCAAGCAAAATCTCATATGTCGGTATGGTGTTCCAGACAGGATCATCACAGACAATGGTACAAATCTGAATAACACAATGATCACTGCATTGTGCGAACAGTTCAAGATTTATCATCACAATTCATCTCCCTATCGGCCGAAGATGAACGGTGTTGTTGAAGCTGCGAACAAAAACATTAAGAAAATCATTCAGAAAATGACAGTCACTTACAAAGACTGGCATGAGATGTTACCGTTTGCTCTGCATGGATACCGTACGACGGTACGTACTTCAACCGGGGCAACCCCATTTTCTTTGGTTTATGGCATGGAAGCTGTTTTGCCTATGGAAGTCTAGATCCCTTCTCTAAGGATTATGAAGGATGCAGGTTTGAATGAAGATGATTGGATGCAGACCCGACTTGATCAACTCAATCTGATCGACGAAAAGCGACTTGCTGCTATATGCCATGGTCAGACGTATCAAAAGCGAATGATCAAGGCCTTCAATAAGAAAGTCAGACGTCAAGTGTATCAAGTCGGAGACCTCGTAATCAAGCGGATTATCTTGCCGCAAAGTGATCCCAGGGGCAAATGGACTCCTACATATGAAGGACCATTTGTGATCAAGAGCATATTTTCTGGTGGTGCAATGATTCTGACCACCATGGACGGCGACGATTTGCCGCACCCTGCGAACGCAGACATAGTCAAAAGATACTACGCATAAAATAACCCGACAAGTCGAAAACCCGAAAGGGCGGCTTGGGCAAAAATGGGCATCCCGGTGAGCCGAAAACCCGAAAGGGCGGTTCAGGCAAAAATTAGGGATAAAAAAAAAATCTATACACCCGGCAAGTCGAAAACCCGAAAGGGCGGCTTGGGCAAAAATGGGTATCCCGGTGGATCGAAAACCCGAAAGGGCGATTCAGGCAAAAGTTAGGGAATTAAAGTGTATGACTATGTCTCGACGGATCACTTCAAAGACAATCTCTTCATCAACCGGTTCCAGGCTTCTGATCAATCCAGTCATCGTCAAACGAAGCATTGAATGGACAGATATTCAGGGTTGTGAAAGCTATAGCGGAATGGAATCCCATGGAATTACTTCACATAGCCATCTTTATTTTGTATAAACCTTTCAAATATTTACGGCAAAATCCTCTTACTAGGATGATTGTCTCCTTTGTACAAATATACTCATAGAAAATCAATACAAATACTTTTCCCAGAAATTTGTGTCATTTCCCTTTCTTTTCTCTTGCACTATTTGTTTATTTTGAGAAACGTCCAATGTTTTGTTAAATAGGAATATGCATTTGAAACACAATCGTTTCCTTATGAACCAAGAAAGAGGATCACTGATAAGTCGAAGGTACGGTTGGATAACCCGATACCCTTTTAAAGGAAACCCCCGGGAGATTTGGAATCCATATCCCTAGCAAGTCTTGAAGCTCATCCCCAGTAGATTCTGGAAGCTTATCCCCTGCAGAGTACGGACGTCTCTCCCAAGTTTTATTCAAAGTTATTCCTCCCAGGGACTTATAACTGGGTTATCCTCAGCTAACAACCACGGAAGATCGCGCTCGCCAAAATTCTTCCTATCCCCAGCGGAGTTCATCAAAATTCCCCAGCAGTAACTTATCTTTACAATCCCCCAGCCAGAGGATCCTCAGGAATCCAATTTCCCTCAGAAATTAAGTTTCAATATCCCCAGCGGAGCCAGACTAATGAAACTTTTCCCCACAGAGTTTTAGGAAGGAAAATCTTGAGTTCCCCAGTGAAGTCGCCAGAGATACTTCCCGCCAAACTGAAGATTCTCAGTCTTGCATCCCCGGCATAAGTCTACTAGATTGGTACTCCCCAGTAGAAGTCATCAGGATTTCCCCAGAGGTTTGGTATACAACCCAAGCTCTTTGTTCCCCAGCAACAGCCAAGGATTTGTTCTTCCCGACAGCGGTCAAGTTGTTCTTATCTTCAGTCATCCAGGATTCATCTATCCCCAGCAAGACAGCTCATCAGCTTACATACGCATTCATTGCATTCATATCATAAACATTCGTATAACATATATTGCATCATGCATTTCATGCAACATAATTCTGTGTTTAGCTAACATTTTGTCCGAACAGGATAAGAATAAAAGGCTATCATTAACAGTTTCAGATGCAGTTTTACACGGACCCCTCGTCAAGCAACCCTACGCCGTTGCTTATTCAACTTCAAGATTTCTGAAAACAGTTTACGGGTTCTCCAAGTAACGGATGTTAACCTATCGCTTGTTCAGTTTCTTCTCCAGACTTCTGAAAACAGTATGGATTCTTCCCAACAACGGATGTCAATCTATCACTTGTTCAGATGCAACCTTTTGAAAACAGTTTACGGACGCTTCCCAACATCGGATGCTGCTCCATTGCTTATTCAACTTCAAGATTTCTGAAAACAGTTCACGAATTCTCCAAGTAACGGATGTTAACCTATCGCTTGTTCAGACTCTTCTCAAACTTCTGAAAACAGTTTACGGACGCTTCCCAACAACGGATGCTGCTCCATTGCTTATTCAACTTCAAGATTTCTGAAAACAGTTCACGGGTTCTCCAAGTAATGGATGTTAACCTATCGCTTGTTCAGACTCTTCTCAAACTTCTGAAAACAGTTTACGGACGCTTCCCAACAACGGATGTTGCTTCATTGCTTATTCAACTTCAAGATTTCTGAAAACAGTTCACGGGTTCTCCAAGTAACAGATGTTAACCTATCGCTTGTTCAGACTCTTCTCAAACTTCTGAAAACAGTTTACGGATTACTCCCAACAACGGATGTCAATCTATTGCTTATTCAGACCCTCAGTTCAGAAATGGTCCAAAGCATGGACACCTTCCTGATACTCATTCCAGATGGCATCTCTAAGCCCATCCCCGACAAGTCTCTGTCACTCTTCCAGATGGCATCATTAAGCCCATCTCCAAATGGCATCTCTAAGCCCATTCCCACATCCATTACTTTGATGAGTGCAAATTTCCGGGCACTCTAGTGTCCAATCTCCTTTTTACCTCGAGTCACGAAAGGCAAACTTGCCAATCTAAATCTTCGGATTAAAGAAGATTGAACAGGGGCAACTGTTGTACCCCAAAATTTGCCCTCCCATTTCTCAATTATTTCTCATCACAAAGCCCTTGGAGATCAAGATCCAGTTAGGGTTTCATCTGCTCAAGACTTCTCCTTGCACTGTTGACCCAAAATTAGGGTTTGTGTTTGCACTAAGATGTTTTGACCTAAAGTGCCTAAGATGACTTTCATGCTTCATATTGGACTCCCAAGTTTATCCACATCAAGTTTCAAGCCTTGATTCTAAGTTTTGCCCAGTCAATTGGACAGTTGACCTAAAAACCAACTGTATTGGGGAAAAAGTCAACTGTGGCCAATTGACAGTCAAACCTCATAGAAATTGACCCACATCAACATTATGAACTCATATGAACCATTTGATCAAGTTTGGATCACAATTCCACAAGAAATTTGATCAAATCACCAAAAGGGCAAAATGGTCATTTTTAGGGTTTTGACTGCACAAAGGCAATTTTTGACTGTTTGACCTAGCCAATGGCAAACCAAGCTCACATATGGACTCAAAGACCCCATGGAATCATCTTGACATGCTCAACAAACTCAAAAGATCCCAAGTACACAAGATTGACAGTTGAATTCCCCAGTCAATTGATCAATTTTGACTGTACACTGAAAAGTCAAACTTTGACTTTTTGGTCAAAATCAAGAGTCAAGATTCATTTTTCATCAAAACATGCCAAATCATGAAACTTGTTCACCAAGAAATCACAAAATGCAAATTAGGGTTAGAAATTAGAATTTTTCATAACTTAGAATTTTTCTAAGTTATAAAAAACCCTAATTTTTTCCCAACTTTGCCCCACTTTTTCACCAAGATACATTTGGATTCAAACAAAAGTCAAAACATGAAAGTTGTAGCTTGTTGCATAATCTACAACTTTGATTCACAAAGTTTTCCCATTTGAGGCTTGTATCTCAAGTTACAAATTTTTGAATAAGGGCACTAAACCATTCTTAACTTAGTGAAATTTTAACCTATTTTGACAAGGTTTTCTACCCAACTTCAAGGCCATTTTCCATACACTTCCACTTGGAATTTCAATTTGCATTTCAAATATGGATTGTAGTACACATTCCAATCTTTCCAAAATGTCCAAGAACTTCTCAAACAACCTCATAACTTGAGAGAATCGAATTTCACAATTTGGCAAAAACTCACTTTTGAATTGATCATGAACATGTTTCATAACTTAAGCCATTTTCAAGTCAGCATAGTTTGTGCTAAATTACAGGTCCTAAAACCCTTTGACACTCAATAATTCAATGCAAAACCTTTGTGCCAAGGCCTTGTTTCATGAGTTCAAGCATTGCCTAAAGGATTAATCCATTTATAGATAAAGCATTTCTTCCATTTTTGCAAAAGGTAACTTTATGTCCAATTGAAAATCCAAGCAGTACAAATGAGATCTAATTGGCACAAGATTATGAGCAAAACACTCTGATCAAGGAGGGATTATGCAGCTCATTAGGGGGCCTCTACTGACCTAGAACACAACTTGGGCATTTGTTGCTTAAAGTGTAAGTAACTTGGCAAATTGTAACACAACTCTCATATCAGCTTGCAAACACTTAAGTGAACTTGTGAAACACACTCAAGATATCTCAACCAAGCTAGTGCACGACCCTAACACCTCTCATACACTCCCAATCTCAGAATCACCTTCAAACTGCAAAAACAGGGCCAGGCCTGCAGTTTGAGTGCCATCTTCCATTTCCCTCAAGCTCTCTTGCCCAAACCAGTTCACACACATTCCCTAGCATCTATGCAAGCTAACCATGACTTGAAACACGACCTGTAATCCCTCTAACCAGTTCCACCATTTTCAGTTTCTTGTTTTGCAGGTGAAGTGCTCTAGCACGATTCAAAAGCTTTCAAGACAAAGTAAACATTGGAATAACATCCCTGGACCTCAAGGAAGCTTTTCCAATCATCACCTTGCACTGAAAGCTTCCTCATTGCCAGATAGAACTTCAACTGAACAGGTATTTTGGTGAACTTCTATCTCTCTTATTAAGCATCATTAGCTCTAAGTTTGTGAATAAACAATGTTCTACTCATGTCACTGAACATGTACATGTTTTTACTTTTCATTTCTTTTGCTTGAGCTGTGAGAATTTAAGGTTTGAAAATGGCAGAAAATCTAGGTTAGGATTTGGGGGAGAAGAAATTCTCCCTCATCTTAGAGAGTTAGATCAAGTTCTGCATATGGTTGGATTCGTCTCTTGATGCTGAACATTTTTTATGTTATGAGTTTTCATTAATAAGCCAGGAATCAGGAGTTAGAAGTTTGAGAAGAAGGGCGTGCGTTTTGAACTGGTTTTGTCTGAAGGTTGAAGACAATGTCTTCTTGGGCTGGGCCTGAGAGATTTTCTTATTCACACCACCTTTTTGGTTTTACACCCCCTGAGCCCATTTGCTTTATTTTTAATGTTTTTTGACTTTTTCTTTTTTTAATTGACTCATTTATTTTTTCTCAGCATATTAAAAATATAAAAATATTTTTTCTCATCATTTTTGAATTTATTAGGTATTTATTTGATTTTTTCTTTTAGTTTTGTACATAAATAAATAAATATATACTTTTTGTTAAAAATACTAAAATGGCACAAATATATTTTATACACTTTTATCTTATTTTTACTTCCTGAAAATATTTTATAGAAAAATACTTTTTTTATTTTTATATTAAATATTATTAATTAATATATATAATACATATCTTGTAAATAATATAAATATACATATATATATTAATACATTTAGGGTAAAAATACCAAAAATATACATATTTTTATTTTTATTAATATTTAACACTAAAAAAGACATTTTTATAAATATACTATATTTTATTTTATTTTTGTATGTAAATAGTAAATATTATATGAATTAATTGATTAATATCCCTTTTTGATTAAAAATTAGGGTTTTGCCCTAAATTTGAAAATACTCCAAAAATAATACCTTTTTATTCCTCTTTTTATTTTCACATAAATAATATTCTTTTTTTTCATACATATAAAAATTATTTTTACATTTTGCATATTTATTTCAATTTCCATTTAATTATACAATTATTTGTCTTGTAAATATTCAAAGAAAATGATGTAATAGTTAGGTTTAAATTCTTGTCTAAATATATCCCATTTGAAACATTGTACCCCCCTCCCCATATTATTGTGTTGTAATAGTGTAGGAATTTAAATTTCGCACTTTAATGCTTTCTAAACCTACCATGCTAGAATTAGGGTTTGTATGCGAATAAAACGAACAAAATAGTTTGACCTAATTTCAAGATAAATAAACATGAAAATGGACAACACATTTCACACTTGCACCCCTAGGATATTCCACTTTGTTGCCTTCAAATAATTGGGCCATATTGCATGTTGAATTTCTTTGGGTAAAACAAACAATCAAATGATCATAGTCCCTCAAAATGTTGCCTAAATGAATGATCAAGTCCCTTTTAAAGAAAAAAAATTGCCCAAAGACATTTAACATTATTGCAATTATGGTCTAAACGATGACCCGCGCCCGTCCCTTTCACCTCCTAAGACAAGATTGTCCACCAAATGCAATGGTGGAACAAAATTGTCAAAAGGTTTAAAACATAACAAAAACCCTTGAGAAAACTTTAGGGTAGATAACTCTTAAGTACTTGTCAATTTGCAAAGAAAACACTTGCCTAATTTCAAACTACACTTCACAAACACTTTCAAAATAAACTTTCAAGAAACCTTGAAACATCTTTTCAAAAGACAAAACACCTTTTGTAAAACATTCGAGTAAAGAATTGTTACAAGGGTAGCCTATACAAGGCATCTTTTCAAAACATTTTCAAAACCACACATCAAGCACCATTTCAAACAATTTAAAACCAAGGCAAGTTGATCTAAGCAAGTACCTAAGAGCCCATGGATAACCATGGATAGAAAGGGTGCTAATACCTTCCCTTTCTATAATCTACTCCCCGAACCCAAGAAAAATCTCAAAGGTTTTTGCTGTGCTTTTTAAACCTTTCCTTAGGATAAAATAAAAAGTCGGTGGCGACTCTTGCTCAATCGAAACATTTGCAAAAACAAACGCAAAACCCTAGTCAGTTCTCCCACCGTATCACACATGCACTCTCATCACTTTGCTATGGGTCGAGTTTTGCCTCGCTACCCGTGCGTGAAATCTAGTTTTGTCCTGGTACTCATCTAGTTTAGTTTCGTCTAACTTGTTATTGAGTCAATTTTCTTCTCGCTTTTGTTTCTCATTTCTGAGATTTTGTCAGTTCCTTCATACTGTCTATCTTAGTTGAGATTAGCAAGTGCTCCTAGAATCACGCACTCTAGCGACTTTTGCTTTGGGTCGAGCTCAGAGTTTCGCCTCCTCACCTGCGTATGTTTTCTTTTCCAGAGCTTAGTTTCACCTATACACTGTGGTTTTAGTTTTATCTCACTTTTTTTTGAAGTCTAGTTTTGCCCTGGCACGTTTGTCGCGAAGTGTATTTGTGTCTACTCTTCTTTGTTTTGTTCTGTTTCAACATGCGTTACAACTTCATTCTAATGCATGTCTTAGGGGATTTCCTGTTTATTTTTATTTCTTCTTCAAAAGTGTAAATTTTCTGGTTCTTTCGTATTCAAACATCTTCAACCTTGTACGCTCGAAGTTGTCACTTTTCTCACTTACCATGTTGAAGATATTTGAATAGGGGCAGCTGTTGCACCCCAAAATTTATCCTCTTGATTTAGGCTTATGTTTCATCATGAACACCATATTGCATTGCATTCATACATTGTGATAGGATCAAAGTACTTTGGTTATCAAGTCTTCCTCAAGCATTGAAAGTTATTTGCTTTAGCAAGTTGCTCAAGAAGAACCTTATCATCTACACCTTTGGATCTTTCAAGCTCAAAAGTTAGTTGCTTATCTCAAGATATCTTATCCATCCCCTTGGATCATCAGAGGATTGAAGTATGTGTTTGATTATAAGAAGGAATCACTCCTTTGATTCACCGTCAAATTAGGGTTTTTCTTGATCAAGGCTATTGATCAATGTACAAGTGTTGATTTGGAAGCTACAACATTTCATTGGTATTTGGAAGGTCTTTGTCCAAGAATTTGGCTAGGATGCCCAGAAGATTTGAAGTTTTGGACATGGTTCATCAGTCTCCTAAGATGTTAACCAAATTTAGGGTTTGGTCCAAGTTGAAGCAATTGGGGGTCTAGATGACCCAATTCATGAATTATCATTATCCTATCATCATTAGAATCAAATTTGATCAAAGAGCCTCTCATGAGCCTCTCCTAGCACATGGCACAAAACTAGGGTTTTGGTTTTAATCAGGATTTCTCTGACTTTTTCACCCAAACTTATTTCCATGGTTCACCACATGTTGTTAAGCATTTAGAGTTGAAAGATTGAGGTTCAATTTGGATTGGAAATGGTTAAATTGATCAAAAGGGGCAAATTGGTCATTTTGACCAAAGTCAGTAAAATCAGGAGTTAACCAAGTGGATTTTTGGTCAACCATCAATTCAGGCATCCTCCTTTCATATTCCATACCCAAATTCATCTTTGAATCATGAGGAATGGTGAATTTGAGTATAACTTGTTCAAGAAGTAACTTAAAATTTGAAAAAATGCTAAGTGCCAAAATGACTTCTCTTGGGCAAGCCATGCGCGTAATTTCATCAAACACTTGGCATACCATTTTGTGAAATCAATTTCTATTGATTCAAGCTTTAATTTGAAAAATTAAAAAGAGCATTTTGTAGTCTCCCATGAGAGCTTCCCTTTGAACTTTAATCATTCAGTTTGGCCAAGAATTTAGTGAGTTGTGATGTTTCAAAGTTGGTATTTCAAAACTGGCCTCATGCACACCATGCATGCCCATGCACGCGCGTGGGTCAGGCAAGCCAATTTGCATTTTTGCCTCAAGGTTGCAACACTATTTCTCCATCAAGTTTCCAGCAATTTGGAAAGTTCAAAGCCCTAGTTTGTTCTACATTTTTAAAGCTTTTGAAAGGCCCCTCAAGCATCCAAAATGCACAAGGGAATTTCAAATGGCCTAAGCATAAAGTCAGCTAGCCAGATTTTTGGAAAAGAGATGCCCATGCTGCAGAATTTAGCATAACTCCAGTTTTGTTTGTTGTCAACGTAGCCAGCTCACCAAATGCACATGTTTTGCTCACAATGCCACTCAACATGACATCACCAAAACGACTTCTAGGCTGGGTATAAGTAGAAACAAAACGCATCACCATTTGGACTTTTCTTTTTCTGTTTTTGCAAATTCTGCTTTCAACGGCCTTGAGCTTTTCAAAGACTCTTCTGCCCTCAGCAATCACTCCATATATAAGCCACATTTCATTCCCTTTCGAAAGGATGGCCTTCATTTCTCTCAAGAAATCAGAAACTGCAATCTCTCTCTAAAAAAAATTCTACTTAGAAGCTTATATATTCTCCATTCCAGAGCTCGATTCATGATCATTTTCACTTCATTAGAGCATTAGAAGCAAGGGACAAGAGTTTTCGCTTTGTTTCAGAGGCCATAGTTGAGTTTATTTCTCAACTCGAGAGGTAATTTTCAGATCTTGATTCTCCATAATTTTGTTTGATTCATGGGATATAAAGCTTGTTATCATGTTCATAGCTGGCCAGATCTTACATCTGATGTATAAATTTGTTCGATTCTGAAGTATATGCGATTTGATGAACTTCTGGTTTTTCAAGGTTCAATGAGTTTTGTCAATTTTCTTGCTCTGATTTCTACTTCTATGGTCAATCATTTTGAATTTTGTAAAAAGTATGATGTAGTTGGCAGTTTGAACTTTGATTTGTGATTGGAATCATTGATTTTGATGGAGAAATGAGTATGTACGGTGGACCTGAACATGAGCCCTAGCACTGAAAAACACGCGTGTTTGAATGGATCCGGAGGTTGAAGATGATGATGTGGACGGATCTGATTGGTCCATTTGAGTTTAATGCATTTTTCATATTTTTGATTATATTTGATTTTCTGATTTTATTTTTGTGATCAAAATATTTTTAAAAATCATAAAAAATTTACCATAGACCAGTAATAATTCCTAGTATTTGTCATATTTTTTCTAAATTTTTTTAAATGATTTGATTGGTTTAAAAAATTCATAGGTTTAATTAATTAATTGTTCAAAGTTTATTTTTATTTTAATAGTTCCTTTGATCTAAAAACTCCACAAAAAATATTTTGAACTCATAAAATAATGTAAAGATTGATTCTGATTTTGGTTTATCATTTTTTTTTATTAGAAATTTAATTTCAAAGGTTATTTGTAATATTTGTTTGTTTGATTTTTAATTTAATACTTCCATTGATTCAAAAATTCTCAAAAAAAGCATGCAAGCTTTATTTTAATCATTGAATCTGAGTATATTTTTATTTGGACCTTTTTGTGATTTTTGGCTAGGGTTTGCATTT
This sequence comes from Vicia faba, assembly GCA_948472305.1. Lineage (NCBI taxonomy): Eukaryota > Viridiplantae > Streptophyta > Magnoliopsida > Fabales > Fabaceae > Vicia > Vicia faba. The sequence continues at coordinate 236,326,670 of OX451736.1, forward strand.
TTGCCCTTAAATATTGGTTTAATTGTCAATTGTTTGTTTTTATTTTATTTTTAATATATCCTTTAATTCAAAAATTCCACAAAAAATCAAGGATGTGTGTTTTTAATTCTAATATTTGAATATAATTTTGGTTGGACATTTTTCTGAATTTTTGATTAAAGTTCTATTTTGAGATGTGATTATTTGTTTAATTGTCTATTTGTTTGAATTTAATTTCATTTTGGACTTTTCTTCAATTCAAAAAATGTGAAAAATATATTTTATGACATTTAGGGTTTTTTGGGATTTGGATGATTTTGGTTTAAATTGTTTGAATTTTGATCTTACTTAATCAATATTTAAGATTAAAAGTCAAAAATTAGGGTTTTGTTGCTTATGGTGCAAGTTTCATTTTCAAAACCACTATGCCTTGGATTTTCAATAGAATTAAAGTCTTGATTAAGGTTCATGCATGTATTGAGGATCTGAAAATCATCTTTCTTGAATTATTTAACTTGGCTTGACATTTTTTCCACAAATTATTTTGAAAACTTGTCTAGTTTGGTAGTTTTGCTGACTAGTTTGAACTTTGGGCCTTATTTGATCTTCTCCTCAATCATTCATGAACATAAGATTGGCTTTCTGACTTCTAAACACTTCAAATATGTTAAGATATTTTTGGTTTGAATTATGGATCCTTGTTTCTATTTTTGATGTATTTTTGAAGTGAAGGTACCCAATTAATGTTGCATATCTTGTTGCAATTTGTTTGGTGGCTAATGAACTTGAGTGAGGTCTATAATTGGGCACCTAATGATCATATTGATTCTGATTATCCATGATAACTCAAGTCTTTTCACTTAGTACCCTTTTGTTTAAAGGTTTGAACCTTCTTGATGCATTATGTAGGTTTCATCTTCTATTGTGTTTGTGAAGTTGTGATTGAATTAATTGTATATGGTTGAAATGTGTTTGCCCCCGGCCTCCATGATCTTTGATTGTATTCTTTCCAAGCTCTCATGATCCTTGATTGATATTAAATTTTCAATTCAATATGGTGATAGAAAGGAGCAACATCCCTCTGATTCTTTTGGCCAAATTATGCATATGCATGTTTCCTCTTGTCTATCATGTCTAGTGTTTGATAATTGTTATCATGTTGTTCTCACTTCATCATGTTGCATCCATCCCCTATGTGAGTCATCATTCATCTTGTGAAATACTAACTTGGTTGTTGAATGTGCGAGGTACTTTGAGAAAGTTTCCACTTTTGGCCTGAGGCTACTGTGTTTCACTTTATTTGTGGGACACAACTTATTATACTGGCACTGCTATTGTATTTGCCATGTTTGATATTCCATGCAGGATATATACATGAGATTGTGAATGATATACATTGCCCATGGGATCTGTTCATATCTGATAATCTCATCACTTACATCATTATGGCGTAATTTCTGACTTGATTTGTCTACTGATGCTAGCTTGCTTGAAGTTCTCTGGATTTCTTTTATTATTGCTCGGTTGCTACGGATAGTTATCTGTTTGGTATTGCACTGTCTCCTTTCTCCCATTTTCATTTTTGCATAGTTCTCTAATTGCATGATGGGACCTCTGTTGCTGATATATGTCAGGAGGCCCTCTGGTTTTTTTTGTCTAATACATGTGTTGTGTTTATTGTTGATTGATGAGTCACTCAATTTAGAAATTGAGATCACGACTTCGCTCTCATTGCATGTTCCCTATAGGATGTTTATTGCTTTTCTTCTTTAATTGTTGATCGATGAGTCACTCAATTTAGAAATTGAGATCACGACTTCTCTCTCATTGCATATTCCCTATAGGATGCTTATTGTTTTTCTTCTTTAATTGTTGATCGATGAGTCACTCAATTTAGAAATTGAGATCACGACTTCGCTCTCATTGCATGTTCCCTATAGGATAGTTTTGTTAAGCTTCCTTTAGCATGTTAATTAAGGTAGGGTTTTCCTTTATCCTCAACCTTAGGATCAACCACTGTATGATAACACTAGGGATAATACTAGGTTAGTTTCCCTTAGTTGTTTTCCCTTTCTATGCATTCTGCATCTTAAAACAAAATATGTTTTCTTGGAAAATCATAAAACATTTCTAATGAACTCAAACCCTTCTTCAAAGTAAAAGATACAAACCAATCTTACTTTGTCTGTGTTATCTTTTAAGCCGATGTTTCGCCATCGCACATGTTTGTTATCCTACTTTGATTCTCAATATCATTGTTAGGTGTGATGTTTTATCATTCGTTTTATTGATGTTTCGCCATCTTTGCCATGATATCTTGTTATCTTGAAGCCGATGTTTCGCCTTCGCACATGTTTGTTATCCTACTTTGATTCTCAATATCATTGTTAGGTGTGATGTTTTGTCATCCGTTTTATTGATGTGTCGCCATCTTTGCCATGATATCTTGTTATCTTGAAGCCGATGTTTCGCCATCGCACATGTTTGTTATCCTACTTTGATTCTCAATATCATTGTTAGGTGTGATGTTTTATCATCTGTTTTATTGATGTTTCGCCATCTTTGCCATGATGTCTGTGTTATCTTAAAGCCGATGTTTCACCATCGCACATGTTTGTTATCCTACTTTGATTCTCAATATTATTGTTAGGTGTGATATTTTGTCATCCGTTTTATTGATGTCTCACCATCTTTGCCATGACTTTGTTATCTTTTAGCCGATGTTTCGCCATCTCACATTTATTTGAAGCCGATGTTTCGTCATCACACATGTTGGTTATCCTACTTTGACTCTCAATGTCATTGTTAGGTGTGATTGTTTTATCATTTGATGTTTCGCCATCTTTGACATGTTACCTTGTTATTATTTAGTCAATGTTTGACCATCTCATTTGTTTGTTGTTTTATTTGATGTTTTGCCATCTTGCCTGTTTTTGTTATCTTAACTAAAAAACACAAACCAACCAAAATATATAAGCCGAACTACGGCTGCTCTGATTCCTTAAAAGGGATACGTAGGCAAAGGGGTAGGGCCCAACCGAGCATAACTTTTATTTTCCCTACATTGTTTTCTTCTTTTCTTTCGCATGCATTCCCTTTTTAACTTTAAGCCATAGACATAGGTTTTGACCACACCCATTAGATTAGACAACAAGAGTGGATACTGTAGAGTACTACGGGTGTGTGGCATGCTAATACCTTCCCCTCGCGTAACAGAATCCCTTACCCGATCTCTCGGCTGAAAGACCGTGATTTCTCCCTTCAGGTTTTCTCAATTTTTACCTTTCCCTTTCGGCAGGATAAAAGACGTTCGGTGGCGACTTCATTGATGTTTCACTACATCCAAATGACAGGTTTCGGCCGCGCTGTTTCACCCACACTTCTCAATTCCAAGAAGAGACAAGGAGCAATCACAGGAATACTACAGCTGCAATACAAAATTTGGAAGTTCAAATTGGACAGGTTGCACAACAATTATCTCTACAAGCACAAGGAAATCAAAAAGTCCATGAGAATGTTAATATTGTCACAACGAAGAGTCAGAAAGTGGATAAAGAAGGTGAAAAAGAGGAGTAATATGATAATAGAGGTAGAGTTGGAAGTGAGAGAAAACAAGAGAAAGCAGGAAGAAGTGGTATTGCCTGTGAAGCAAACTGAAGAGAAGAGTGCAAAGGAGACCAAACCAGTGATAAAGTTGATGTATCCCTCTCGGGTAGCACAGAAGGACCCACAAGAGAAAGACTTTGAAAATTTTGTCAAAATGTTCAAAAATCTAGAGATCGACATACCGTTCTTTGAAGCACTTGAGAAAATTCTCTTGTACCAGAAGTGCATGAAGGAGGTACTATCAAAAAAGAGACCAACAGAAGATGGATTGGTACCTGATGATGAGAAATTGTGTGCAATCACGCCAGAGAGAAAAATCCCTATCAAGCATAAGGATTCGGGGTCAGTTGCAATATTGTGCATTATAAAAGACAGAACATTCAAGAGAGTTCTAATTTATTATGGTTCTAGTGTGAGCTTGATGCCATTATATTTTTTCAAAAAGCTTAGTATTGAGAAGATAAGCGAGAGTGGGACAAAATTGAAATTTGTTGATCACACCATCAAGAAGTCATATGGGAATAGACAGGATGTATTGGTGGAAATTGACAATTTTGTCTTTCCAGTTGATTTCCATATCATGGACATTCCTGAAGATGAAGGGACTCCTACCATTCTCGATCTGCCATTTTTGCTGATTAGTCGATGAAATTTTGATATCGAGATAGGTAATCTGACCTTAAAATCATTTGATGAGGAGATAACATTGAAGGTATTGGAGATCAAAAAGCAAGGTGTAGGTGAAAATATACAAGCTTCAGTTGGTATGATCAAACTAGCAGGAGACAACAAAATTTCAAAACCACCCCCAGAAAAAGTCTCCAGCATAGTCTCTCAGGTGGCATGAATGAAAATTTAGAAGTACAGTCAAGAAGTCAAGAAGAAGGAACACCGAGGTGAGAAGATGGAAGTTGCAAGTGACTTGAGGCATAAAGTGGTTCATACGTTTGATCAGAATGAGCTTTGGGTTGTGGAAAGGACGAGCAACAAGGTGTGGAGGAGGAAGTATCCCCATAATAAAGGGGATGAACCATCGAGCCATGCGACGTTAAATGAAACATTTTGTGGGAGGCTACCCACACTTTTAATAACTTAGTTTCCCTTTAGTTTAGTTTAGTTTTCAGAGAATAAAGAGGGGGCCTTACTTGTGAAAGCTAGGAGGCAGAAGTTGGTGTTGCACTACCCTCTGTGAGTCGCTCTTCTCGATCTTGTTTTGAAACATTGGGGCCAATGTTTAGTTCAAGTTTGGGGGGGGGGGGGGGGTGTTACTGTTCTGTTTATTTATATTATGTGATTTGCTTTGTAAAACCACATGTTGAAATCTTCCCAATTTTGACCGAAATTTTTGTTTTGAGCAAGAGCTTAGATTTTGAAGAGATCGGGAATAGTATATAGAAATAAAGGGATGATTGTCTGAGGGTAGGAAGTTCAGAATAATGTGACAGTGATACGAGTCTAATGTGTACCATAGTACTTAAATCCTGAAAAGTACTCCTTGAGTAGTTTATTTTGACAGTCTGGCATAATCTAGATTCAAATGCACGTAGGTTGGTTGAGAAGTAAGTTTGGTACCAAATGATAAAAAGAAGGTAAAAGGAAACTGACCCGCTAAGTTGGGCAACCCTCACCCGGTTATTCAGCCCAAAGGGGGTTGATCCCCAAACACCGTCCAAATAAGGACAATATATAACTGCAAAGTTTGAAAATTTCATCGGTAATTAAAAGTAGCAAAAGCTGCTTATTTGGTACCTAAACAAATAAAATTTTGATTAGTCGTGTGCATGTGATGATCATCATAACTCTCATTGCCTTAATTTGATTGTCCGGATGAAAGAGGAGAAAAATCGAAAAAAGACGTAAGTACAAAGCCAAGTTAAAGAGGTACCCGAAGAGGAAGCTCAAGATTAAAAGGTTCTTACAAAAACTCTCCGCGTCATGTGAATATTAGACGGACTACCTCTTGAAAAATGTGAACAGAGGTCTGACGTATGAGTACCAGTATGCTGTGAATTTCATGAGCTCTTGTAATTTATGGCTTTTGTCAAACATTTTATTTCTTATTTCCACATTTTATACATTGGTTGTATGTTTTACTGTTTTTAAGCTCAAAGGAATAAATTGGAACAAATCAGTGCGAAAAGGTGCAAAACTCGGAGTTTCTGAGGAAATATAAAAATCATGTGTCAGGAGACCTAACACGGGTCGCCGTGTCATCTGACATGGCCGTGTCAGGAGGAGCACATTGGAGAAGTGGGAAGCCATGGGGCCAACACGGATGGCCGTGTCACCTAACACGGGCCGTGTTGCACCTCCTGGGACTTTAAAATAAAAATTAGAATTATGAGGACCAACACGGGTGGTCGTGTTTCCTAACATAGATTGTGTTGGCATGTGACGCTGATTTACTGACTTTTTCTTATTTTGTCCATATGTTAAGTTGTGGGGATATTTTGGGTACTTCTGATCGATCTGAATGAATGATGACTATTAAGATGAGTTTTCACAAGGAATTGAGAGACTTTTTTGCCAGCGAAGAATTGTTACACAATTGAAGATTGGAGAGATCAAGGTCATTGGAGAGCGAAAGATTCTCATGAGCAGGAGCAATTGAAGATCGAAGTTATCCAAATACCTGTAATGTCTAGTTTTAATCTTGTAGTTCTTTTGAACAATATGAGTAGCTAAATCCCCCAATGTTATGGAGGTGTCCCTGGTTTAATTTTGTAATGACTCTGAATTCCTAATTTCAACAATGGATTGATTTTTCATATTTAATTTAATTGTACAAGATTTTTATGCTTTCTTTGTCGGACCAACAAAGATTGATTTACGGTTAACAATTAACTGGACCACGGTTGTTAAGGTTTTTGTACGATTAGATTATAATAGATATCACCTGAGACTAGGTATACCCTATAGTTACTGGTTAACTCTTGATAAAACAAAGGCTTTATTTCATCATAATTCTCTAAGGACTTAGGATTTAGGATGAATGTTCAAAGGTTTTCCCACTAAAGACTTAGGGGAAAATAACCTAAAGAGCTGATAATTGAATGTTATAAACTTGTCGAAGAAATCAGGATTCAAGGTTATTATAGGGCAAATCATACACTGACTCTAGAATGCTCCTCATATCTGTAAAAAAACTAGTTTATATTTCTGCTTATTTTTACTTATTGCTAAGTGAGAATTTCCAAATAAAACCCCTAATTAAGTTTTTATTTAATTGAACCACAAATTGAACTCGATACTGATACGCAGTTCTTGAAATCGATACTTTAGGATTTCCCATTATTACTACATTGTAAAATTATTACACTTACTAATCTACCGATCACACATCAATGAAAACAAACATAACTTTGGACAAAATTGACTATTTTATGTCTCCAATGCCATTCATTATGCGATCTGTGTAGTTTTAGATAGTTTAAATTGTACAAGCGTCTTGAAGGAAGCCACCTTTGTGGTTTCTAAGACAATGAGAAATATGATGCTAGAAATATAACATATTAGCACTTAATATTCAAAGAATGATAATATGTCCATATATAAACATGTAAGTTAAAGTAGAAGGAACAAGCACATGTGCTTAACTTAGCACTAAATACAAAAAGAAAGTCTTATTCGCATGATTTGATTATACTAATACTAGTTTAGAAGAGTTTAAACATAACAGTTATTGGAGAACGTGACAGTTTAATCTTGATTTTAGCATGAACATTTGCAAGCCATAACATAAAGGCTACATAATTTTTCACTTGTTTTAGTATCACTCCGTCGGAAGGTCAAACATGCAATTTTGTAATGATCGCTAAGGCCCGTATGTAGTAATAATACTACCATGTGATTATGCATATTTCATGCAGGCAATCAATGGAATATTTTTCTTTTCATAAAGCAACAAATAGAGTTTACACAGAAAGATGAAAATGTGGGATTTAAAGGCAATAATTTAGTCAATATCCTCACCTATAATTGTATTGTCCTTGTAGCTAGAACCCATGTTAGCACTGAATCTAATCATTTGAGGAAAATCATCTTTGTTAACAGCTGCATACATAAATCAGTTACACCATATCACACAATGCATGTCCTACATGAAAGAATTACTTAATAAACACAAATCATCTTGAACACAAAATCACGTTAATTATGCAGATACCAATATAAGGATAATGACAATAAAAATGAAAATAAATTAACACCATATATATCAAAATGTAAGTCACAATATGTGAAAATTGGAATGCGTAAAACATATACATACTGATTTTTGCCATCTGACTTGAACTGCAGACACTTGCTTGAAAGTCATAGTTGGAGAATATCTTTGTATCTGCATAAGCATAAAGGCATTGTTTTAACAATTTCATTAGGATACTAATTTAATTACATAAAACATTACAACATTGTTGGTTAAATTGAATTGGCTTCTTTGCTATCAAGATGGCAGTAAAAAAGAAAGTGCATTAATTAATGGGTTAAATATCTTTTTGTTTCTTTTAAATATAATTATTTTTAACTTTAGTCTCTCTAAATATTTTCTTTTAATGAATCATCTCTATAAAATTTTCCATCTATAGTATTAGTCCCTGACGTTAAATGAAACTAATGGCCACTGATGTGGCCTGACACGTGTAATATAAATTTATTTAACATTATGTTTTAATGATTATGATATATTAAAACAATTTCAATGTGGTATATGATTGCAAAATATAAAGGTTTTCCCCAAATTTTTCATTAACCTAGGTATGTTCCTTTATGTGTCTCCTCCTTCCATGGTAGTCACCTTCATTGCTACCCATAATTGCATCTGCTTCATCTTTTTTCTTGTATTCCATGGGGTTTACAAAGTCAAACTCATCTAAAGGGGGTTTTGTATTCATCTTATTTTGTGAAGTATCGAGTTGGCCGTTTATGTAGCTGCAATGGTCGAATGGTCTCTTACCAATGCAAGAATGTACCCAATAAAGGGAGACTATTTTGGAGATGTCCCTTCTGAAATAGAGCTGGAACTTGTTATTTGTTTATCTGGGATGATGACATAGGAGAATCTGGAAATCATGATGGGATCAAGTTGAAGACAGGGTATGAAGATATGAAAGCAAGAGAATATTTGAAAGAGTTGTATGAGGATATGAAGAAGAACAACAAAATTCTGAAGACCAAACTCAAAGAAGAGGAATTTTCTAGAAAAATGAAAAAGACGTGTCTTGCTATTTCGTTGTTGTTCAATGTTTATTTTGTGTTGAAATATATGTGTTGAATAGTGGTTTATCCGTATGAAATGTATCTTTGGTTAAGTGTCACGTGGTTCAATTGTAATGTATAAATATTGTTAATGAACTTAATAAAGATCATATGTTCTTGTTAAATGTATTAGTATTGTTTTTGTGGTTTAATTGTGTTAAATGATTCATTATTAGTATTGTAATTTTGACTTATTTTGAGGATTGTTACTGATTTTAATGATTCTATATCAGGATTGTAAAATTGACACAATTTTTCAAAGCATATTTCAACATAGTAAAAGAGTACACATGTTAATTCAAAAGAGTGCATAATGTACATTTTCAAAACAAGAGTACATATGGTAACAAGAGTACACAACAAGTGTACAAAAGAGTGCATAATGCACATGTTCAAAACAAGAGTCCATATGATAACAAGAGTACACAACAAGAGTACAAAAGAGTGCATAATGCACATGTTCAAAACAAGAGTACACACAAAATAAAAGAGTGCATAATGCACATGTTCAAAACAAGAGTACATAGTGAACTAAAAAATATAGTATTCATCAATGTTTTTCACTGGGTCAAGCTCTTCTCGATTCTCTTTCAAGACTTCTTTCCATTAGCACTGTCAACATCCATGTCCTCTTCGGGCATCACAAGTGGATCCTTAATATCCTTCCCTAGACCCACAAAATCACGTGTTTTTGATGTCATAAGGTGATCGCTCTTCCTTGTAGGAGTCCCATAATGTTTTGCTTTCCTCCCTTTTGGTATCATGGCCTTCACATGTCATGAAATCAACATTTATTGTAAATAACCTAGTGACAAGTATCTTAATACAAAAGCATCCAAACATGCATAACTCAACTTATAGGGTCACTCATTGTTTATTTTGGAGACTCAAGATGTTTTTGTTCTGGAGATTTATGGTGTTTTGGCTTTGGATACTTAGGTATCTTTGGACATGGACCAAAGAACATTCTGATAGTACTTGCCTTAACAGTTTTTGGTCCAACACTTTGAGTCACCTCAACAACTTGTGGTGCATCACTTTAAGTCACCTTAGCAGTCCGTGGTGCATCACTTTGAGTCACCTTAGTGGTCTATGGATGTTTTTTTACAGGAGTTGTGTCAATACTAAGTGGCTCAATGTCCAATATGTCATCATCATTGAGCAGTGCATCAAGTGCATCAGGTTCAATCTTAAAATATATTCTTAGTGCCTCACTTGAATTTGTAAATGCATGAGTTGTAATTTGCACATTCTCAAGTTGCTCAGGTGTTGCAGAAGACTCATGTTGTGAAATATCCTCAGGAATATTCTCAGTTTTAACATTCTTATTGAGTATATTCTCAGTTTGTGCATTCTCAGTTTGTGCAGATGACTCATGGACAAATTTTTTTGCCTTTTTACTTGGGCCTGCCTTATTTAGTGACCCTTCTGGAGCATCATTCTTGGGCCATTTATTTTTCCCATTTTTAGGTATCACGACCTCATTATAGCAGCTCAAGTAAGTGTTTCTATGATAACACCTACTTACATACTTGATGGGATCATCAACCTTCTTATGGATGGCAGCCACAACATGTCTGCAAAGGATCCTGACCAAATCTCAAAAGTTGCATGAACAACTTTCTTTTCCTAAGCCTACAACAAATATTATCTGTTAACATCACATGTGTCATCTGAAACTTTAGCCGGCCTGCATATGTTAGAAACCAACTAGCACTTTTTTACATATCTCTATCTAACCTCCTAAGTAGTTTTGACATTATTTCACCCTTGTAATTCTCAACTTTTTCCCTAAGTGTTACAAACCTACTCATTAGGTAGTTCTTAATCTATTCAAACTGGTTATAATGGATTCATCTCTTTACATGAGTATAGTAGCATTAAATTACTCACTTAGGTTATTCATTAAAACACCATATTTATAGTATAATAGAAAGGCATGCTTACACCATTTATGTTTTGGGATTACATTTAACCACTCAAAAGCATCCAAGCTAGCCTCCTTAATCTCCATCATTTTTTCCTCATGTGCTTCAAAGTATGTAGCCTTGGCAGCACCCATCATGAGATCTCTGAATAATGTCCCACCTCTAAACTTCTTTTTAAAGTTTGCATATAAATTTCTTAAACAAAACCTATGTTCATATGCAGGATATTCCTCTTCAAATACTTAAACAAGTCTCTGAAAAATGTTAACAGAGAATTTCCAACTAATTAATAATATATAATAAACAACTTGAAAAATGAATAACATTTAGTATACATACCTTCTATTGATCAGACATAAAGCACCATCTAGTCTCACCAATATTCTCAATAAGTAGCTTCATGAACCAGCTCCATGTTTCCTTAGACTCAGTCTCTACAACACCAAATGCAAGGGACGAATAATGATCATTGGGGTCCCTCCCTATTGCAATTAGTAAAATTCCACTATATTTGTTCTTTAGGTGACAACGATCTAAACCTATGAAATTAGTCAATGCCTTTTTGGTCCCATCAAAGCACATGTAACATTTTTCAAATCTTGGTTGCATCTGAGGTCCAGGTGTGTGAATGTTTAGTTTGAATGTGTTTCCTGCAGATGCCCTCCTTAACTCAGCACCATATGACCATAACATATTGTATTGCTTGCTTGCATCTCCTTCAACAACTTGTCTTGCCAACTGTCTTGCTTTAAAAGCTCTACTACCAGTGATCTCAGTAGAAAACCTCATTCTAACATCTTCCACAACTTCATTTAAACTTATCCTAGATTTGTCCCTCATTCTGTCAACTATGACCTTTGCAACCCACTCAGCCTTGGCATTCTTATTGAAGAATTTCCTACACGTTTGTGTTTGGAAAACAAAGTTTTAACCTTGAATGTTGTAGTCCTTAAAACTCTACTTCATAGGATATTATAGTCACATAGATTCTTCTCTTTACACACAACCCAACACCTAATGGAATCATTTTTGGCAAATGTTTCCTCCCTACCATTTAAAACATTGTGTTCCATAACAACTTTCTTAAATTGCTTCAAAGATGAAAATTCCATCCCTAGCTTGAACTTGAAATCTTTTGTAATTGCATCCTCTTCATTGTACCTAATCACTGGAGGCCTTTCATCACAACTATCTTCAGCCCAACTATCAATCTCATCTGTCATGTAATCTTCTTATATAACATGTTCCTTATCCATATCCCTTGTGATAAAGCCACTTTTGTGAGCTTCACTTTGAACATTATCATTTCTAGACACACCTCCAATGTTGGTTCCTTCTTTAAGTTCTCCATCAGAATCTTTCATTCTCTCTTCTTCACCATCCTCAAAGTGAATACCATCAACATAATCTTCACTTGGTTCATACTCATCACCACTATCTCCCTCATCACTTTTATGCCCCTTTTGTCTCTCTATAAACCTCTCCATATAGGTCAACTCAGCTGTATTTTTTTTGGCCTCTATGTAAATTTCCACATCAGAGTTATTGTTCACAACATACCAAGCCAAGGTAGAAGCATCTTCATCATTGCAAAACAATTTAATATCTTTTTCAAAAGAACCCTTTTCATGCTTCCACCATATTTTCACTTCATCTACATTAAATGTAGTGCCCATACCTTTGACAAGGTCACGAGCCTCAAAGAACGAACAGAAATTTGTGTCTTGTCCACTAAACGCGAAAATGTCCCCACCTTCGTACCTTCTATTTGGGTCTTTTACAAAAGACCCCTTTATAAAAAACACAACCTTGAATACCCCCATCCTGTAAACAAGGTAACTTAGAATTAACAACAAAGTGGTTCACAGATACCATTAACAATCAACACTACAATATAACAAATTGGTTCACCCAACACAAAATGCAAAAAAATTAAAGTTGTCGGACAAGTGGGTACCATAAACAAATTAAAAAATAGAATAACTCACATGACTTGGAACCACAACTACCAAACAACAACTACAGATAGTGAATATCGTGCTTCAAACAACGATTATGTGAAGGAAAATTGAAATCTGTAAGTCGCGCTTCAGCTACACTTCAAACGAACAAGACGAGTGTTTCAAACGAACAAGAGGGAGATTTTAGGGTTTCATTTGATATCTGATTGGTATTTTTGGATTACAACATTATTTAATCAATCATATACCACGTAAGAATTGTTTTAATATATCATAATAAATAAAAAAATAAAGTTAAATGAATTCCATTATACGTGTCAGGCCACATCATCAGTCGTTAGCTCCATTTAACGTCAAGGATTAATACTATGGATAGAAAAATTTATAGGGATAATTCATTAAAGAAAATGTTTAGAGGGACTAAAGTTGAACATCGCTATACTTAGAGGGACCAAAAACATATTTTACCCTTAACTAATTAAGCAAAGTCCGTGTGCATATTTTTTAGATACATTTTATCAAACAATTGTTGGGTGTAAAGCATTGTCAGAAAAATCAAATAAGATTGTCTACTACTGTCATATTAATACTGATGTTAGAGAAATTACCTTGGTGCATTTCATTTACTAAACAATTTGAATTCCAAAAGTGATGAATGATTGAGGAGTGGGAGATGAATTTGTAAGAATATCAATTTTCAATTTTCTATGGAAATTGTAAGTGTGAAGCTATTTCGTAATAATAAGTATGACGAGATTTCTCCTGTCTCCACACAATAAGGTACTGAAGAGAAATATGCACCGAGATCTCTTCCCAATTACTCAAATCAAACATTGTTGGCATTTTATCAAGAAACAGTTGTCATGAAAATGCAATAAACATATACGGAGCTTAGTTCCTCGTAAAGCCTCAAATAATAAAACCTCTTAATGTCTCTGATACTCTGCATGTAACCTTCCAACACCTTTGATAGTCTACGCCAAACCTTCCACATGATAGTACATGAAGACCTTGAATTTAGGATCTATAAATGATGTTTCTTTGATTTATTCGTTGGATTCCGTAACGGTTCTCAGTAGAGACTCTTCTCTTCAAAGATTGACGGTACTTTAGGGTTTCAATTGACTTTTTGGTTTTCTGAGGTACGAGTTCAATCGATTTTAGTTTTAGAGATATGAATTTATGAAAGAGAGCTACGTTCGAAAGAATGAAGAACTTTTAAGGGTTTGATAGAGAGAAGAATCAAAGTTGGTTCATGTGAATTCATTAGAGAAAAAAAGGGGTTCTGAGTTTTGAGAAAGAAGGTAATTTCAGCGAGGAAGATGGTGAGAGAAGAAATTTCGACAAGAAATATAGTGTATTTGTCGAGGGTTGTGTGACTTCGGTGAAGAAGAAAGTGGAATACACGTGGTCGGAGCTCTTGAGGGTCCTATGATAGCGTTTTAAGGTAAAGCGATAATATATGATAAACTCTATAATAGCGCCCGACAGAAAACGCTATTAAAGATCTTAAAATGAAATTTTTAATAACACTTTATTAAAAAACGCTATCATGTATATGGTATGCTATTATGTATTCGAACATTAAATAAATTTATTATTTTAAAATAAGCTTTAAAAATTGACATTATGCAAGGTACGCTGTAAAACAAAATTTTGACATTATAGGCTAGGTTGATTAAAATAAGCTTTTATAGTTTGTACCTTACCAAACCACTTTAAAATCCTCCAAAAGCTAGCAATTACGCGCAGATTCAAAAATGTTACGCAATCAATCAATACAGATTGATCGAAAATAATAATTCATAAATATAAAGATTCAGTATTAATGAAACCGTTAATTTTAATTACAAACTATTTAATATTGTTATTAAATTATAAGTTTTAATTAAATAGATAAATTAATATTTCATAGACATAATTTGTTTTTAGATATAGTAACATTTCCAAAAATAAATATTAAATAAATAAAATTCAATAATAAAATTATTTTTAAGCATATTTAATTAGGTATATTTAAAATATAATTTTTTTCATATACATATTATCAAAATTATCTCAATACCCAATCTCAAATTTAAATTTTTAATCAAAATATATTAATAATAATCTCTTATCATTAATTATCATAATCACTCGTTTGTATTCAATTTTATAACCTCGGCATCATGAGATACACTTAAAAGATTTTTTTTTTCCGTTTAGTACTACATGGTTGTACTTTTTTTCTAAACAAATTTATAAAATATTTTAATATTATATTAGATGTATATTCGTGCGATGCACAATTATTTTTATTTAAATATCAATTATAATTAATATAAATAATTTTTATATGAATTACATCTCTAGCTTATAATATAATTTAGTTGTTTTGATATTTTATAATGAATTGATGATATAAAAATGATATGGAAAAAGGATTTATGATAATGAAAGTATAGTAAAAGCAGAAATATTAGAAGAATGAAAAAAATACTGAATAATGAATTGAATTTCACTGTCTGTATTAGCTATAAATATTTTATTAGGTGTAGAGCGTATGCAATTTATTTGAAATAATATTTTTTTTATTAAGGTTAATTTTAATAAGTTAATTCATTATTATACGTTGGAAAATAAATTTTTACTTGGAAGATGTACATTTAATTATGAGTGGAGGTATATAATTTATTCAGAATAATTTTCATTTAATTAAGAGTAGAGATGTAAAATTTATTAAGAATAATATTTATTTATTTGAACTAAAAATTAATAAACTAATTATTTGATAAAACGTAATTGACAGTAGGCATTTTTTATTTGGAAAGTGTGGGTTAAGTTTATTAGGAACTTTTTTTTTTAATCTTTTAATAAATTAATTTTAAAATTTAAGTAGTTAATTATTATTGAAATGATGATTTTCAAATCTACAATTTTAAGAAATAAATAAATAAATTAGCCACATAAAAAAAAATAAAAAATAAATCTTTAAATTATGGGAATGAATGGTTTTAATAAATAATAAATAAAAAATTATTAATTAATTAATATTAATAAATATTAAATTAATTTTAGTTTTAGCTTCAAAAAGCTCTTTAAGAGATTTAATAACTTTAATTAATAAGATTAATTTTAATAAATTAATTATTTGATAAAACCCAATTGATAGTGGACACTTTTATTTGGAACCTGTGGGTTAAGTTTCTTATGAACTTTTTTTACTTTATTTTTAATATAAATTAATTAATTTAATAATTTAATTAATTAATTATAATTGAGGTGATGATTTTTTAAATCTTTAGTTTTAAGAAATAAATAAATAAATTAGTCACATAAAATAAATAAAATAAAAAATAAATCATTAAATTATAGGAATAAATGGTTTCAGTTAACAATAAATAAACAAATAATAAATAAATAAATTAATATTAATAATGATTAAATTAATCTTAATTTTGGCTCCAAAAAATTCCTTAAAAGACTTAACAACTTTAATTAATAAGATAATAAATAAATAAATTAATATTAATAATTATTAAATAACTTTAGTTTTGGCATCAAAAAATTCTTTAAAAGCTTACTTAATAAATTAATTATTTGATAAAATCTAATTGATAATGGATATTTTTTATTTGAAACGTGTGAGTTAAGTTTATTAGGAACAATTTTTTTTTCTTTTTTCTTTTATTTTTTATTTAAATAAGTTAATTTAAAAATTTAATTAATTAATTAATTATTATTAAAATGATGGTTTTTCAAATTCAATATTTTAAAAAATAAATAAATAAGTTAGCCACATAAAACAAATAAAATATAAAATAATTCTTTAAATTATAGAAATGAGTGGTTTTAGTTAATAATAAATAAAAATAATAAATAAATTAGTTATATTAGTAATGACTAGATTAATCTTAATTTTGACTCCAAAAAATTTCTTAAGAGACTTAACAAATTTAATTAATAAGATAATAAATAAAAATAATAAATTAATTAATTAATATTAGTAATGACTAAATTAATCATAGTTTTGACTCTAAAAAGTTACTTAAGATAATTAACAATTTTAATTAATAAGATAATAAATAAATAATTAATAAATTAATATTAATAATTATTAAATTAATTTTAATTTTGCCTTCAAAAAGTTTTTTTTAAGAGACTTAACAACTTTAATTAATAAGATTAATTTTAATAAATTAATTATTTGATAAAACTTAATTGATAGTAGACATTTATTTTTTATTTGGAGCGTGAGGGATTAAGTTTATTAGGAATAATTTTTTTATCTTTTTTATTTTATTTTAATGTAAATAAGTTAATTTAATAATTTAATTAATTAATTATTATTTTGATGATAGTTTTTTAAATTCACAATTTCAGAATGAGTGACTTTAATTAATAATAATTAAACAAATAATAAATAACTTAACTAATATTAATAATAACTAAATTAATCTTAGTTTTAGTTTCAAAAAATTCTTTAAAAGATTTAACAACTTTAATTAATAAAATATTTTAAAAGTTTCCTAATTTCATATTAATTCAGCAATATGTGTTCTCTACCAAGATAAATATCATGGAGAGACCGAGAAATATATGAGGCCTATGAAATCTTTTACAACGAAACCCTTACTAAGAATAAATTATTAGGATACAAATATTTAAAATTAAAAAATTGAGTTTTCAAAATAAAAAATTATTTGTCATAATCAATTTTGTTTAATAATTACTTTCAATTAATAATAAATTTAATCCTTACTGAAACATCATTGTATTAAATAACATTTTATTAATTTTAATTTTGATATAAATAATGAAAAGAGGCTCTGGCGTAGCTCCTCATTGGTAGGGTTTAATTCATATTCTTACAAGATATTTGGAGTGAGAATAAAATACTACTTTAGTCACTTTTAGTCTATGACTACTCCATTCTACAATTCTGTCATTTTTATTTTGTCATCATTATTATGAATTATTATAGGTATTTTTATTTTTTGAATCATATAGAGTTGTCCAATCATACTCAAAATTTGTACAATCATTCTATATTTAGTTTCTAATCCAAAATCGATTGAAAATGGAACAAAAATTACTGAAAAAACATGCAGAAATACCTGAAGATAATGGAAATGAAAAATCTGTTAAATAATGAAATTGAACCTAAAAATCAATCAAAGTTAAAGTTGTTAGAAAAATATAAAGAAACAGTGAAAAAATAAAAGAAACTAGTGAGTAATTATTCTGAAGTAAATATTTTAGTAAAGTAGAAGGAGATGAAAGAAGTAGAAGAAGAAGGAGATGGAAAAGTCGTGAGTTTGGTGAAAATATAGGAAACCAACTAAGTGATGTCAGTAGATACAGTGTATTTTATAATTGTGTTCTGGATTGGGCCTGCCCGCGGCCCAATTATCAGCGAGGCTCAGTCCAAGCTTCACAACATACCATGCTGAGTATTAGAATCCCCGACACGCCTCGATCATGAGCGTCGTTGAACACCATTGTGCCCGTCACTGACCGTAACGCTTGTCCCCGACAAGGGGCATCCCAGGCGAGGAATGCCTCAATCCAGGACTTGCTCGGACACACTCCTCGTAAGGCAGACTCGACCTCTCCGAATATCTCGGAGCCCTCAGGGTCCCGAGAAGACCGCGTCTTCACCTCTCTATTTCTTCGGAGAGCATCATCCAGGTAGAAGACCACGTGCAGGTCCCCACTACTCCACGTGGAACCTGGAAGTCCCTTTGTTGGGCTTGTTTGGTCAGTCCAATGAAGAGACCTTGGCCCAACGCTGGGGGCTATAAATACCCTCTACTTCAAGAGGGTCGGGTATTCATTCATTCACACCTACATACTATTCGCCTGCTCATTCCGTCTCTCACTTTATCATCGGAGTGTCTTGCAGGTACCCCCCCCCCCCCCCCCCACCTCCTTCAAATTCAGTTCGAACCAGCTGTGACGGTCCAATTCTGATCAGGTACGATCAGTGGCGCCGTCTGTGGGAAACTAAGCTTCCCCGTCTTACAAACTCACAAAGACCAAAGCTAAAACCATCCTCGACCGCCATGGCTGACCAGATTCAGGACAACCAGAACGTCCGCGTCGTTGAAGCTAACAACAACCTCGCCAACAAAAACGGTGGCCCCAACAACGCCGGCATCACCGACCATAAAATACTCCTCGGGGGCGCCATCCCCGGGCCCTCTAACTACCGGGACGGAGCCACGGCTTCATCTTCATCAGTCCCTCCTCGGCTCGAAGAAGATAATCCAGTTCCCCCGAACTATCTAGCCGCCCAATTCCATGAGGTTCCTGTCCCCGCCGGGGCAGACGCCACGACTAGGGCACTGTTCACGACAATCAACCAGACCAACTACCTCATCTTTGCCCAAGGGGAAAGACTGAGAGCGCTAGAGGACGACAGAAGGCCCCCGAGGAGACACAGGAGGCCTCAATCCCCACCTCCTCGAAGAACGGAAGAACATCCCCGATCTCCCCCGCAGAGACAGGACCGAGACATCTCTCAAAGCCCGTCGCCCCGACAACCCGGGCGGCAACCCACCTTGGAGAGAGAACCACTCATTGAGACCGAAAGGCGCGACCTTGGCCCTTCACGGCAAGAACGAAGACCTCCCGGAGACAGACACGGAGGAACCTATCAACAGACACATTGCTCGAGGAACGTCCAGCACGACCAGAGCCATCGTAACCGACAATATATCAGGTCCCCTTCCCGCTCCCCGGAACAAAGTGATGAGGACGACCCCCGCGGTCCCCTATCACAAGCTATAATGGAGGCGCCCATTCCCCCGGGCATGGAGAAGCCTCCACATCTGAAAGAATATGACGGAGTCGCCGACCCAGTCGATCACATAGACGGGTTCGAGGCAATGCTGCACTACCACAACATCGAGGGACCAATTAAATGTCGGTTGTTCCCCACGACCCTGAGGAAAGCAACTATGGACTGGTACAAGAGTCTCTCCCCGGGGTCAATTACCTCGTGGCGAAACTTGAAGAACCAATTCATTAGCTCATTTACTGCGTCTCGGCGACATCCAAAGACCGAAGCGGCGCTCGAGGCCATCGTCCAGAGATAGGATGAGACCTTGAGAGAGTTCATCAACCGCTTCAACCGGGAAGCCATCCAGGTCCCTTGCACGGACCATATGAAGAGATACCTGCTGGAGAGGGGCCTCCTCCCCGGCACGGAATTTAGGAAGGTCGTGGGCATCGAACCACCCCGAACGTTTGATGCTCTCCTCGAAAAGGCCAAGGCCTACATGGATTACGAGGAAAGGGAAGCGGCCAACAGGGCTCGAGACCCCAGGAATAGCGGATCCAGCAGTAACCCGCTGTTGTACCCCAAAATTTTCCCTCCCATATTCCTCAAGATTTGTCAAGAATGATCTTCAAATTGCTCAAAATGGCTCAAGGGTTGTACAGTCAAATCACCTCCTAAGGCAGTCAATTCAAAATTAGGGTTTTGTGTTACATCAAGGTCCTTACATCCAAATGGCCTCAAGTGCTTCCCAATGCCTTGATATGTTCTTAAGTCCATCCATGTCAAATTTCAAGCCTTCCAGAGGAATTTTGGTCAGTCAATTGCTCAAGAAGCCCAAGAATCGACTGTGCTAGGGCAAAAGTCAAATGTTACCTACAAACAGTCAAACCTCCAGATTTTTTGTCAAAATTCTCATTTTTAAGGATAATTAGTCATTTGATCAAGGGTTGATCATGATTCATCAAGGATTGCACAAAATTCATCAAGATTCAAAAGTTGTTAAATTAGGGTTT
Source organism: Vicia faba (assembly GCA_948472305.1). NCBI lineage: Eukaryota > Viridiplantae > Streptophyta > Magnoliopsida > Fabales > Fabaceae > Vicia > Vicia faba. The sequence continues at coordinate 236,347,176 of OX451736.1, forward strand.
TGTAGGAAAAGTCAACTCAACTTTGACTAAGCATAACTTTCTCATACTTTGTGAGAAATGACCCATCCAAATCTCATTTTTAAGAGTATGCAATTTCCTACAATCCATATTCACACCCCAAGATCAAGAAATGCTCTCACAAAAAGTTACAAATTTGGACATTATAGGTCATTTTTGAAAGTCAACAAAAACACCTTTTTTTTCCAAAGCTTATAACTTGATAATGGAAGATCAAAATGAGATGAGACCAAAAGTGTTGATTAGAGGACATCTCAAGGTTTCTAAAAAGTCCAAGAACACCTCCAAAAGTTCAAAATTGAGGAAGTTATGCATTGTTGAAGTTGGGCATTTTGCCAAAATTGCCAAAAGTCAACTATCCTCAAAACTCCAATTTTTGACAAAAGGGCCCACTTTTTTCCACTTGATATGGTCTTGTCTTGCCACACACGTGTCCCATACATAATTTCATGACCAAACATTTATTTTTCTATTTTATTTCATTTTTATTAATTTAATTCATTATTAATCAATATTAAATCAAATAAAATCCAAAAATTGATGTAAAGGGATATTTGTGATTTGTACAGCTTGCAATTATCATTATTCACTCAATCAAATCATGCCAAGGCTCATTCAAGCACAAAATCTCAGATTTGGCTTATTTTTGGAAAGGTTAATAATGGTGGTCAAACAAATCTTCCATCTTCAATGCACAAGGATATTGGCCCAACTCTTAACCTAAAATCATTCTATTATATGCACACAAGCCTCACAAACCTAATTCACGCACAAAGCTCTGTTAAAACGGCCAAACCAAAAATTGAAAAAGCTTGGAAAAAGTAAAGATCTAAATCCACATTAGGGACGTTTTCAAGACTAAGACTCAACGTAGAGAGCTTGACTGCCATCCCCTGAAGCGATCGGAATAAAAAACAGGCCTTTTCATCACCTACATCTCACTGTAAGTCATCACGAATTGACCTCTGAACATGGAGTCCAAACCTCCAGTTCTTGCACTTTTACTTCAAAATATTGGCATATTCATGTTTGTTATTTGATTTAGAACATTCTTGCATTATTCAATTTCATTATCGGACCCTGTATCATAATGCTCGAACCTAGGGTTTTGGTTTTTGCTTTTTAGGCGTTTGAGTTACAGGGAAAATTGGAGCAAGCCATGACCATGGATGAACTCAGGAGGACGAAACGAGCATGGGGAGGATTTTAGTTTGCATTTATATTGCCTGGAAGTGATTTTAGGAAGAACCCACGGATCTTGCTGCGGATAAAAATCCACAGGTAAGAAACCAGTGGCTCAACGAAGAAGACGCTGACGCGTCTCCCTCCCATTCGTCCTTTTGAAAAACGCGCGCTTTATTTTTTTGTTTACAACATATTAATTGTTTTTACATATAATATTCATTGCTTATTCTAACAACAAAGACACGCGCTAGTTGAGTTGGCAAGCAAGTGGATGAAAAAACCATTGGGACCTGGGTTCGAATCCCAGGTCCCCCAAAACCTTTGTTTAATTTTTCTCCAGATGTTCTCATGCAACGCTCACAAGATGGTCCACCATATGCTTCTAAGATCCAGGCGCCAGATGGCCTCCTGGCCAAATCTGAAGGCTAGGATTGAAGGACTACCATGTGTCCAAGTCAACAAACGCGTGGATGATTCTGAAAGTCAAACGAGGCTGGGACGTTTTGGGCCTCTGAAATTGCAAATCACACCTCAAGTCAGGCCCAGCACCCCCCTGGGTTTATTTCTTTTTCTCTTTTTTATATTTTTATTTAATTGTTTTTTTATTAATTATTATTATTATACTAACTAATTTATTTTTCCTAATAAAAACCAGAAAACATAAAAAATATATTATTTTTATTAATTTCATTGTTTTTGTAAATAAACAATTTAATTGACTTAGTTTTTTTAATTAGGCATAATTTTAACATTTTTTGCAATAAATTTAAAATTAATTAGAATATTATGTTTTTAACAATTTTAATCATTTTTATTTTTATTTCCTTAAATATTCTAAAAAACCCCAAAAAGTATATTTTTTCATTTAATTAATTAATTAACTTAGACTTAATTTCCGCTTAATTCAAAATAACAAAAAATCTCCTTCTTTCATAAAAAGGGTCAAAACCCTAAAACTCTCCGATTCAATTTTCTCGCGCGTATTATTTTTTGATTCATATTTCAATATTGTATCTGCTTCAAGGATGTAATAGTTTTGAACTTAGGATTATTTACCGCTTTTATTTACTTTTCCGTATTTACTTTTTCAAGGGTTTGTTTTTGGCGATGTAAATACCCGACGCCTTGTAATAACTTAGTTTTATTTTCCGCAACCATTAACTGCTAGATGTATGAATAATAGGCTATGCATGACAAGATCTATCTTAACTTAAAATCAACCGTAGCTCACCATAACATGTACAAAGATAACATAACTGAAAATTGACACACTTGCACATGCCACTCCTAGGGTACGCCTCACTTGGTTGCCTCGAACGTGGTCATTGAGTATAGGAAGTTTTAGAGGTCGTCCTCTTGTCCAAAGATCATAAGTTGCCTCGGAACGGTTGCCTCGGATAAAATGATCTAGGACATTAGGGTTACCGCTAAGGCGTCCTAACATTGCTTTAGTGACCACATGTCCCTTAATCGAATTGACCCGAAAACTCCAACGAAGATGCTACCTACTCCTTCATAGTAGGATATCATTGTTTAAAAGGACATTTGCACAGTTTAATTCCTTTTTGAGTAGGTAGATGTTCTTAAGTACTTGCTCCTTCAAAACAAAACAAATTTTCCGCACTTACACTTTTCAAACAAAGTTTTCAAAAACACTTCATACACTCTTGAGGACAGAAACAAGAGTTAAATCGAAGTTTTCAAACAAAAACTTTTTCAAAACCCACGAACACAAGAAAAGCAAAACCTTTTGAAAACACAATGAGCAAGTACCTAAGAGCCCGTAGATAACTACGGATAGAAAGGGTGCTAACACCTTCCCTTTCTATAATCTACCTCCCGAACCCGAGAAATATCTCGAAAAGGAATTTTTCTGTGCTTTTGTCCTTTCCTTGTTGGATAAAATAAAAGACGGTGGCGACTCTTGCTTACCGCGACATTTTGCGAAAGTAAACGCAAACGCGAACCAGTATTCCAAAACAGTCAGTTATATTTCCACCGATCACAGAACTGGCAACTCTGCTGGGGATTTAATAAGTGAGGTGTACCTTAGGGTTAGATCACTTGTGTTTTCAATTATATGCTTTGTATGCTTTAATTTTGCGGGCTTGTATCGGAGTTCTATAGATCCTAACCTGAATCTGGGGGTACCCTTTTTTAGGTAAGTAGCTGTGATACGGTGGGAGAACTGACTTGAGGTTTTGCGTTTGTTTTCGCAAATGTTTCGGTTTAGCAAGAGTCGCCACCGACTTTTTATTTTATCCTAAGGAAAGGTTAAAAAGCACAGGAAAAACCTTTGAGATGTTTTCTTGGGTTCGGGGAGTAGATTATAGAAAGGGAAGGTATTAGCACCCTTTCTATCCATGGTTATCCATGGGGTCTTAGTTACTTTCTTAGATCACTTGCCTTGCATTTTCAATTGTTTGAAATGGTGCTTTGTGTGTGTGGTTTTTGAAAATGTTTTGAAAAAGATGCCTTGTTTAGGCAACCCTTGTAACAATACTTTACTCGAATGTTTTACAAAAGGTGTTTGTCTTTTTGAAAAGATGTTTCAAGGTTTTGAAAGTTTGTTTGGAAATTGTGTTGTGGAGTGTGTTTTGAAAGTAGGCAAGTGTGTTTTGCAAGTTTGATCAAGTAACTAAGAGTTGTCTACCCCTAAATTTACTCAAAGATTTTTCTCATATTTTAACCCTTTTAACAATATTGTTCCACCATTGTATTTGGTGGACAATCTTGTGTTAGGATGTTAACGGGACGGGCGCGGGTCATCGTTTAGACCATGAATGCAATAGTACCAAGTGTCTTTGGAAATTTTTCCTTTAAGGGATTTGATCATTTTTTAGGCAACCTGAGAAAGCGTCATCGAGGGACTATGATCGTTTGATTTGTTTTTGTTTTGCCAAAGACACTCAACATGCAACATGGCCCATTTTTTGAAGGCAACAAGTGGAGTAACCCTAAGGGTGCAAGTGTGATTGGTGTTGTCCATTTTCATGCTTTTTTGTTTTTGTATTAGTCAAGCTATTTGTTGGTTGATTTTGCATACAAACCCTAGGTCTATCATGGCATAATTGAAAAGCTTTTAAATGCAGAAATTTAAAGCCCTAAATTATTACAACATGATTATGGGGATGGGGGTACAAATGTTTGAATGGGGGGATATTTAGCAAGAAATTAAATCTAAACTATTACATCCATATTGAATAGACAAATATTAAATTGTACCATAATTAAATAAATACAATAAATATGCAAAATGTATTATGCACAAAAAGGATTTTTTATGTATGAGAAAATATTTTTCAATGCAAAATATAAACAAAAATAAAAAAAGTCAATTTTTGAATATTTTTATGGTTTAGGGCAAAACCCTAATTTTTGAATAAATAGCAATTATTTATTAATTATATACAATATTTATATATTAATTTATACAAAAATAAAAAAGGGGAAGTATATTGTAAAAAAGTATTTTTTAGTGTCATATATTAAAAAAAATAAAAAATGTATTATTTTCATATTTTTTGTCCTAAATATCTAATAAAATATACAAGTATTTATATTATATATTAAATATACTAAATATATATATGCCAAGATAAAATATTAATTATTAAAAAAATGTATATTTTTAGAAAATGTTTTCAAAATGTAAACACAAAAATAATAACTAAAAATATATTTTTGTATTATTATTTTTTTTAGTGTTTTTTAAATAAAAAGTATTATATTTATCTATATACATATTAAACAAAAACAAATAAATGCAAAATAAAATGCAAAGAAAATGAGGAAAAATATTTTTAATGTTTTTTCATGTTTGAATAAAAATATAAAATCAGAATCAAAAAGAAAAAATGAAAAATGATAAAGATATCACACAATGGGCCAGGGGGTGCAAAAATGGAAAAAGTGTGCAAAAAGCAAAAACAACTCAGGCCCAGCCCAAGTCAACCTTCTTCAACCTCCAACTTCTGTCTCAAAAACGCGCGCCCTCTATGCTTCATTCAAATTCCTGATTCTTTTACTTTTAACAAAAACTCATAACCTAGACAATGTAGAGCATCAAGAGACGAATTCATACATATAAAAATCTTGACCTAACTCTAAAAAACGAGGGAGAATTTCTTCATCCCCAATTTCTGACCTAAGTTTTTTTCAATGTTCATGGCCAAAATTCTCACAGCACGCATAATATAAATGAAAAGTAAATACATGGATGGTTTCAGGGCTATGAGTAGAACATGTTTCATTCACAAACCTAAGCCTGATTATGCCTGGATAGAGAGATAGAAGTTCATATTTTTACCTGTTCAGCTTGAGTCGTGTACAGCAATGGAGGTATCTTCAATGGAGTTTGAACTTTGGTACAACTTGCCTGAAGTCTAAGGATGCTTCTCCTATGCTTAGCTTGCTTTGAATCTCTCTGAATCAAGCTATGGAAGTCCACCTACAAAACTGAAAATGGCAAGTGATGTTAGGGATGTTACAGTTTGTATCTAGGGCTTGGGATAACTTCAATGGGTGGTATGGAACATGTTTGAACTCTTTTTGGCCAAAGTGCACGAGTGGAATGGACTGTGGAAGTCAATCTGCAGCAGGGACTCTATTTTGCAGAAAAACTATGCTTTTGGATATGAGGATGGATTGAGGGTGAAGGAATCGTGCTTTAGGTCAGTTAGGGAGTGTGAAAGATGAGAACAAAGTTTGCTTGGGTTGGTGTTTACAGGAATGAGAGATTCTCTATGTTTTGTAATCTTGCTTGTTTTTGAAGTAAGAAAATGCAAGTTGGGTTATAGGCCTGTACAATGTCCTTGAGCATGCTGCATATCTTCTTCTTGATCAGAGGGACTTGTGTACAAATGCTAGCTTCAAAGATCTGGCCCATGCCTCTTGGATTTGTTATTTGACATAAAGTGCTTCTTTTCCAAAATGGCAAATATGCTTTTTCCATTTAAAGATTAATCTTGCATGTAATGACCAAATGAACAAAATAACAACTTAGCACAAAGGTTAGGCATTTAACTATGGTGTGTGAGACTGGTTTTAAGGCCTGCAAGCTAGCTTGTACAAGCTGACTTGAAAAATGCCAATGTATGAACATGCATTTGGTTATGAACAAAAGTGACTTTTGCCCAACTTTGCCAATTCGATTCTCCCTAACCACAAGGGTGTTTGAGAAGTTATTGGACAATTCGGAAAGCTTGGAATGTGTAATACAATCCATCTTTGTAATGAAAATTGAAATTCCAAGTGGAACTATGTGAAAAGTGGCCATGAAGTTGGACAAAAATCCTGCCTAGAATAGGTCAAAAATTTTCTAAGTTAAGAATGTTTTGCACCCTTGTTCCAAAAATCATAACTTGAGCTACAAGATTCTTTTGAGGAAACTTTGTGAATAAAAGTTGTAGATTTTGCAATGGACTACAACTTTCATGTTTTGAGTTTTGTTTGAATCCAATTGTATCTTGATGAAAAAATGGGACAAAGTTAGGAAAAAATAAGGAAGTTTCATAACTTAGAAAAAATTCTAAGTTATGAAATTTTCTCATTCTAAACCCTAATTTGCAATTTTGGGTTTCTTGATGAAAAAGTTTCATAATTTGACATGTCTTGATGAAAAATGGATCTTGACACTTGACTTTGACCAAAAAGTCAAAGTTTGACTTTTCAGTATACAGTCAAATTTTGATCAGTTGACTGGAAAATTCATCTGTCAATCTTGTGCATTTGAGATCTTTTGAACTTGTTGAATGTGTCAAGACAATTCCATTGAGTCCTTGAGTCCATATATGAGCTTGGTTTGCCATTGGTTAGGTCAAACAGTCAAAAATTGCCTTTGTACAGTCAAAACCCTAAAAATGACCATTTTGCCCTTTTGGTGATCTGATCAAATTTCTTGTGGAATTGTGATCCAAACTTGACCAAATGGTTCATATGAGTTCATTATGTTAATGTGGGTCAAAAATTATGAATTTTGACTGTCAATTGACCACAGTTGACTTTTCCCCAATACAACTAATTTCTAAGTCAACTGTCCAATTGACTGGGCAAAGATTGGAATCAAGACTTGAAACTTGGTATGGATAAACTTGTGAGTCCAACATGAAGCATGAAAATCACTTTGGGAATTTTAGGTCAAAACATCTTTGTGCAAACTCAAACCCTAATTTGGGTCAACAGTGCAAGGAGGAGTCTTGAGCAGAGCAAACCCTAACTTGATCTTGAGCTCCAAGGGTCTTATGGTGAGAAAATATTGATGAAATGAGAGGGAAAATTTTGGGGTACAACAGTTGCCCCTGTTCAATCTTCTTGCACCTGAAGAGTTAGATTGGCAAGTTTGCCTTTCGCGTCTCGAAGGTAAAAGGAGATTGGACACTAGAGTGCCCTTAAATTTGCACTCGTCGAAACGATGGGTGCGGGAATGGGCTTAGAGATTCCATTTGGAGATGGGCTTAAAGATGCCATCTGGAGGGGTGACAGAATCTTGTCGGGGATGGGCTTAAAGATGCCATCTGGAAATGGGCTTAAAGATGCCATCTGGAGATGGGCTTAAAGATGCCATCTGGAGGGGTGACAGAATCTTGTCGGGGATGGGCTTAAAGATGCCATCTGGAATGAGTATCAGAAAGGTGTCCATGTTTTGGAATATCTCTGAACTGGGGGGTCTTGAATAAGCAATGGATTGACATCCGTGTTTGGAGAATCCGTAAACTGTTTTCAGAAATCTTGGATCTGAACAAGCGATAGGTTAACATCCGTGTCTGGAGAACCCGTAAACTGTTTTCAGAGATCTTGGATCTGAACAAGCGATAGGTTAACATCCGTGTCTGGAGAACCCTGAACTATTTTCAGAGGTCTTGAAGTTGAATAAGCAATAGAGCAGCATCCATGTTGTGAAGCGTCCGTAAACTGTTTTCAATAGTTGAGTCTGAACAAGCGATAGATTAACATCCGTGTTTGGAGAATCCGTAAACTGTTTTCAGAGGTTGAAGAATCTGAACAAGCGATAGGTTAACATCCATGTCTGGAGAACCCGTAAACTATTTTCAGAGGTCTTGAAGTTGAATAAGCAATAGAGCAGCATCCATGTTGGGAAGCGTCCGTAAACTGTTTTCAAAAGTTGAGTCTGAACAAGCGATAGATTAACATATGTGTTTGGAGAATCCGTAAACTGTTTTCAGAGGTTGAAGAATCTGAACAAGCGATAGGTTAACATCCGTGTCTGGAGAACCCGTAAACTGTTTTCAGAGGTCTTGAAGTTTAATAAGCAATAGAGCAGCATCCATGTTGGGAAGCGTCTGTAAACTGTTTTCAAAAGTTGAGTCTGAACAAGCGATAGATTAACATCCGTGTTTGGAGAATCCGTAAACTGTTTTCAGAGGTCTTGAAATAGAGAAGGAACCGGTGTAAGGTTTCCCGATGATGAGTCCGTGTAGAACTGTACTTGAATAATTGTTAATGATAGTCTTTTATTCCTATCCTGAAAAATACAAAATGTTAGCTAAACACAAGGTTATGTTGCATGAAATGTATGATGCAATATATGTTATATCGATGTTTATGATATGAATGTAATGAATGCGCATGCAAGCTGATGAGCTATCTTGCTGAGGATAGATGAATCCTGGATAGCCGGAGATAATAGAATCTTGACTGCTGCCAGGGAAAGTAAATCCTTGACTGCTGCAGGGGATTGCAAGAATTTTTGATTGTCGAGGATGAGACATCCTTGTTGACTACTGATTGCTTGAAGAACAAGATCTTCAATTGTTGAGGGATCTTAGGACCACTGCTGGGGATTGGGACTCCTTGGTGACTTGCGGGGCAAGAGAATTCTGATGATCTTTACTGGGGAGTCCAGAACCTGGTAGACTCATGCTGGAGAAGTAAGATTGAGAATCTTCAATCTGACGGGAAGTATCTCTGTGGGGAGAAGGTTCATTAGTCTGATTCCGTTGGGGATTGATATTTGGAAGTTTTAGCTCCGCTGGGGATAGGATTTTCATATTTTAAGGCTCCACTGGGGATACTGAAACTTAACTCTGAGGGGAATTGAGTTCTGGAAGAGTCTCTGGCTGGGGAAATCAGTTTTGAGAAAGCTTTTGTTCTGCTGGAGATCCTGAAGTTTAACTCTGTTTGGAGAATTAAATTCTGGATTTTGACTTTGTTGAGGAATTTGGAGTTTAGAACTACTAGGGATTCCTTCTGAAAGGGCATCAAGATATTTATCCGTACCTTCAATCTATCAGCAATCATCTCTCTTGATTTGTAAGGAAAATGATTATGTTCAAATGCATATGCCTACTTAACAAAACATTGGACATTTCTCAAATAAACATAAGTGCAAAAGAGAAAAAGGAAGACAAAGCAAATTTCTGTATTTGGAAAAGTATTTGTATTAACTTTTTATGAGTATCTTTGTACAAAGGAGACAGACGTCCTAGTAAGAGGATGTTGTCGTAGAAATTGAAAATTTTATACAAAAGAAAGATGGCTATGTGAAATAATTTCATGGGATTCCCATTCTGCTATAGCCTTCACAACTCTGAATATTTGTCCATTCGATGCTTCGTACGCCGATGATTGGATTGTTCAGAAGCTCAGAGCTTGTCGATGAAGAGATTGTCCTTAAAGTGATCTGACGAGACATAGTCATACGCTTTAATTCCCTAACTTTTGCCTGAATCGCGCTTTCGGGTTTTCGATCCACCGGGAAACCCTTTTTTTGCCCAAGCCTCCCTTTCGGGTTTTCGACTTGCCGGGTGCACAATTTTTTTTGTTTTATCCCTAATTTTTGCCTGAACCGCCCTTTCGGGTTTTCGGTTCACCGGGATGCCCATTTTTGCCCAAGCCGCCCTTTCGGGTTTTCGACTTGTCGGGTGACTTTATGCGTAGTATCTTTTGACTATGTTTGCGTTCGCAGGGTGCGGCAAATCGTCGCCGTCCATGGTGGTCAAAATCATTGCACCACCAGAAAATATGCTCTTGATTACAAATGGTCCTTCGTAAGTAGGAGTCCATTTGCCCCTGGGATCACTTTGCGGCAAGATAATCCGCTTGATTACGAGATCTCCGACTTGATACACCTGACGTCTGACTTTCTTGTTGAAAGCCTTGATCATCCGTTTTTGATACGTTTGACCATGGAAAATAGCAGCGAGTCGCTTCTCGTCGATCAAATTGAGTTGATCAAGTCGGGTCTGAATCCAATCATCTTCATTCAAACCAGCGTCCTTCATAATCCTTAAAGAAGGAATCTGAACTTCCATGGGCAGGACAACTTCCATGCCATATACCAAAGAAAATGGGGTTGCCCCTGTTGAAGTACGTGCCGTGGTACGGTATCCATGCAGAGAAAACAGTAACATCTCATGCCAGTCTTTGTAGGTGACTGTCATTTTCTGAATGATCTTCTTAATGTTTTTGTTCGCAACTTCAACAACACCGTTCATCTTCGGCCGATAGGGAGATGAATTCTGATGATAAATCTTGAACTGTTCGCATAGAGCGGTGATCATAGTATTATTTAGATTTGTATCGTTGTTCGTGATGATCCTGTTGGGGACACCATACCGGCATATGAGGTTCTGCTTGATGAAGCGGGCAACCACATTTTTTGTAACAGAGGCGAAGGAAGCTGCTTCGACCCATTTGGTAAAATAGTCAATGGCGACCAGGATGAAGCGATGTCCATTGGACGCTGTGGGCTTGATTTCTCCAATCATGTCAATGCCCCACATTGCGAAAGGCCAAGGAGCTGTCAGAATGTTGAGAGGAACAGGAGGAATATGAATCTTGTTAGCGTAGACTTGAAATTTGTGGCAAGTACGGGAATGTTGATGGCAATCTGCTTCCATGGTAGACCAGTAATAGCCTGCCCTTAGAATCTTCTTAGCCATCATATGCCCGCTCAAGTGGGTGCCAAACGTACCGCTGTGTATCTCAATCATGATTAACTCTGCTTCAGCTTTGTCTACACATCGGAGTAAAACACAATCGTGGCTGCATTTATAGAGGATGTCGTTGCTCAAGAAGAACTTGGCAGCAAATTTCCTTAGGAACTTTTTGTCATTTACGGAAGCTCCTTTGGGATATTCTCTAGTCTGGAGATACCTTTTGATTTCGTGAAACCAGGGTTGTTCCACTATTTCTTCGGTATTAATCTCATGACAATGTGCAGGTTCATCCATTCGCTCGATGGTGATTTGGGGAGCCTCATTATCCCAGTTGAGTTTAAACATGGAAGATATTGTTGCTAGAGCATCTGCTAGCTGATTCTCTTCTTGCGGGAAATGCTCGAAGGTGATTTGCTCGAAATGAGGCAACAATGTCAGGACATGTTCTTTGTATGGGATAAGATTAGGATGCTTGGTATCCCACTCTCCTTTGATTTGACTGATAACCAAAGCCGAGTCTTCAAACACGATCAAAGATTTGATCTCCAAGTCTATAGCAGCCTTGAGACCAAAGATGCAAGCTTCATATTCAACCATGTTGTTGGTACAGCTGAAGCAAAGTCGGGCCATGAAAGGTGTGTGGCAACCTTCCAGGGAAATGAGTACCGCACCAATACCGTTTCCAAGTGCATTTGAAGCACCATCAAAGTACAGGGTCCATCGGGATCCATTTCCAGGTCCGTCATACGGTCCGTTACCTTCAATGTTGTCCAAGTTCATGATGTCCTCGTCCGGGAAGTCGAATCTCATGGATTGATAATCTTCGATAGCTTGATGAGCTAGATGGTCAGCTAATACACTCCCTTTTATAGCTTTTTGGGTGGTGTACTGGATGTCATACTCAGTCAGAATCATTTGCCATCTAGCGATTCTTCCAGATAAAGCAGGCTTTTCGAAGATATACTTGATAGGATCCATTTTGGAGATCAACAAAGTGGTATGAGTCAACATATACTGCCTTAGTCGGCGAGCAGCCCATACCAAAGTGCAGCAAGTTTTCTCGAGCAGTGAGTAGCGAGTCTCACAGTCAGTAAACTTTTTGCTAAGGTAATAAATGGCATGCTCTTTTCGACCAGACTCGTCATACTGGCCCAACACGCACCCTATTGAGTTATCCAAAACGGTCAGATACATGATCAGCGGCCTTCCTTCGACGGGTGGCATCAGAATAGGAGGTTCTAGCAAATACTCCTTGATCTTATCAAAAGCAGCTTGGCAATCGTCGTTCCACTCGACTACCTAATCTTTCTTCAATAGTTTGAAAATTGGCTCACAGGTAGACGTCAGATGAGAGATGAATCTGGAAATATAGTTCAAGCACCCCAAGAACCCTCTAACCTCCTTTTCAGTACGGGGAGCAGGCATTTCTCGTATAGCTTTCACTTTTGCTGGATCGACCTCAATGCCTTTGTTGCTGACAATAAATCCTAGAAGTTTACCAGACCTAACTCCAAAAGTACACTTACTTGGATTCAGCCTGAGTTTGTACTCCTTCAACCTGGCAAACAGCTTTTACAGATGTTCAAGGTGTTCCTCCTCTGTTTATGATCGAGCTATCATATCATCTACGTAAACTTCAATCTCATGATGTATCATATCATGAAGTAAAGCTACCATGGTGCGTTGATAAGTTGTCCCTACGTTCTTCAGTCCGAACGGCATCACCTTGTAGCAGAAGGTACCCCATTGTGTAACAAAGGTTGTTTTCTCCATGTCCTCAGGGGGCCATTTTAATCTGGTTGTAGCCCGAGAATCCATCCATGAAGGAAAACACCTTGTGCTGAGTTGTGTTGTCAATCAAAATGTCGATATGCGGTAGCGGAAAATCATCTTTAGGGATGGCCCGATTCAAATCCCGGTAGTCCACACACATTCTGACCTTGCCGTCTTTCTTAGGTACTGGCACGATGTTAGCAACCCATTGTGGATAGGATGTAACAGCCAGAAAGCCAGCGTTGAATTGCTTCATTACTTCCGCTTTAATCTTCTCAGACATGTTGGGTCTCATTCGGCGGACTTTTTACTTGATCGGTGGATAATCCTCTCTCGTAGGGAGACGGTGAACCATGATGTCTGTGTCTAAACCCGGCATGTCTTCATAAGACCAGGCGAAGATTTCAATGTATTCATTCAACAGCTGTATCAAGCGCTCCTTGACACTTGGTTCCAGATTGGCACCCACTTGTACTTCCTTCCGGTCTTCCTCTGTTCCTAAGTTGAAAGTTTCCAACAACTCTTCGTGAGGCAAGATGGCCCTCTCTTCTTGTTGTAGAAGTCTGGCTAGCTCTCCTGGTACTTCACAATCTTCGTCGTCTTCGCACTCAGCCTGATTGACCAAATCTTCAGAGTTATTGAAGGACATAGCAGAATAGTCACCCATAGAATCCAGAGTGGATGGGTACTGATTAATGAAAGTAATGGGAACGAAGTCTTTCGCCTCCCAGTTGTGCAGTCCCCCTTTGATGTTTGGGAAGATCCAATCTTCAATGTTACCCTCTTCGTCTTCGTCTTCCAAAGCATTGATTCCATGAGGAGAAATCTTGATGGGTGTCCTTTCAATTTTTGAACGACGCATGGCTTTTTGCCCCACAACAGTAAATCCCAACCCAAACTTGTCTGTTTTGTGAGGAATGTCAGGCAACTGACCCCATGTTGATCTCTTTCCCTCCTTCATTGCAGCCTGTGCGTCTTTTAGAGATGCCATCCTGGCCACCTGCTTGGGTACCTCGGCTACTGCCTTTGCTACTGCAACTTCGGGAGCAATTTCCTCGAAGTGTTGGAATGGTGTTTCAATGAATTCGCCCTCCACCTCTACATACCGAAAGGAGATCAGGTGACTGATCATATATTCCTCCTCACCGTGTACAGTTATGATCTTTCCTTTAACAGGGTATTTCAGCATCTGATGTAGGGAGGAAGTGACCGCCCCAGCATTATGTATCCATGGTCTCCCTAGCAAGCAAGAGTATGATGGACGGATGTCCATCACATAGAAAGTTGAGTGGAATACTTCAGTGCCCACCTTGATGGGAATGTCGACCTCCCCATGTACCATTCTTTTAGACCCGTCAAAGGCCCTGACAATGATATTACTTGGTTTCAGCTCCAGGCCTTCACAATCCAATCGATCCAGAGCTTTCTTAGGCAGCATGTTCAGAGAAGAACCAGTGTCGACCAAAACATGGGCAAGAGTAGTTCCTCGGCATTCGACTGACACATGCAATGCGTCATTGTGCTTTCTTCCTTTCGGAGTTAGGCCAGCATCAGAGAAACCCGGGCCGTTGTCTGCGGTAAGACTGGCTACACAATCCTGGAATTGATCGGCTGAGGTTTCCTGGGGCACATGGGCTGTCTTCAAAAACCTTATCAAAGCTTTGGCATGAGCCTCCGAACAAAGCAGCAAAGCTAGCATGGATATCTTCGAGGGGGTTTGCCCCAGTTACTCTACAATGTCATAATCATTTTTCTTTATTATTTTCAGAATCTCCTCCATTTCTTTCTTAGAGGTTTCGGGGATGACCAATGGCTGAGCCCTCGTCCTGACGAGCTCATCTTGGATCCCTTTCCCCTTATCAGCAGAAGTAGGAGGGACAACCACAGGAGTAACAGTTTCTTCAACTAACGGAGTTCTTGCTAAAAGTTTTATCGGCGCAGGAGTAACTTTGGCAGCAGCTGAGGGTCCAAAGACTGCATTTGGAGGGGCAATCTCTGGAGAGAAAATTCTCCCACTTTGGGTAATCTTGCTCGTACCAGCAATGTTTCCAATGTTGGCATCTTTTTCGTCAGAGCTCTCTTCAGTTATCTCAACTTGTTTAACACCATGGTAGTAGATTTCTCCACCATAATTCCACGGTATCGATTTGTCAGATTCGTAGGGGACAGGCCCGGGCAGGGTTATTTTCAGAGGAACAATCTTCGTAGCAAATGTAATCTTAACAGGCTTTTTAGGGACCTTGGAAAGATTGGTGGAAATGGTGATTATTGAAACATCTTCGATAGGAGTTGGAATAGCAGGAATCTTTTCGAAAAGAATTTGTTGGCTGTCCATTAGGCCTTGGATGCCTATCTTCAGCAATGGTCAGCCGATTGGTAGGGAGGAACAACAGTAGCAGTCTTCTTTACATCCTGGGAAAATCCCAGCCTTCAACAGATTCAACTTGATTGTCAACAGTGGGGTCATCAGATTATCAACAGCAGAAACATACAAATCTTCTTCAATAGCATGGACATTGCGACCATGCTTCGGCATTGGAGTGTATATTACGTTTGGCTTCTCTGGAGCATCGAACTCAACCTCTTTTGCATCTATCAAGTCTTGAATTTTATGCTTAAGCACCCAACAATCGTTGGTGTCATGCCCGATGCTGTCAGAATGATAGGCACATTTAGCATTGGGATGATAATGCGGGGAAGATGTGTTCACATTTTTGGGTGCCTCTTTGATAGTTGTGAGATTTAGCTTCAACAAATGGGGAAGAACTTGTGCGGGTGTCATATTGATGCGGGTGAACTGCCGTTGTGGCTGTTCTACCTGTTGCTGGTTGGGTCTAGACTAATTGTTACGAGGCTGATCATTTGATGAATTTTGGATCATCACGGCCCCCACAGTTGGACGGCGCTCAGTTCTTCCCGATCTTTTCTGAGAGTATATAACAGTTGTCTCCTTCTTAGCCGGAAATGATTTCTTAACAGTTATGTACTTCTAACCTCTCAAGTTGGTAAAACCAGTCTAGCTGTGTACCGGAGAAGCTGTCCTGAAAGAAGTGTACCCAAAGATTTCTGTCGGATGTATGAGGTTGAATTCTTCTGACATATGACCTCAGGTGCATCTTCGGGCAAGACAGCCCATCATATTTTGCAAAAATTGGCACTTTAAACTTTGGAGGGATCACAATCCCAGCAATCAAACCCAACTCTTCAAAATCTAAATCGGGAACCCTTTGCAGCTCCATAGCTGCCAGTCTATCCTCCAGGTTTTTGTATTTGTCGTCCGCTAGCGGGTATTATTGCTCTGAGTAGTCTTCATCTTCCTCAACCTCTTCCTCTTCAGCTTCGGACTCAGAAGGTAGTGCAACTCCTTTTCCCTTACTGGTTCCCTCATCAGATGCAGAGGGAAATTCAAGAACTCTTCTAGCTTCATTCTCAAACCTTCTTCCCAGTGTAGCTACCCCAACTCTTTTCTTCTTCTTTTTTCCTTTTTCTTGCTCTTTATTCCCCAACAGTGCTTTTAGATCCTCCGGACCCTTTGACAAGGTCATTAGGAGCTGTTGAAACTGCGAGTTTTGTGATTGCAGATCTTTGACCGTCTGTTCGAGATCCATCTTACTGAAATAAACAGCAGGAAGATAAGGAAACCTGGTGTGGAGACCTGTTTATGCATATGATGAATGATATGTTTATTCATGCAATGCATTCAAGGATTTAGAAATTCAAAATTGTTGCAAACAAAAAGAACACACGTCATATTAATAAGAAGAAATTTTGTCAGTACATAAATGCCCCATGGGCCAAATATTACAAAAACTTCTTAAGGTAAAAAGACGTTGCGCATCCTCTTTGGTGCGATGTAAGTATTGAGGGTCTCCTCCTCGTGAAGTCGGCGGGTAAGCTCCAAAACCTTCTTCTCGCTGGCGTAGAAGTTGGCTTCAAAAGTATTCCGTTCCTCCTTCAGTTGGATCCAACTCTTTTGCATTTCCTCCCATGATGTTGGCATGTCAGGATGTAGGATGGTGTAGGGAACCTCTCCTTCCTTAACAGGCTCTTTAATCAAAGTGAGAACATGAGGGTAAGGCATCATAAGACTCTGGGCTCGGGTTCTTACCCACTTGAGATAAGGCTCAAGAGGGATGGAGTTCTTGTGCCCCAGTGTCTTGCTATCTACCTTGTTAGGCATCCTCCAAGCTCTGATGAATCTTTGGCGAAGTACTTGCGCATCGTTGTCGAAGTCAAAAACTAGGTCAGGAATCAGCATGTGATGAGGGCCATCCCTCTGTGCATATCCAAATTGTCTCAAAGCTAGACAAGGGTTGTAGGTAATGCCCCCTCTAATGCCAAGTAATGGAACATTAGGGAACTCACCACAATGATCGATGATGATGACATTTTCTCTGGACCGAGAACACCAATGTACATCAGAGTGTGTGAGGGTCATCAATCGTTGTGACCACCTTAAGCCTTGTTCATTCTTCAAAACAGATTGTGGAAGGTGTGAAATAAACCACCTTGCAAGGAGAGGAGTACAACACATGAGAACACCTCTCTTTCTCATTGTTCGTGTGTAAAATGAGTGGAGGATGTCCCCAAGCAATGTAGGTATGGGATTCCTGGATAGGAAAATCTTGACAGCATTGACATCTATAAGTTGGTCAGGATTTGGGAACAAGACCAACCCATAAATGAGGAGTGCCATAATTTCTTCAAAGGCTTGTAGATCCAAGGAGTTCCAACACTCTTGTGCCTTCTCAAACAAGAATTTTGCCAAGAAGCCTTTGACACCACTTCTAGTTTCCTAATGCCCCTTGATGTCAGATGGTTGCAAGTGTAGTGCTTGAGCAACATCTTCAGGCTTTGGTTCTTTTTCCGTACCGTTGTAGGGTAGTTGATTAAGAATAGGAATTCTCAGGAGTTGAGAAAATTCCTCCAAAGTAGGCACCAATTGATAGTCGGGGAATGTGAAACAGTGGTGAAGGGGGTCAAAGAATTGGAACAACACTTTTACCATGTCTTCTTCAATGCTGGTGTTGACTAGGTTGAGAAGTCTACCATGTCTTTCACTGAAGAGAGAGCTTTCTGGAATTCTGGATGTGAGCTCCTTGAGTTGAGGAGGGATTCTCACAAGGTTGACTTGGATAGTTTTCCTGCGAGGAATTTCCATGACCTACAAAACAAGAACAAAGATGAAGATCCAAACCCTTGAAATGGTTAGTGGATGCATATGATGCTTTATGATGTTCATGATGTATGCACAAACATATGTACAAGCAAGTCACACAAAACCCTAGTTTCAGGCTTGCATAAGGTTTCATAGGTAAGTACCCTCTTGAGTTTAGTTGGCTTAAAAACCTGTCCTATAAATAGTAACCGGGTTCTAAGGAGCTAAATATCATTGAATTGTTTTCCATGTTCATTGTTTTGGTTTAGCCACTTAACTAGCGACCAAAATATTCCAAGAAAACAACCCTCAATGAGTGTAGTATCGAGTATCTACCAACTTCGGACTGCACCAAAGTCGGTCATCTCACTACCCCTAATAAAAGACCAAGATGGTCAAGTAAGGTTCTAGGTCATTAGTGCTTAGTGACATCACTCAGCGGCCCCGTACTCTCCTTGATTGAACTCAAGGGTTACCGGTACTTACAAATATATCGCACTAATATAGCTATTACTTCAACCGTGTCGGTATACCCCACACAGTTTCCACAATGTATTACTATCTATGAATGTTTCCCAAATCCGGGTGTAGGATTTCAAGCCCAAACAAGAGAACCAAAATGTAGAGCAATCAAAACAAACAATTAGTCATGCAAAAGGGTGATCTAAGCCCTAAGGTTACTCCACTTTCAAATTTGTCCCCAGCAGAGTCGCCAGTTCTGTGATACGGCGGGAGAACTGACTTGAGGTTTTGCGTTTGTTTTCGCAAATGTTTCGGTTTAGCAAGAGTCACCACCAACTTTTTATTTTATCCTAAGGAAAGGTTAAAAAGCACAGGAAAAACCTTTGAGATGTTTTCTTGGGTTCGGGGAGTAGATTATAGAAAGGGAAGGTATTAGCACCCTTTCTATCCATGGTTATCCATGGGCTCTTAGTTACTTTCTTAGATCACTTGCCTTGCATTTTCAATTGTTTGAAATGGTGCTTTGTGTGTGTGGTTTTTGAAAATGTTTTGAAAAAGATGCCTTGTCTAGGCAACCCTTGTAACAATTCTTTACTCGAATGTTTTACAAAAGGTGTTTGTCTTTTTGAAAAGATGTTTCAAGGTTTTGAAAGTTTGTTTGGAAATTGTGTTGTGGAGTGTGTTTTGAAAGTAGACAAGTGTGTTTTGCAAGTTTGATCAAGTAACTAAGAGTTGTCTACCCCTAAATTTACTCAAAGATTTTTCTCATGTTTTAACCCTTTTAACAATATTGTTCCACCATTGTATTTGGTGGACAATCTTGTGTTAGGATGTTAACGGGACGGGTGCGGGTCATCGTTTAGACCATGAATGCAATAGTGCCAAGTGTCTTTGGCAATTTTTCCTTTAAGGGACTTGATCATTTTTTAGGCAACCTGAGAAAGCGTCATCGAGGGACTATGATCGTTTGATTTGTTTTTGTTTTGCCAAAGACACTCAACATGCAACATGGCCCATTTTTTGAAGGCAACAAGTGGAGTAACCCTAAGGGTGCAAGTGTGATTGGTGTTATCCATTTTCATGCTTTTTTGTTTTTGTATTAGTCAAGCTATTTGTTGGTTGATTTTGCATACAAACCCTAGGTCTATCATGGCATAATTGGAAAGCTTTTAAATGCGGAAATTTAAAGCCCTAAATTATTACAACATGATTATGGGGATGGGGGTACAAATGTTTGAATGGGGGGATATTTAGCAAGAAATTAAATCTAAACTATTACATCCATATTGAATAGACAAATATTAAATTGTACCATAATTAAATAAATACAATAAATATGCAAAATGTATTATGCACAAAAAGGATTTTTTATGTATGAGAAAATATTTTTCAATGCAAAATATAAACAAAAATAAAAAAAGTCAATTTTTGAATATTTTTATGGTTTAGGGCAAAACCCTAATTTTTGAATAAATAGCAATTATTTATTAATTATATACAATATTTATATATTAATTTATACAAAAATAAAAAAGGGGAAGTATATTGTAAAAAAGTATTTTTTAGTGTCATATATTAAAAAAAATAAAAAATGTATTATTTTCATATTTTTTGTCCTGAATATCTAATAAAATATACAAGTATTTATATTATATATTAAATATACTAAATATATATATGCCAAGATAAAATATTAATTATTAAAAAAATGTATATTTTTAGAAAATGTTTTCAAAATGTAAACAAAAAAATAATAACTAAAAATATATTTTTGTATTATTATTTTTTTTAGTGTTTTTTAAATAAAAAGTATTATATTTATCTATATACATATTAAACAAAAACAAATAAATGCCAAATAAAATGCAAAAAAAATGAGGAAAAATATTTTTAATGTTTTTTCATGTTTGAATAAAAATATAAAATCAGAATCAAAAAGAAAAAATGAAAAATGATAAAGATATCACACAATGGGCCAGGGGGGTGCAAAAATAGAAAAAGTGTGCAAAAAGCAAAAACAACTCAGGCCCAGCCCAAGTCAACCTTCTTCAACCTCCAGCTTCTGTCTCAAAAACGCGCGCCCTCTATGCTTCACTCAAATTCTTGATTCTTTGACTTTTAACAAAAACTCATAACATAAACAATGTAGAGCATCAAGAGACGAATTCATACATATAAAAATATTGACCTAACTCTCAGAAATGAGGGAGAATTTCTTCATCCCCAATTTCTGACCTAAGTTTTTTCCAATGTTCATGGCCAAAATTCTCACAGCACGCATAATATAAATGAAAAGTAAATACATGGATGGTTTCAGGGCTATGAGTAGAACATGTTTCATTCACAAACCTAAGCCTAACTATGCCTGGATAGAGAGATAGAAGTTCATATTTTTACCTGTTCATCTTGAGTCGTGTACAGCAATGGAGGCATCTTCAATGGAGTTTGAACTTTGGTACAGCTTGCCTGAAGTCCAAGGATGCTTCTCATATGCTTAGCTTGCTTTGAATCTCTCTGAATCAAGCTATGGAAGTCCACCTGCAAAACTGAAAACTGAAAATGGCAAGTGATGTTAGGGATGTTACAGTTTGTATCTAGGGCTTGGGATAGCTTCAATGGGTGGTATGGAACATGTTTGAACTCTTTTTGGCCAAAGTGCACGAGTGGAATGGACTGTGGAAGTCAATCTACAGCAGGGACTCTGTTTTGCAGAAAAACTGTGCTTTTGGATATGAGGATGGATTGAGGGTGAAGGAATCGTGCTTTAGGTCAGTTAGGGAGTGTGAAAGATGAGAACAAAGTTTGCTTGGGTTGGTGTTTACAGGAATGAGAGATTCTCTATGTTTTGTAATCTTGCTTGTTTTTGAAGTAAGAAAATGCAAGTTGGGTTATAGGCCTGTACAATGTCCTTGAGCATGCTGCATATCTTCTTCTTGATCAGAGGGACTTGTGTACAAATGCTAGCTTCAAAGATCTGGCCCATGCCTCTTGGATTTGTTATTTGACATAAAGTGCATCTTTTCCAAAATGGCAAATATGCTTTTTCCATTTAAAGATTAATCTTGCATGTAATGACCAAATGAACAAAATAACAACTTAGCACAAAGGTTAGGCATTTAATTATGGTGTGTGAGACTGGTTTTGAGGCCTGCAAGCTAGCTTGTACAAGCTGACTTGAAAAATGCCAATGTATGAACATGCATTTGGTTATGAACAAAAGTGACTTTTGCCCATCTTTGCCAATTCGATTCTCCCTAACCACAAGGGTGTTTGAGAAGTTCTTGGACAATTTGGAAAGCTTGGAATGTGTACTACAATCCATCTTCGTAATGAAAATTGAAATTCCAAGTGGAACTATGTGAAAAGTGGCCATGAAGTTGGACAAAAATCCTGCCTAGAATAGGTCAAACTTTTTCTAAGTTAAGAATGTTTTGCACCCTTGTTCCAAAAATTATAACTTGAGCTACAAGCTTCTTTTGAGGAAACTTTGTGAATAAAAGTTGTAGATTTTGCAATGGACTAAAACTTTCATGTTTTGAGTTTTGTTTGAATCCAATTGTATCTTGATGAAAAAATGGGACAAAGTTAGGAAAAAATAAGGAAGTTTCATAACTTAGAAAAAATTCTAAGTTATGAAATTTTCTCATTCTAAACCCTATTTTGCAATTTTGGGTTTCTTGATGAACAAGTTTCATAATTTGACATGTCTTGATGAAAAATGGATCTTGACACTTGACTTTGACCAAAAAGTCAAAGTTTGACTTTTCAGTATACAGTCAAATTTTGATCAGTTGACTGGAAAATTCATCTGTCAATCTTGTGCATTTGAGATCTTTTGAACTTGTTGAATGTATCAAGACAATTCCATTGAGTCCTTGAGTCCATATATGAGCTTGGTTTGCCATTGGTTAGGTCAAACAGTCAAAAATTGCCTTTGTACAATCAAAACCCTAAAAATGACCATTTTGCCCTTTTGGTGATCTGATCAAATTTCTTGTGGAATTGTGATCCAAACTTGACCAAATGGTTCATATGAGTTCATTATGTTAATGTGGGTCAAAAATTATGAAGTTTGACTGTCAATTGACCACAGTTGACTTTTCCCCAATACAACTGATTTCTAGGTCAACTGTCCAATTGACTGGGCAAAGATTGGAATCAAGGCTTGAAACTTGGTATGGATAAACTTGTGAGTCCAACATGAAGCATGAAAATCACTTTGGGAATTTTAGGTCAAAACATCTTTGTGCAAACTCAAACCCTAATTTGGGTCAACAGTGCAAGGAGGAGTCTTGAGCAGAGCAAACCCTAACTTGATCTTGAGCTCCAAGGGTCTTGTGGTGAGAAAATATTGATGAAATGAGAGGGCAAATTTTGGGGTACAACAGTAGCAATAAATTGTAAGCGATCTGTCCGGCGTAGACCGACACAGATGAAGTAGTAGCTACGTTGGTGTGACACCTTGGTCTGTACCGATATCCCTTGTGTTGGAACGAGGAGAATATGGGTCTTCTGAGGAGTCGTTAAGCACCAACTGACCTTAGAACCTTAAATTGACCAACTTGGCCATAGAACAGTAGCAGTATGCTACACTCATTGAGACTAAACTCTCGCGATGATTTCGGCCGCAAGAAAAGGTTGCTAAACTGCAATTATGACTGATTGAGGGTAGTCAGTAATATTGAGATCCTCTAGAACCCGATTACTATTTTTAGGACAGGTCTTAACCAACTGAAACTGAAAGAGGGTAGCACCTAAACTTCATGCCAGCCTGAAATCTAAGGGCTCTTTCGTGTGACTTGTGTGCCTTTACCATGTTTGCCTTTTGTGAATACTTGTGGTGTGCCTTTACCATGACATCATAACATCATAACATTGCATACATCCTGCATAAGGACTAACCCATTTCAAAGACAAGAGGGTTTCATCTTTGCTCTGTTTTGTAGGACATCATGATGCCATGCGTAGGAATACTATCCGGATCAACTTTGTTCAAGTACCTACTTTGCTTAAAGAATTGGTTGACAGGATTCCAGACACTACTTCCTTCATCAGGAGTCATGGTTCTCTTCTCGGTTTAGTCACCTCAAATTTGGACCAACAAATGATGAGTGTCCTGGTCCAGTTTTATGATCCGCTATACCATTGCTTCACCTTTCAAGACTTCCAGCTGGTCCCTACCCTGGAAGAATTCTATGAGTTGCTTGGTATCTCTATTTTGGAGCAGACTCCATTTACTGGTTGGGAAAAGACTCTCAGGCCTGAAGAGATTGCTGCAGCCCTTCATTTGACCAAAGAGGAGGTAATGGCTAACTGGGAGACTAGAAGTGGAGTTAAAGGTTTTTTGGCTAAGTTTCTGGTTGGCAAAGCTAATTGTTTCTGGGATGACTTAGACTTCAAAGCGTACGAGGACATTCTGGCTCTCTTAATCTATGGTCTGGTATTGTTTCCAAATCCTGACACTTTTGTTAATGTTAATTCCATAAGGATCTTCATCTCTCGGAACCCTGTACCCACTCTCTTGGGTGATATCCTTCATCAGCTCTATGCTCGTACTGCCCGAAAGCGGGGAACTTTAATGTGCTGTGCTCCTTTATTGTCGAGGTGGTTTATTTAGCACCTTCCTAAATCTGCACTGAAGAACAAAGAAGGAATGGGCTGGGCTCATAGGGTAATGTCTCTTACTAATAATGATGTTATCTGGACTCTCAAAGGCTTGGATGAGGTGGCTGTCATTGATCGTTGTGGAGAATATCCTAATGTTCCATTGATCGGAACCCATGGAGGAATCTCTTATAACCCATGTTTAGCTCTCCGTCAGTTTGGAAGAGCCAAAAGAGAAGGGCCTCATGAGATGTTGATACCCCATATCATCTTTGATTTTCAGGGAGATAGCGACGAGCTGCGTCGTAGATTTATCAGGGCTTGGGATAGAGTTCACAAATTCGACCCACATGAGTTGGGACTAAAGACTTCTCTGCCAATGGAATCATATCTCAGATGGGTCCGCATCCGTGCCCAGAAGTTAGGTATGCCATACGAAGCTGTCAGGCCTATTACTCTTGAAGTAGCTGATAAAGAAGGGGTTCCTCCAACTATTCTCCATCCTCATACGCCCACTGATGTTGGCACACTGAAGAGGTCTTGGGCGCAACTGCAGGAAGAACGAGACTCTTATCGGGAGAGGTTCAACGAACAAGAACAGAAGATCCAGAAGCTGACTAAGCAATTGGAGAACGAGCAGATCTTGAATGATTATATCCGCACTGAGAAGAAGAGGCAATGGGAACATTGATGGACCTTTGATGATTTCTTTACGGTTTTATTTACCTTTCAGTATTTCCATTCTTGTAACGCCTAAGGGCAATTTGTTGAACAATTTAAATTCTGAAGTTAAATCTAATAAAGTGTGCTTCCTTTCTTGTCTACAAATTTGAATCCCGATTGTCTTTGAAATCATAAATCATACGCATTTCATCTCATGCACTGCATAAACAGGTACCCTTTTACAGGACTCTTATCTTCTTCGCTGTTTATTTCAGCAATCATCATGTCTATTGAACCTTCCACTGAGCAAGCTATCAGGGCCCTCCAGGCCCAGAATGCCCAGTTTCAAGAGTTGGTTATGAGCCTAGCCAAGGGTCAACAGGACTTGAAGACCCTGATTCTGAAAGAGAGGAAGAAGAAGAAGAAGAAGATGACCATCCTGTTTAACACGGGACGCGGGTTTGGAAATGGACTGCAGAATGAGGTTGATCTGACCACCTCATATGGAGGGAAAGACAGTCCACAAGAGAGAAGGGTTCCTAGCCCTATAGTCTCCGACAACGAGACGGATTATGATGAAGAACAGTATCCTCCTGCTGAGGATAGGTACAAACAGTTGGAGGACCGCTTGAGCGCTATGGAGATACAGAATGTGCCCGGGCTGGACTTCGGAGACCTAGGTCTATCCTCTGGGGTGGTGATTCCCCATAAATTCAAGGCACCTGCCTTTGCCAAGTATGACAGAGCTTCCTGTCCAAAGCTGCACCTCCGGTGATATGTAAGGAAGATCCAGCCTTACACCGCTGATAAGAATTTGTGGATCCATTTCTTTCAAGATAGTCTTTCAGGGACTCAGCTTGAGTGGTTCTATCAGCTGGATGGAGCCAGTATCCGTAACTGGGAAGATTTGGCTACTGCGTTCTATAAGCAGTATCAATATAATTCCGACCTCGCTTCTACGCGTACCCAACTCCAGGGTATGTCAATAGGGACGGGTGAAGGATTTAAAGAGCATGCTCAAAAATGGAGAGACCTTGCCGGAAGGGTGCAACCACCTTTAACTGATCGTGAACTGGTTGATATGTTTTTGGGGACCCTGTCTGGTCCATTCTTTAACCATTTGATTGGAACCTCTTCATCCAGGTTTACAGACCTTATCTTGACTGGTGAGAGGATTGAAGCTGGTATCAAGGCTGGGAAGATACAGAAGGGTGCCTCATTGAGCACTGAGAAGAAGCCGTTCAAGAAAGAATCCAGTGCTGTCTATGGTTCAAGAAGACAGAATAGACCGGAACACCGCCAAGCTATCAACGCGGTTGTTATTTCAAAACCTGCTGGTGCTCCTCAACATCACAACCAACAAAGGGGTGAGAGACCTCGAAGGCAATTCACTCGTCTCAGCATGACCTTGTCTCAGATATTGCCACAGTTATTGACGACCAATCTGGTGACTCTAAAAGAAGCTCCGAAGATTTCAAACACAACATCCCCAAAGTACAATCCTAACGCATGCTGCGCTTATCACTCTGACAGCCCGGGGCATAATACGGATGATTGTTGGGCTTTGAAGAATAAGGTTCAGGACCTAATCGATGCAAAGGAGATTGAGTTCGAGGCGCCCGAGAGGCCTAATGTTGTGACTGCTCCCATGCCCAAACATGGAGTAAATGTTGTAGAGGAAGACTTGTTTGTAGCCTCTGTGGATGATATTGTTACCCCACTGATGACCGTCAAGAGGAACCTGTTGCTAGCCGGTTTATTTCCGAGATGTGGTGAAGGTTGCCATTTGTGTTTTGTTTCACCTACTGGTTTCCCATCTTTGAAGTCAGGCATCCAAAACCTGATGGATAATAAGGACATCCTGTTTGAGAAGATTGTTGTTCCTGCCACCCCTACTGAAGAAGTTTCCATTATTACCATTTTCAACAATTCTCCCAAGGCTCCCTCGAGGAAGCCTGTCAGAATTACGCCTGTTCAGAAGATTGCACCCATAATCATCACTGTTCCGGGGCCTATTCCCTACACCTCTGACAAAGCCGTCCCTTGGCACTATAGGGCAGATGTTTATGTGCTTGGAGTTAAGCAAGAGTTTGATGCTGATACCGGCATCAGCCACATTACCGGGCCTGCTAAAGTAACCCGCAGTGGTAGACTTTTCTCACCCGATATTGCTCCACCGACTGCCTGAAGACCTGTTGTCATTACACCTGCAAGTGTGCCTAATGCCATTATTGATCAAGTTCTTAGTCCTACCCCTGTCGCTGAGTCATCTAACGCTCGGGGCAAAGGGATCATCGCTGATATGCTTGCCCAGACGGAGGCGCCAAAGACAACCACTGTTGAAGCTTCCAAACAGGAGATGGAAGAGATTCTGAAGATTATTAAGAAGAGTGATTATAATGTAGTTGAGCAACTGGGGCAAACCCCATCCAAGATTTCTATGTTATCACTGTTGTTGTGTTCAGAGGCCCATGCCAAGGCTCTGATTACCTACCTGAAGACGGCCCACGTGCCACAAGAGACATCAACTGACCAGTTTACCGATTGTGTGGCCAATTTAACTACTGATAATGGTTTAGGTTTCTCCGACGCTGATCTGACTGCTAAAGGGAAGAACCATAACGATGCCCTGCATGTCTCCATTGAATGCAGGGGCACTACTCTTGCACATGTGTTGGTTGACACTGGTTCCTCATTGAACGTCTTGCCCAAGAAAGCTCTAGATAGGTTGGATTGCGAAGGGTTGGAGCTAAAGCCAAGTAACATTATTGTCCGGGCCTTTGATGGGTCTAAAAGGATGGTGCATGGTGAAGTCGATATTCCAATTAAAGTTGGTTCTCAGGTCTTCAATTCTACATTCTACGTGATGGACATTCGACCGTCCTATTCTTGTTTGCTGGGTCGTCCATGGATCTATAAAGCTGGAGCTGTGACCTCCACACTCCATCAGAAGCTGAAGTACCCGGTCAAAGGAAAGATCGTGATAGTTCAAGGGGAGGAAGAGTACATGGTCAGCCACCTCAACTCGTTCCGGTACGTAGAGATGGATGAGGAGTTCATTGAGACCCCATTTCAACACTTTGAAGAGGTTCCTCAGACACTGGCATCAGCTGAGACTGTGGTTGAAGATTCTCCTTTGAAGATGGCTTCCTTAAAGGATGCCCGGGCTATTATTGAGAAGGGTGGGTATGCAAACTGGGGCCGACTTCTTGATTTTACTCAGAAGACTAACAAGTTTGGTTTAGGTTTCACTGCAGAAGCTCAAAGGGTTGTTCGTAGTGCAAGGATTGGAAGACCTCCTGTGTTCATTAGTAACTCGGGGGTAAATGCCATCGAAGATGACGTGGAGGAGTCTGAATTCGACAGCTGGATCTACCCTACGACCAATGGTGGATCAAGCAACTGGACGGCGAAGGACTTCATCCCTATTACTTTTGTTACCCAGTAATGAACTCTTTGTTTTAAATTTGTAACAGACAATATTGTGAAACTTTATGGCCCGGTGTCTTACCCGGGGCACCGTGGCTTCATTTGTGAGGGCTTTTGTGTGCCATTTTCATATATCATTAATAAAAGCATTGGACGTTCTTGCATTTCCAATCTTGCGCTCTTTGTCTTTCTTTATTATATATTGCAAAACAACTATTTTACACACACTCACATATACAGGTCTCAATCCACTCTGGATCTCACTGGTAACGACTCTGCTACTGCCAGTTATGACTTCGAAAATCCGATCAACTTAGCCGAAGACGAAGGTGAAGATGATTGCGAAGTGCCTGGCGAACTTGCAAGACTGTTACTCCAGGAAGAGAGGGCCATTCAGCCACATGAAGAGCTAGTGGAAACAGTGAATATGGGTACTGAGACAGACAAAAAGGAAGTCAAGATCGGTGCAAACCTGGAGCTCAGTGTGAAACAATGGTTGAATCAGATTCTGCATGACTACGTGGAAATCTTTTCCTGGTCTTACGAAGATATGCCTGGGTTGGATACCGACATTGTGGTTCATCGCCTGCCTACCAAGGAAGACTGCCCTCCCGTAAAACAGAAGGTTCGCCGTATGCGTCCAGAGATGTCCGAGAAAATCAAGGCTGAGGTTATGAAACAATTTGACGTCGGGTTTCTAGCAGTAACTTCTTACCCTCAGTTGGTCGCTAATGTGGTTCCAGTGCCGAAGAAAGATGGTAAAGTCCGAATGTGTGTTGACTATAGGGATTTGAACAGGGCAAGTCCCAAGGATGACTTCCCTCTGCCTCACATCGACGTTCTGGTTGACAACACTGCTCAACATAAGGTATTCTCCTTCATGGACGGTTTCTCCGGTTATAATCAGATAAAGATGGCTCCCGAAGACATGGAGAAGACCACTTTTGTTACTCAGTGGGGTACCTTTTGCTACAAGGTCATGCCTTTTGGGTTGAAAAATGTTGGGGCAACGTATCAGCGTGCCATGGTTGCTTTGTTTCATGATATGATCCATCATGAGATTGAAGTATACGTCGATGATATGATTGCAAGGTCCCAAACGGAGGAGGAACACCTTGACCATCTACAGAAGCTGTTTGACCGTTTGAAGTTTTACAAATTGAGGTTGAACCCGAACAAGTGCACCTTCGGGGTGAGGTCCGGTAAATTACTAGGTTTCATCGTGAGTGACAAAGGTATTCAAGTGGACCCTGCCAAGGTGAAAGCCATAAAAGAGATGCCAGCTCCCAAGACAGAGAAAGAGGTCAGGGGCTTCCTAGGACGTCTGAACTACATTTCCCGATTCATCTCACATCTAACTGCTACTTGTGAGCCAATCTTCAAGCTACTGAAGAAAGATCAAGTGGTACGTTGGAACGATGAATGCCAGGCCGCTTTCGAAAGAATCAAAGAGTATCTCCAGGAGCCACCTATTCTTATGCCACCAGTTGAAGGGAGACCGTTGATTTTATACTTGACAGTACTTGACAACTCAATAGGGTGTGTGTTGGGGCAGCATGACGAGTCCGGCCGAAAAGAGCATGCTATTTATTACCTTAGCAAAAAGTTTACCGACTGTGAGACCCGATACTCACTGCTCGAGAAAACTTGTTGCGCTTTGGCATGGGCTGCTCGCCGACTGAGACAGTATATGCTGACTCACACTACTCTATTGATTTCAAAAATGGATCCAATCAAGTATATCTTCGAAAATCCTGCCTTGTCCAGAAGAATAGCAAGATGGAAGATGATCTTGACTGAGTATGACATCCAGTACACGTCTCAAAAAGCAATCAAGGGAAGCGTATTGGCAAACCATTTAGCACATCAGGCAGTGGATGACTACCAGTCTATGAACTTTGAATTCCCGGAAGAGACTATCATGTTGATAACTGATTGTGAAATACCTGGACCGGATGAAGGACCTGAGGAAGGATCCCGATGGTCTATGCACTTTGATGGAGCTTCAAACGCTTTGGGTAACGGTATTGGCGCTGTGATCATATCTCCTAAGGGCTCTCATACTCCGCTCATCGTCCGACTGTGTTTTAACTGCACCAACAACATGGCGGAGTATGAAGCATGCATCATGGGTCTTCGAGCTGCAATTGACCTAAGGATTAAGTTTTTGAGTGTCTTCGGAGATTCCGCTCTCGTGATCAGTCAGATCAAAGGAGAATGGGATACAAAACACCCAAATCTTATTCCTTACAAGGAGTATGTATTGACGTTGCTTCCCCACTTCGAGGAAATAACCTTTGAACACTTCCCAAGAGAGGAAAATCAGTTGGCGGACGCGTTAGCTACGATGTCTTCTATGTTCAAAGTCAAGTGGGACAACGAGGCTCCCTGGATCATTATTTGGAAATTGGATGAACCTGCACATTGCTGTGATCTTGAGACCGAAGAGGTAACAGAAAAGCCTTGGTATCATGAAGTGAAGAGGTACCTTGAAGCTCAAGAATACACCGAGGGTGCATCTGTTAATGACAAGAAGTTTCTGAGAAGATTCGCGGCAAAGTTCTTCATCAGCAATGGCGTTCTTTACAAACGTAACCATGATTCAACCTTACTGCGTTATGCGGATAAGATTGAAGCAGAAAGGATCATGGCAGAGCTGCATGAAGGTACTTTCGGGACTCATTCCAGTGG
This sequence comes from Vicia faba, assembly GCA_948472305.1. Lineage (NCBI taxonomy): Eukaryota > Viridiplantae > Streptophyta > Magnoliopsida > Fabales > Fabaceae > Vicia > Vicia faba. The sequence continues at coordinate 236,378,058 of OX451736.1, forward strand.
ACATACCATGGCAAAGAAAATCCTTCGGGCAGGATATTACTGGTCCACAATGGAAGCCGACTGTTATCAGCATTCTCGGACATGTCACAAGTGCCAGGTCTATGCTAATAAGGTGTACATTCCTCCGGTTCCTTTGAACGTCTTGACAACACCTTGGCCTTTTGCAATGTGGGGCATTGATATGATCGGCGAGATCAGACCTACGGCATCCAACGGGCATCGTTTCATCCTGGTAGCGATTGATTACTTTATGAAGTGGGTTGAAGCAGCTTCCTTTGCCACCGTAACCAAGAACGCCGTGGCACGGTTCATTCGGCACAACCTGATCTGTCGATACGGTGTACCAGAGAGGATCATTACGGATAATGGTACCAATCTTAACAACAAGATGATCACTGAGCTCTGCGAGCAATTCAAGATACATCACCACAACTCTTCTCCCTACCGGCCGAAGATGAATGGGGCTGTAGAAGCAGCTAATAAGAACATTAAGAAGATTGTGCAGAAGATGACAGTGACCTACAAAGACTGGCACGAGATGTTACCATTTGGTCTTCATGGGTACCGTACCTCAGCACGAACGTCAACAGGGGCAACACCCTATTCCTTGGTATATGGCATGGAGGCAGTCCTGCCCATTGAAGTTCAGATACCCTCTCTCCGGATCATGAAGGATGCAGGTTTAAGTGAAGACGACTTGATCAACTGAACCTAATCGACGAAAAGAGACTCACTGCTATTTGTCATGGTCAGACGTACCAAAAACGGATGATCAAGGCATTTAACAAGAAAGTCAGACGACAAGAGTATCAAGTTGGGAACCTGGTAATCAAGCGCATTATTCTACCTCAAGGTGATCCCAGGGGCAAATGGACCCCTACGTACGAAGGGCCATTTGTGGTTAAGAACATCTTCTCAGGAGGAGAGATGATTCTAACCACCATGGATGGTGACGACCTTCCTCACCCCGTCAATGCAGACATAGTAAAAAGATACTACGCATAATTAAAGACCCGCTAGGTTGACTGGCCTAGGCAAAAATAAGGGCGTCCCGGCGAACCAAAAGGGTTCGGGAAAAAATAAGGGATGAAAATAAAAAAAATCTGTACACTCGACAAGTCGAAAACCTGAAAAGGCGGCTTGGCCAAAAATGGGTATCCCGGTGGACTGAAAACCCGAAAGGGAGGTCCAGGCAAAAGTTAGGGATAAGCGTAACACTATGTCTCATTGGATCACCCTGCATCCAGACTTTGGTATCAACTATCAGGCTCGGACGACACCAATCAATCAGATTCATCTCCAACTAAGCAGCAAAGTGATGAGATGCTTGAAGATATAAAGGCGATAGCAGAGTTGGAACCCAGTGAGATTATTCACACAACTGTTTTGTTTTCTTTTTACAAATTGTATAAATCCTATTGGTTCGGAGGCGTTCTCTTACTAGGACGTCAGCCTCTTGTACAAAAGCGCCTATTTACGGGCAAACTTCAAAATCAATACAAGTTCATTTTTCAGACAAATTGCAAATTGTTTTTTCCTTTATCTGTTTTGTTTTGCAAAGAACGTCCAATGTTCATTTTTGATATATGCATTTGACATTAATTGCTGCTCATAAATCTTTGCATGCGAAACAAAGGACTAATTACGGGTGATATCAGAAGTATGGGCAATAAGAATTGTCTGAGAGGTCTAGCTGCTTTGCTCACCAGGTACAAAGGTAGATTCAGCTGAAGAATATGACCAAGATATCGTCACTACCCGCAGAGTAAGACAGTAATGGTAGCTTTCCCCACCGAGACTTACAACTACGAAGGAATCAGCAATACTCTCCCCCAAGCAGAGTTAGTCTACCGTCAGTCCCGAAAAGGCTCGGTATTCCCAGAAGGTCTTAATATTCCCCAGCGGAGTATAAAGATATTCCCCAGCAAGCGTAAAGAGCATCCCCGACAGTCTTAATATTCCTCAACGAAATATAAGAATGTTCCCCGGCGGAATACAAGATACCCCCAGTGGAGCCATTTCCCCAGCGCAGTCTAAGAAAGTTTCCCCAATAGAAAATTGAATCATTTTACCCAGTAGATTCTGGAAGCTTATCCCCTGCAGAATACAGATGCATCTCCTCAGCCAAGTTCAGAGGTTATCCCTACAAGAGTCTATCTGGGTTATCCTCAGCAAGTTGCAACTGAAAGATCATCCCCAGCGAAGTTCTTTCTATCTCCAGCGGAGTTCATCATTAAAATCCCCAACAGAGCTTATCAACGGAATCCCCAACGGAGTTATCATTAAAATCTCAGCAAAGCATCTCTTCCCACAGAGTAATTCCCTGCAGAGTAATATTTTCACCAGTTTATTCCCCAACGGAGTTCTTTTCTCCTGCAGGTTTATTCTCACAATCTTCTTCGTTCATCATCCCCAGCGGAAACGAAGAACTCAACTTTGTTCTCCATCAGCTCCGAGATTTATTTTCCCAGACAAAAATACATTCATAAACATTTCACATTTCATACCTCCTATTTACATACATGATAAAGTGCATACGACACGATCTCATTTATTTTTGAGAACATCATGACATCATGCATTTCATACATCATGACATTGCATACAGCTAACGTTTTACCGTTTTCAGGAAAAGGTCAATCAAAAGATGGCTACTATCAACCTTTTCAAGTCCCAACTTAATACCTGTAACAAGCCAGGACAATTCTGTGGACGATTGATTGTAGATTAATACCTGAAACAAGCCAGGAAAACCATATACACAAAGATATTGAAGATTAACAACTGTAACAAGCCAGGAAGATCTTCATTTCTCAGGTCAGGGATTAATACCTGAAACCAGCCAGGAAAACTATCTCCTCGACCAACCTTTCTTAAGTTCCAGATGAATACCTGTAACAAGCCAGGAAAATATCTGTGGACGACTGATTGTAGATTGTTGTACCCAAAAATTTGCCCTCCCATTTCATCAATATTTTCTCACCACAAGACCCCTGGAGCTCAAGATCAAATCAGGGTTTGCTCTGCTCAAGACTCCTCCTTGCACTATTGACCCAAATTAGGGTTTGAGTTTGCACAAAGTTGTTTTGACCTAAAAGGCCCAAAGTGACTTTCATGCTTCATGTTGGACTCGCAAGTTTATCCATGCCAAGTTTCAAGTTTTGATTCCAATCTTTGCCCAGTCAATTGGACAGTTGACCTAGAAATCAGCTGTATTGGGAAAAAGTCAACTGTGGCCAATTGATAGTCAAACCTCATGAAATTTGACCCACATCAACATATTGAACTCATATGAACCATTTGGTCAAGTTTGGATCACAATTCCACAAGAAATTTGATTAGATCACCAAAAGGGCAAAATGGTCATTTTTAGGGTTTTGACTGCACAAAGGCAATTTTTGACTGTTTGACCTAACTAATGGCAAACCAAGCTCATATATGGACTCAAGGACTCAATGGAATTGTCTTGATCCACTCAACAAGTTCAAAAGATCCCAAATGCACAAGATTGACAGATGAATTTTTCAGTCAACTGATCAAATTTAACTGTATACTGAAAAGTCAAACTTTGACTTTTTGGTCAAAATCAAGTGCCAAGATTCATTTTTCATCAAGACATGTCAAATTATGAAACTTGTTCATCAAGAAACCCAAAATTGCAAATTAGGGTTTAGAATGAGAAAATTTCATAACTTAGAATTTTTCTAAGTTATGAAACTTCCTTATTTTTTCCTAACTTTGTCCCATTTTTTCATCAAGATACAATTGGATTAAAGCAAAACTCAAAACATGAAAGTTGTAGTCCATTGCAAAATATACAACTTTGATTCACAAAGTTTCCTCAAAAGAAGCTTGTAGCTCAAGTTATGATTTTTGGAATAAGGGTGCAAAACATTCTTAACTTAGAAAATTTTTGACCTATTCTAGGCAGGATTTTTGTCCAACTTCATGGCCACTTTTCACACGCTTCCACTTGGAATTTCAATTTTCATTACAAAGTTGGATTGTAGTACACATTCCAAGCTTTCCAAATTGTCCAAGAACTTCTCAAACACCCTTGTGGTTAGGGAGAATCGAATTTGCAAAGATGGGCAAAAGTCACTTTGTTCATAGCCAAATACATGTTCATAACCTTGGCATTTTCAACTCAGCATTGTTTAGGCTAGTTTACAGACCTCTAATTCTCTTCACACTCAATAATTAAATTCATATCCTTTGTGTTAGAGTGTTATTTTGCTCATTTGGACAATACACACAAAATCAATCCTTAAGTAGAAAAATCAATTTTGCCATTTTGGAAAAGATGCACTTTATGTCAAATTCACAATCCAAGAGGTACAAGCAAAATCTCGGAGGCACAAGTTTGTGGATAAATCCCACTGATCAAGAGAGAGTGCTGCAGCATGCTTGAGGGACCTGCATTGGCCTATAACCCAACTTGACTATCTTTGCTTACTTAGGAAGAAACTTGGCAAAAAGATAACAAGCTCTCATTCCTGAAAACATCAACCAAGGCAAACTTTGTAGACACTTTCCATACACAAAACCTGACCTAAAACACGAATCAAACACAGCTCAAACCTTCTCATTCATCACAACACCATTTATCTGCAAGAAACAGGGCATTCCTGCAGTTTGACTTGGCCAACATCATTCACTCGTGCGTTTTTGCCCAAACAAGTTCCAATACACTCCCTACCATCCATTGAAGCTATCCCAAGCCTTAGATACAAGCTGTAACATCCATAGCCAAGTTTTCCATTTTCACTTTTCAGTTTTGTAGGTTGACTTCCATAGCTTGATTCAGAGAGATTCAAAGCAAGCTAAGCATAGGGGAAGCATCCTTGGACTTCAGGCAGGTTGTACCAAAGTTCAAACTCCATTGAAGATACCTCCATTGTTGTACACGACTCAAGCTGAGCAGGTAAAAATATCAACTTCTATCTCTCTATCCAGGCATAGTTAGGCTTAAGTTTGTGAAGAAAGAATGTCCTACTCATAGCCCTGAAGCCATCCATGTAGTTACTTTTCATTTATATTGTGTGTGCTATGAGAATTTTGGACCTGAACATGGAAGAAAACTTAGGTCAGAAATTGGGGATGGAGAAATTCTCCCTCATTTCTGAGAGTTAGAACAACTTTTTTATATGTTTGAAATCGTGACTTGATGCTCTACCTTATTGATGTTGTAAGTTTTTGTTAAAAGTCAAAGAATCAGAAGTTAACAGGATGAGCAAGGAACGCGCGTTTTTTTGTTTCAAACAGAAGCTGGAGGAAGAAGATGATGTCTTGGGCTGGGCCTGAGCTATCCTTGCTTTTTGCACCTCTTTTCTCATTTTGCACCCCCCCTGGCCCATTGTGTGATTTTTTAATCATTTTTGATTTTTTCTTTTTGATTCTGACTTATTATTTTTTGCTCAAATATAAAAAATATTAAAAAAAAATTTTCACCCATTTTTGCATTTATTTGACATTTGTTTGTTTTATTTAAGCATATATATATATATATAAACAAATATATTTCTTTTTATCCAAAATATTAAACAATAATACAAAAATATATTTTTTTTTTAGTTATTATTTTTTTGTTTACATTTTGAAAAGATTTTCTAAAAAAATACTTTTTTTTGTAAATAATTAATATTTCATTTTTGTATATATTTAGTATATTTAATAATATAAATACTTGTACATTTATTAGGATAAAATATGAAAATAATACATTTTTATTTTTATTAATATTTGACATCAAAAATACTTTTTACAATATACTTCTTTTTTTTCTTTTGTATAAATTAATATATAATATTGTATAAATAAATATTATTTATTTATGAAAACTAGGGTTTTGCCCTAAAACCATAAAAATATCAAAAATTAACCTTTTTATTTTTGCTTATATTTTACTTTGAAAAATACTTTTACATACATAAAAAACCATTTTTGTGCATAATACATTGCATTTTGATATTTATTTATATTGTAAATATTGTACATTTAAATACTTGTATGTTCGATATGGATGTAATAGCCTAGATTTAAATTTCTTGTCAAATACCCCCATTTAAACATTTGTACCCCCATCCCCATAATCATGTTGTAATAATCTAGGACTTTAAAATTTCGCATTTAAAAGCTTTCTAATTATGCCATGATAGACCTAGGGTTTGTATACAAAAATCAAATAAACAAATAGCTTGACCTAATTCAAAGACAAAATGCATGAAAATGGACAACATAATGCACACTTACACCCTTAGGGTTACTCCACTTGTTGCCTTCAAAAATGGGCCATGTTGCATGTTGAGTTTCTTTGGAAAAACAAAAACAAATCAAATGATCATAGTCCCTCGATGACGCTTTCGAAAGTTGCCTAAACAAAATGATCATAGTCCCTTCAAGAAAATTGCCAAAGACACTTGGCACTATTGCATTCATGGTCTAAACGATGACCCGTGCCCGTCCCGTTAACATCCTAACACAAGATTGTCCACCAAATACAATGGTGGAACAACACTGTTAAAAGGGTTAAAACATAGGAAAAATCTTTGAGTAAACTTAGGGGTAGACAACTCTTAGTTACTTGATCAAACTTGCAAAACACACTTGCCTACTTTCAAAACACACTCCACAACACAATTTCAAAACAACTTTCAAAACCTTGAAACATATTTTCAAAAAGACAAACACCTTTTGTAAAACATTCGAGTAAAGAATTGTTACAAGGGTTGCCAAGACAAAGGCATCTTTTTCAAAACATTTTCAAAACCACACACAAAGCACCATTTCAAACAATTGAAAATCAAGGCAAGTGATCTAAGCAAGTAACTAAGAGCCCATGGATAACCATGGATAGAAAGGGTGCTAATACCTTCCCTTTCTTTAATCTACTCCCCGAACCCAAGAAAACATCTCAAAGGTTTTTGCTGTGCTTTTTTAACCTTTCCTTAGGATAAAATAAAAATTCGGTGGCGACTCTTGCTAAACCGAAACATTTGCAAAAACAAACGCAAAACCTCAAGTCAGTTCTCCCACCGTATCACAGAACTGGCGACTCTGCTGGGGAGAAATTTAAAAGTGGAGTAACCTTAGGGCTTAGATCACCCTTGTGCATGACTAATTGTTTGCTTTGATTGCTTTATATTTTGGTTCTCTTGTTTGGGCTTGAAATCCTACACCCGGATTTGGGGAAACATTCATAGATAGCAATACATTGTGGAAACTGTATGGGGTATACCGACACGGTTGAAGCAATAGCTATATTAGTGCGACATATTTGTGAGTACCGGTAACCCTTGAGTTCAATCAAGGAGAGTACGGGGCCGCTGAGTGATGTCACTAAGCACTAATGACCTATAACCTTACTTGACCATCTTGGCCTTTTATTAGGGGTAGTGAGATGACCGGCTTTGGTGCAGTCCGAAGTTGGTAGATACTCGATACTACACTCATTGAGGGTTGTTTTCTTGGAATATTTTGGTCGCTAGTTAAGTGGCTAAACCAAAACAATGAACATGGAAAATAATCCAATGATATTGAGCTCCTTAGAACCCGGTTACTATTTATAGGACAGGTTTTTAAAGCCAACTTCACTCAAGAGGGTACTTACCTATGAAACCTCATGCAAGCCTGAAACTAGGGTTTTGTGTGACTTGCTTGTACATATGTTTGTGCATACATCATGAACATCATAAAGCATCATATGCATCCACTAACCATTTCAAGGGTTTGGATCTTCATCTTTGTTCTTGTTTTGTAGGTCATGGAAATTCTTCGCAGGAAAACTATCCAAGTCAACCTTGTGAGAATCCCTCTTTAACTCAAGGAGCTTACATCCAGAATTCCAGAAAGTTCTCTCTTCAGTGAAAGACATGGTAGACTGCTGAACCTAGTCAACACCAACATTGAAGAAGACATGGTGAAAGTGCTGTTCCAGTTCTTTGACCCCCTTCACCACTGTTTCACATTCCCCGACTACCAATTGGTGCCTACTTTGGAGGAATTTTCTCAACTCCTGAGAGTTCCTATTCTTAATCAACTACCTTTCAACGGTACAGAAAAAGAACCAAATCCTGAAGATGTTGCTCAAGCACTACACTTGTAACCATCTGATATCACGGGGCATTGGGAAACTAGAAGTGGTGTCAAAGGCTTCTTGGAAAAATTCTTATTTGAGAAGGCACAAGAGTGTTGGAATTCCTTAGATCTACAAGCCTTTGAAGAAATTGTGGCACTCCTCATTTATGGGTTGGTCTTGTTCCCAAATCCTGACCAACTTATAGATGTCAATGCTGTCAAGATTTTCATGTCAAGGAATCCCATACCTACAATGCTTGGGGACATCCTCCACTCATTTTACACACGAACAATGAGGAAGAGAGGTGTTCTCATGTGCTGTACTCCTCTCCTTGCAAGGTGGTTTATTTCACACCTTCCACAATCTGTTTTGAAGAATGACCAAGGCTTAAGGTGGTCACAACGGTTGATGACCCTCACACATTCTGATGTATATTGGTGTTCTCGATCCAGAGAAAATGTCATCATCATCGATCGTTGTGGTGAGTTCCCTAATGTTCCATTACTTGGCATTAGGGGAGGCATTACCTACAACCCTTGTCTAACTTTGAGACAATTTGGATATGCACGGAGGGATGACCCTCATGACATGTTGATCCCTGACCTAGTTTTTGACTTCGAAGACGATGCGCAAGGACTTCGCCAAAGATTCATCAGAGCTTGGAGGATGCCTAACAAGGTAGATAGCAAGACACTGGGGCACAAGAACTCCATCCCTCTTGAGCCTTATCTCAAGTGGGTAAGGACCCGAGCCCAGAGTCTTATGATGCCTTACCCTCATATTCTCCCTTTGATTAAAGAGCCCGTTAAGGAAGGAGAGGTTCCCTACACCATCCTATATCCTGACATGCCAACATCATGGGAGGAGATGCAGAAGAGTTGGATCCAACTCAAGGAGGAACGGAATACTTTTGAAGCCAGCTTCTACGCCAGTGGGAAGAAGGTTTTGGAGCTTACCCACCGACTTCATGAGGAGGAGACCTTCAACACTTACATCGCACCAAAGAGGATGCGCAACGTCTTTTTACCTTAAGAAGTTTTTGTAATATTTGGCCCATGGGGCATTTATGTACTGACAAAATTTCTTCTTATTAATATGACGTGTATTCTTTTTGTTTGCAACAAATTTGAATTTCTAAATCCTTGAATGCATTACATGAATAAACATATCATTCATCATATGCATAAGCAGGTCTCCACACCAGGTTTCCTTATCTCTCTGCTGTTTATTTCAGTAAGATGGATCTCGAACAGACGGTCAAAGATCTGCGGTCACAAAACTCACAGTTTCAACAACTCCTAATGACCTTAGCAAAGGGTCAGGAGGATCTAAAAGCACTGTTGGGGAATAAAGAGCAAGAAAAAGTGAAAAAGAAGAAGAAAAGAGTTGGGGTAGCTACACTGGGAAGAAGGTTTGAGAATGAAGCTAGAAGAGTTCTTGAATTTCCCTCCGCATCTGATGAAGGAACCAGTAAGGGAAAAGGAGCTGCACTACCCTTTGAGTCCGAAGCTGAAGAGGAAGAGGTTGAGGAAGATGAAGACTACTCAGAGCAGCAATACCCGCCAGCGGACGACAAATACAAAACCCTGGAGGATAGACTGGCAGCTATGGAGCTGCAAAGGGTTCCTGGGTTAGATTTTGAAGAATTGGGATTGATTGCTAGAATTGTGATCCCTCCAAAGTTTAAGGTGCCAATTTTTGCAAAATATGACGGGCTGTCTTGCCCAAAAATGCACCTAAGGTCATATGTCAGAAGAATTCAACCTCATACATCCGACATAAATCTTTGGGTACACTTCTTTCAGGACAGTTTGTCTGGTACACAACTGGACTGGTTTTACCAGCTTGAGAGGTCAGAAGTGCATAATTGGGAAGACTTGGCAGCTGCCTTTTATCGCCAGTATCAATATAATGCTGACTTGGCGCCAACCCGTACTCAGCTCCAGAGTATGGGGATGGCCTCAAATGAGGGATTCAAAGAATACGCCCAGAAGTGGCGCGACTTGGCCGGAAGAGTGCAGCCACCTCTTTCTGATAGAGAACTAGTTGATATGTTCTTGGGGACCCTATCTGGCCCGTTCTTCAACCATTTGATCGGGAGCTCTTCCGCAGGGTTTACTGAATTGATTCTGACTGGCGAACGGGTGGAAGCTGGTATTAAGAATGGGAAGATTCAAAAGGAGGCCTCTGCATCTACAACTGCTAAGAAATCATTTCCGGCCAAGAAGGAGACAACTGTTATATACTCTCAGAAAAGATTGGGAAGAACTGAGCGCCGACTGACTGTGGGGGCCGTGATGATCCAAAATTCATCAAATGATCAGCCTCATAACAATCAGTGCAGACCAAACCAGCAACGGGTAGAACGGCCACAACGACAGTTCACCCGCATCAATATGACGCCTGCACAAGTTCTTCCCTATTTGTTGAAGCTAAATCTCACCACTATCAAAGAGGCACCAAAAAATGTGAACACATATTCCCCATATTATCATCCTAATGCTAAATGCGCCTATCATTCTGACAGCATCGGGCACGATACCAACGATTGTTGGGCGCTTAAGCATAAAATTCAAGACTTGATAGATGCAAAAGAGGTTGAGTTCGATGCTCCGGAGAAGCCGAACGTGATATCCGCTCCAATGCCGAAGCATGGTCGCAATGTCCATGCTATTGAAGAAGATTTTTATGTTTATGCTGTTGATGATCTGAGGACTCCACTGTTGACAATCAAGTTGAATCTGTTGAAGGCTGGGATTTTCCCAGGATGTAAAGAAGACTGCTACTGTTGTTCCTCCCTACCAATCGACTGTCCATTGCTGAAGATAGGCATCCAAGGCCTAATGGACAGCCAACAAATTCTTTTCGAAAAGATTCCTGCTATTCCAACTCCTATCAAAGATGTTTCAATAATCACCATTTCCACCAATCTTTCCAAGGTCCCTAAAAAGCCTGTTAAGATTACATCCTCTACGAAGTTTGTTCCTCTGAAAATAACCATGCCTGGGCCTGTCCCCTACAAATCTGACAAATCAATACCATGGAATTACGGTGGAGAAATCTACTACCATGGTGTTAAACAAGTTGAGATAACTGAAGAGAGCTCTAACGAAGCAGATGCCGACATTGGAAACATTGCCGGTACGAGCAAGATTACCCAAAGTGGGAGAATATTTTCTCCAGAGATTGCCCCTCCAAAGGCAATCTTTGGACCCTCAACTGCTGCCAAAGTTACTCCTGCACCGATAAAACTGTCTGCAAGAACTCCGTTGATTGAAGAAGCTGTTACTCCTGTGGTTGTCCCTCCTACTTCTGCTGATAAGGGGAAAGGGATCCAAGATGAGCTCGTCAGGACGAGGGCTCAGCCATTGGTTATCCCCGAGACCTCTAAGAAAGAAATGGAGGAGATTCTGAAAATAATTAAGAAGAGTGATTATGACGTGGTGGAGCAACTGGGGCAAACCCCCTCGAAGATCTCCATGTTAGCATTACTGCTTTGTTCTGAGGCTCATGCCAAAGCATTGATAAGGTTTCTGAAGACATCCCATGTTCCCCAGGAAACCTCAGCCGATCAATTCCAGGATTGTGTAGCCAGCCTGACCGCAGACAACGGTCTGGGTTTCTCTGATGCTGACCTGACTCCGAAAGGAAGAAAGCACAATGACGCATTACATGTGTCAGTTGAATGCCGAGGAACTACTCTTGCCCACATTTTGGTCGACACTGGTTCTTCTTTAAATGTGCTGCCTAAGAAGGCTCTCGATCGATTGGATTGTGAAGGCTTGGAGCTGAAACCGAGTAATATCATTGTCAGGGCCTTTGATGGGTCTAAAAGAATGGTGCATGGGGAGGTCGACATCACTATCAAGGTGGGCACTTAAGTTTTCCCCTCAACCTTCTATGTGATGGACATCCGCCCATCCTACTCTTGCTTGCTAGGAAGGCCGTGGATACATAATGCTGGGGCAGTCACTTCCTCCCTACATCAGATGCTGAAATACTCTGTCAAAGGAAAGATTATAACGGTACACGGTGAAGAGGAATATATGATCAGTCACCTGAACTCCTTTCGGTATGTAGAAGTGGAGGGTGAATTTATTGAAACACCATTCCAACACTTCGAGGAAATTGCTCCCGAGGTTGCTGTAGCAAAGGCAGTAGCTGAGGAACCCAAGCAGGTGGCCAGGATGGCATCTCTGAAAGACGCAAAGGCTGCAATGAAGGAGGAAAAGAGCTCAACATGGGGACAATTGCCTGACATTCCCCACAAAACAGACAAGTTTGGGTTGGGATTCACCGCTGCGGGGCAAAAAGCTATGCGTCGCTCAAAAATTTAAAGGACACCCATCAAGATTTCTCCTCATGGAATCAATGCTTTGGAAGACGAAGACGAAGAGGGTAACATTAAAGACTGGATCTTCCCAACCATCGAAGGGGGACTACACAACTGGGAGGCGAAAGACTTCATTCCCATTACTTTCATTAATCAGTAACTTATCTTTCGAACATTTCCTGTTGGTCTGTAATAATTACTTTTAAACAATCTGCACACTACTTTTTCACCTCATGCCTTGCCCGGGGTATGTAGGTCCATTTGTAAGGGTTTTGATTCTCTTCATATCCATATGCCATGTTTAATGATTCATTGGACGTTTTTCATTGATAAACTGTTGTGTTCATTTTCTTTCCTTTTGCATTTTTGTTTGTTTAAGGATGGCTATCCCTTACACACACCCACACTCACAAATGCAGGTACCCATCCACTCTGGATTCTATGGGTGACTATTCTGCTATGTCCTTCATTAACTCTGAAGATTTGGTCAATCAGGCTGAGTGCGAAGACGACGAAGATTGTGAAGTACCAGGAGAGCTAGCCAGACTTCTACAACAAGAAGAGAGGGCCATCTTGCCTCACGAAGAGTTGTTGGAAACTGTCAACTTAGGAACAGAGGAAGATCGGAAGGAAGTACAAGTGGGTGCCAATCTGGAACCAAGTGTCAAGGAGCGTTTGGTACAACTGTTAAATGAATACGTTGAAATCTTCACCTGGTCTTATGAAGACATGCCGGGTTTAGACACTGATATCGCGGTTCACCGTCTCCCTACAAGAGAGGATTGTCCACCGATCAAGCAAAAAGTCCGCCGAATAAGGCCCGACATGTATGAGAAGATTAAAGCAGAAGTAATGAAGCAATTCAATGCTGGCTTTCTGGCTGTTACATCCTATCCACAATGGGTAGCTAACATTGTGCCAGTACCTAAAAAAGACGGCAAGGTCAGAATGTGTGTGGACTACCAGGATTTGAATAGGGCCAGCCCTAAGGATGATTTTCCGCTACCTCACATCGACATTTTGATTGACAACACAGCTCATCACAAAGTGTTTTCCTTCATGGTTGGATTCTCGGGCTACAACCAGATCAAAATGGCCCCCGAGGACATGGAGAAAACAACTTTTGTTACACAATGGGGTACCTTCTGCTACAAGGTGATGCCGTTCGGACTGAAGAACGCAGGGGCAACTTATCAACGCGCCATGGTAGCTTTGTTTCATGATATGATACATCATGAGATCGAAGTTTACGTAGACGATATGATAGCTCGATCACAAACAGAGGAGGAACACCTTGAACATCTGCAAAAGCTGTTTGCCAGGTTGAAAGAGTACAAACTCAGGCTGAATCCAAGTAAGTGTACTTTTGGAGTTAGGTCTGGTAAACTTCTAGGATTTATTGTCAGCAACAAGGGCATTGAGGTCGATCCAGCAAAAGTGAAAGCGATACAAGAAATGCCTGCTCCCCGTTCTGAAAAGGAGGTTAGAGGGTTCTTGGGGCGCTTGAACTATATTGCCAGATTCATCTCTCATCTGACGTCTACCTGTGAGCCGATTTTCAAATTATTAAAGAAAGATCAGGTAGTCGAATGGAACGAATATTGCCAAGATGCTTTTGATAAGATCAAGGAGTATTTGCTAGAACCTCCTATTCTGATGCCACCCGTCGAAGGAAGACCGTTGATCATGTATCTGACCGTCTTGGATAACTCAATGGGGTGTGTTTTGGGCCAGCATGACGAGTCTGGTCGAAAAGAGCATGCTATTTATTACCTTAGCAAAAAGTTTACCGACTGTGAGACTCGCTACTCACTGCTCGAGAAAACTTGCTGCGCTTTGGTATGGGCTGCTCGTCGACTAAGGCAGTATATGCTGACTCGTACCACTTTGTTGATTTCCAAAATGGATCCTATCAAGTATATCTTCGAGAAGCCAGCTTTATCTGGAAGAATAGCTAGATGGCAAATGATCCAAACTGAGTATGACATCCAGTACACTACCCAAAAAGCTATAAAGGGGAGTGTACTAGCTGACCATCTAGCTCATCAAGCTATCGAAGATTATCAGTCCATGAGATTCGACTTTCCGGACGAGGACATCATGAATTTGGATAACATTAAAGGTAACGGACCGTATGACGGACCTGAAAATGGATCCCGATGGACCTTGTACTTTGATGGTGCTTCAAATGCACTTGGAAACGGCATCGGTGCGGTACTCATTTCCCCGGAAGGTTGTCACACGCCTTTCACGGCCCAACTTTGCTTCAGCTGTACCAACAACATGGCTGAATATGAAGCTTGCATTTTTGGTCTCAAGGCTGCTATTGACCTGGGGATCAAATCTTTGATCGTATTTGGGGACTCGGCTTTGGTAATCAGTCAAATCAAAGGAGAGTGGGATACAAAACATCCTAATCTTATCCCATACAAAGAACATGTCCTGACATTGTTGCCTCATTTCGAGCAAATCACCTTCGAGCATTTCCCGCGAGAAGAGAATCAGCTTGCAGATGCTCTTGCCACAATGTCTTCCATGTTTAAACTCAACTGGGATAACGAGGCCCCCTAAATCACCATCGAGCGAATGGATGAACCTGCGCGTTGTCATGAGATTAATACCGAAGAAGTAGTGGAACAACCTTGGTTTCACGAAATCAAAAGGTATCTCCAGACTAGAGAATATCCTAAAGGAGCTTCCGTAAATGACAAAAAGTTCCTAAGGAAATTTGTTGCCAAGTTCTTCCTGAGCAACGACATCCTCTATAAACGCAGCCATGATTGTGTTTTACTCTGATGTGTAGACAAAGCTGAAGTAGAGTTAATCATGACCGAGATACACAGCGGTACATTTGGAACCCACTTGAGCGGACATACGATGGCTAAGAAGATTCTAAGGGCAGGCTATTACTGGTCTACCATGGAAGCAGATTGCCATCAGCATTCCCGTACTTGCCACAAATGTCAGGTCTACGCTGACAAGATTCATATTCCTCATGTTCCTCTCAACGTTCTGACGGCTCCTTGGCCATTTGCAATGTGGGGCATTGACAGGATTGGAGAGATCAAGCCCACGGCATCCAATGGACATCGCTTCATCATGGTCGCCATTGACTATTTCACCAAGTGGGTCGAAGCGGCTTCCTTCGCCTCTGTTACAAAGAATGTGGTCGCCCGCTTCATCAAGCAAAATCTCATATGCCGGTATGGTGTCCCCGACAGGATCATCACAGACAACGGTACAAATATGAATAATACTATGATCACCGCTCTATGCGAACAGTTCAAGATTTATCATCATAATTCATCTCCCTATCGGCCGAAGATGAACGGTGCTGTTGAAGCTGCGAACAAAAACATTAAGAAGATCATTCAGAAAATGACAATCACCTACAAGGACTGGCATGAAATGCTACCGTTTGCTCTGCATGGATACCGTACGACGGCACGTACTTCAACAGGGGCAACCCCATTTTCTTTGGTATATGGCATGGAAGTTGTCCTACCCATGGAAGTTCAGATTCCTTCTTTAAGGATTATGAAGGACGCTGGTTTGAATGAAGATGATTGGATTCAGACCCGACTTGATCAACTCAATTTGATCGATGAGAAGCGGCTCGCTGCTGTTTGCCATGGTCAAATGTATCAAAAACGGATGATCAAGGCTTTCAACAAGAAAGTCAGACGTTAAGTATATCAAGTCGGAGATCTCGTAATCAAGCGGATTATCTTGCCGCAAAGTGATCCCAGGGGAAAATGGACTCATACTTACGAATGACCGTTTGTGATCAAGAGCATATTTTCTGGTGGTGCAATGATTCTGACCACCATGGACAGCGACGATTTTCCGCACCCTGCAAACGCAGACATAATCAAAAGATACTACGCATAAAGTCATCCGACAAGTCGAAAACCCGAAAGGGCGGCTTGGGCAAAAATGGGCATCCCGGTGAACCGAAAACCCGAAAGGGCGGTTCAGGCAAAATTAGGGATAAAACAAAAAATCTGTACACCCGGCAAGTCGAAAACCTGAAAGGGCGGCTTGGGCAAAAAGGGGTTTCCCGGTGGATTGAAAACCCGAAAGGGCGATCCAGGCAAAAGTTAGGGAATTAAAGCGTATGACTATGTCTCGTCGGATCACTTTAAAGAACAATCTCTTCATCAACCAGTTCTGAGCTTCTGACCAATCCAGTCATCAGCGAACGAAGCATTTGAATGGACAAGATATTCAGAGTTATGAAGGCTATAACAGAATGGGATCCCATAGAATTGTTGCACATAGCCATCTTTCTTTTGTATAAAATTTTCAATTTTTTACGACAACATCCTCTTACTAGGATGCCTGTCTCATTTGTACAAAGATACTCATAAAAAGTTAATACAAATACTTTTCCAAATACAGAAATTTGCTTTGTCTTCCTTTTTCTCTTTTGCACTTATGATTTATTTGAGAAATGTCCAATGTTTTGTTAAATAGGCATATGCATTTGAACATGATCATTTTCCTTACAAATCAAGAAAGATGATTGCTGACAGGTTGAGGGTACAGATAGATATCTTGATGCCCTTTCAGAAGAAATTCCCCGCAGATTTAAACTCCAAATTCCTCGACAAAGTCAAAATCTAGAACTTAATTCCCCAAACAGAGTTAAACTTCAGGATCCTCAGCAGAAAATCTTTCTCAAAACTGATTTCCCCAGCCAGAGAGCCTTCCGAAACTCAAATTCCCCACAAAGTTAAGTTTCAGTATCCCCAGTGGAGCCTTAAGAATCTGAAAATCCTATCCCCAGAGGAGCTAAGACTTTCAACTATCAAATCCCCAGCGGAACCATACTAATGAACCTTCTCCCCACAGAGGTACTTCCCATCATATTGTAGATTCTCGGTCTTACTCCTCCAGCACAAGCCTCCCAGGTTCTGGACTCTCCAGTAGAGATCACCAGAATTCTCTAGCCCCGCAAGTCACCAAGGAGTTTCAATCCCCAGCAGTGGTCCTAAGATCCCCAAACAATTGAAGATCTTGCATTCCCTAAGCCGAATCAAGACTCTCATTCTCAGTTCCCCACAGGATATTCAAATATCTCCCAATGAAGATCTCCTCAAGACAGGAATCCCCAGTATATTGGCATACAACCCAAGCTCCTGATTCCCCAACAGTAGTCAACAAGGATGTCTCATTTTCAGCAATCAAAATTCTTGCATTCCCCTGCAGCAGTCAATGATTTACTTCCCCTGGCGGCAGTCAAGATTCTTTTATCTCCAGCCATCCAGGATTCATCTATCCTCAGCAAGACAGCTCATCAGCTTACATGCGCATTCATTACATTCAATTCATAAACATTGATAGAACATACATTGCATCATACATTTCATGCAACATAATTTTGTGTTTAGCTAACATTTTTTCCTTTCAGGATAAGAATAAAGGCTATCATTAACAATTCAGATGCAGTTTTACACGGACTCATCATCAGGAAACCCTACACCGGTTCCTCCTCCACTTCAAGACTTCTGAAAACAGTTCACGGGTTCTCCAGACACGGATGTTAACCTATCGCTTGTTCAGATTCTTCAACTTCTGAAAATGGTTTACGAATTCTCCAAACACGGATGTTAATCTATCGCTTGTTCAGACTCAACTTTTGAAAACAGTTTACGGACGCTTCCCAACAACGGATGCTGCTCTATTGCTTATTCAACTTCAAGACTTCTGAAAACAGTTTACGGGTTCTCCAGACACGGATGTTAATCTATCGCTTGTTTAGATTCTTCAACTTTTGAAAACAGTTTACGGACGCTTCCCAACAACGGATGCTGCTCTATTGCTTATTCAACTTCAAGACTTCTGAAAACAGTTTACGGGTTCTCCAGACACGGATGTTAACCTATCGCTTGTTCAAATTCTTCAACTTCTGAAAACAGTTTACGGATTCTCCAAACACGGATGTTAATCTATCGCTTGTTCAGATGCAACCTTTGAAAATAGTTTACGGATGCTTCCAGATATGGATGTTAATCTACTGCTTATTCCGACCCCCAGTTCAGAGACGTTCCAAAATATGGATACCTTTCTGATACTCATTCCAGATGGCATCTTTAAGCCCATCCCCGACAAGGTTCTGTCACCCCTCCAGATGGCATCTTTAAGCCCATATCTAAATGGCATCTCTAATCCCATTCCCGCATCCATCGTTTTAACGAGTGCAAATTTAAGGGCACTCTAGTGTCCAATCTCCTTTTACCTTCGAGACGCGAAAGGCAAACTTGCCAATCTAACTATTCAGGTGCAAGAAGATTGAACAGGGGAAACTGTTGTACCCCAAAATTTTCCCTCCCATTTCATCAATATTTTCTCACCACAAGACCCCTGGAGCTCAAGATCAAATCAGGGTTTGCTCTGCTCAAGACTCCTCCTTGCACTGTTGACCCAAATTAGGGTTTGTGTTTGCACAAATTTGTTTTGACCTAAAAGGCCCAAAGTGACTTTCATGCTTCATGTTGGACTCACAAGTTTATCCATGCCAAGTTTCAAGTTTTGATTCCAATCTTTGCCCAGTCAATTGGACAGTTGACCTAGAAATCAAATGTATTGGGAAAAAGTCAACTGTGGACAATTGATAGTCAAACCTCATGAAATTTGACCCACATCAACATATTTAACTCATATGAACCATTTGGTCAAGTTTGGATCACAATTCCACAAGAAATTTGATCAGATCACCAAAAGGGCAAAATGGTCATTTTTAGGGTTTTGACTGCACAAAGGCAATTTTTGACTGTTTGACCTAACTAATGGCAAACCAAGCTCATATATGGACTCAAGGACTCAATGGCATTGTCTTGATCCACTCAACAAGTTCAAAAGATCCCAAATGCACAAGATTGACAGATGAATTTTCCAGTCAACTGATCAAATTTAACTGTATACTGAAAAGTCAAACTTTGACTTTTTGGTCAAAATCAAGTGCCAAGATTCATTTTTCATCAAGACATGTCAAATTATGAAACTTGTTCATCAATAAACCCAAAATTGCAAATTAGGGTTTAGAATGAGAAAATTTCATAACAGAATTTTTCTAAGTTATGAAACTTCCTTATTTTTTCCTAACTTTGTCCCATTTTTTCATCAAGATACAATTGGATTAAAGCAAAACTCAAAACATGAAAGTTGTAGTCCATTGCAAAATCTACAACTTTGATTTACAAAGTTTCCTCAAAAGAAGCTTGTAGCTCAAGTTATAATTTTTGGAATAAGGGTGCAAAACATTCTTAACTTAGAAACATTTTGACCTATTCTAGGCAGGATTTTTGTCCAACTTCATGGCCAATTTTCACATGCTTCCACTTGGAATTTCAATTTTCATTAAAAAGATGGATTGTAGTACACATTCCAAGCTTTCCAAATTGTCCAAGAACTTCTCAAACACCCTTGTGGTTAGGGAGAATCGAATTTGCAAAGATGGGCAAAAGTCACTTGTTCATAGCCAAATACATGTTCATAACCTTGGCATTTTCAACTCAGCATTGTTTAGGCTAGTTTACAGGCCTCTAATCCTCTTCACACTCAATAATTAAATGCATATCCTTTGTGTTAGAGTGTTATTTTGCTCATTTGGACAATACACACAAAATAAATCCTTAAGTAGAAAAAGCAATTTTGCCATTTTGGAAAAGATGCACTTTATGTCAAATTCACAATCCAAGAGGTACAAGCAAAATATCTGAGGCACAAGTTTATGGACAAATCCCACTGATCAAGAGAGAGTGCTGCAGCATGCTTGAGGGACCTGCATTGGCCTATAACCCAACTTGACTATCTTTGCTTACTTGGGAAGAAACTTGGCAAAAAGATAACAAGCTCTCATTCCTGAAAACATCAACCAAGGCAAACTTTGTAGACACTTTCCATACACAAAACCTGACCTAAAACACGAATCAAACACAGCTCAAACCTTCTCATTCATCAAAACACCATTTATCTGCAAGAAACAGGGCATTCCTGCAGTTTGACTTGGCCAACATCATTCACTCGTGCGTTTTTTCCCAAACAAGTCCCAATACACTCCCTACCATCCATTGAAGTTATCCCAAGCCTTAGATACAAGCTGTAACATCCATAGCCAAGTTTGCCATTTTCACTTTTCAGTTTTGCAGGTTGACTTCCATAGCTTAATTCAGAGAGATTCAAAGCAAGCTAAGCATAGGGTAAGCATCCTTGGACTTCAGGCAAGCTGTACCAAAGTTCAAACTACATTGAAGATACCTCCATTGCTGTACACGACTCAAGCTGAGCAGGTAAAAATATGAACTTCTATCTCTCTATCTAGGCATAGTTAGGCTTAAGTTTGTGAAGAAAGCATGTCCTACTCATAGCCCTGAAGCCATCCATGTAGTTACTTTTCATTTATATTGTGTGTGCTATGAGAATTTTGGACCTGAACATGGAAGAAAACTTAGGTCAGAAATTGGGGATGGAGAAATTCTCCCTCGTTTCTGAGAGTTAGAACAACTTTTTTATATGTTTTAAATTGTGACTTGATGCTCTACATTATTGATGTTGTAAGTTTTTGTTAAAAGTCAAAGAATCAGAAGTTAGCAGGATGAGCAAGGAACGCGCGTTTTTTTGTTTCAAACAGAAGCTAGAGGAAGAAGATGATGTCTTGGGCTGGGCCTGAGCTATCCTTGCTTTTTGCACCTCTTTTCTCATTTTGCACCCCCCTGGCCCATTGTGTGATTTTTTAATCATTTTTGATATTTTCTTTTTGATTCTGACTTATTATTTTTTGCTCAAATATAAAAAATATTAAAAATATTTTTTTCACCCATTTTTGCATTTATTTGACATTTGTTTGTTTTATTTAAACATATATATATATATATATATATATATATATATATATATATATATATATATATATATATATATATATATATATATATATATATATATATATATATATATATATATATATATATATATATATATATATATATATATATATATATATATATATATATATATATATATATATATATATATATATAAACAAATATATTTCTTTTTATCCAAAATATTAAACAATAATACAAAAATATTTTTTTTTTATTTATTATTTTTTTGTTTACATTTTGAAAACATTTTCTAAAAAAAATACTTTTTTTTGTAAATAATTAATATTTCATTTTTGTATATATTTAGTATATTTAATAATATAAATACTTGTACATTTATTAGAATATTTAGGATAAAATATGAAAATAATACATTTTTATTTTTATTAATATTTGACATCAAAAATACTTTTTACAATATACTTCTTTTTTTTCTTTTGTATAAATTAATATATAATATTGTATAAATAAATATTATTTATTTATGAAAACTAGGGTTTTGCCCTAAAACCATAAAAATATCAAAAATTAACCTTTTTATTTTTGCTTATATTTTACATTGAAAAATACTTTTACATACATAAAAAACCATTTTTGTGCATAATACATTGCATTTTGATATTTATTTATATTGTAAATATTGTACATTTAAATACTTGTATGTTCGATATGGATGTAATAGCCAAGATTTAAATTTCTTGTCAAATACCCCCATTCAAACATTTGTACCCCCATCCCCATAATCATGTTGTAATAATCTAGGACTTTAAAATTCCGCATTTAAAAGCTTTCTAATTATGCCATGATAGACTTAGGGTTTGTATGCAAAAATCAAATAAACAAATAGCTTGACCTAATTCAAAGACAAAATGCATGAAAATGGACAACATAATGCACACTTACACCCTTAGGGTTACTCCACTTGTTGCCTTCAAAAATGGGTCATGTTGCATGTTGAGTTTCTTTGGCAAAACAAAAACAAATCAAATGATCATAGTCCCTCGATGACGCTTTCGAAAGTTGCCTAAACAAAATGATCATAGTCCCTTCAAGCAAATTGCCAAAGACACTTGGCACTATTGCATTCATGGTCTAAACGATGACCCGTGCCTGTCCCGTTAACATCCTAACACAAGATTGTCCACCAAATACAATGGTGGAACAATACTGTTAAAAGGGTTAAAACATAGGAAAAATCTTTGAGTAAACTTAGGGGTAGACAACTCTTAGTTACTTGATCAAACTTGCAAATCACACTTGCCTACTTTCAAAACACACTCCACAACACAATTTCAAAATAACTTTCAAAACCTTGAAACATATTTTCAAAAAGACAAACACCTTTTGTAAAACATTCGAGTAAAGAATTGTTACAAGGGTTGCCAAGACAAAGGCATCTTTTTCAAAACATTTTCAAAACCACACACAAAGCACCATTTCAAACAATTGAAAATCAAGGCAAGTGATCTAAGCAAGTAACTAAGAGCCCATGGATAACCATGGATAGAAAGGGTGCTAATACCTTCCCTTTCTATAATCTACTCCCCGAACCCAAGAAAACATCTCAAAGGTTTTTGCTGTGCTTTTTTAACTTTTCCTTAGGATAAAATAAAAAGTCGGTGGCGACTCTTGCTAAACCGAAACATTTGCGAAAACAAACGCAAAACCTCAAGTCAGTTCTCCCACCGTATCACATAGATCAATACCTGTAACAAGCCAGGAAAGTTATCTACATGAAGAGATTGAAGATTAACACCTGTAACAAGCCAGGAAGATCTTTATTTCTCAGGTCAGGGATTAATACCTGAAACCAGCCAGGACAACTATCTCCTCGACCAACCTTTCTTAAGTTCCAGATGAATACCTGTAACAAGCCAGGAAAATATCTGTGGACGACTGATTGTAGATCAATACCTGTAACAAGCCAGGAAAGTTATCTACATGAAGAGATTAAAGATCAATACCTGTAACAAGCCAGGAGGACCATCTTTCTTTCTCAGGTTAGAGATTAATACCTGAAACCAGTCAGGACAACTATCTCCTCGACCAACCTTTTTTTAAGTTCCAGATTAATACCCGTAGCAAGCCAAGAAAAACATCTGTGGGCGACTGATTCTAGATTCATACCTATAACAAGCCAAGAAGGCTTTCTTTCTCAAGTCAGAGATCAATACCCGAAACCAGCCAGGACATATATCTCCTTGACGAACCTTTTCAAGTCCCAGTTGAATACCTGTAGCTAGCCAGGAAAATTCTGTGGATGACTGATTGTAGGTTAATACCTGAAACCAGCCAGGAAATTATCTACATGAAGAGATTGAAGATCAATACCTGTAACAAGCCAGGAAGACCATCTTTCTTTCTCAGGTATGCAAGTTCTCGCTAAGGAATATCTTATGCGATCGACACTCCTGCATATGGAATCTGTAAGCCCATCCTGTTGGTGTAAGCCCTAGAGGCCAATACTTTTGGTACTTGTATCGAATTATTTATTAATAATAAAAGGCATTTCTTTATTATGTTTTCCAAAATAATAAAGTCCCTATAATGGTTTATTGGTTTAATGAAATGTTAAGTGTGACTTAATCATGAGATCCCATTAAACATAAGAAACTATTCTTAAAGTATCCGTAGTCAAGCTTTAATGTGAAGTGGGATAACATTAAAGCATTAAGATTATTATGAAGATAGATTGATGATCACATCTCATGGATCATAGATAAGGAGTTATCAAGTCTTGACATATGTATGAATATTAGGAGTAATATTTATACTGGATTGACCCGTTATGAGAATACTACATAGAATGTTATGCAAAGTGTCATAAGTTATTCTCATGATGATAATGGTGTATACCACCCTTCGACCTGAAACCACTATGGACCCTAGATGTAGAGTCAAGTACTTTATTGCTGATCAAACGTCATCCGTAACTGGATGACTATAAAGATGGTTGATGGGTACTTCACAAAGCATGCTAAGGGACATGAGTGACCTAGATGGAATTTGCTCATCCTGCATAACAGGATAAATGTCTAAGGGCCCAATATTGAACTGGACAAGGGTGACACAGTGTATGCCTTGTGTTCAATATAGACATGAGGGCAAAAGGGTAATTGTACAACACAAATATTATCACGGAAAAGGTTTGGTCAGATCACATGACATTTTCGTGACTTGGGTAACAGTGATGTGTTGCTAGATACCGCTCACTGTTTATTATATTAAATGTGTAATTTAATATAATTGCCAACGTCGCGAAAACCTATAGGGTCACACACATAAGGACAGGTTGATGAGAGATAGAATAAATAAGGAATACCGTAAGGTACGGTGCACTTAAGTGTAATACGGAAAGTGGTAAGGTACCACGTGGATAAGTGATATATGGTACATCATAAGGTATGATGTCCATAAGCTTAATTGGGCTTTTAGCTTATAGCCTTAATTGGGCTTTTAGCTTGTAGCCCACACGAGTGATTCTATAAATAGATCCCTTGTGATGAAGTTTTTTCACTTGATGCATTTTCGTTTTTGACTCTCTCTCTCTCACTCAAGGTTTCCGTTCGTGATCAGCTAGCACTGTGACCGGAAGCGATCTGTTCGTGTGGACTGAGTAGAGGCGTTGTTCTTCATCAACGCTCGTGATCACGACATCAAAAGTCTGAATCGCCACAAGAGGTAAAACTTTCTATCACTGACCATGCTCATTCGTAAGGATCTCTAAAGGAAAATTTTATATTCCGCTGCGTTTTGATCGCAATTTTCCTTCACATCCTCCTACCAACAACCTCCAAATGGCATCTGTAAGCCCATTCCCGGCGTCACAATGCTGATACTACACCATGCGAGTGCAAATTTCTGGGCACTTTAGTGTTCAATTATCTTCCACCTTCGGATCACGAAAGGCTCGAAAGCCAATCTATATCCTAAGGTTTAAGAAAATTGAACAGGGGAAACTGTTGTACCCAAAAATTTGCCCTCCCATATTCCTCAAGATTTGTCAAGAATGATCTTCAAATTGCTCAAAATGGCTCAAGGGTTGTACAGTCAAATCACCTCCTAAGGCAGTTAATTCAAAATTAGGGTTTTGTGTTGCATCAAGGTCCTTACATCAAAATGGCCTCAAGTTCTTCCCAATGCCTTGATATGTTCTTAAGTCCATCCATGTCAAATTTCAAGCCTTCCAGAGGAATTTTGGTCAGTCAATTGCTCAAGAAGCCCAAGAATCGACTATGCTAGGGCAAAAGTCAACTGTGACCTACAAATAGTCAAACCTCCAGATTTTTTTGTCAACATTCTCATTTTTAAGGATAATTAATCATTTGATCAAGTTTTGATCATGATTCATCAAGGATTGCACAAAATTCATCAAGATTCAAAGTTACTAAATTAGGGTTTTGTAGGAAAAGTCAACTCAACTTTGACCAAGCATAACTTTCTCATACTTTGTGAGAAATGACCCATCCAAAGCTCATTTTGAATAGGATGAAATTTCCTACAATCCATCTTCACACCCCAAGATCAATAAATGCTCTCACAAAAAGTTACAAATTTGGACATTATAGGTCATTTTTGAAAGTCAACAAAAACACCTTTTTTTCCAAAGATTATAACTTGAGCATGTAAGATCAAAATGAGATTATACTGAAAGGGTTGATTATAGGACATCTCAAGGTTTCTAAAAAGTCCAAGAACACCTCCAAAAGTTCAAAATTGAGGAAGTTATGCATTGTTGAAGTTGGGCATTTTGCCAAAATTGCCAAAAGTCAACTATCCTCAAAACTCCAATTTTTGACAAAAGGGCCCACTTTTTTCCACTTGATATGGTCTTGTATTGCCACACACGTGTCCCATACATAATTTCATGACCAAAAAATTATTTTTCTATTTTATTTCATTTTTATTGATTTA
Organism: Vicia faba; assembly: GCA_948472305.1. Taxonomy (NCBI): domain Eukaryota; kingdom Viridiplantae; phylum Streptophyta; class Magnoliopsida; order Fabales; family Fabaceae; genus Vicia; species Vicia faba. The sequence continues at coordinate 236,404,273 of OX451736.1, forward strand.
ATTCATTATTAATCAATATTAAATCAAATAAAATCCAAAAATTGATGTAAAGGGATCTTTGTGATTTGTACAACTTGCAATTATCATTATTCACTCAATCAAATTGTGCCAAGGCTCATTCAAACACAAAATCTCAGATTTGGCTTATTTTTGGAAAGGTTAACAATGGTGGTCAAACAAATCTTCCATCTTCAATGCACAAGGATATTGGCCCAACTCTTAACCTAAAATCATTCTATTATATGCACACAAGCCTCACAAACCTAATTCACGCACAAAGCTCTGTTAAAACGGCCAAACCAAAAACTGAAAAAACTTGGAAAAAGGGAAAATCTAAATCCACATTAGGGACGTTTTCAAGACTAAGACTCAACGTAGAGAGCTTGACTGCCATCCCCTGAAGCGATCGGAATAAAAAACAGGCCTTTTCATCACCTACATCTCACTGTAAGTCATCACGAATTGACCTCTGAACATGGAGTCCAAACCTCCAGTTTTTGCACTTTTTCTTCAAAATATTGGCATATTCATGTTTGTTATTTGATTTAGAACATTCTTGCATTATTCAATTTCATTATCGGACCCTGTATCATGATGCTCGAACCTAGGGTTTTGGTTTTTTCTTTTTGCTTTTTGGGCGTTTGAGTTACAGGGAAAATTGGAGCAAGCCATGACCATGGATGGACTCAGGAGGACGAAACGAGCATGGGGAGGATTTTAGTTTGCATTTATATTGCCTGGAAGTGATTTTAGGAAGAACCCACGGATCTTGCTGCGGATAAAAATCCACAGGTAAGAAACTAGTGGCTCAACGAAGAAGACGCTGACGCGTCTCCCTCCCATTCGTCCTTTTGAAAAACGCGCGCTTTATTTTTTTGTTTACAGCATATTGATTGTTTTTACATATAATATTCATTGCTTATTCTAACAACAAAGACACGCGCTAGTTGAGTTGGCAAGCAGGTGGATGAAAAAACCATTGGGACCTGGGTTCGAATCCCAGGTCCCCCAAAACCTTTGTTTAATTTTTCTCCAGATGTTCTCATGCAACGCTCACAAGATGGTCCACCATATGCTTCTAAGATCCAGGCGCCAGATGGCCTCCTGGCCAAATCTGAAGGCTAGGATTGAAGGGCTACCATGTGTCCAAGTAAACAAGCGCGTGGATGATTCTGAAAGTCAAACGAGGCTGGGACGTTTTGGGCCTCTGAAATTGCAAATCACACCTCAAGTCAGGCCCAGCACCCCCCTGGGTTTATTTCTTTTTCTCTTTTTTATATTTTTATTTAATTGTTTTTTTATTAATTATTATTATTATACTAACTAATTTATTTTTCCTAATAAAAACCAGAAAACATAAAAAATATATTATTTTTATTAATTTCATTGTTTTTGTAAATAAACAATTTAATTGACTTAGTTTTTTTAATTAGGCATAATTTTAACATTTTTTGCAATAAATTTAAAATTAATTAGAATATTAGGTTTTTAACAATTTTAATCATTTTTATTTTTATTTCCTTAAATATTCTAAAAAACCCCAAAAAATATATTTTTTCATTTAATTAATTAATTAACTTAGACTTAATTTCCGCTTAATTCAAAATAAGAGAAAATCTCCTTCTTTCATAAAAAGGGTCAAAACCCTAAAACTCTCCGATTCAATTTTCTCGCGCGTATTATTTTTTGATTCATATTTCAATATTGTATCTGCTTCAAGGATGTAATAGTTTTGAACTTAGGATTATTTACCGCTTTTATTTACTTTTACGCATTTACTTTTTCAAGGGTTTGTTTTTGGCGATGTAAATACCTGACGCCTTGTAATAACTTAGTTTTATTTTCCGTAACCATTAACTGCTAGATGTATGAATAATAGGCTATGCATGACAAGATCTATCTTAACTTAAAATCAACTGTAGCTCACCATAACATGTACAAAGATAACATAACTGAAAATTGACACACTTGCACATGCCACTCCTAGGGTACGCCTCACTTGGTTGCCTCGAACATGGTCATTGAGTATAGGAAGTTTTAGAGGTCGCCCTCTTGTCCAAAGATCATAAGTTGCCTCGGAACGGTTGCCTCGGATAAAATGATCTAGGACATTAGGGTTACCGCTAAGGCGTCCTAACATTGCTTTAGTGACCACATGTCCCTTAATCGAATTGACCCGAAAACTCCAACGACGATGCTACCTACTCCTTCATAGTGGGATAACATTGTTTAAAAGGACATTTGCACAGTTTAATTCCTTTTTGAGTAGGTAGATGCTCTTAAGTACTTGCTCCTTCAAAACAAAACAAATTTTTCGCACTTACACTTTTCAAACAAAGTTTTCAAAAACACTTCATACACTCTTGAGGACAGAAACAAGAGTTAAATCGAAGTTTTCAAACAAAAACTTTTTCAAAACCCACGAACACAAGAAAAGAAAAACCTTTTGAAAACACAATGAGCAAGTACCTAAGAGCCCGTGGATAACTACGGATAGAAAGGGTGCTAACACCTTCCCTTTCTATAATCTACCTCACGAACCCGAGAAACATCTCGAAAAGGAATTTTTCTGTGCTTTTGTCCTTTCCTTGTTGGATAAAATAAAAGACGGTGGCGACTCTTGCTTACCGCAACATTTTGCGAAAGCAAACGCAAACGCGAACCAGCATTCCAAAACAGTCAGTTCTATTTCCACCGATCACACCCGCGCCAAGAGCCCATCCCTTCACGACGAGCCGGGGAAAAAAGAAAAGACGACAAACCCCGGGACATCCGAGAACAGAGGGGGCCTTTGGGGCGTTTCACATAGTACACTCTGCTCACGACTTCCCGCGAGCGCATCTTAGCGGAGTGTGCAAGTACGGACTTCAAAGACGGCAGCGTCAAGCGTCCCCGACCAGCTCCTACCAAACCCGGGGTGGACAGGAGAAAATACTGTCAGTACCACAGGAGCCATGGCCATATGACTGAAGACTGCGTCCACCTTAATGACGCCATCGAGACCCTCATAAAAGGGGGGGAGACTCGCCCAGTACTGGCGAAACAACGCTCCTCGTCGCGACGCCCGCGAGACAAGAGAAGTGGAAGAGGAGGCCCGACCATCTGACGAGTCGGTCCCCATCCAAACAGCCTTCTCTACCACAAGACCCGAGGACTTCTACGTCCCCGACTACATGCAAGAACCACTGTCGACACACAACAAGTGGGAGCATTTTCCCTCTACCATGGTCATCAATGGCAGAGGTTTCAATGACCTGGCCATAAATTTAGCCAAGAGGAAGCTGGACAAGTTGGTCAACACGGCCCCCCCTCAAGCGGTGACTTTTGAAAAGGTGAAGGGTAGGTCAGAACTTATCACCTTTTATCTCGAAGAGCTCCCCGGAGAGGCCCCTAATTTGGTCATTCCTCTGCTGATAAGAGCGAGGATGGCCAACTTTGACGTACACCGCGTCCTCGTCGATGAAGTAAGTTCCGTCGACGTAATGTACAACCAACTATTCCGAACCCTGCAGCTCAACGACTCTCACCTCTCACCTTACGTGGGGTCAGACCTACAGGGCTTTAACAGCTCAACTTCCAAGCCTTAGGGATACGTCGAGCTCATGGTCACGTTCGGCAAGGATACGACAATGAGTCAAGTTAAGGTGCACTTCCTCGTCATTGATTGTCCGTCCCTCTACAACTGCATTCTGGGAAGGCCGACATTGGCGGAGCTGATCACAGTACCCTCTACCGTTCATCTGAAAATGAAGTTTTATACCAAGAGGGCACGGGTCGCCACCATCCAAGGGGACCTAGCAGCTGTCCTAAGGTGTTTTAATGCGGCTTCCAAGGGACGCAATACGGTGGACACCAGCACAAGGCCCGCCAAGACAGCTGGGACGACACGACCAGAGCCTCAGAGGACAGAGTCCGTCAAGGCAGAAGAGCAGAGAACCCCTCCAGAGGTCGACTCAATATCCCTGGACACTTGCTTCGACCAAGATGAACCTCCCAGCGGCGAGCAAATCCCCCTCCGACCAATTCCGGACGGGGACTTCAAACTCGTCCCCCTCGGCAAGGACCCAAGCAGAGGAGTGAAGATCGGCACCGGACTCCCCGACTTAGCAAGGAGGCAAATAAAAGCTTGTTTGCACGAGAATGCGGACCTGTTCGTGTGGAGCGCTGTGGAAATGCCCGGACTCGACCTCGAGGTCGCCTGTCACCGTCTCGCCATAGACCCTGCCGCTAGGGCAGTAGTACAACGTAGACGTAGGCAGTCTCCGGAGAAAATGAAGGCTGTTGAAAAAGCTGTAAGAGACCTCCTAGAGGTAAATTTCATTTATGAAGCCCGATATTCAACCTGGCTGTCAAATGTTGTACTTGTAAAAAAAAATAGTGGAAAGTGGCGAATATGCGTTGATTACACTGATCTTAACCGGGCTTGCCCGAAGGATGCATTTCCTTTACCTAACATAGATATGCTGGTCGACAACTCGGCCGGTTATAAAATACTATCGTTTATGGACGCCTACTCAGGATACAACCAAATTCAAATGGCAATAAGCGACAAGCATTGCGCCGCTTTCATGACCAGCTCAGACAACTGTTACTACAACGTAATGCCCTTTGGCCTAAAAAATGCAGGAGCAACCTACCAACGGATGATGAACAAAGTATTCCATAACCAAATCGGGGATATGCTCGAGGTATACATGGATGACATGATCGTCAAATCCCGAGCAGACACCGACCATACCGCTCACCTCAGGGAAGTCTTTGCTCAAGCAAGGCAATGCAAAATGAGATTTAACCCCGAGAAATGCATGTTCGGGGTCAAGGCGGGGAAATTCCTCGGCTTTTACTTGACAGAATGAGGAATCGAAGCCAACCCCGACAAATGTCGGGCTTTCTCCGACCTCTCCACGCCTACATCGAAGAAATCCATACAAGTCCTGAACGGCATGCTGACCTCGTTATCCCGCTTTGTTGCAAGATCCGCTCAACTCGCCATCCCCTTCTTCAAGCTCCTCCACAAGGAAGCAGCCTTCGAATGGACCGAGCAATGCGAGCAGGAGCTGCTCCATCTCAAACAAAGTCTATCCCAACCACCCATGTTATCACGACCCATCAACGGGGAACCTTTGTTCTTGTACCTGGCCGTCTCGGCCGAAGCCTTCAGCGCAACCCTCATTTGCGAGATGCCCGGCGGACAAAAACCCGTCTATTTCACGAGAAAAGCGCTTCAAGGGCCTGAGGTCAGATACCAACAGATAGAGAAGGTATCTTTGGCCCTCGTCAATTCAGCAAGAAGGCTCAGACACTACTTCCTCGCGTACACGATCATAGTACGAACAGACCAGCCAGTAAAATAGCTACTAGGTTGACAAGATATGGCAGGTCGAATGTTTAAGTGGTCCTTGGAACTTTCGGAATTCGACATTCAGTACGAGAGCATGAAAGCCCTAAAGGTACAAGCCTTGGCCGACTTCGTCGCGGAGATGATCGCACACAATCCCCCCCGCAGGAAAAGAGCACAAGTGGATCATCTTCGTCGATGGGGCATCCAGCCCGTCCAGGAGTGGCGCCAGAATCCTCTTAGAGAACGAGGAAGGTGTCGTAATCGAGTACTCCCTCACCCTCTCCTTTCCTACCTCAAACAACCAAGCAGAATACGAGGACCTGCTCGTGGGGTTAAGACTAGCCGAGGACCAAGGCGCCCGTGAGGTACAAATTTTCACCGACTCTCAACTCGTCGCTTCCCAAGTCCAAGGAGGTTATCAGGCTAAAAACAACAGCCTCATCGAATACCTGAACTTAGTCAGAGAATACATGAAGAAGTTCGATCGAGCAAAAATTTTGCACGTCCCGTGCGAGCAAAACACAAGGGCCGATATCCTTTCGAAGCTCGCGAGCACGAGAAAGAAAGGCGGAAACAAATCCGTCATACAAGAATCCCTATCTCGCCCGAGCATCGAAAAAACCTCGATCCCACCCGAGGTGAACGCCATCGGAGATAGCTCGTGCTGGATGACCCCGATATTCAACTTCCTGACAAAAGGTGAACTCCCTCTAGACCGAACGGAAGTAGCCGCAACCAAACGACGAGTGTGCTCATACGTGGTGATCGAGTACAAACTATATCATAGGGGATTTTCCATCCCACTCTTGAAGTGCATCAACGAGTCCACAGTCCCCGAGGTATTACAAGAAATACACGAGGGTATTAACGCCCAGCACATGGGCGGCAAGTCCCTAGCAAGGAAGGCTCTACGGGCGGGGTACTACTGGCCGATAATGCAACAGGACGCCAAAGACCACGTCAAGAGATGCGACAAGTGCCAAAGGCACGCCGACATGCATCTCGCCCCCCACACGAGCTAAACATACTGTCATCCCCGTGGCCATTTTCCTGGTGGGGGATAGATATCCTCGGACCATTCGTGCAAGGAACGTAACAAAACAAGTTCCTCATTGTGGCCGTATATTACTTTACGAAGTGGATAGAGGCCGAGGCCCTCGCGAAAATCACCTCCCATAACATCCTCCGCTTCTACAAACGAAACATTCTCTCCCGATTTGGAATCCCGCAGGCGCTGATTACAGATAACGGTACCCAATTCACCGACCAAGGCTTCCGAAGCTTCATCGCCAAACTCGGTACCAAACAACATTTCACCTCAGTCGAGCATCCCCAAACCAATGGGCAAGCCGAGGCCGCCAACAGGGTCATCCTACGGGGACTTAAGCGCAAATTGGGCGAGGCAAAAAGAGGATGGGTCGAGGAGCTACACAGCGTACTGTGGGCTTACCGCACCACGCCCCACTTGAAGACGGGCGAAACTCCATTCCCATTAACCTATGGCACCGAGGCAGTCATCCCCGTAGAGATCATGGAACCATCTAGGCGAACAGAGACCCCCCTTGATGAGGAAATGAACGACGAGGCTCTGGGATGAGCTTGACCTGGTCGAGGAAATCCGAGTGGGAGAAGCCCTGTGCGAGGCCACTCTGAAATAACGAGTAGCCCTGCGTCACGACGACAAGGTCATCAAACGCGAATTCCAGGTAGGCAGTCTAGTCTTGCGAAGAAACGAGAAAGATTCCCGTGAAGGGAAATTGGCCGCAAACTGGGAGGGACGTTATCGCGTCCAGGGCACCATGGGCACCGGAGCGTACCATCTCGAGCAATTAAACGAAGAACCATTACCACGACCCTGGAATGCTGCAAAGCTGAAACAGTACTATAGCTAAAGCCCTCACCGACTGTAGGCTTTCGCTGTCGAACATTCACCTTTAGTCAACAAAGGAAAAGTCTCGACCACGTAGGAGAGTCGAGGTACGGACCCGACCTACCAACCAACTAGGGCATACCATCATTCACCCTGATGAGTTGAACGCAAATGCCCGACAGGGACACCTCGATCGAGCTCCACTGTCGAAGTACCCACATGGAAGAACACCCAGCTCGCGATGGGCAGTTCACGCCGCGGGCGTAGGACCCCGATCGCGGTCATACACCCAACATGCGGATTCCACTCCGCACATTCAACATATTTCAAAGTGCGTCGAACCGTCACGAGGGTCGAACGGATATCTCCACTCGAGCACAAACTTTACCAAAAATTCATTATAAACAGTCAAACATATACCTAGATACTAGCAGGTAATTGCAAACAAAGCATCTGCCGAAAAGGCAATCATAAACATGGATTAGCAGTATACCGACCATAACGGCCGGTGATATTCGATATTACATCCCAGGGCACGACGGCCCAAAAAATTAAGAATAGTACGGGCACGTGGGCCCCAAAAACAAGTACAGGCACGCAGCCCCAAAAACAAGTACGGGCACGCAGGCCCCAGAAACAACAAACGGGCGCGCAGACCCAAACAACAAAGTGTCAATCATTCCTCGGAGTGCTGACGTCCACATCAGGAGAGTCGGGGGGAGGCACAACCTGGCCGTCGATGATTTGGGAGAGAACTCCAACCTCTTCGGTGTTCAAGCCCGGATTTAGCACGGATAGCTGACTCACCGCGGCCTCAAACCCGTCGGCCAAAGCACCAACGTAATCTGATTCTAAGAGGTGGATGCGAGCAATAAAATCTGAGCGCGTGCGTAAGTCGACCATCCCCTCTGGCTCATCCTCGGCGGGCAGCATGGTGGCTTTCAGGTCCTCAATCTCTCTTGACAACCGTTGGTTGTCGCTCTCCAGTCGTTCCCTATCAAGTTGAAGACAATCTCTCTCCTCGAGAGCCTTATCAGCCCTCTCCTTCTCCCCTGACAACAAACCAGACTGTTCGCGGAACATTTCTTCGGAGTGTTCGAGGGCTGCCTTCAGCTTGAGAGACTTGGCCGCAAGAGCCACCTTCTCTGACTCCATCTCTCGAACGCGGTCTGTGGAATCTGATCCTTCCCCTGCGAGGACCACCGCCATCTCGGCTATCTTCACCACACCAACCATACTAGCAGCAAGGTGTTTCCTCTGACCTTCCTTATCGAGCCGCCTGATGATGTCGGCCTCATTGTCGGACACGGTAAGGGGAAACACCTCAAAGAAGTCTTTCTCCACGAAACATGGTGGTAGGCCGAAAGCCCGGACAAAGGCACCTCCATCAGTCACTTCCGCCCCATCCTCTGGTCGACTCCGCTTCCTGGTGACCAGCGCAGTTTGGCGCTCGGCGTCGGGAGAACTCGAGGACCCACTAGATCCTTCTCTATCCGAATTAGCAGGCGGGCCCATCCACGTGGCCTGTTGCGGTCTCACCAGTCTCTTATTTATCTTCTTGTCCTGGGTCAACTTCAGCAATCTTTCACGACGCTCCGCCATGTGACCTACAAGGGAAGCGAACTAAGGTTAGCTACGTGCGTTAAAGGCAATTAAAAAGGAACAACAATAAGAGCAAAGCAAGAAACCTAAAAGATCTACGGCCTGCCCGTAAGATTGGAACTCGACGAGCGCCTTGGTGTTACTCGGGCGCGCCTCGAACGTCGGTGTTTCCAGTGATTTCTGGTAAACAACCGCTAGTCTTCCAAACTATCGAATAATCTTTGTTAACGCTATTCAATCTCTCTGGTAACTCACAGGATCGACTAGATTGATCCTAGGACTCCTTGGATATTAAAGTTACTCTCATAATCGAACAATTATTCATGGTTGCTATTGTACAAGTGTTTGGTTTATTTCGATCCCTCTCTCTAAGAGTTTAAAAATGTGGTCAAAATGTATATGAAAACTAAGTTATACGAATAAATGCCAATTGTAATGCTGATTGAAGAGACACATAAAACTGTATGAAAAATGAAGTAAATGGTTTCGATTTACAAAACATTTAACATAAAAGGTTTCTGGAATGTAGAAGTTTAAAATGTGAAGAAAGCGTTTAATGCAAGAAATCTATAAATGATTTTAAGTAAAAGTATGCGCTTGAAAAACAATACTTGAAAGTAAAGGTATTGAAAGTGTAACGGTTCTCTGAAATATAAAGTGCTCAAAATATAAAGAAAGCAGTAAAACGTAAAACTTTGAGGAAAAGACTTTGAAATGAAAAGACAGTAAATAAGGAAACTTGCAAATGTTATTCGACAAAAAGAAAAGAGGAAAGTACTAGAAATGGTAAAAAGGCTTTCATTAAGTTAGAAATACATGGTGCTATCATACATACATTTCTCTTGCATTCGTTTCCCTTGCCATGTGGTAGTTTGAATGTTATTGAGTATTTTGTATAACAGATATGACACACTGAAATCCTAATACTAAGACTTCTATTTATACTAATTCGACCCTAACGGTCTCGCTATAGGATCATGCCACGTTTCGAACATGCAAGACAATGCTTCTTTCATCTTTCCACGTGTCCCCAAATGCTCCAACACATAACTTTCAAACTTTGAAAGTCCCGCTTCCATTTGAATTTTAAATGCTTTGGTGTTTCTCCGTTTCGAACGTTCTTCCCAAACCTAGCCTCGCTGTTGTTTCGAGACCCCTTTGGATATGTTCCCATAATCACCGTTCGAAGCTTCAAGCTCTGACACACTTATTCGAAACACTGCTTCTGCAACTTCGAAATATGGCGTTTAATTCCATTTCGATCAGAACTTTTAACTCTTTTGAATTCTAAATAACATTATCAAAATCTTCAGCCAACAAATTGCCCCTTTAAAATATGTATTTCGATCTCTTTGAGAAATACCTATTTTAAACATTTATACAAGATTTTGATAGGATCTTCGAATCATCATAACATTTAATGCATTTGACTCCAGTCACATCAATCATAGCACCTTTTGGGTTCCTTAACCGCCCAGAGTCACTTCACAGCGTGGTGCAGTTATAAGTAATGATTATTTTTAAATCACGCCTATTACCTATATCAACTTCTCGCCACCTCTTCATCACACCAACCCATGATCTCCACGTATCACACTTTTACTCGGTCGATGCTTAATCTTCTCATTATAAAACATCATTTTAATCTTCCTTTTTCTTTTTTACACTCTAAATCTTTCATACTCTGGATTTTTACTCTTCTTCTCTCATAAAACAATCTAAGCTTTCAAACAACAAAAATGTCTTCTTCCACCTCATCCCAACTCAAGAAAGTCTCCAAGAAGAAAGGAAAAACTACAGGAGCAACCATGGAGAGTAAAATCGTCACCATTCAAGGCCAATCTGCTCTTGCTCCTCAAATGATTTCCAAAGAAAAAGAAATGTTGTACGCATCACAGGTACTCATCCCTACCCATGTTGCTGGTAAGAGGTTAGCCTTAAATGGCCCTCTTACAGTTTTTGAAATACTAAAGGACACCAGGACAATTTTTCCCGTATGTTATAGCTTCAAACCCTTATTCAACAAAATGGATGCCCCTAGGGCAGTAGAATCTCTTAGTTCGAATACCGTAGAAACCCCAACTGTTCCTCCCAAGGACCCATTTGTTTTGGATTATGTAAAAAGCAATTTTAAGCCATTTCTATCTTGCCCTACTTCTGATATTGCTTATCAAAATTGGTTCACGAAAGTAGAAGCCAAAAAATCCCAGCAATGGGAAGAATTAGGCATTTATAACCTCATTAAGCTATCGAAACCTGGATTCACCTATATCCATCCTCAGCTGTTTGCGTCCCTTTATTTCTGGGATAGTACCTACAACACTTTCCATCTCCCAGGTGGAATGATTACCCCAACCTTCTTCGATATAGCGGCCATTACTGGGCTGTCGCCAGTGGGAGAAACTTATTTTCCTGACAATGAAGAGCACTCAAGCATAATTGACTTCGAAGTCAAGTTAGCCAGCTTTTCCAAATTTATCAGCCATTATCATGCTGAAGGGGACAATGTGTCTGACATAGAGCACATTGCTTTCTTAACCCTGTGGCTGTCTAGGTACGTTTTCTGCAGTAGATCCCTGCAGGTAGCTAGTAGGTTCATTCCTTTAGCTAGGGATTTACACGAAAATCGCAAAGTGTGCCTAAGTGAATTACTCTTAGTTGACCTCTATGAGAGCCTGAGGTCAGCTGTTTCGAGCCTCAAATCCCACACCTCCAAAAACATCTTATTAGCTGGCCCATTTTGGTTACTTCAACTATGGCTAAATGCCATGTTCGAACCTTCTTTATCAACCGCCAACACCATAGATGAGCAAGATTCGGAAATAAGTGACAGGATAGTCGAAGGCACTAGGCTTCGAAGACTAACTCCTAATGATGACAAGGATGACTTCAAGGTTCAATTCTCGAAGTACATCATGATACTCTCCAAAAGGCACAAGTTCGAAGAGAGCATGGCGCCTTTTGCTTCGAGGGCTCATGGACCTTCTTGGTTCACCATGGCTCTCTCAGAAGCCATCAAGAGCAAGGAGATCCAAGATGTATGGAGAGCTTTCTTGCTTCCCAGACTCATCTCTTCAAGGATAACCCCAGCTAAGAACCAAATTCTTCTCTTTGCCTACCAACCAAACTTCGTTTCGAGGCAGTTTGGCTTATGCCAACTGATTCCTGAACCTTTGTTCCAAACTGAGAGCGCCATCACATCTGGTCGAACTTTCAAGGCAAGGGAAGCCAAGATCCAGCAAGAACAATATCAAGGCTTTGCCCAATTTGAGCTGATAGCCTTCGAACCTACCCATCTCGCGGCTAAAGGATTTCTGGAGTGGTGGATTAAGTTTTATCAAACTTGCATGTTCGATACACTTACAATTCGACAGAAACTAATTGATGCCTTTGATGTGCAGGTACCAGCAAAGAAAGGTATGTTTACTCATGCCAAAGAGATAAAAGCTTTTCAAAATTATTTTGAAACTACTTACGACCCCACGCGCTTGGACTCCACTGTGCATCAAGCAGCTGAGACCTTGAAGGAAAAATTTAAACAAAAAGTTTCTAAGCTAAAACTTCCTTCAGGGCTGTCACCTGAGGATAGGTATAGGTTGGCATTCGAAATGCATCCACCTAAATTTCCCAGATTACCTACCTCAGAACTGGCTCTGGCTTGGTTTCCCCCATATCCATGGTGGTTTACTTGCAAAGAGATGTTCAAATATCTTCAAAGGAAACCAAAGCCATCTGAGACTGTGACATGGGCTCGATACTGGCTTCATGATTTCCCAGGACACCTTCGATACGACCTTTCTGCCATGTCAATTAAATCTGATCAAGGCACAGGTGCGAATGCTTGGGAAAAATCCCAAATGTCTTTTATTTTCCATATCTTTAACCTTTGCTTTAATTGTTTTGATTTTCAGCTATCAGGATAAAGACCGCTGCCTCGAAATCGAAGGAAGGGAGTGCCTCTCAAGCCTCCATCGAAACTACCGAAAAAGCTAATCCACCCGAAACAACTACTACTGCTGCAACTACAACAACAACAATAACGCCAACAACAAGTGCCCCAATTCCAACGGTAATCACTTAGTTTTTGATGCTTCGAATTCACTCAAGCTCTTTATATCTAACTCTGTTAAAATTCGTTCAGACCAACAAGCTTCCTCCCACTACTCCCAAGAAGCGGAAACCAAACACTACTGGGGAAGATCCCACTGCTGGAGGAAACTCAAATACTGCTTCGAAGAAGAAGCTAAAGAAAGCTACACCTAAAAGCACTGTTCCGACTAGTGTCTCTGGACTCGACTCCAGGGATGCTGCTCCCTTACCTAAATCCAAAAATCCACCTTCGACCTCCAACCCACCGTTGGAACGCATAGCTAGTAACCTCTCCTCTGAGGGTCCACAGGTAAATCGAACTTCTTCTAAAAATGTTTAACTTCTTATTACCTTGGTGAATGTTTTTCTTTAACATTCTGCTGCTCCTTGCAGAATATCTTGAATCCTACTTCTACCATTTCGACCTCACCGTCCAGAGCTGCTGCTCCGCTTAACTCCTCTCCTCAAGGAGATTCCAGCAATTTGGTCCAAAACAAAGGTTCTTCCAATGTGGCGGTTTTGGCTGGAACTTCTGAACAGCCAGATGACCAAGGTACCTCCATTCCTCTGAAAGAGGTGAACGAAACGATACTTCAAACGTCTGCAGAGGATTCACAAAGGGTTCTTCAAAAGTCCCCTCTTGAAACTCTTCAAGAGGACCCAAAGGATACTCAGACTGAAGAAGAAAAAGCTGATTCTGGGCGAGGATTCGAAGAATCTGCAGACGAAGAATCTAAGGAGGACAACGCCAATGACGAGGAAAACGTCAATGACGAGGAAAACGTCAATGATGGTTCGACTGCCGGGACGGAGTCTAACGCACATAGCGGCGAAAGGGATGGTATCGAAGTGGTAGATTTGGACGAAGATGAAGAAGACCAAGAGCACGAAGCAAATGAAGGGGATGGTGATGCAATCAACGAAACCCTAGAGGTTGAAACAAACGTGGTTCCCCTACGCGTGGAATTCCCCCAATCCTCTCTGTCTCGAATGACTGACGAGGAACTGGCACTTCTGAGGCGAAATGACCCCATTGGGTATATGAAGGCAAAGTTGGCTCAGAGGGACGTTCCACTCGCTAGGGCTGGCACAAGTTCAACCAGCTATCCTCTTCCCACAGATGAAAGAGTTGTTCTTCTCAACAAAATTAGGAGAACTATTCTCAATGTGGATATATTCGAAGTGCTTAAGCAAGATAGTACTGCTTGTTATACTATGAAGGAGCTGCTCACAAAGGTTAATCTTTCCAACTGCTCTTTGCCAGTTAGTACTCTCTTGTTTGATCTTCAGAATTTGCTGGACAACGTAACTGGATACCTTCTCCAAGACGAATCTGCTGCCAAGAAGGTTCACGAGAAACGCATTGCTATGGATGCCGCTTATGAACAAGCTTCGAAGCTTTCTCAAGAAGCTGAGGATCAGGCTATGCATCTGAAGCAGGAGAAAACTGAATATGAGGCTCGAGCTGAGTCCATTCTTATTTGGGAAAGGCAAATTCTGGAACTTCAGCAGAAAGTTAAGGAGGCTAAGGAACAACAACTAGCCTTCGAAACTAATCCTGCAGGTAACCAATTCGAAGAGCTTCTCAACCAGGGGCTTGCAGAAATGGAGACTGCAGAACAACTTAAAGGAGAAGTGGCAACCTTGGAAGGTGCCAGGCGGTTTGCTCAGCAGAAACTTGAAACATTTCGAAGCACCTTTAATCGATTGAAAAATAATGTTTATTTCTAGATTTTTATGTCTATCTGACCATAACTTTGGTTTTTTACATGTAATATTCGAACAACGCCATTTTGGCATTCTATCTTGCCATCTTGGCTTTTTATAATATTTTGTTTACGTTGTTACTATTCGAATCTCCCGCAGGCTTGGCTTATATTTCTTTAAATATTTCCCATTAACCTTTAGGACACGTTTATCATCCAAGAGTTCTTCGACTTCGTATGCATTGTTTGAGAATACTTTTAATATTCGAAAAGGTCCTTCCCAATGAGGTGACCATTTACCTAATGCTTTGTTCTTCTTATCCATAGGCAATATGACTCTCCAAACCAAGTCATTAATAACGAATACTTTTTTCTTCACCCTTTTATTGTATGTTCTGGCCACTCTTTCTTTTTGCCTCATCAAAATTTCCAACGCATGTAATCTAATTTCGTCCAACTCAACTAATTCATTCATCATCATTTCCCAATATAATGCAGCTGGAATTTCGTTTTGTTTCTGGATTCGAACTGATTGCAGATGAATTTCTACTGGTAACACTGCATCATGGCCGAATGTAAGTTGGAAAGGCGTAGTGTTAGTGGCTTCCTTAGGAGATGTTCTACAAGCCCATAACACTTGGTCCAGAGTTTTGTGCCAATTTCTTGGCTTCTTGCCAATATGCTTCTTGATTAATCCTATTATTACTTTATTTGCTGCTTCGACTTGTCCGTTTGCTTGAGCATAATATGGTGTTGATGTTAGCAATCTAAACCCCATTTCTTGGGCAAATCCTTGCATCTTTCTACCAGTAAATACAGAGCCTTGGTCTGTAGTTATACTTTCTGGCAATCCAAACCTATAGATAATGTGCTTTTGTATAAATTCGATAATTGCCTCTTGATCAGCAACTACCAAAGGTATAGCTTCGATCCATTTGGTAAAATAATCTACTCCTACCAAGATATATTTCTGACCTTTGGACGAAGCAGGATTTATCTCCCCTATCAGATCCAATGCCCATCCTCTGAATGGCCAAGGTTTGATGATCGAATGCAACTCACTTGCAGGGGCGTGTTGAATTCCTGCATGTTTCTGACATTCCTCACATCCTTTAGCAAAGTCTATGCAATCTTTGAGCATGCTAGGCCAATACAAACCATATCGAAATAGCAACCATTTCATTTTATGGCCTGCTTGGTGTGCCCCACATGCCCCATTATGGACTTCAGACAATGCTAAATATGCCTCACTTTCTCCTAGGCATTTCAATAATACACCCTCTTGGGTCTTTTTGAACAATTCGTTCCCCATGAGGAGATATGACAATGCTCTATATTTTGTTTTTCTATCCACCTTTAGAGTTGGGTCTGCTAAATAACTCTTTAATGGACTTCGCCAATCTGTATCTGACAAAGTATTTATGGCTAGAATTTCGAATCCCTGTTTCTCAGCATATCCCAATCTCATACTTTCCAGATCCGATGGTGTGAATCTAGTAGCCATAACTCTTCCCCTTATTTCGACCAAATCCTTAAGATTCTTGGTAGATACTCTATAACCTGAAGCCAACTGCGCTAAGTCATTTGCTTCTTGGTTTTCTAATCTTGGTATGTGTTGAATATCCATGTATTCAAACTTTCTTAATAGCCTATTGACTATGACGAAGTATACCATTAAATTTTCCTTTATGCACTTGTATTCTTTTGTGATTTGTTTGACCACCAATTCAGAGTCTCCTTTAATTTCGACTCTGGTTGCCCCCAATTCCAACAAAGCTTCAAGTCCAACAATGAGCGCTTCATACTCAGCTTCGTTGTTCGAACAACGAGGACCATCCAATTTATACTTGAATTTTGTTGGAATTCCTTCAGGAGAAATTAGAAGGACTCCAACACCACTTCCATTTCTGTGGGTTGAACCATCAAAGTACAATTTCCATGGTTGCATTTCGACGTAACTCATGCTTGTCCGCTCAACCAACGAATGATCCACAATGAAATCAGAAATCACTTGACCTTTCATAGCTTTTAAGGGCATGAAAGTCAATGAATATTCTGTTAAGGCCAGAGCCCACTTTCCAACTCTACTATGCATTATGGGCTTTGAAAGCATATGTTTAATGACATCGAAGTGAGACGAAACATAAACATCAACAGGTTTTATATAATACTTGAGTTTCATACAAGAGAAATATAAACAAAGACATAGCTTTTCTAAATTGCTATATCTGGTCTCTGCATCATTTAGCACTCTACTTAAATAGTATATGGCCCTTTCGACGCCATTGTTATCCTCTTGTGCTAACATACTACCTATGCTAACTTCAGAGGCAGATATGTACAATCTCATGGGCTTCCCCCATGATGGTGGAGACAAAATAGGAGGCTAGGAAAGATATTCTTTTATTTTGTCAAACGCCTCCTGGTGAGCTTCGTTCCATTCGAAGGCCTGACCTTGCTTCAGACGAAGTAACGGAGAGAAAGCTTGGGTCCTTCCACTCAGGTTCGAAATGAATCTTCTGAGGAAGTTAACTTTCCCTAGTAGAGATTGCAACTCCCTTTTTGACGCAGGTGCTTTCGTCTCCATTATGGCTTTGGTTTTGTTCTGGTTGATTTCAATTCCTTTCTTGTGGACCACAAAACCAAGAAAATCTCCAGCCTGCACAAAAAATGCACATTTAAGGGGATTCATTTTTAAGCCATGTTTTCTCATTCGTTCGAATGATTGGCTTAAATGATGCAAATGTGCTTCTGCAGATATAGATTTGATGACTATATCATCAATATACACCTGCATGAAGGTTTCGATGAAGTCATGAAAGATTGAATTCATCGCCCTTTGATAAGTTGCCCCAGCATTTTTTAAACCAAAAGGCATCACCACCCATTCGTAGGTGCCTAAGGCTCCTGGGCAACGAAATGCTGTTTTTGCAACATCTTCTTCAGCAATGAAAATCTGGTTATATCCAGAGTATCCATCTAACATGCTCAAGTATTCGAATCCTGCAGCAGAATCTACTAGCATTTCTGCCACGGGCATGGAATATTCATCCTTAGGGGTTGCAGTATTTAAATCCCTAAAATCTATGCAAATTCTTAAAGAACCATTTTTCTTAATAACAGGTACTATGTTTGCTAACCATTCAACGTACCTTGTTGTTCTGATGAATTTGCAGCGCAGCAACCTTTCGATCTCAGCTTTAATTTTTGTGAGAACCGCTGGTGCGAATCTTCTGGGAGTTTGTTTGATGGGCCTCTTGCCATCTTTGATTGGCAGTCTATGTTCGACCAACTCCCTCTTTAAACCAGGCATCTCATCATAATCCCATGCGAAACAATCTTTATTTTCCTTAAGGACTTCGATCACTTTTTCCTTGAGGCCTGGGCTAAGTTTAGCACTTACGTAAGTTACTCTTTTCGTTTTTTCATCCCCTAAGTTGACTTCTTCGAGCGGGTCCTGTGCCAACATTTTGACACCTGAGTTTATGGGGTCCCTTTCGAAGCCTAAGGGTTCTTTGTCATAGATGGCATCCAACCTTTGATCCATCTCCAACTCTTTGATGGGTGAGCATTTCGAACCCCCCCCCCCCCCCCCCACTAACTTCATTCGTCTTTACAATTGATTCATTTATTTCAGCCTCTAAGGCCGCTTTCGATTCATTCTCAGCCATATAGGCCAAAATCCTTTCGAAGAAGGTAGACTCAGTCATGGTTAAGGTTGTCGAAGTCCCAGCCTGCTGGCCGTTTTTGTATAGCACCTTCAACTTCCTCCTCTTCACTGATTATTGTTCTATCCCAGTAAAGACCATCATGACGAAGTGTCATGTAGTAGTGGGCGTTTCTAGTTTCATTCATCTCATCGTTTGGAACACATGGAGCAATCTTTGCCAGATTTTTATCATAATCCCTTTTGTCAACTAAATTGACAGTTGACATAAAGTAACTCTGGTCTGCTTCGATGTTTTCCACGATTCCGTCATCTCTCCACAGAACTAGTCGTTGATGCATTGACGAAGGAACTGCCCCCACGCCATGGATCCACTCTCTTCCTAGCAGTAGGTTATAGTTGGCCTTGGCTTCGATAACCATAAACATGGTGGGCCTGCAACTTGAGCCTATTGTCAATTCCAACTGGACCACCCCCAGTGTTTTGCCCACTTTTCCCTCATAATTGGATAGAACCATATTATGGGGCTTGATATCTCCTTCGCGGATCTCTAACCTTTTTAGCATGAAATGGGGAACCAGGTTGACTGCAGCACCCCCATCCACTAGAACTTTGTTTACACCATGGACACCTACTTTCGCCCGAATGAAAAGTGGCTTGAGATGATTCTTCATTGCAGGCTCTGGACGTTCGAAGAACGCATTTTGTTCCTCAACAGCCCCATTGTCCATCACGTAGTAGCACACGGGCCTATGTTTCATTAAATCTGTGGTGTCTTCCTCCTCATATTTATTGATTTCGGTTTCCTGCCCAAATTCACAGGGAAGCACAGACACCACGTTACAGTTCAGGTTGAATGAAGACTCCCCCTCCGATTCGAAGTTATCTGTTATCATATCTTCGTCCTCTTCCGGGCCTGGAGTGTATTCCTTTGGTTCGTCTCGTTGGTCTTCAGAAAAAAGCCTCCTATTGACTGGAGGTTTCTCTTCAGTCTGATTTTTTGGTTTGTTGGTGCTCGATTCACCTTGTATCTTCGTTGAAGTATCCCCTTTGTTTGCCACAGCTTCTCTCCCAGCCTTTCGAATCCTTTGCTGTCTGCGCCACTGGGATCTTGACATGGGGTTCCTTCCTTTGTAATTCTCTAATCTCACTTCCTCCCTTTTTTGTGTGTTGAATTGCCTCCTGTATGTCACAGCATGGCGTGCATTTCGTTCAGCACTCCTCCATTTGTCTTTGCTTTTGTCATTTCTGACTTGTAGCCATCTATCGGTTGGTACTTCAGCAGGGAGTTTGAAAGTCACTCTTCGAGCAACTTTGGGGTGAGGGCTATCAGGTCTTCGCTGTTTGTGTCTGCTGTCGAAACGCGGGCCCATCTGGGCAGTTTCTTGATGGTTCCAGCAAGGGGCGAAGGGGATCGTTTCGAAGGCCCTGGCCATGCTTTGGTCATACACAGCAGTACACCTTGGGCAAACCAAGCACTTAGTTACCCCTTTGTAGCAGCGAAAAACAAACTCCAACAAACTCTCTCCAGCCTTGGGATAGCACCTAAAAAGTTGGTTATCCTGGCGCCAATTGTTGCCAGTTCGAGCCCTCTGTACCCTTTCGAAATTTGCAGCAATTCTTTGGTTGCAGAGGATGCTGCACCTAGGGCACAATATCATGCCTGGATCTCCTTTGTGGCATGTCATGAGATAGTCTTTGAGAGTAGCATCTCCAGTGTGATTATCCCCCATTCTGTGCTTTTCTTTTTTTAAGTATTTTTCCACTTCCTCCATCTCAGAACGGGGTCTTTCCATATCCACCATATTTATTTCCACATCCCCCTCTTTAGTTTCGTCATCGCCCCATCCTGTGGGCTTTATATCTTCGATCTGGACCTTCGAACTTTCTGGGGCAGAATATTTGACCAGATAGTCAAATTTTCCACTGGGTTCCCCTAGAGTGTCCCATATTTCCTTCTGAAGGGGAACTGGCTGCGTAATTTGGACTTTCTCCAATTCCAGCCTCTAGCCCTCAGTGACTTGTGTCAATCCTTCGTTTTGATTCCCTTGGCCTTCAGTAGCTTGGGTTTCTCCTGCAACAGCCACATGTGCAGCAATCGAAGTGTCTGGCATATTCTGGATGTCTTCAGTGACTTCCTCGCTGACTTCGACCATCACCCAGTTTTCGACTCCAGTGTCCTTCTCTCCTGTTAGGGCGTCGCTTCGATCAGTTTCCACCATGTTGACCTCTCCAATGCATGCAGGCTCGGAGTAGTTGGTGTCTGCGACGTCCAAAGGATCTTCGTCCACTTTCATCTTCACCTTATCAGCAAACTTTAGTCTGCCTTCTTTGATCGCGTTTTGAATCAAGTCCCTGAAAAGAAAACATTGTGAGGTCTTGTGGCCTAGGAAACTATGATATTTGCAAAATCCCCTTTTCTTCCTCTGATCCAAGGGAGGTATTTTGACATTTGATGGCACAATTAGTTGGCCATCCTTGACAAGCAAGTCAAAAATTTCGTCACACTTAGTGACGTCGAAGGTATAAACCTTCTTTGGAAACTTGTCACTTTTCTCATTTTCAACAATATCTTTCCCTTTCGTGGGAACTAACATTTTGCAGGAGTAAGGCGGGGCCTGTTTTAATTCAGCGAGGTCGATTTCGACCTCTTCGAATTCGAATTCAGGATACTCTTCCACTTCCTCAGTCCCAACATAGGAAATCATTTCTTTCTTACTATTCTTAAAGACTCTGGCTTTTTCGGCTTTTAGTCTTTCGACCTGTCGAACCCTATCGGCTAATTGAGCCATATCCCTCAAATACTGAGTATCTAATTTCTTTCGAATAGAATAATCCAAACCCCCAGCGGCCATTTCGACTAACTCATGTTCAGGCACTACTGTGTAACATCTGGATTTTAACAGCCTAAATCTATTCAAATAATCATCTATGGGTTCAGTGAACTTTCTCTTAACACTGGCCAATTCCTTCAAACTTATTTTCGATTGTCCCATGTAAAATTGTTCATGGAATAATCTCTCTAAAAGGGTCCAAGTGTCAATAGACCCAGGGGGCAACGTGGTAAACCAAGTGAAGGCGTTTTTTGTCAAGGAACTTGGGAAGTATTTGATTCTGAGATCTTCATTATTGGCTATATCTCCCGCTTCGGTTAGATATCTCGCTATGTGTTCAACTGTTGACTCGTTGGTATCCCCAGCGAACTTTGTAAATTTAGGGACTTTGTATCCCCTTGGTAAATCAGTATGCATTATACAATCCAATATAGGAGAAGCGTAATTTGGCCTCCTCATTCACGTATTGAGGCCATTCTGGGCCATGATCCTCTTTATCATGGTGGTTAGGTTATTTTCTGCCAAGATGTTATCGTTTCGAATCCTATGAACGACGACATCGGCGTCTTGATTTCGACCAACCAAAACAACTCCCCTAGGTTGTTCTTCTCGAAATTCTGGGGCTTCTGGCCTTTCCATCCTTGTCCCTGGTTCCATAACTTCCCTTTGTGGGCCCGGAATTATTGGGGCTTCTAACCTTGGTGCTCTGGCCCCTAAGTTAGCTTCTTCTCTGGGTGGTCTATGAATTGGGTCGTTAGCAATTTGTTCTATAACAGGCATGTTTGTTCGAAATCCCGCCTGGTTCTGCCTACGCCTTTCTGTGGGAGCAAAGAAATCTGCTATTCGACTCATATTGTCAGCGTTTTCCCTGTTCGTCACAGTCACATTCTGAACTATTGGGGCAAATATTTCCTGCATGGTTTGTGCTAACACCCCTATCATATTGTGGTTGCTGTCATCCATCAATTGCCTAAAAGCCAACTGGTTATATGTGGTTAGGATAGGCAACGTGCTATAACCCACTGACCCTTGGTTATTTGTCATAAATTGGTTCGCCCCAGACCCAGATCCTAGTTGTGGGGATGAATTCGATGTGGAATTGTGTAAACCTGCCATAAAAGATGTTGGCATTCCGTAAGAAGAACTTCTAATTCTATTCCCATCGAAGCCGGGTGGTCTAGTTAATGGTGTGGCGAAATGGGATTGTGTTCCTGGTGGTGGAACGAATCCCCCAGGGTAGCCCATAGTTCCAGTATTTCCTAAGATCGAACTGTTAGTTGATATGCCACTTACTCCATTGGTGGCTGTGTTACTGGTTGAAGATGCAACAGACTGTGCATTCGAAGGGATTACATTAGATGTTCCACTCGAAATGGACGCGTTAGTGCCTGTTGCATGTGGCCACCTTGGTCTCCTTGTTGATTGTCTGAATTAGACATTTTGTCCAAACGTTCTCTTCTGGATAAAGGTTGGTTGCTGTTGGTTATCTTACCACTTCTCAGGTTCATAAAACAGCAAACTTCTTAGGTTCCTACGTTTTTGGGATGGCTACGTCTCGACAATCCTTAATTCTGATATCCAACTATTGGTCCCACCGGGTGTGCCAATTTGTTTCCAGTGATTTCTGGTAAACAACCGCTAGTCTTCCAAACTATCGAATAATCTTTGTTAACGCTATTCAATCTCTCTGGTAACTCACAGGATCGACTAGATTGATCCTAGGACTCCTTGGATATTAAAGTTACTCTCACAATCGAACAATTATTCATGGTTGCTATTGTACAAGTGTTTGGTTTATTTCGATCCCTCTCTCTAAGAGTTTAAAAATGTGGTCAAAATGTATATGAAAACTAAGTTATACGAATAAATGCCAATTGTAATGCTGATTGAAGAGACACATAAAACTGTATGAAAAATGAAGTAAATGGTTTCGATTTACAAAACATTTAACATAAAAGGTTTCTGGAATGTAGAAGTTTAAAATGTGAAGAAAGCGTTTAATGCAAGAAATCTATAAATGATTTTAAGTAAAAGTATGCGCTTGAAAAACAATACTTGAAAGTAAAGGTATTGAAAGTGTAACGGTTCTCTGAAATATAAAGTGCTCAAAATATAAAGAAAGCAGTAAAACGTAAAACTTTGAGGAAAAGACTTTGAAATGAAAAGACAGTAAATAAGGAAACTTGCAAATGTTATTCGACAAAAAGAAAAGAGGAAAGTACTGGAAATGGTAAAAAGGCTTTCATTAAGTTAGAAATACATGGTGCTATCATACATACATTTCTCTTGCATTCGTTTCCCTTGCCATGTGGTAGTTTGAATGTTATTGAGTATTTTGTATAACAGATATGACACACTGAAATCCTAATACTAAGACTTCTATTTATACTAATTCGACCCTAACGGTCTCGCTATAGGATCATGCCACGTTTCGAACATGCAAGACAATGCTTCTTTCATCTTTCCACGTGTCCCCAAATGCTCCAACACATAACTTTCAAACTTTGAAAGTCCCGCTTCCATTTGAATTTTAAATGCTTTGGTGTTTCTCCGTTTCGAACGTTCTTCCCAAACCTAGCCTCGCTGTTGTTTCGAGACCCCTTTGGATATGTTCCCATAATCACCGTTCGAAGCTTCAAGCTCTGACACACTTATTCGAAACACTGCTTCTGCAACTTCGAAATATGGCGTTTAATTCCATTTCGATCAGAACTTTTAACTCTTTTGAATTCTAAATAACATTATCAAAATCTTCAGCCAACAGTCGGATAGCCATCCTCGTCAAGAATGTCATCCCCTTCCCTAGTGACCCACCAGGCAGGAAAGAAGCCATCAACAAACTTGTTCAGGACACCATAAGCTTCCTCGTCCTCGGCACTCATACCCTAAGCAGGAGTATGGTAGTACCCCAGACCATGGTCGTAATGAACCGAGCACCAATGAATGGGGAATCTGGAGATCCGCCCGACCTCGGGATTACCCTCGGCGTCCAAACAGGGCTCCCCATCCTCGTCGACCACAGTGGCCGGTTCGAACAACGAATCCAAGGCCATCTGGGTGGACGACTGCAATATATACCATTTGTCTTTAAAATCCCGCACGGAGTCCATGTACATCCTAAATAGTCTCTTCGACTTCTTAAGAGACACCCAGCTGTGTTTCCCTCCTCGGGACTGCCGTTGTAAGTGGAAAACCCTGAAGAACAGGGAAATCGTTGCCCCAATTCTCAGGAAACAACAAGTGAGCTCGAATGCCTGGAGAAAGGCAATCGCGTTGGAGTGGAGTTGGGAGGGGGTCAGGTTCAGATGGTTGAATACCCCGACCTGGAAGTCGTTGAAGGGCAACCGAAGACCAAGATCTCTGAAAATGATCTCATACATAGGGAACGCATCTTGGGTGAACTCCGAACAGATGCGAGCATCCCTCTCCGACCTCATTATCTTGAAGTTCCTTTGAAACCCTTCTTGACTACCGCCATACTCGACGACGGTATAAGCTTATCTACTACGATGGCTATACACCGAAGCTATTCCCCAGAGCTCAGCACCAACCCAATCCAACGTGGGGTCATCGACGGTGTCGACCAAGGTAATAGTCTCTTCCACTATGCTCGTCTCCTCGGTGTCATTACGCCCCGAAGACCCGGGAATATCGTCCATTTACCTGCAAAGTACAGGAAACCGGTGAATTCGACAGCAAATCCGCTTGCCCGCCACAAAGATGGGGAGAAGTAAGCAACACTCCGATCGAGTCTACAGCCATTCGCATGAGAAACGAGAAACAAATGGATCTCGACCAAACAGCGACCCCCCAGCGGCAGACGCACATCAGTCATGAACGACACAAGCACAACATGGGTGCCCCGGGCGAGGCACGGATACCGAGACCAGGTTCAAAATTCCGATGGCCCAATACAAGAATATTACGGGGAAACTAGCCTACGTACTAACGAAAGGATGAATCTCCCGACCAGGTTCATGAACCGACCAACCGAAACGCATGAATGTCACGGGCACGATCAGGAACCATATGCCTAAATTTATGAATATCTCAGGCAGAACCATGAATCAGGCGCCTAGCGCGCTTAAATCTATCGGGCATAACCCCTAGGCACAAGTTTCTACTACCAAAACATTGTCAAAACTATCTACAATACGAGAAATCAAAGAGAAAAGACACTTACTTGGAAGAAAATTTGAAGAGCGACGGTGGTGGAAGTAATCAGACGGCGAGCGGCGCGGCAGTCTCAGCGACATTATGAAAACTTACGGCAGTGAAAACAGAGAAAATATGAGAAACGTAAAAAGGTAAAACAGATTATGGGCCCTGGAGCCCTATTTATAGAGATGACGTGGAATACGAAACGTCGCATCGGGAAACCACGAACCGCACCCATCCTCGACGCCTACTGACATAGACAATGATGACCCTACTCCCTAGGTCGGCTTTGTGGTTCCCAAGGGCCGCACCACGTGTCTAACTGACGCATCACCGCCTCCCTACAAAAATTCCTCGATCGATACACGGGGAAAAACACAAACCGGGCGATGCCTGTTCACCCCGGTTGGGAGCCCCTGCGTTGCTCAAGCGAACCTCGCGGAACAACGAGTTTGAGCCAAGTCACAACTCTCGTACCAGGAGTAGCGACTTGGGGGGCCCCTGTTCTGGACTGGGCCTGCCCGCGGCCCAATTACCAGCGAAGCCCAGTCCAAGCTTCACAACATACCATGCTGAGTATTAGAATCCCCGACACACCTCGATCATGAGCATCGTCGAACACCATTGTGCCCGCCGCTGACCGTAACGCTTGTCCCCGACAAGGGACATCCCAGGCGAGGAACGCCTCAATCCAGGACTTGCTCGGACACACTCCTCGTAGGGCAGACTCGACCTCTCCGAATATCTCGAAGCCCTCAGGGTCCCGAGAAGACCGCGTCTTCACCTCCCTATTTCTGCGGAGAGCATCATCCAGGTAGGGGACCACGTGCAGGTCTCCACTACTCCACGTGAAACCTGGCAGTCCCTTTGTTGGGCTTGTTTAGTCAGCCCAATGAAGGGACCTTGACCCAGCGCTGGAGGCTATAAATACCCTCTACTTCAAGAGGGTCAGGTATTCATTCATTCACACTTACATACTATTCGCCTGCTCATTCCGTCTCTCACTTTATCATCGGAGTGTCTTGCAGGTACTCCTCCACCTCCTTCAAATTAAGTTCAAACCAGCTGTGACGGTCCAATTCTGATCAAGTACGATCAAATTGTATACCAACAACATTTAGAGCATTTTTTAATTAAATATAATAAATATTTCTTTGGAAAATACAAAAGTGAATAAAAATACAAAAAGTTTGATTCGATTGGTTACTTTGCAACCAATGAGAGTGGATAAACATGTAGTTGGAATTACACAATATGACATTATTAATTTAAAAAAATAATTTTTAGATCAAAGTTGTCCCAATTTTAAAGACGTGGCATATATAGAAGATAGGGCAATTGTGAGATTTTCAGAACATTTAATCTTTTTATATTATAGATTTACAAAATATTAATTTCACAAATTTTTCAACATTTTTTCCTCTCAATTTAATTAAATTTTAATTTTTAAAATAATATAAGGACTCATACACTATCATTGTCACTACCAAATCATCTTCAATCAAAGGTATTCTCCATTTTCAATCTCTCTTTTTAAAGCTTTCGATTTCAATTTTTTGGTCTTTTCTTGTTCCGTATTTTGAGTAATATTTGTTTCAATATAAAGATTTCAATTTCTTCAATCTCTCTTAGTCTTATCCATTATTTTGACGTGGGTGATTTCCATTTTTTGTCTCTTTATTTTATAACTAGCAAGAATATGTTTGCTGCTTTTGTATTATTTTAAGTGATTCAAATATATAATATATTATTATTCAAACATAAAATCATTGTTGTATCTCAATGTAAAAACTTCTAGAGCAAATAGGTTTATGAACTATGAGGTAAATTTGATAAGGTTGTTTTTGTTGGAACATACACAAAATGTTGGGTGAATCAATGGTGAAGAGTGGTTAGTTGGAGAAGACGAAGTTTAGAGAGAAATTGGAGATTATCTCTGAGAGAGAGTAATTGAGGAGAAAATATCAAAGTGGAATTAACTAAACACACATTACAAGAGGGTATTTATAAGATACATCTAAAACAAGTTGGAACCAAAACAAGCTAAAAAAATTCAAAATGTCGCAACAGAAATCGATTTCCCCAAACAAGGGAATCGATTTCTTAAACTAAAAATGGAACTTCCAGAAAAACTCAATTTGTGGAAATCGATTTTCCATTTTGTGGAAATCGATTTCTTCTGCAAAAAATTCAAATTTTTGATTTCCAGAAGTGCTTCTCAAATAAACTATTTCGACGAAATGATTCCTGAAGCTTCCAGAATGTATTTGAATTATTATCAACTTCCAATAGACCACCTTAATTCAAATTCTCAATATCCTTCATACGTAAACTCCTCACAAGCTCCTTGAACACATTATTTGTCACGCCTTTCGTCAATAAATCCGCAAGTTCTTCTTCGCTTCCATAGTATCCTAACTCCAGCTGACCTGCACACACCAGTTCCCTCAAGTAATAAAATTCCATCTCTATATGTTTTCTCCTCCCATGTACTATGGGATTCCTTGCAAGATTAATGGTTGAAATATTTTCAACCAAGAGCATAACGACTTTTTCTGCACTGCTGCCCAGCTCCTTCAACAGATTCACAAGCCACACAGCCTTACACGCACATATTGACGTAGTGATATACCCGGCCTCACAAGAAGAGAGTGCAACCACAGGTTCTTTTTTGGGGCACCAAGAGATTGGAGATCCGCTGAACATAAAGACATAACCAGCCATAGACTTTCGACCATCCTTATCTCTGCACCAATTGGAATCCGTGTAACTGAGTGCTGGAAGTGGTAAAGCGGCAAGCAAAAAGTAAAGAATTATTTTTACCGGGTGATATAGGTTATATCATATCGTGTCCATAAAGACTGGTGTATTTAAATTTCGTTCGACAAATCTCTTGTTAATGAGTTTGAGGTTTGAATGGGTTGAAAGTAAAGATATCAACAGAAAATAAATGTATAAAAAGGAAAGACCAACTTATCCGGCTCTAATGTACTCTACTCATCACAAACTTAAACTTATCGACCAGTTATACTCAACCTACAATATGCATCAATGTCATCACACATCAAACATAACACCCATTGTATCACCTCGGCGACGATCTCTCAAACAACCTTAACAACACAGAAGTCCACTGTGCTCGCTTGCATCGACGATCTCTCAGAGCGATACAAACAACACAGAGGCATTAATCACAGACACCCTAAGTGAATGTCAGCTCTAAATCTATCTCTAGAATCCAGAAACTAACAGATGATCATCCTAGATAATAATCCAAGCAGTATATGTTTATATCAACTCAAATTCTTAGCACAGAGCAAAAATCAAGAATAACAATCGACAAAGATTTGTAAAGCAAGTTTATATAACTTCATGGGCGACAAATATACATGAGTTCAAAGTAAAAATACATATAAAACCCAACAAAAGAGAAATACATAAAGGGGAGAAGAGATAAACCATAAATCTTCCTATTTGTAAGTGCCGGTCGATGAGAAATCCACCTCCAATCATCCATAAGTAAAGCCCTAATGTTGTTTTTTAAGCTAATCTGTCAAAAATAAGGTTGATGGAATTTGGGAACAAAAACACCCAAACTTGAACTTGTTTGTCCTCAAACAAGGCCAAACAACTCAAAGAACCAAAAGTAATCAACCAAAGAATCATGAATCAACAAGTTCTAAAACGAAAAACAAATGTATGGTTCAAACAAAAACACACACGCAAGGTAAATACTTACCATAATCCTACAACGACAACATGTAAATGAAACAAATTCTAAGTACAAAAATCATACTAAACATTCTAAAACAAAACAAGCTCAATTATGAATCATACCTAGTAAAAATTCATCGGTAGATAAAGAACACACAAACGTGGGGAACAAAAAACACTCTTCCACAATCTTGTAAAAAATAGACTAAATTATGCATTCATCCAAAAACTTATATTGAAAATACAAAGGAAATAATCACAAGGGATTTTCAAGATTGTAATGTGGCTTGATTAACAAACAAGGGATAAGTCCTAAAGCTAATCGAAACAAAAACTTGTCTTAATCTAAGGGAGTGATCAACTCACAAATACTCTAGCAAAATAATTTCAATCAAACTTATTCTTCATTCCAAATTTCAAACCAACACACATCACTTATTATCACAACATTATTCGAACTCTTTTTGTATTTGTTTTTCAAAACTTTTCTCTTTTTTTTCTCTCTTTATTTTTAACTTTTTTTATTTATTTTTATTTCTTTTTCTCTTTATTTTTTCTTTCTATTTCTTTCTCAACCTCATAGTAATACACACAAGCACATAAAAATTTCTCTCCCCAACTTAAATTTAACCATATCATAATGTGAATACTCCCTACTTTTTAAGGCAAGGTAAAAATTCAAACTACAAATCATAGTTAAGGGTTCAAGAAAACAAAGAATCAATATATATACAAAAAGGTAAACTAAATACTCATAGACAAGCATTAAGCAAAAACAACATAGATATTGACAAAAAGCTCAAAGGGGTTAACGAAAATTCACACACTCACAAGGTGAATTGACTATTTGGCTAGGTAGTTGTGCTCAAAATGAAACAAAATACCTTAATCATTTTCATGATTTCATACAATCAATAAAAACAAAAGATTAAACATAATAAAATCCAGTTAAAACAAGAATTGTGGCCTCCAACATATATGAACAATGGAAAACTTCCTCACATTTATGAGTAAAAAGGGAACTAAAGTGGTTCAAGTCATGAGCAAGTAATGTAAAAAGAATTAATAGTATGGTAATTATACAAATGATAAATTTCCTAAACATGTTATATTATAGAAAGTGATAAAAGAGTACCCGACGAGTACCAACTTCAAAATCTATCATTACCATACATCCACAAGTTGACACACTCAAAATCGGAAAATCACCAAATGTGACTTCAAGCTATCGGACAAAAACTTGAGTCCAAATAGAAAAATAAATAATTAAAAATATTACTTTTAATTACTATACTATAAAGCCTTGGGTGAAGTGGGAAAAATGAGAGCCAAGCAAAAAATTAAAAAGAATTAACTGGCTCTGCACAACAGGGTGCACTAAGCGGCACAGAGCGCGCTAAGCGTGCTACACCAGTTAAAAAAAATAGGGCAACTGGTGCAGCTGTTATGCAAGCCCACTTACACCTACACAACATCAAACGTACAATATTTACAACATATAAACTTCCTCAAGCTAAACACGACAAGCTTGCAGAAAAATACAAATTGATATAACAAAACAAACAGGTGAAAGTGAATTAACAAGTTCACCACATAAATAAACGAACATAAACATGCTTGGTTTATGTCGTAAGCTCGACTCCTTTATTGTACGAGCTAGTAACCTCCTCTCGGTATACCATAGTATTGTCACACCGTGCAAACCTAAAGAAAGAAAAACACATATAGATCCATCTAAGCGGGCTCCAAAACTAAGCGTCTGCCAAAATGTCAAAATGCAAGCAGCACACTACAAATTGCGCCGAGTACACTCGCACTTAACGGCCTTTTACGCGCTAAGCGGACTCTCTTGGGAAAACATCTCAAAATTGGTCTTTTATTCCGAAAACACGCATCCGTAGTCGTGCCTTCGACACCTTATTCCTCGATGCTTCAAAAACCAACAAATACCTACAAAATAAATGGAAAAACATCAAACGGTACACATGTACACAAAAACACAAATAAACCCAAACTAAACGCATTTACATAAAATTCGGGTTTATCAAACGATTAGTAACAATAAAGAGTCAATAAGTGCAACAAAAAGTATATACAAAAATAACTATAATTCACACTTATCACCGAGTAACTCGTAATTTATGCTTGTATCAGCTGCAAGAAAGAGAATTCCGCAACCAAGAGTTACTTTGATGTATCTTAGGATCCTCTTAACTGCTGCCAAGTGAGACACCTTTGGTCTCTCCATGAATCTACTTGTAATACTGACACTAAACGTCAAATCTGGCCGCGTATTGCACACGTAACGTAATGATCCAATCAATCTCCTATATTGTGTTAGATTCATATCTTGCTCATCTTCACTTTTTGACAGCTGCAACCTTGCTTCAGCCAGTGTTATGGCAACATTACAATTCTCCATATCACACTTTTTCAAAATCTCAAGAGCATACTTTCTTTGATGCATAAGCAACCCCATTTTTCACTTATGGAACTCTATGCCAAGAAAGTAAGTCATGATTCCAAGGTCACTCATTTCAAATTCTTCCATAAGCTCACTCTTGAACTTAAAAGATTCACTTTATTGCTTCCTGTAATCAATAAGTCGTCCATATATAAGGAAAGTATGATCACATCTTTTCTTGCATCCATTTTCACATAAACATTGTGTTCGGATACACGCTTCTTGAAGCCAACCTCAACTAGAAAAGCATCAATGTGTTTGTTCCAAGATCTAGGTGCTTGTTTCAAAATATAGTGTGCCTTCTTCAATTTGTAAACTCTTCCCTCTTGATTCTTCACAACAAAACTAAGGGGCTGATTTATATAGACTTTCTCCTCAAGTGTACCATTCATAAATGCAGATTTTACATCCATTTGATACATTGACCTATTATTGTTATTCACAATACCAACAACCATTCATACAGTTTCTTATCTAGGCACAGGTGCAAACACCTCATCATAGTATACACCTTCTATTTTCAAAAATCGCTTCGCAACTAGTTGAGCCTTATGCTTGACAATTCCGTCTTTTGGATTTGCCTTCACTTTATAGATCCATCTCACACCGATTGGATTTTTTTGTTTTGGTAAATCGACCAACTCACAAGTACTATTTTTTCAATCGATTCCAGCTCCTCCTTCATCACACACACTCACTTTGAATTGTTTAATGCCTCCTCCATGCTCACGGGCTCAGATTCGACCATAAGCGTAAAGTGAATAAGATCACCTTCATTGTTGATCTCATTATCATGGAATACTTCATAATCTCTGATCCTCTGAGATAGACCTCCGCGTATTGTTGGTCATCTACTGGATTCACCATTTTTTATCTGAATCGGATGCTGCATAGGACCTGCAGAACCCAAATTTTCTGCATTTTCTTCTCGAAATAATTTCCAAAAATGGGGGAATCAATTTTCGCTTCTGAAAATTCAGTTCCAGCATCTTCAAGATGCAAAACATGCGAGGGAAATCAATTTCCAAGATTAGGGTAATCAATTTCTACAATTGTCATGGACTTTTTTCTGCTGTCAAACAACCTCACTTCATCCACGACCACATCTCAACTTATCACAATCTTCTTGCTACTCACATTAAACAACTTGTAGCCTCCAGTAAGATGATAACCAATAAGTAACATTGTGATACGGTGGGAGAACTGACTTGGGATGTTTTGTGTTTTATCGCAAATGTTGCGGTTAGCAAGAGTCGCCACCGACTTTTCTTTTATCCAAAAGGAAAGGTGAAAAAGCACAGGAAATACCTTTGAGATTGTTTCTTGAATTCGAGGGGTAGATTATGTAAAGGGAAGGTATTAGCACCCCTTTCATCCATGGTTTTCCATGGGCTCTTAGTTACTTGCTAGATCACTTGCTTTTGTTGTTTGAAATTGTGTTTAGTGTGGTTTTAAAAGTATTTTGTAAAAGAGGCCATTGTTTAGGCAATCTTTATAATGATTCTCGTTCGTAAGAATGTATACAAAGATGTTTGCATTTTTGAAAATGTTTTCAATGTGTGTAAGATGTTTTTGAAATGTGTGTGTTTGTTTTGAAGATAGCAAGGATAGTTGTTTGAAAATAGGGCAAGTAACTAGAAGCAATCTACCTACTCAAATGTCTTTCTTGTTCATTTTCTATTCATTTGACATTGTTGTCTTACCATTGATTTGGTAAGCAACCATAACTTTGGATGTAAATGGGACAGGCGTGAGTCATCGTATAACCATGATTAGCAATGTTGCAAAGTATCTTAGCATTTTTTTGAGCGACCAAGATCATTTTGTAAGGCAACTTTGAATAGCGTCATCGAGGGACTATGATTTTATACTTGTTTGTTTTACCAAGATACTTCGCATGCGTAATATGGCTATTTTTGTACAAGGCAACCAAGTGGAGAAACCCTAAGGGTGTTTGTGTACAAGTGTGTTATTTTCATGCTTGATTTTGTCTTGGATTTAGGGTTTTCTATTTGATTTTTTTTTATCTTGCCATTCAAACCCTAATTACTAACATGGTATGTAAAAGTGGTAAATTGCGAAATTTAAAGATTACTATGCTATTACAACATTTTATGGGAGGGGGAATATAAATTGTGAATGGGGATTTGAAATAATGTAAATCTAATTAAGCTATTACAACCAAATCGAATTTGTACAAATATTTGAATAAATAAGATACAATATAAATTAAATATGCAATGGTATGTATATGCAAGAAAAAATGATTTTTGTTTTATTTTTTATGGAAAAGAAGTTTTAATCTAAGCCTAATAAATAAGCCAAAATTGAACTTAAATTAATTAAGAAAGAAAAATTATTTTTAGAAAATATTTTTGATTAACCCTAATTTTAATTTGTTAAAAGAGAATAAATTCTTTAAGTATTTTTTTGTATTTTTGTCTTGAAAATAATAAATAGTATTTGTGAAGTATTTTAGTCCTTTTATATGTTAAAATAAATATTTACAAGTATATATAAAAAAAAAGATAAGAATATATCTAAGTTTAATTTATTTTTACAAATTTATTTAAGAAAGATAGTTAGTATATATTTAAAATAAAATATATTTTTTATATAAAAATAAAATAAAAATGCAATATTTATCATATTTATAATTTTTTTAATGATTTTTATGTGTTAAAGAAAATATTTTAATAAAACAAATATGAAAATAAAATAAATAATAAAAGATTGGGTCAGGGGTGCTGCAAGCAAACAGGGGGTAGTGTGTTAGAAAAAAAATAGAAGGCCCAAGAACCAAGTCCATACTGCCAAAAATGCCAAAACTGAAGCTGAAAAAATGAGAAAAATGTAAAAGGTAGCGCCAAGGTTTGAACCCATGACCTGGGCATTGCCAGCGCGCTACCTTGCCACTGGGGTGGCTGTACATCCGTTAGTTTATATGAAACAATAAAAACATAACGTAAAAAGCTTCCTTGCCCTGTACTTCATCTTCTTCCTCAAACTGGCCAGAAGCTCTGTATCTTTCTCATCTCTCCATGAAAATGGAAACTTCCAACATGAAAATGATAGTACTCTTTCCCACGATTTCAGACATGTAACTTATGGAAACTAGCAATCAAAGATTAAAACGAATTTTGAAAGCCCTAATTTTAAACCTAATTTTTACAGAAATTTAAACTCCAAAATTCTCTACACATAATGAACTGAAATGAAATATATGCACATGGTTGGCTTTAGCACTATAATATCTACATTTTCCTTTCACAAATTGTGGCCAATGGATGCCTGTATGAAGAGATAAAAGTTGGAATTCTTACCTCTTTCAGCTGAGATCGTGAATGGAGTTTGAGTGAGATTTAGGAAGGCCTGAAGGTTCCTTTAGCTTGCTTGAACATCCCTGAGTATGTTCCAATCTTTACCTTGCTTTGAAAGTGTCTGAAACTCTCTATCTAAGTCAACATGCAAGCTTTAAAAACAAAATGGCAGATGGATAAGGAGGTGTTACAGTAGGGGGATGATGGCCTGGAACACTTAGATATGAGGTAGGTAAAGTGTTTGAGTGATTAAAACATGAAACGCACGAGTGAATTTGTGGATTTCTATGCTTATGCTCAAATTGCAAGTTTTTGACAGGTTTTTGGTAAGAGGGAGTTTTTGAGTGTTTTTGGACTTTTTTAATTGTGTTCTAAGCTGTAATATGTTTGTGTATTAGTATGGAGAAAGTTTCCAATCCAATCCTCAACAAATTTATGAGTTGTAGCCTTTTTGCACTCTTTCTTGCTTTTGAAGCAAAGTGAAGGTACAAGTCTCTACATGCTTGTACTGGCCTGCTTGGAGTTGGTACAAGCTCTATACAAATTGCTTTAGGTTTGTAGGACTTGTGTGTGCAGAGAAGACAGGTCCAATGCTCAAGAATTGAAAAGTTGCAAAAGTTAAGCTTTTCTAAAATGGCAATGGCAACTTTGTGCCATTTATGGAATTAAAGCTTGGACAAAGACCCTTGGGCTTGGATTAAGGCTTTGTCAACTGAGAAAGCATTAAATTATGAAGTGAAAAACAAGTTTGAGACCTGTAAATCAAGAATTAGGCAGCATAGGTTCAGATTTGAATTTTGTTCTTCATGAAATGGCTTGAATTCAAAGTGAGAAATTGCCAATTTCATCTCTTCGATTCTCCCTACTCAAAGATGATCTCAAGGAGTTATTGGACATTTTGGAAAGCTTGAAATATTCTCTATAACTCATATTTGAAATTAATTTCAAGATTACTCTTGGAACTAGGAGAAAAATTTCCATGAAGTTGGGTCCAAAACCTGCCTAAATTAGGGCAAAATTTCACTAAGTTATTTTAGTTCATGGGCATGTAATCACAAAATTATATCTTGAGATCCAAGCATATTTAGGGAAAAATGTGTGAAGCAAAGTTGTAGATTTCATGGAGGTCTACAACTTTTATGTTGGGAACTTTCTTTGAATCATCTTGTATCATGGTGAAAAATGGCTTAAAGTTGAGAAAAAATAAGAAATTTTCTATACTTAGAAAAATTTCTAAGTTAAGAAAAATTCAAATTTCAAAACCAAATTTTCAATATTTGATTTCTTGATGAACAAGTTTCACATTTTGACATGTTTTGATGAATTGTGATCCTTGGCACTTGACTTTGACCAAAAAGTCAAAGTTTGACTTTTCAGTATACAGTTGACTTTTGATCAGTTGACTGCAAATGTCATTTGTCTATCCAATGGATTTGCAATGTTTTGAACCATGTAATTAGGTCAAGATGATGCAATTTAACCCTTGGAATCATGCTTCAAACCAATTAGTCATTTGCTAGGTCAAAAATCAGAAATTGCCCTTTCTCAGTCAAACCCCTAATTTTGACCATTTTGCCCGTTTGATGATTTGATCAAAATTCTTTGAGGAATTATGGTCCAAACTTGATCAAATAATACATACGAGTCTAGAATGTTGATGTGGATTAAAAATTATGAAGTTTGACTGTAAATTGGCCATGGTTGACTTTTTCCCCAATACAACTGATTTTTAGGTCAATTGTCCAATTGACTAATAAAAAATGTGGTTCAAAGCTTGAAACTTGTCATGAGTAATCTTAGGGGTCTATAATGATGTTTGAAAGTCATATGAAGCATTGATAGTCCAAAAATCCTTGTGCAAACTCAAACCCTAATTTTGGGTCAACAGTGTAAGATGAGATGTTTTGAGCTGACCAAACCCTAATCCAGTCTTGAGTCAAAGAGATCTTGTGAGAAAATTCTTGATAAATGAGAGGGCAAATTTTGGGGTACAACAATCATCATCTCACCTTTGTCATCCAACTTCCTTCGAAGTTGACCCGAAATATGTAAAAATGCTACAAACCTAAAAACTTTAAATTACTCAAACTCGGTTTAAGTCTAGACCATACCTCTTCTGGAGTCACTTTGTCCAGCTTCTTAGTAGGGCACCTATTCAACAAATAGGCGAATGTAGACACAACTTCACCCCATAGTTTCTTTGACAAGCTTTTTCCCTTCAACATGCTACGAACCATATTCATTATTGAAAGATTTTTTTTCTCTCACCAACACCATTTTGTTAAGGCGTATAAGGTGGCACAACCTCACGTACTATACCCTCAACATCACAAAAATTCCCAAAATCACTCGACGTATACTCGCTTCCACCATCGGTTTTGAGAATTTTCAACTTGTGACCATTTTGTCTCTCCACCATGGATTTAAAACGTTTGAACATACAAAATACCTCATCTTTCCTCTTGATTAGATAAATCCATAACTTCCTACTAAAATCGTTAATAATTGTGAAAAAGTACCTATTTTCACAATACAAGTCGACTTGCATTGGACCACAAACATCAGAGTACACCACCTCAAGATGATGTTTGGTCCTATGACTCGTATCCTTGCTGAAATTATTCTTGTGTTGCTTCCCTTGAACACACTCTTCACAAATCTCAGCTGGAACATTGATCTTGGGCAGCCCGGTCACCAAACCATTCCTTTATAATGAGTTGAGATCTCGACTTACTGCTGTAGCAAGAAACTTGTGCTCCATCACTTTTAACTCTATCTTGAAAGTACGATTTGCAATCATGGGTGCTCTAAGAACTAGGACTTCGTTTCGGTCCAAAACACGTAAAATCTTGTTTTCCGTGCGAATTATGTAATTCTTCTCAAGCAATTGGCCAATGCTCAAGAGATTACATTTAATTCTAGGAATGTAAAACACATATTTGATCAAGGAGTGTCTCCCCTCCCTCTTCATGATCAAAACATCACCCACACCGTCGGCCGCTAAAATGGTGTCATCCGTAAATTTTACTCTGTTCTTCGTGGCTTGATTGATTTTGACAAACCAATCCTTTTTACCCATCACATATATTGAACAAATAGATTCCAAATACCACTCATCATTGCCTTGGACTGCATCTCAAATGGTTACCATTGAGTTTTGCTCTGAACGCATTTCTGCAGAAATTTCTGCACTACAGACGATGCTGCCCAGCTTATGACAGCTGTTACTACTACTGTCTAGCAGCTTTTCCATGCCATAATTCTCCTATGTGATCATGACCAAAAGTGTATTATCATCATCCACCTCTTATCTTGCAACCTTAGCTTTATCACCTTAAATTTCTTTCGATTTTGCATTACATTCCTTTGCAAAATTCCCAACTTTTTGACAATTGAAACACTTTACACCACTTTTGTCAAACTTCTTGGTGTTGTTGCCTTAACCACTACCTTTGGATCTACTTTCACCTCTTTGTTCCATTGAACCCGTTGAATTTTGTGAATGTTTTCCACCAAAATTCTGGAAATGTGTCTTTCCTTTTGAAGACCATTTTCCTTTCAATCTCTTGTTCTTCTCATTGAACTGTGCTTGCAACGCAATCTCCGCTTTGGCCTTGTCATTTTCTATTTCATCCATTATTTGTTCATGAGCTTCTAATGAGCTTTGAAGCTCATTATTTCTCATGGTAAGAAGATCTTTTGATTCTTTGATTGCAACCACCATGTTGTCGAATCTTGACGTTAAAGAACGCAAGATTTTTTCTACCACATTCTGCACGGACACTGTTTCATCGGAAGACTTCATTTGATTCACCAAACGCGTTATATGCGTAACATAATCATTGATCGACTAATTCTCTTCCGTTTGCACTAGCTTGAACTGTCTCTTGTGAGTTTGTAACCTCACAACCTTTGCTTTATCAACCCCTTCATAAGCTTTCTTCAAGATCTCCCAAGCTTGCTTCGCCAACGCGTAATCACCAACCTTTTCAAAGTTATCACTATTGACGCAAGAATGTATCAAGAAGAGTGCCTTGTAGTATTTCTTCTTCTCTTCTTTGAATGTAGCTTATTGAGCAGATGTAGCTTCTTCCCCAAGTGGTGTAACACCACCGTTCACTACTTCGAGAACGTCTTGATACCCAAACAAAATTTTTGTTTGTTTAAACCACTTGTCATAGTTCTTGGAATCAAGAATTAGAAGGTTGATAGGGATTCGATCATTGGAAATGATAGACATGTATGCAACAGATTAATAGATCAGAACTAAGGCTCTTGATGCTAAATGTTGGAACATACACAAAAAGTTGGTGAATCAATGGTGAAAAGTGATTGGTAGGAGAAGATGAAGTTTAGAGAGGAATTGGATATTATTAGAGAGAGAGAGAGGGGGGGGGGGGGGGGTAATTGAGGAGAAAATATCAAAATGGTATTAACTAAAACACACATTACAAGAGGGTATTTATAGGGTACATCTAAAACAAGTTGGAACCAAAACAGGCCCAAAAACAGCTTAGAATGTTCAAACTGTCGCAGCAGAAATTGATTTCCCCAAACAAGAGAATCGATCTCTTGAACTAAAAATGCAAATTTCAGAAAATCTCAACTGGTGGAAATCGACTTCCCATTTTGTGGAAATTGATTTCCCATTTTGTGGAAATTGATTTCCTCAGTGAAAAATCCAGATTTTTTATTTTCAAAAGTGTTTCTCAAATAAGTTGTTTCGATAAAACAATTCTTCAAACTTTAAGAATACATTTGAATTATTATTAACTTTTAATAGTTTTAACTTAAAGGTTGGCTTACACAATTCTCTCTTGGTGAAGGTTTTCCTTTTCAAGTTCTTAGTGATTCTCCCTTGGTGAAGGTTTTCCTTTTCAAATTCTCACAATTGGATTTCTTTTTAATTAAATTTAACAAGATTTGACGTTTTTATCGCAAAGAAAGCTATGGTTGTGATGTTGTTTATTTCATCGTTGATATAGGCTAAGTACATTAAAATTTGTGTAGTTTTAACTTATGCAAATGTATATTTTTCTCTAGTTTGATATTATTGGAATTTTAAGTTAATTAGAAGTATAACTTTTAACCCTTATTCCTTGTGATTGATTTTTTTGTTTTGTTTTGCATTAAATCCCTCTCGATGAATCCAATTTTGTAATTCGTGAAGTCACGTTGGTCCTAAAGACTACTACTCTCGATCTTCTCATATTTCCTTTACTTTTGTTTAGTATGTTAACTTTGAATTTTGGACCTTTTAACATTATAGTAATATTGTCTCACGTGTTAATTGTAATTGTAGAAAGTGACCAATATGATATTTTATACACATTTTTATGAAAGGCATATGCTTGTTGGTGATGTGCTGATAAAGTTGACTTTTATTATTTTGAATACTACACTAGAGCCACTGTGACAAGAACTGAGTGTGGTAAGATATCGTTTAAAAGTGTGTTTTTATTAACGTCTATGAGCTTAATGAGTTTAGGTTAATTAGTTTCAGATATGGTACAACAGTTATTTTTGATTTGTTTGTGGAGAGAAATGTAAAAGTAAAAGTTAAAGCTAATAAAATATCTCTCTATAATAAGTAAGAATGCAAAAAAAATTCCTTATACACCATGAACAGTAGAACATTGGGTCAAATGATCACAATAATTTTGTTTTCAAAGCTTATGTTGGCTGACTGTTTAATTTGCAACTTCTATTAAAGCTAAAGAGGCACCTAAAATCATGTATAACTATGTATATTACTATAAGCTATACATGAACTATACATAGAGTACATACATTATTAATTGTTGCTCATAATTGATACACAAAGAGGGGATGAGGATATTTCATAAAACAATGTTGTAAGTACTGCCAACATATATTGTATAGTCATAGCATGGTGCTTGTTCACACTGATTTACCGTCATTGTTAAATGGAAACACGTAGGATATGTGATATATGTGTTACCTACATATCGATGTCCTTTATGCAATATCTAACATCAAAGTTGAATGATGCTTTTTTGTCTCCCAATCATTTTTCTCTTATCTTAAATATAACATTTAGATTTTGCTCATTTGTCTTCTATTTATATATTAAACAATTGGCCACACCTTTCTATCACGAGGAACTTCCGTAATGGTTAACTTTTCTTCCTTTAATAAAACACCATAATCTAAATGCAAATCATGATAATCAACCCCTGATCGTTTTTGTTGTTGAATTACCATAACAGAACCATCATAAGTAGAATCTGAAGCCACTAACATGTCACCAATAGGTCCAAGTTCAAGATACTCATTCCAATCAGTTAATCCACTAAACAAACATGAATCACTTGCATGTCTTCTACCAACTAAAAGTAAATCAAAACAACCTTCAAGTGATTTTATAACATTTATCATTTCAACACTATCCCTTACTATTTCCTCTTTATAATCATGTCGTTTAATTTGGATGCAATCCACTTTAAACTTATGAATCAAATCCCCGTCCGGATCCTTGTTGATAAAGTTCTTATTTTTCTTTCGAGGCTCCATTAGTCGAACCAATGTGACCCTTACGACCGGGTTGTTTGCCATTCGCATTGCATATGCTAAGGCTTCACGGTCGTCGTTGCCTTCTATAAAGACTATTCCAACACTATAAAAGGCGACATTAGTTAGAGGATGGCTTATATTCAAAGTACCGCGCTCGATTAGAATCCCAACAGAACAAGGTGCTGTCCTGAGAAGCTGGCGATTTAATGCCCTAATTGGGTGTGTGGATTCTGTTATCCCATTCGATTTCCATTGTACATGAAAAGGTACAATCAACATACAAACTCTCTTTTCAGCAACTTGCATACATATTTCATCATGCATTGTCTCGTAAGGTGAAATCGATGTGTAGAGTTTCACAACAAGATTGTTTGATTTTTGTTGCTCGTAGGATCGAAACGCATTTATTATGTGTTGGGAGTAATTATTTTGCGAAGGATTCTTCTTACTAGTCGATTGATGATCTATAAAAACCGGGGTTGATCTTCCTCTTAGTTGAATAAGATGTAGAACATAGAAACAAATAGGATATTCCAATGAAGGGTTTGAAATTTCAAGAAGATTGATTATAGAAGGCGTGGTTTCTGGATTATGTATACACGCCATGAGACGCAGTTCAATATCTTGAGTTGATTGTTCGATGGTTCTTCTCCTATTTAAAGACAAATACCTCTTAGAAGGATCATATAAGAATTTCACAAAGGGAGTGGTGACTCCTGTTAACCATGCTAATGCTATCAACGCATTACCATACGATTGTTCATCTATCTGCAAACAAAACATGTATAAATTCTCTATATGCAAATCGACCACATACATTTATAAGATAAAAAATGAATAGAAAGGACTATTGATTCTTACTGTAATATTTAGACCGTTTTGCAAGTAAATCACTTGCGTGATGCCTTGAGCACTCATAAGTAGTCCTAAAGCTATAACATCTGTCATTGGCATCTTCCAATAAATTGAAGGCAATATAGTTCCTACGACCTTCCCAATGAATGCAACAATAGCAAGAAGTTGAATAATTGCAAATGTATGACCATCAATTAGAAAAACATTGAAGTTAGAACCACTATAAAGAAAATACAATGGCAAAAAAATATTTGAAACCAATGTATCCAATCTATCAGTCAATGCTGATCCCAACGGAGGACCTTCAGGTACAGCTATGCCTAAAATGATAGGTAAAATCAGAACATGTTGCCCGATAACTTCGCTAAAAAACGCACAGCCGATTAACATTAAAAACACCGACATTATGTATGATTCCTTCATTTGTCTACCTTCAGGTGTTTGTCTTATCATCCAACACATTATAGGACGTAAAATACAAACTATGATAGTAATCATAACAAACAAACTCAACCCCATCAAGTTAGCAGTCTTATCTTCCATGGAAAATATGTTTTCATGGGTTATCACCGCGCTAACAACCGTTAATGAAATAGTTCCACTAACCATTGAGGAAGATATTGCTAATCGACCCATTTCAGAGTTTAATAGCTTTAAATCTGCTAGGTGGATTGTGGTTACATGGAATGAACCACTTGAGAAGATGAATGTGATGGAAAATAAGGAACTATAGAGAGGATGATCAGGAGGTAATGTTTCTTTTACAAAAAAAAAAACAATTGAACTGAACAATAGTGGAATGAAAAATGTCAATACTCCAATTGCCCAAGCTTTTTTCCCAGATCTTGCAACGATACTTAGATCAATTTTTACTCCGATTAAGAACATAAACATCATGCCTCCGAAGAAGGCAATTGTCTTACTTATGTAGAATGTTTTTGGTGGAAATAGCCACTTTTGTAGAAATGCACTTTGTCCTATAACTGATGGTCCTAACATCATGCCAGCCTGAAAAATCCAATTTCAATAAAAATATAATTGATTAGTATGTATTTATCTTTTAGATAATTTGTGAAAATTTAAAATTATATTTCATTGTGTCAATGATTATAATCACAACGGACACAATCGCAACTGCATTTGCATTTGTGACCATAAGTTAAAGTCATGAATATATCACACGTTGAAGAAGATACTACATCACTAATATTGCAGTCACAATTGCGAATGGAACCATGTGGAAAGAAACTGGTTTAATATATTACCAACATTTGTGAAAAGAATCTAGTCTCCCCAATAGGTTGAAGTAAGAATTGTAAAGTTGCAGTCAAGCTAGAAACTAAAGAGATTTGTATAAGGAGAACCGGCAATGTGTAACTAAATGGATTATCCGAAAAGAAAATTCCTCTTGACCTTGGATTCTTGGACATATGTTCACAAATCCATATTGTTCCATTTGTTGAAATAGCATTAACGGTCGAGTTTACGGTACTATCACTCATGTCACGTTGATTAATTATTACAAATCAAGAATCATTTAGAGAATGAGGGAAGAAAGACAAACACATATTTTGATTTATTTGAACAATGTTTAACTTTGTGAGATGTTAACGGTAATGCTGAATTGTGGGTTTGGTGTTTTAAAATTAGTTTTGTTTTGTGATTAGCCTAAGGTGATATTTTTAGTGCTAAATTAGTGGTTTTATCATGTAATAACTTTTATTAATTCTAGATACTAAACCATTAAACCCTTTGAGGTTTACCTCATAGGATCATAATAACCCATTATAAGATTAAAAAATGTGTACAATGATAACTCTTTATTGTGAGGTTTTTAATTTTATTGCTTGAGCAAAAGATAGATAGACTTACCCTCCCACCAACCCTTTAATTTTATTTAATATTATTTTCGTTCACAATTTTTCTCAATTGATAACTAGTAAGTTATTACCGTTTCACTAGGGGCATGTAAAATCAAATCGGCCTAATAAAAAAATTACAAAATCAAATTGAACCAAATTGAAA
Organism: Vicia faba; assembly: GCA_948472305.1. NCBI lineage: Eukaryota > Viridiplantae > Streptophyta > Magnoliopsida > Fabales > Fabaceae > Vicia > Vicia faba. The sequence goes on from OX451736.1 coordinate 236,448,452, forward strand.
TTGCAAACAACTGTATTTAGTTCAGATGTGTTTGAATTATTTTCTAATGGAACTGTACGGTTCAATTTGATTTACAATTTATATTTTATAAACTGAACCAAATTAAACAAAACCACATTATATTATAAAATCTTACTAACTAATATATATTTCTTTAATTCTTTAGAGAAATCAACATGTATTATGTGTATATTTTATTATACTTTATATGATATTTATTTTAATTTACAAATTATAAAAAAAATAAAATTTTATTCATTTATAAATACTATTTTCACAAATATATTTTATCGTATTTTTGTATAATATTTATTTAAGAATACAATATTGTCTATATTATTCTTTAGATTTAGATAAAATTATAATACACAATTTTATGTATCAAATTATAAATTTATTTTGACAATTATAAATATTTTTATGGTAATGTATGAACAATTAAACACAAAATTATATTTTCCTCTATATGTGTATGTATGCCTTAATATTTTTTTTGTAAAAAACTGAACCAACTAAATCAATCTAAACCGCATTAGTTTGATTTAGTTTAGTTCGAATTTATTTTTAAAAGTCAATCGAACCAAACTGAACTATATATTTTTTTCTCTTGCAATTTAAATGATTTTTTACTTCAAAACCATACAAACCACACCGTAAACACCCGTACCTCCCATCATCTCAACTTTCCTTATTCTCAACGTAGACTTTAAAGGAAGATAAAATATATTCACATGCTTCGTTCTTCCAAATCAAATTGCACTATTCATTGATTTACTAAGTAAAAAAAAACGGGTGTCTTGCACGTATTCATTAGAATGTATGAAACGTTAATATCTTTACCGGTTTGGTTCGATTAAGTCTTTAGTGTTTTTTTTAAATGATTTGGTTCAATTTAATTTGGTTCAGTTTATCAATTTAAATTCCTCTTTTTTTAAACAATATATTAATTTATATATTTTTCATTATCATGTTTTTCAATCCCTTTTTTTTTTTAACAATATATTAATTTATATATTCTTCACTATCATATTTTTCAATGTATTTATTATTATTATTTTTAAAAAATATATTTTATATAATTTTTTTTATCTATTTATGCTCTAATATTCAAACAATTTATAAATTGTACTTAAACACTAATAAATAAAACACGACAATAATAATAAAAGATGATCATACCTAAAAATTAACATATTTTACATTTCAAATTTATATCAAAATTATTTTGTAAAAGACTAGAATAAATTTTGTGGAAATATATGAAAAATAAGGTAAACTAATTTAAAATACGAAAAATGATAACTATAGTTCTCAGTTTTGTTCACCAATTTGACAGTTTTTTAAAATTAAAATCGAAAGTTAAATTAAACCATCTAAAAAAATGATAGTTATAGTTATCGGTTTAGTTTGATTTTTAAACTAAACCAGAAAGAGAATTTTTTTTTACAATAATTAAGTATTAAAATAATATTTCGCAAATAACCGCGTTTCGGAAAAAATTACGCAAATAACCATGTTTTAGATGACTCCCCAAAGGAGGAGCCATCTCACTTGGCGCCTCCACCCCTAGTTTTGCCCTAGGCGCCATCTCACTTGGCGCCTCCTCTCACTTTTAGCCAAGTGAGATGGCGCATGCACTTTAAAAGTGAGAGGAGGCGCCATCTCACTTGGCTCCTAGGGCAAAACTAGGGCAAAATGCTGTTTTATAAATAATTTGTCCGTTTCTTCGTCGTTTCTCACACTTTCTCGCACTGTTTTGTAATTTTTTACTTTGTTATTTGCGTCATGACATCGCCCATGATTTTTAGCAGAGATGGTTACATTATCTTCTCCGCCACGAAACCTGTGATGAAAATGAAATTCTAGCAAATTCACTCCATGTAGCGTCTGAAGCGGGAGTTGATGCGATGGTTAGATGGAGACATTGCGGAGGGGAAAAAATTCGAAGGATCCAGCGAAGACGAACAACAACCTCACATGCGATAGGAAGACCTAATGTATGGTTGGAGGAAGTCAAAACAGACAGCGATGTAATGTTGATGATGCATGGGTCAGATGAAATTGTGTTAACAGTTGTAATTTCGTAGACAGAATATCGTGTATTTATCTTGTACGCGCAATATTTATTGTAGCAAAATCTGTTAACGGAAAACCCTAATGTTTACAACATAATTAAGGAAAGATTTTATGTATTACAATTTTTATGTGGTCGAGGCAGACGCCCGATTCAGACAATTTTTGTGATTGTGTCCGACCTGACAGCATAAACCACACTTTCTTTCCAGCTTGTCAAGATCGTTCATTTCTGTTGTGATGCGCTTACTTTTGGGACGACCCTTCTTGTTCCTTCGCATTTGGTCATTGTGCCACATTATTTCACTGTCGTATGCAGGCTAATAATCTGGTTTTGCTACCAAAGGAAAGCTGTTGTTGTAAACGTTGAGCAACATTTCAGATTTGTAAATGTGTGGCAGAAGTTGCAGCGCGTCTTGATGGGTATAAGCACAAGCGACAATGACATGAGAGCAAGGCATACAAAATGCTTGAAACCCGCCACAATCGCACCAACGAGAAGGTAGCATGACCCTATATTCTTGTCTTGGCAGACCTTCGTTGTGGTCAATTGTCTCTTTCACAATGAAGTTGTGGCTGTGTCGGTCAAACCGTATAACCATATGAGTGTTGGCTTTGGCACTTTCTGCCTTAATGTATTTCATGCAGCTTTCACTCCATAGTTGTCCAGATTGCAACACCGCATTCCACATTTCACCTCTTTTGGCAAACAACGCAGCCATCCTAAAATACGTAGATTTTACCAAAGCAGTGATCGGGAGGTTTCGTATGCCTTTGAATGCCCCATTCATAGATTCAATAAAATTCGTTGTCATGTGCCCCCATCTTTGGCCATTGTCGTATGACCTAGTCCATTTTTCCACCGGAATATTGTCGATCCACCTATCGGCTTCCGGATTTGAAAAACAGATCTCGTTACAGTAATATTTGAATGTGGGTTGTGTCAATGCATATCCCGCATTCATAACCGCTTTCCTTAGTGTTTTATCCTTGATCTCCCTCGTGAAATTCTGGACGATATGCTTAACGCAATAGACATGCGTAGGAGGAGGGTCATGCCAACCGTTTGCAGGATTATTGTAGGCAATTTCAATGGAGGCATGTCTGTCAGAGATCAAACAGAGATCTGGTTGAGGAGCCACGTGTGTCCGCAGGTTTTTCAGAAAAAATCTCCAAGCACCACCGGTCTCCCCCTCGACAAGGGCAAAGGCAATGGGGAAAATGTTGTTGTTGCCATCTTGTGCAACTGCCATCAGTAGCGTGCCTTTGTACTTCCCATACAACCAAGTCCCATCAATTTCTATAATTGGTTTGCATGATGCAAACCCTATGATGCAAGGTTGAAATGCCCAAAACACTCGACTGAATATTCTGTTGCCGTTTAGTTGACTACCATCTTGGGCGTATGCTGGCACTGTTTCCAGAACGTAAATAGTACCCGGAGAATACGTCTTAAGTGCATTCAGGTAGTGAGGAAGTTCTTGGTATGACTCCTCCCAGTTTCCGTACACCTTTTCAATCACCTTAGTCTTTGCTAACCACGCCTTACGGTAAGACGGAGTATAGTTAAAAACTGTGGTGATGTGGGAGATGATTGTTTCACCTTCAAAGATGGGTTGTTGCTAACCAGTGGCAGGATTTCTTGACAGATGATATCGTAATTAAGTTTTCGGTGGTCCTGTGATTGGGTAGAACTTACACAAGTGTGGGTAGTTATGGAACCTATGACCCAGCAATCACCTCTTAATCTGTATGATGCAGTCAGCTTGTACATACAGTCGGGGTGGACACACTTGATCTTGTACCTTTCTGGGTTGACACGGTCCACCTTAAAATCAACCGAGTTGAGCATATGGAATTTTTTTATAGCTCTGATGCATTCCTCTCTGTTACGAAACTTGTCCTTCTCTTTTAAATTTTCATCCGACTGCATATACGGATTGAAAAATAAATCAGTAGACGGTTCATCTCCTCCCATGTTGAAGTTTGTCATGTGTGGAGGTGGTGTGTAGATCTCGTTTGCAGGAATACTAGGTATGCCATCATCGTCGGAATCATCATTTACCATTTCATCAAACTCTAACTCATCATCTTCTTCTTCTTCATCAACTGCATCAATCTCAGCTTGTTCATTCTCCAAAGGATCAACCACTTGTGTCACCTGAGGCTCTCGCAGCGTAATGTACAACTCAATAGAGTCGTACCCAGAATACACATGGCTGGAAAACATATTCTGGAGATCTTCGTCATCTTGAACTTCAACCTTATAAAAAATTATTTGGTTGTTTCCAAAAAAAACTGGATTCTGATAAAACATCTGTGTCACCGGGCCTCGTCCAAGTTTGACCTCCAATCGTTTTTTGAAGTACGAGAAATTGGCTTTCCCGTTTAAAAGAAATCGGATGTTGTCTGTGTCTCTAAACAAAAACCCAGCGGTGGGACAAATGTATGTCTCACCGTTGAAATGTGCTTTGACGATATATTATGGTGCAGAGGCCATTGCGTAGGGTTGTTTGAAGGTTTGAAGGTTGGAATGTTTGAAGTTTATGAGTTATTCGAAGGTTGGAATGTTTGAAGTTTATTGATTGTATGAAGGTTTGAAGGTTTGAAGGTTGTAAGGTTTGAAGGTTGGAATGTTTGAGGCTTATGAGTTATTCGAAGGTTTGTATGTTTGATTGTTTAAAGGTTTGAAGGTTTGATTGTATGAACGTTTGAAGGTTGGAAGGTTTGACAAATTAAGTGAATCAGTGTTATGATAAACGTAATACTAAAAAGGTCATACTGAATTTCAATTAAGTAAGGATGTAACCTCCAAGGCTGCCAATAGTGTTACATGCATGGCATCCTAAAGGCTGTCACGTAGCCTGTGCCTACTCTGCAACCAATGACACCTCTTATTCACCAATTGGGATGGTGACACCTTTCATTTTTGTTCTCTTTCGCCAAGTCCAATGGCGCCTCCCTTAATGTCCAATCGTATTACATGTATGCAGATATGTAACCTCCTAGCCTGCCACCTAGCCTGCGCCTACTCTGCACCTACACTGTAACTTGTAAGTCTCCTCCCATCACCTCCAATAGTGTTACATGCATTCAGGCATGGCATCCCAAAGGCTGTCATGTAGCCTGTGCCTACTCTGCGACCAATGACACCTCTTATTCGCCAATTGGGATGGCGACACCTTTCATTTTTGTACTCTTTCACCAAGTCCAATGGCGCCTCCCTTAATGTCCAATCGTGTTACATGCATGCATATATGTAACCTCCTAGGCTTCCACCTAGTATGCGCCTACTCTGCACCTACACTGTAACTTGTAAGTCTCCTCCCATCACCTCCAATAGTGTTACATGGATTCAAGCATGGCATCCCAAAGGCTGTCACATAGCCCGTGCCTACTCTACAACCAATGACACCTCTTATTCGCCAATTGGGATGGCGACACCTTTCATTTTTGTACTCTTTCGCCAAGTCCAATGGCACATCTCTTAATGTCCAATCATGTTACATGCATGCAGATATGTAACCCCCTAGGCTGCCACCTAGCCTGCGCCTACTCTGCAAGAGTGACACTTCTCATGCATGCATGCACCAGCTACCACCTCACTCACTATATGAAATTTTTTTGCCTATAAATACAAACCATATCAAACTTCTCTCACACCCACACTCGTCTCACTCTCTGCTACGAAGTCTTTCATAATCTCTTACACTTTCTAAGTCTTTCATAATCTCTTACACTTTCTAAGTCTTTCATAATCTCAAGTATTTTAAACAATGACTCTTCTAACAATGGGAGATTCTCACAGAGGCACAAGGGAAAACATTGCCGCATTTGTAAGTTTCTAATTTGGTTATACATTATTTATACTTAAGGTAATGCTATGTTCATCTTACTTAATCTTACATCTTTTACATTATTAACTCAGGATACCAAAAGATTCAGAATCCGGTCTCACAACTACCTGGCTCCCGACCCATTTATCGTACCATATCTGGAATACGCAGGTTTCAGACATGTTATAAAGATCTCCAACTGCACAATTGATTCGAAGTTCATTCTTGCAATGTTGGAAAGGTGGAGACCAGATACCCATACATTTCACCTACTAATAGGTGAATGTACCGTCACGCTAGAGGATGTGTACATGTTACTAGGTCTCCCTGTCGACGGTAAGGTCGTGAACGGGTCGGTTCAACAACCCAATTCTCAGTGTGAAGAATTGTTGGGCAGGGATATGGTTGAAGGTGGTGGTGCGAGAGGTCAGGGAATACTACTCACTGAGCTTAAAAATCATTATGCAAGTTTGGAATTAAACGAAAATTCCTCCGAGCAAGACAGGGTAGTAAAAGCCAAAGCTTATCTAATGATACTATTTGGTACCTTTTTATTTCCCGAAAGTACGGGAAATAGTGTAAATTTTATGTATTTACATTTACTTAGAGATTTTGAAAAAACAAGAAAGTATAGTTGGGGTTCTGCAGTTTTAGCCCACCTATACAGTTACTTGTACAAAAATACAGTCAAGGAAAAATGTACATTTTATGGCTGCTCTTTTTTACTACAAGCCTGGGGTTGGTGGATGATGGAGTCCTTAAACCCCGTCAACAACAACACTTTCGTTTTCCCGTACGCAACAAAGTAAGTCATCAAGTTATATCATTTATTAGTATTCATCTCTTCACCAAATATATGCTAAAAATAAAATGTTTTTCATTTCCTTTAGGTATTGCGTGAGGGGTATAGATTACGGCAAGAATCCAAGATTCAATGTCGCACTGTACCGCAATCTGTTGGATCACTTAGGCCCGGATGATGTACGTCGTACCTTTAAACTTTTCTTCATTTAAATTATTTATATATTACGTTTTCGTTAACCTGATTTAAATTTTTTAGCAGTTCGTCTGGAGACCATATTTGGGTTTGGGCCATGAACCAAACCCCGAGGATGCAGAAATTTGGACCGCGAAGACTGCAATCATTCGGTTCAACGTTGTGGAGATGCACCACAGCGACCGTGTGAAGATGCAGTTCAGAATGCATCAAGATATACCAAGTGATCCAACTTGTTTGTCCCCATGGCATCTCAAAAGGGTCGACGCCCAGTGGGATCTTACCAACTGGAAAGACTTTGCTCCGGAATGGTGTAAGATGTGGCAGAGGCGTCACCGATATGTCTTGCAATTCCCGGTTTTCCACATTCAAGGTAATATGCGACACACAAATCAATATTTATCTTGGTACAGGTCGGTTAGTAACCCTGAAATGCACGTGTCTCATCCAAGGTACTTGGTTGACCCACACACACAATACACACAACCCTCGTTTCCCCAACAACAAACCCAACACACATCAACCTCCCACCAACCCCCCAGAAGAAACAAAACCACAAACACCCAACCACAGTCCCCACCACAACACAATTACACTCAAATGCCCCACAACCAACCACAATCACCACCTCATTACCAATACCCCCAAATGCCTCACACCCAACCACAATACCAATCACAATACCAACACACCCGCGTACCCCACACACAATTCCAGTCTTCTGTATATCTCAATATGGGCCCCTCAACATCCAGCCTTAGCCCTGATCTGGGAATGTCGGAAGATTACGAACAAACCGATCCAGCCTACCATCAACCACAGTTTCACCAAACCACCCAACATCCTCAATACCAAACACCCCAAGATCCATTTCCTTTCTACCCCCCGTACTCAGACGATCAATGCTACAAATCCACCATGGAACCCCACCCACCGCCAACACGACCAAACTTTGAGGGTATGGGTAACCGACTATACCAAAGTGGATCTTCTAGATATGGAGATCTGACTGATTTCATGGATCTGGAACACATTGACTTCGCTGGGCAATCGACCCTGCCACAGCAGGAAACACGACGACACCCAGCACGGGAAAGGCGAGGACGGGGATGCGGAACCGGGGGTCATTACCGGGTTCCGGGGGATCACTGATTTATCTGTTTTTTTATCTGTTTTTTTATCTGTTTTTTTATCTGTTTTTTTATCTGTTTTTTTTATCTGTTTTTTTTTATCTATTTTTTTATCTGTTTTTTTAATGTAATACATTTGGATGTAATTATTTTTTTTAAATAAAAAAATCAATTTTGTTGATCTTGTATCCAATACGCAACGCACCGGACCGAAAAAAAAGAAGCAAAAATTTCCCTAAAATTGCACTTAGGCGCCATCTCACTTGGCTTAGGGCATGCCCTAAGCACATAGGCGCCAAGTGAGATGGCGTCTCCCCTTAAAAAATGGGTGTAGGCGCCAAGTGAGATGGCTCCTCCTTTGGGGAGTCATCTGAAACATGATTATTTGCGTAATTTTTTTCGAAACGCGGTTATTTGCGAAATTATTTTTCAATACTTGGTTATTCAAAAAAAAATTCCCAAAAAGAGTTGATTTTATTTTCTATTTAATTTGAATGAACTATCGATATAATTGATCTTTTAAGATCCGTTTCCCTCCTAAAGAAATAATTTTAATTTGTTTAATTTTATACAATTTATTTATTTTAAATTAATTGTATATGATTTGAATATATATTTGAATGAATAAAATAATGATTTAAACATATGATCGTAAAAGTTTATTTTATTATCGGTTAGAAAAGTAAAACAATAAAAATTGTATTTTGAGAAATAAAATATATAAAAAATCAAATATATTTTTGGTTTCTATCTCTAAAGGTTTTGCTTGTTGTTAAAAGAAAAGAAAAAAGAAAATAGTTTCATACGACATCATCAGAGCAGGATGTAGATGATACTAAAGATTAGAGATATTTGCGATTTGGTTTGGATCGGTTTTAAAATAAAAACTCATCCGTTTTTAAAGATAAATTTATTTGTGATTCGGTTCGGTTTTAGATGATATATTTAAAAAAATCCAATCCGATCCGATTCGATTCAATTTTATGCGGTTTAATTTAGATCGGTTTCTAGACATCCAAATTATACATTATATTTTTATTAATATCATAAAACTACTAATAAATTATAGATTTGATATAATATATAACATATAATATACTAAAAGTTAATATTACAAAATAAGAATGACCGATTATAGTTGAAATAATAAAAATAAATAGATTATACCAAACTAATAAATATTATTAAAAAAATTATTATCATCTAATACTAAATTCACATAACATATCATACTAATAAAAAGAAAATAAATATAAAAATATATGTATGCTGTTCGATTTAGTTTGGATTGATTTTTAAAAATTCATCCGAAATCCGATTCGAACCGAACAATTTTCATAAAATGACATTCAAACACATTCAATAAATTTCAGTTTTTTACGATTTTCGATTTTTTGAATTGATTTTCGATTTTTTATTTGAATTGATTTGAATTTGAACACCTCTACTAAAAATAAATTGAAAACAAAAACAAAATTATTTTAAAAAAGATTTAATTTTTCGTGAAAAACAATGATGATGGGAAGAAAAACAAATAACTTAAAATAAAAGTGTATATAAATGTCTATTACTTAAAATGAACTTTCACAAATTTAAATTCTAATTAGCTCTAAAATTTTGCCAATATGACGAGGATATAAACTTAATTATAAAAAAATAAAAATAAAGTGTCTATAAGTGTCTATTACTATCATTAAAGTGTTTATTATAAGTTACAATTATAATAGGGAGAAATTCTAAGAGACAAATTAGTTGATGAGGATGTTATTCTTAAATATCTAATAATCTATATCAATAATCTATAATGTTATTAATCTTATAACATATTTTTTTTCAAAAAATGAAAAAATTGATTAGAGTATTAAATATTAATCTTAATTATATTAAAAAACAAAGGTTAATTTATAAGAGAAATAAGTTATAGTAATACATTTGTTAAATTTAAATTCAACAATATAGGTGTGTCTACGATATTTGAAAATGTTAGAGAATAACAAGTTTTTGTAGTGTAGAGAAATTTTGTATTGATTAGAAATGTGGAGATTAAAATATTTATAAGTGGAAGAACTCACACACTTATCACCTTAAGGTTTTGGGTGAGTATGTAGTGTGTGTCTTTCACAAAAGTGTGTTGTTCAAAAGAAAAACTCAACTATACAAATGCTCCCTCGTGGTTACCCTTCAAATAGTCCTAACAGCGGTATCATAGCCTTATTGACTTTGTAAGGGAGTAGAAGTGGATCCTAGTATGGACCAAGACTACTGATGTGGGTGACTCACACTTGTGGAGGAGATTGTTGGGTTTCAAATGTGAGTGCTAAAGTTTCACATCGATTAGGAATGTAGGAAATGTTGAATATGTTGCGTCAAGGTCTTTTATACCCCAACGTTTTTTCCATTGACACTTTCGAGCCTCGCTCCCCGGACTTTCCCAACAAGAGCGTGTAATCTGTTACATGTATGAGAAAAAGTCAAATAAGCTAAGAAAAAGTGATTCTGGTGTTGGTGTAACAGATTACGCATTTGCAGTAACTGACAAGCATCATCTAGCTGATGCTCAACCCGTCATGACGCTCTGAAGATGAGTCTTGATCGCGGGTTCTTGAGAGGGATCACCATGATGATGTTATACCCTTCATGACCTAGAAACATACGTTCCTTATTTGGATTATGAAAGTCAATCTGGAAAAGGGCATGACGAGCGTCATGCCTTACGTGTATGTCATGTCATCTTGCTTCTTGCCTTTTTGCGCCATTTTGTCCTTTTTCATCATTTTTCTTAGCAGACATTGTTGATTGATCCGTACCTGAAATACAGAGCACAAAACCAAATACACCATAAAAATACACAAAATTACCCTAAAACAAGCTGAAATCAAGCTAAATGCATAATGAAAAATGTGTGTTATTAGCCAATAATTCACCTCCTCCTATTGCTAAATTTCCACAAGGACCATCTTGGTCGTCTGTTGCTTGGGGGATCCTTTATGCTCCTGCAGGGGTACCTTCTCATCATCCACCAGTTGGCCACCATGAATTACTTTAAAAACATCTAATTATCACTACTACAGAAAATTCATTTAACAACGGTTGGAAAACACATATAATCACGTGTGTTCAGACATTTTTGTATAGAGTATTATTGTAAATGCGTTACTTACAATCACGATCGTGGAACCAGTGTAGTATACTGGAAAGTTCGTGTGATACCACAACGGTTAGTTAACTTAACCGTTGTTGTATGTCTTTTAATAAAACAAAAATAGCAATAGAACAACAAGAACAACATGAACAACAACACGAACAATATGAACAATAACAATAACAATAAGAACAACAAAAACAAGAAGAACAACAACAAAAACAAGAAGAAGAACAACAAAAACAAGCAGAACAACAACATCAACAAAAACAATAACAACAACAATAACAACAACAACAACAATAACAAGAACAAAACTAATAAGAACAAGAACAAGAACAAGAACAACAACAATAACTAAAAATAGAACAATAAGAACAACAACAACAACTAATGTTGTTAACTTGAACCAATACTTTCCTTGTCTCATTCAAGATAGAGAATAGATGCTTTCGAGTTTTACTTATGGAATAAATGATATTTTCGAGCTTGGTTTAGTGGAGAAATAGAGTGTCGTAAATGAAAGATGGTGTTTGTGTTGGTGTATGTCCTAGAGGCTAATACTTTGGGTACTCATATCGAATTATTTATTGATAATAAAAGACATTTCTTTATTATGTTTGCTTTTCCAAAATAATAAAGTCCCTAGAATAGTTCGTTTGTTTAATGAAATATTAAGTGTGACTTAATAATGAGATCCCATTAAACATAAGAAAACTATTATTAAAGTATTTGTACTCGAGATTTATTGCGAAGTGGGATAACATTAAAGGATTGAGATTATTATGAAGATAGATTGATGATCACACCTCATGGATCATGGATAAGGAGTTATCAAGTCTTGACATATATATGAATATTATGAGTAATATTTATAATGAATTGACCCGCTATGAGAGTACTACATAGAATGTTATGTAAGGTGTCATAAGTTATTCTCATGGTGATAATGGTGTGTACCACCCTTCGAACTGAAATCACTATGGACCCTAGATGTAGAGTTAAATACTTTATTGCTGATCAAACGTTATCCGTAACTGGATTATCATAAAGACAGTTGATGGGTACTTCACAAAGCATGCTGAGGGACATGAGTGACCTAGATGGAATTTATCCGTCCTTCATAACAGGACAAATGTCTAAGAGCCCAATATTGAACTGGACAAGGGTGACACGATTTATGCCTTGTTTTCAATATAGACATAAGGGCAAAAGGGTAATTGTATACATAACTATTATCACAAAAAGGTTTTGTCAGATCACATGATATTTTTGTGACTTGGGTAGTAGTAATGTGTTGGTAGATATCTCTCACTGTTTATTATGTAAAATGTATGATTTAATATAATTGCCAATGTCAAGAAAACCTACAGGGTCACACACATAAGGACAAGTTGATGAGAGATAAAGTAAATAAGGAACACCGTAAGGTACAATGTACTTGAGTGAAATATGGAATATGGTAAGGTACCACGCGCTTAAGTGATATGCGGTATATCATAAGGTATGATACCCGTATGCTTAATTGGGCTTTTAGCTTGCAGCCTTAATTCGGCTTTTTGCTTGCAGCCCACATAAGTGGTTGTATAAATAGAACCCTTGTGCTGAAGCATTTAAATTGATGAAAATTCGGTCTTGAAACCCTAGCCGTATATTTTGTCTCACTCTCTCACTCAAAGTTTCCGTTTGTAAGCAGCTAGCACTGTGTCCGGAAGTGATTTTTTCGTATGGACTGAGTAGAGACGTTGCTGTTCATCAATGTTCGTGATCACAATATCAAAGGTCTGAATCATCACAAGAGGTAATGATTTCTATCACTGACCATGCCCATTCGTAAGGATCCCTAAAGGAAAATTTTAATTTTCGCTGCGTTTTGGATCACAATTTTCCTTCAGTGGTATCAGAGCCACTTACGAAACCATGGATCTGATAGCTATTTATTTTCTATATGTTTTATATTAATCGGATTAAAACACGAAATGAATTGAATAATAATCAAGTAAATTAAATTTTGGCATCATGGTGTGTATGGTTTGGGCGAATCAATGTTGACTATGCTTCGAAATCTGACACTAGTATGGTGAAGCAGCGATACATTGGTCGTCCATAAGTTACACTAATATGATCGATCAAATTTATATATGATATAAATAATTCTGGTGTAAATATGGTATATTGGATACACTGTTTCGATTTCTTCCATTCAATCACAAAATGATTGTTATTTTTTTGAAAGATCATTAGTCATTCGCCTTGGAATCCGATGTTAGTATGGTGAAGTAACGGCATATTGATCGATCATACTGAATTATCAATTGAGTTGTGTTTTACAGTATGAAATTATTTGCTTTAGGGTTCATGACGGCACAAGGGTTGTGCTGTCAGAGAGTTATGCAGATTAGGGTTGTAACTCTGCGTAGTGTGATCAATCGCCAAAATTTAATTTGACTTGTTTAATTAACAGAATTTAAATTAAAAATAATAATAAAGTGTTTATTATTGTTGTCTTGTATTGATCAGTTATGGCCTTATATTCCTTTATTTTATTTTTGGGATTTTAAAATATGACTTGTGTGTCGTGCCTTTCTCTTAATCTCTCTATGTAACTTCTTTTCTCATCTCATTCCCTCGTATGTAAAACGAGTATTATTTTATGTAATTAAGAAAAGGAAGAAGACAAGATTGAAGGAAGACAACCATGGATATCTATCTTGGATAAGTTTAAATCGTTATTATGTTAGCTTAGGTTCTCTCATTGGCTTGGGAGAACAATTGCGCTAGGGACCATAACTGTATCTTTTTATATGTATGTTGATGCATGTGTTTGTATGTTGATACATATGAGAGACGATTTGCATGTTAAGCTGGTGAGATCAAAATAATATCAAATTCCCTCAAAAAGGAATATTAAGTTTATGCTTTCCAAGTGTTAACACTCATTAGACTAGTATCAAACAATGTAGGTTTCGCCTAACGCGAGATGCATGTTCTATATTAGTAAGGTGTGATGGGATAAATGTAATATCCAATTGCTAAAACATTAGGTCAAACTTAACTAAACAAATTATAATAAGATTATACATGTTCATAAGCAAGAGTTGGGAATGATTCATATGATGCATTAGAATAAGGAGTTATTCACCCAACTGAAAATATTCGAGAATTGTATGAGATACAATTGGAAGGAGTTCCTACCTAAATAACCTAGTTTTGTGTAATCAGCCTAACGCTGACTTAAAATAAAGTGAAATGTGGATCTCGACCCACTAGAAAATCTTCCAATGGGATTTTCTGAATCAAATGATAAGTAAAATAGTGGGAGCATATTTGATTAAAGGCCTAATTGAATATGTTGTTTTAATGATACTTATATTTTCATATTTTTCTTGTAGATTACCATGACAACAAACACCTCTATCAACATTTTACGATCAACCCATGATAAGGAAAAATTGTCTGGGACAAGTTTTTTGGGTTGGCACCAAAATCTGAGGATTATTCTCAAGCATGATAAGAATTTGTATGTCTTGGAGACACATGTTCCTAAAGTGGAACCTCCTAGTTCTGCACCTAAGCAGAAAGAAATGCTTATAAGAAGCATGTCGATGATGCCAATGAAACTGCTTGCCTTATACAAATCAAAATCAAAATCGTCACCGTGCTTTATTGTTTTCAAAGGAATGGGAAAAGAGCGAATAACCCAAAAAAAGGGGGAAAGATTCAAGGTAAGGGGGTTGGTTATGTAAAGGGAAGGTATTAGCACCCTAAACATCTACGATACTCCGCAGGAGCCTCTTTGTAAAATCTGTATATTTTGGCTATAAAAGTGTGTTGTATATAAAATGGATGGTGGAGGTGAGAAAAGAAATATATTTTTATAATTTTTGCACCCGCCGCGATTGTGAACCTTTAGTGCCTACGTACCACCTTTCGTACAATAGGGGATCAGGGTACACGTAGTTCCTCTTTTAAAAGATTTGAAACATAAGTGTGTTGGTTAATTTTAAGAGATAAGACATCATCGTCATTGTCCGTGTGGAAAAAATACTTACTACCCACAATCATGAGAAATGAGGATTTGCATCATCTCAAAGTGGAGGATATGGCTTGGATTTTAAAATCAACAATGCCTCACTCAACACCCAAGTGGAAAATGTCTCTCTTCACTACATATTATAGAAGTATAGTTGTTTGCATCACTACAAGGATTGATAAGAGTCTAATCTTTTGAGAAAAGTTTAAAGTAAAAAGCCAAAGTGGCAAAATGGTTTGAAATGAGATTGATTGACTTTTAGTCTTCCCACAAAAAATGTCAAGGTATTATTAAATTGATTGAAGTTTATTTATGAAAATATTTTGAAAATGCATGGACATAAGTCCAAGTTTATTATGAAAGTGTTTCAAGTTTCGAAACAAGAAGAGTTTTCAAAAAGGAGGGAGAAGATTTTTGAAATTAAAGAAGGTGGGAGGAGAAGAAGAGGCTATCCTAAAGCATAAGGTAAAAGATAGGGAGAAGAATCATCTAACCAACAAGAAGAAAATAATTGACATTATGTGTCAAGATAGAATTCCCATTCTTTGGATTGAAACCAAGCAAGCAAAGATACTAGACCTCTTCAAATGTATTGAGTCTTTGCAAAAATTGGGCAGAGTAACGGCTGTATACGGGTGAATTCCAGATTACAAATCAAGGATGCAATCACAAAAACCTGCACACAAAAATAAACAAGCAACCCAATGTCTTGAGGTAAACCTCAAGAGCTCCAGACAAAATAATCAGATAAGATCACAAGGTCTCCAAGATAGGCCAAGGTTTCTAATCCTAAGTCTAGAAAAGTCCACTGCTCCATACTGCCAAGGATAGTAACCAAATAGTCCAAGTACCATTAAAAGTTTTTTAGGGTTTATGTTGATTATTAAGTATCTTAGGAAAAGAAAAGAAAAGCTCAAGTGAGCAAAGTAAAAATGACAAGAATAAATAAATGCTCAAATGAGCAAAGATAAAAAATGGCATGAAATGTAAAAATGCTAAAAAAAATAAATAGTACATAAAGCATAAAAAGAATAAAGCATAAAATAAACAAGTCAATAATTAGTGGTTAGTTGGATGACAATCTTGAAACTTGCATTTGGAACTCATTAGAGGATTGGTAGAACCAAAGCCTCCACACAACAAGTTGCATTTGCTTTTTGTCAAGTATATCATCCATTTTGGAATTCTCATAAGTACCATTTAATGATCAACGATGTTTAAGTGATCCGCGTTGACCAAAGGTGTTGTAGATCCATTATAGGATTGGTAGAACCAAAGCCTCCACACAATGAATCTCAAATGTTATTGGATCAAAAAGATCAAATTAACATACTTGGGCTTGCAATCATAAGTTTGGGCCACGAATGATCATTTATTCGAATTGGGACAAAATTTAGCGCTATGTTAAGCAATCGTAAGTGGACTTATATAGAAGTCACACCTATTTTGAGGCCGGTCAATAGCAATCTATGCACCATTTGTTTTGAGACATGATATAGAGATCATGCTCCAACAACATTTAGTGCAATAAGAAGGGGATGAGATGAAGGGGAATTAGGGTAAAAAAGAAAACCACATTTGAATTAATATTTAATCAAACTATTATTAAAATCATTCATCCATTTTTTGTGGAGTTAGACAACAACATAGATCCAATGATATTAATAAAGCCATGATAAAAAAATCAACCCAAGACAACCATAAAATATTCACAAAATAATAATATATACAATATATACATTAAAGGATTAAAAAAGAAAGTTTAAAATAGAAAATAATGAGAAAAATGTCAATTATGTTCAAATTAATCAAGAAATAAAAAATAAAATCATAGAAAAATCAGAAATGGGTCCAAATATTTTTATAAAAATTTTGGGAATTTTTAAAAGTCAGAAACTATTTTTTAAAATTAAAATAAATGGGTAAAATAGACAAAAATGGTGAAAAATAGTAAAGTTAGAAACTAAAATAAAATAAAGTCACCAATATTTGTCACAATGTCATTGGATCATTCCATAATTTTTTCAGAATTAAAAAATATGCAAAAGTATTTTTAAACATTTTAAACAAATCAAATAAGTGTAAATTTCATAAAAAATACCAAAACACAAAATTAAATTGTGAAAAAATAAAAATCAGAAAGAGAATAATCAAAAATATTTTTCATAATTTTTTCACTAAAAATGAAGTTTCTATGATTTTTTGAAATTTAAAACAATTAAAATATAAAAATCAGAAAAAGAAAAAGAAAGAAAAAGATGTAGACCATTGGATGAGAGTCAAAACACGTTAGTAATCAAATCCAAGGGATCTGACGCGTTGTGCATATCATGGTCTTTACTGAATAAAGCACTGAATCAAATGTAAAATCAGAAATTCAAAAAATACAAATGGCACGCTTTCATTGGTTATAAGGTGACACGTTGGTAATCTTCAACCTCCAGCCTCAGGAATTGCAGGTCTCTCAAACTTTAAAATCAGAAGCTCAGACCTATGCCATTCGTTTCGTCTCTTCAAGACGAAGATAACCATACCCTCGCACCATTTTTATATAAACTATAACTCAAGCAATTTGGAAAGAAAGTTTTAAAAGGGGATTTGAAAATTCATGGTCAAAACGTGTTTCCAGATAAAAGTAAGTGTTGCAACTAGAACCAGGACAATGAGAGCAACACAATGGTACCAAAGTTTTGAAGAATTGATGAAGGAATCTACCTATTGAAGTTGAGTTGCAGAGCTCTGAAACTGGACTTCTATGGAGCAATGTAGGGCACAATTCTTGAATGTAATGGCATGGTTAGGTTCAGGGAAGATCAAGGAAGGTGAATTGATGAAAAAATAGGATTGAAAAAGGCTTAAGAATAAGATTCGAAGTAGCTAAATTCTGAGTTGTGGAGTAAGTTTGGCAGGGTGATTCTGGCTACCTAAGCTTGAGAAAATGAATGGGATAGTACATGTATTTATAGGAGAAGCAAATGGGATCAAAAGAAAGAGTAAATGATGCGTTTTGGAGGGAATTCGTACAAACCTGATGCACGACTGAAGTGTGATCCAAACTTCACCAAAACTCATCCAATTCTTGCGTTTTAATGCACTAGTCCACTTGGGAAAGTTGGCTAATCATGTTTAGACCCAAAACGCATGCTAATTTGAGGTTTAGAGGTTGTAACATGAAATTCAAATTCTGACTTGCAGGGAAACTTCAATTCTAAGTTACCACTTTTGAAACAATGGCATTTCCACCTCATGGAGTCTTAAGGCATGATTCTTGATGCTTTGGAAAGATGAGGTAACAAACTTTGCAATGGAAAAAGAATGGAATCAATTGGAGGCTTGAGCTGAAAATTATATGGAGTCAAAGTTGGAGAAAAAGAGTTGACTTTCCATCCTTAGAAATATTTCAAATTCTTCTTTAAAAATGACCTATAATCTCTTGCTCCCAAACATGGCCTTGCACCTATAATTTGCTCTTGACCCAAAAAGATGGAATGAATTAGACATCTTGAATGACATTTTGCAATTTGAACCACTCAAAATCTCCAAGAATTGAGCATGTTATGACTTGTTGAAGTTGGCCAAAAATCATGAAATGACCTATAATCTTTTGCATTCTTGAGGCAACTTCCATCCATTTTATTACTTTGCACATGAAAAAAGGCATGAAGTACACATCCTTAATATCATCATGAAAAAATAATGGGCTCAAGGTGATAAAAATTGACCAAGTTATGACAATTTGAAGTTACATATGGAAAATTAGGGATTCAACTGGATGACTTGTAATCTTTCTTCTTCACCAAGTTCCTTCCACATGAAAACTCTTTGGAAATTTTGAAGTGATTTGTTGGTAACTATTTGAAGAGAAGAATGTTTTTGGAATCACTCAAAAATAACAAAAGATGAGCAAGATATGCCTATTTAAAGTCCAAAACCTTAGCCTCTAAATCAAGAGAATGCTTGGTAGAACTTTGCCAAATTTGAACAAACTTTTTGTGCCAATATTCTTCCTTTTGTGAATAGAAATTGTTGAGGATGATGATGAGGACCTATGGCCACCAAAACCAATTTATATCAACTTCAAAACAACTTCAATGGTGAGGTTTGAATCTCTCAAGCTTTTGACTAGGTCATGGAAATAAACTCATGAACCCATGAAGCAACTTGCTAAACCTCATTGCTTTTACCTACATTATCAATAAGTAAGACAAACCAATATTGCATTTTATTAGTTAGAGAGAAAAATCAGAGTATAATATCTATGATCACAAAAGCAAACAAATTATAGTGCTTGGTTACTTCTCAAAGAGCAAAGCTAAAGATACAGAGAAGAACCAAAATCCCTAATGTGATTTTGTGGTGATTGAAACAATGTGGTATGATGAAGGGATCTTAGGGGCAAAAATTGGGGTACAACAGCTGCCCTTATTTAAGTTTCTTCTATCCAGAGATACGAAGGTTAAAAATATTCGTGTCGACGTGATCAAAGACACTTAAATATAAAATAAACCCTGTTTTTGGCCCTAAGATGCCATGCGAATGTTTATGCATATGAATGGATATGAACAGAAGAGACACAAAGTAGCATTGGAGAGGCAACACAAAATGCAGAAGCAAAAGAGCGATCCCACCAGGAAAATAAATCACTGGTAAACCACGAGAATAGAATCAAAGAGGAGGATAACAAGAATCAACATTCTCTGAATATATCATACCACCGCCGTTCATTGACGATGAACTATCAACGTTCACTGAAGATAGCAAAAAGATAACGAACACCGACGTTCACTGCCGATGTACTACCAACGTTCAATGAAGGTAGAAAGAGAAAATATCATACCACTGCTGTTCACTGACGATGAACTATCAACTTTCACTGAAGATAGCAAAAAGATAACAAACACCGACGTTCACTGCCGATGTACTACCAACATTCACCGAAGGTAGAAAGAGAAAATATCATACCACCATCGTTCACTGACGATGAACTATCAACGTTCACTGAAGATAGCAAAAAGATAACAAACACCGACATTTACTTCCTATGTACTACCAACCTTCACTGAAGGTAGAAAGAGAAAATATCATACCACCGCCGTTCACTGATGATGAACTATCAATGTTCATTGAAGATAGCAAAAAGATAACAAACACCAACGTTCACTGCCGATGTACTACCAACATTCACTGAAGGTAGAAAGAGAAAATATCATACTACCGCCGTTCACTGACGATGAACTATCAACGTTCACTGAAGATAGCAAAAAGATAACAAACACCGACGTTCACTGCCGATGTACTACTAACATTCACTGAAGGTAGAAAGAGAAAATATCATACCACCGCCGTTCACTGACGATGAACTATCAACATTCACTGAAGATATCAAAAAGATAACAAACACCAACATTCACTACCGATGTACTACCAACGTTCACTGAAGGTAGAAAGAGAAAATATCATACCACCGCCGTTCACTGACGATGAACTATCAACATTCATCGAAGATAGCAAAAAGATAACAAACACCGATGTTCACTACTGATGTACTACCAACATTCACTGAAGGTAGAAAGAGAAAATATCAAGTTTTCCCAGAATTCTGGTGTTCTGTCAAGAACGGGTCTCAACTTCTTCTTTAATCAAGGAGATATGCCTGGAAAGGGTAATATGTAACCTGTCTCAAATAAAGAGACTTCCACTTATTGTGAGAGGGGAAATGCCAAAAGAAATGACTTTCTAAAGATATAAATATGACTTCCCGGAGAAATGCTATAATATTCCCGCTGAGGGGAATAAGTCTCTTTGTGCAAAATAAATGCACAAGCAAAAATTCAAAGTTTCAAGAAATCCATAATACACGACATCGTCATGCAACCACAAATTCAATTCAGAAAGATATCGGAGCAAGACGGCCAAAGAAGATTCATCCTGTGAGAAATAAACTCAAGAGGGAAGACCAAATTCAACCAAACAAAGAACTCTGCAGTAAAGTTCAGAAACACAATGCCCATGAATGATGATTTTAGAAATGTATGATGCATGTATGAATGTACGAGTGTTATTGTGCATATGCTGATAAAAAGGATACATAATCAGTGCAGACAAATGCAACCGCCTCAGTTACTAACAACATTGGGCTAATCCTCAATCAGAAAGATCAATCCAGGAAAGGTGAAAGCGACTGCGAAAACCAAACCTATTGCATTAACTTCACTAAGGGGAACATAATCCGACTGTAGCTTAAATCAAACAGACACCGGGATATAACACCCTGCTTCCGGTTTCATCGGAGAAACAATTTTCCAAAAGCAACATGCTTATTGGAGATTGCAAGATCAACCTTAAATAAAGCAGACTGACGTCGAAACAACCAAACCTCACTGGGGAATTCAAGCCTACCTCCCAAGAGAAAAGAAACCGCGGGTTGAAAATTTTCACCACGAACCCTCATTCAAACAAGAAATGCCCTGGGATAACCCTCCTGGGAGATCAAAAAGTCAACACTAGCGCCGATAATGTAAAAAGAGCGACACCTCAGCACACCAAGGGAATAAAACCTTTCATCATATGAGGGAAGACTTTGCTGAGGAAGCTGGGACGAAGGCTTCTGACCATGCAAACCCAAAATCAAAAGCGAATCAAGACTTAACTAGGGATAATGGGATCACCAACCCAAATACTGTACTTTGTACCCACTGATATCGTCTTTAACTATCTGGGAAACACACAAAGATTGTGCACAACCCAGCAAAATGACCTGAGAAAACCTTTATGAAGGAAGTAAATCTTCTTAAAGCAACCCGAATTTGTTCATCCCTGGGATCACCATTTTTGTTGTCATTGTTTCATCCCAAATCCCAAAGTAAATTGAATTGTAAAGATCTCTTTTTTTTGAAAAGTCAATTTTGCTTTTTAATCTCTTTGCTTTAAAAGTTATTATCAGTAATAAATGAAGTCTTTGCAAGCTAAATAAAATTAAGAATACAAAGAATTGGGCAAAAGCTCGAATTTCATTAATAGAATGGTAGTCTGCGAATGGCGAGACTCCATGGATGATTACAAAATTTGGGAAATGGTAATACATAATGGAAAAGATACATCGAGATACAATGACCACTATCCCCCCTAACAACTTTTGAAATCCTGAGCAGCAATCTCCGTTGAAGTATGGTGAGGATCTGAGAAGATTGTTGCTTTGGTGATCAAGTTTCGTCTGACGTAGTTACTTGCCAAGAAAATCCCTAAATTTTTCCTAAGCTGCCCTTGCGGGTTTTCAACTTAGCGGGAAATTTATTCTGTTTATGTCTCTAATTTTTGCCTAGACCGCCCTTTCAGGTTTTCGGCCTACCGAGACGCTCCTTTTTTCTTAAGCCGCCCTTTCGGGTTTTCAACTTAGCGAGCTGTTCTTTTATTTCTTTAGGCGAAGTATTTCTTGACTGCGTCAGCATTCATGGGACGTGGGAAATCCTCGCCATCCATAGTTTCAAGAATTAATGCACCACCAGAGAAGGCTTTCTTGACAACATACGGGCCTTCAAAATTGGGAGTCCAATTGCCCCTAGAATCAGCATTGAAAGACATGATCTTTCTGAGCACGAGGTCGCCTTCTCTGAATTCACGAGGTTTGAAATTTTTATCAAATGCCTTCTTCATTCTTTTCTGATACAACTGCCCATGACACAAAGCAATCATTCTCTTCTCTTCAATCAAATTCAATTGGTCAAACCTGTTCTGAACCCATTCAGCCTCTGTCAATTTGGCTTCCATTATCACACGCAGCGAGGGAATCTCTACCTCGATAGGGAGTACAACTTCCATTCCATACACTAGGGAAAGGGGGTCGATCCTGTTGAAGTGCGAACAGATGTTCGATATCCATGTAGAGCAAAAAGGAGCATTTCATGCCAATCCTTATAAGTGACAACCATTTTCTGGATAATTCTCTTGATATTCTTATTAGCAGCTTCAACAACCCCATTCATCTTTGGCCTGTATGGAGATGAACTATGATGGACAATCTTGAATTCTTCACACAATTCCGTCATCATCTTATTGTTCAAATTTGGCAGGATTCGAAGTAGCTGAATTCTGAGTTGTGGAGTAAGTTTGGCAGGGTGATTCTGGCTATCTAAGCTTGAGAAAATGAATGGGATAGTACATGTATTTATAGGATAAGCAAATGGGATCAAAAGGAAGAGTGAATGATGCATTTTGGAGGGAATTCGTGCAAACCTGATGCACGAGTGAAGTGTGATCCAAACTTCACCAAAACTCATCCAATTCTTGCGTTTTGATGCACTAATCCACTTGGGAAAGTTGGATAATCATGTTTAGACCCAAAGCGCGTGTTAATTTGAGGTTTAGAGGTTGTAACATGAAATTCAAATTCTGACTTGCAGAGAAATTTCAATTCCAAGTTACCACATTTGAAACAATGGCATTCCCACCTCAAGGAGTCTTAAGGCATGATTCTTGATGCTTTGGAAAGACGAGGTAACAAACTTTGCAATGGAAAAAGAATGGAATCAATTGGAGGCTTGAGCTGAAAATTATATGGAGTCAAAGTTAGAGAAAAAGAGTTGACTTTCCATACTTAGAAATATTTTAAATTCTTCTTTAAAAATGACCTATAATCTCTTGCCTCCAAACATGGCCTTGCACCTAGAATTTGATCTTGACCCAAAAATATGGAATGAGGTAGACCTCTTGAATGACATTTTGCAATTTTAACCACTCAAAATCTCCAAGAATTGAGCAAGTTATGACTTGTTGAAGTTGGCCAAAAATCATGAAATGACCTATAATCTTTTGCATTCTTGAGGAAACTTCCATCCACTTTATTACTTCTCACATAAAAAAGGCATGAAGTACACATCCTTAATATCATCATGAAAAAATAATGGGCTCAAGGTGATAAAAAATGACCAAGTTATGACAATTTGAAGTTACATATGGAAAATTAGGGATTCAAGTGGATGACTTGTAATCTTTCTTCTTCACCAAGTTCCTTCCACATGAAAACTATTTGGAACTTTTGAAGTGATTTGTTGGTAACTATTTAAAGAGAAGAATGTTTTTGGAATCACTCAAAAATAACAAAATATGAGCAAGATATGCCTCTTTGAAGTCCAAAACCCTAGCCTCTAAATCAAGAGAATGCTTGGTAGAACTTTGCCAAGTTTGAACAAACTTTTTATGCCAATATTCTTCCTTTGTGAATAGAAATTGTTGAGGATGATGATGAGGACCTATGGCCACCAAAACCAATTTCATATCAACTTCAAAACAACTTCAATGGTGAGGTTTGAATCTCTCAAACTTTTGACTAGGTCATGGAAATAAACTCATGAACCCATGAAGCAACTTGCTAAACCTCATTGATTTTACCTACATTATCAATAAGTAAGACAAACCAATATTGTATTTTATTAATTAGAGAGAAAAATCAGAGTACAATATCTATGGTCACAAAATCAAACAAATCAAAGTCCTTGGTAACTTCTCAAAGGGCAAAGCTAAAGATAGGGAGAAGAACCAAAATCCCTAATATGATTTTGTGGTGATTGAAACAATGTGGTATGATGAAGGGAT
The DNA here is from genome assembly GCA_948472305.1 of Vicia faba. Lineage (NCBI taxonomy): Eukaryota > Viridiplantae > Streptophyta > Magnoliopsida > Fabales > Fabaceae > Vicia > Vicia faba. Next base: position 236,473,254 of record OX451736.1, read on the forward strand.
CTTAGGGGCAAAAATTGGGGTACAACAACCATCTAAATAAATGTGGGATTCTATCCCAACTCAATCCTTCAGGAACACCGCAATGGAATGGTGTATGTGAGAGAAGAAATTAAACCTTGTTAGACATGGTCCGATCTATGATGAGTCACACCGATCTTCCAAACTCCTTTTGGGGGCATGCACTATTTACAACAACTTACACACTTAACCATGTTCCATCCAAAAAGGTTGAGAAGACACCATATGAGATATGGAGTGGTAAGAAACCACACATGTTTTACATGAAGATTTGGGGTTGCAAATTTTATGTGAAATGAAAAATATCAATTAAACTTGAGTCCAAATCTGACAAATGCTTATTTGTGGGGTATCCTAAAGAAACAATAGGATATTAATTCTACAATCCTTCTAAGAGAAAAGTGTTTGTCGCTCGAACTGGAGTTTTCTTGGAAAAAGACTTTATTTCCAAAGGAATCAGTGGGAGGAAGGTAGAGCTTGAAGAAATTCAAGAATCACAAAGCATTGATACAACTATGGAGGAATTAGAGTAGGAAACACAAGTAGTTGTGAAAGAGTAACCTGCTTAAGTAGAACAAGACCAACATAGGTCAAACATGATATGTCACCAACCTGATAGATATGGATATCTCATAAGTGATCAGTGTGATGTATTTATCATGGATCAAGATGAGCCTGTGGCCTACCAAGAGGCCATAACTGGTCCTGAGTCTGAGAAGTGGCTAGAAGCCATGAAATCTGAAATGGATTCCATGTACACAAACCAGGTTTGGACCTTGGTAGAACCTCCTATAGGAGTTAACCCTATAGGATGCAAGTGGGTCTTTAAAAAGAAGACTGACATGGATGGTAAGGTACATACCTATAAGGAAAGACTAGTTGCAAAAGGATATAAACAAATTCTTTGGGTTGACTATGATGAAACCTTTTCACCAGTTGCAATGCTTAAATCTGTTTGTATTTTACTTGCTATCGTTGCATATCATGATTATGAAATATGGAAGATGGATGTAAAGACTACTTTCCTTTATGTGAATCTTCTTGAGGATGTGTACATGACACAACCTGAAGGATTTGACATACCACATGAAGCCCAAAAGATATGCAAGTTACAACGATCAATCTATGGATTGAAACAAGCTTCCAGAAGCTGGAATATTTGTTTTGATGAAATAGTAAAACAATATGGATTGATCAATAATGAAGATGAGCCTTGTGTCTACAAGAAAGTTAGTGGGAGCATGATTTTTTTCCTGATATTATATGTAGATAACATATTACTCATTAGAAATGATGTCCATACCTTGCAACAAGTAAAGACTTGGTTGGGGAAATGCTTTTCTATGAAGGACCTAGGTGAAGCAGCCTATATATTAGGAATTAGGATCTATAGAGATAGATCATAAAAACTGCTTGGCCTAAGTCAGAGTACATACATAAACTAAGTATTAAGACGCTTTAATATGCATGATTCCAAGAAAGGATTCATACCTATGAATCATGGCCTATGTCTATCAAAAACACAATCCCCTTCAACTAAGGAAGAAAGGAATCACATGACTAAGATTCCATATTAATTTGCAATAGAATCTATCATGAATGCCATGTTATGTACTTGACCAGATGTCTCATATGCTTTAAGTGCAACGAGTAGGTACCAATCTGATCCCGCTGATGCTCATTGGGTAGTTGTCAAGAATATCCTTAAGTAATTGAGAAGGACAAAGGACTCATTATTGATATATGGAGGTCAGGAAGAGCTTACTGCAATTGGATACATCGATGCTAGCTTCCAGAAAGATAAGGATGACTTAGATTGGAATCTGGTTATGTGTTCTGCTTAAATGGTGGCGCTGTGAGCTGGAAAAGTTTAAAGCAAGATACAGTTGTTGATTCTACACCCGAGGCTGAGTATATTGCTGCTTCAAATGCAGAAAAGGAAGCTGTTGTACCCTAAAATTTTCCCTATCACATATCAAGGATTTCCTCAAAAGATCTCTTGGGCTCAAGACTGCATTAGGGTTTGATCAGCTCAAGACACCTTCTTAGGCACTGATGACCAAAATTAGGGTTTGAGTTTGCACAAGGATTTTTGGACTATCAATGCTTCATATGACTTTAAAAGATCATTATGGACCCCCAATATTACTCATGTCAAGTTTCAAGCTCTGAATCACATTTTTGAGCAGTCAATTGGATAATTGACCTAAAAATCAACTATATTAAGGAAAAAGTTAACCATGGCCAATTTTCAGCCAAACTTCATAAATTTTGATCCACATCAACATCTTAGACTCATATGTATCATTTGATCAAGTTTGGACCATAATTCCCCAAGAAATTTGATCAAATCATCAAAAGGGCAAAATGGTCAAAATTAGGGTTTTGACTGAGAAGGGGAAAATTTTGATTTTTGACCTAGAAAATTGTCAATTGATTTAACGCATGATCTCAAGAGTCAAATTGCATCATCTTGACCTAATGACATGGTTCAAAACATTGCAAATCCATTGGATTGACAAATGAATTTTTCAGTCAATTGATCAAAAGTCAATTGTGTATTGAAAAGTCAAACTTTGACTTTTTGGTCAAATTCAAGTGCCAAGGATCATAATTCATCAAAACATGTTAAAATGTGAAACTTGTTCATCAAGAAACCAAAGATTTAAGATTTGGATTTGAAAAGTTGAAAAATTCTAACTTCAAATTTTTTCTAAGTATAGAAAATTTCTTATTTTTTCTCAACTTTAGGCCAAATTTTCACCATGATACAAAATGATTCAAAGGAAGTTCCCAACATGGAAGTTGTAGATCTCCATGAAACCTACAACTTTGCTTCACACAATTTCTCCTAAAGATGCTTGGATTTTCAAGATATAATTTTGTGAATACATGCTCATGAACTAAAATAACTTAGTGAAATTTTGCCCTAGTTAGGCAGGTTTTTGACCTAACTTTATGACAACTTTTCACCTAGTTCCATGAGGAATATTCAATAGAATTTCAAAGATGGGTTGTAGATCACATTAAAATATTTCCAAAATGTCCAAGAACTCCTTGAGATCATTCTTGAGTAGGGAGAATCAAAGAGATGAAGTTGACAATTTCTCACTTTGATTTCAACCATTTCATGAAGAACAAGTTTTCAAATTTGCAAATTGGCTGTACAATCTTCACTTTTCAGGCCTCAAACTCGTTTTTCACTCCACCATTAATGAATTGAACAAGGTTTCATGCCCTAAAGCCAAGAATTTAATGCATTATACATAAACAATTCCATTTTTGGCACAAAGGTACCATTTCCATTTTGATAAAGCATAACTTTTGTAACTTTTCACTCCTTGAGCCTTGCACTTGTCTTCTATGAACATAAGTAAAGCCACAACAAAGAGCAACTTTCCTGAAGCCTCTACCAAACCAGACCACGCCTCTACAGCACTTAGGGACTTGTCTTCTCACACTTGCTTCAAAAATAAGAAATGTAGCAAGACATGTGATCTTGTACTTCTGAGCAAGCACAAGTCCTCCAATCTTTTGCTCTATATAAAACCATTATTTTACAACTAAAACCACGCACGCCCAAGCCTTGAAACACCTTTGAATAATAAATTGCATACCAAGCCTTCAAACTTGCCATTTCTGACTTGTAAACTGAATCTTCCATTCCACTCGTGCGTTTTCATGCCTTTTGCATTCCCAAGCTTCCTTACCATATAACTAAACTATCCCACACCCTGAAACATCACTGTAACTCCATCTTCCCCATTGTTTAAGTTCAAAAATAGAGTAACACAAATGGATTTCTCCAGACCATTCCAGCCACCCTCAAGACAAGCTAAGCATTCCATTAGCTTCCTAGAGGTTCAAGGAAGCTAACCTGATCATCACAACATCCTAAAGCAAGCTCATTTCCAAAACACGATTTCCATTTTCAAGGTGAGTTTTCTGTTTTTCTAACTCTTGATACAGGCATAATTAGCTTACCATTTGTGAAGATAGAATGTAGACATCATTGCTACGAAGCTGTACATATCCATAGCTTTCATTTATTTGGCTTGAGTTTAGAGAATTTCAAGTTTGAAGTTTCTGAAAAAATTAGGTTAAGAATTAGGGCCAACAAAATTCTCTCTGATCTTGGACTTATAGTTTTAGTTATGCACATGGTTAGAATCGTGAAGTAAAATGCTATAATGTTCATGTTATCACTTTTCATTTTTGTTGAGAAATGAAAAAGTTACAGGGGGTCTGGCTGGCCAAAGGTTGAAGATGAAGTACAGGGCAAGGAAACGTTATGTCTTGGGCTTCAGCATATTGGGCCTTATGTTTTTTTGCTAGCTTCCTGCCTCCCATTTTCTTTCAACACCCCTGACCCAAATATTTTATTTATTTGTTTTATTTTATTTTTATTTTATCAAATATATTTTCTTAATAATAAAAAATTATAAAAATATAAAAAATGATAAATATTATATTTTTGTTTTATTTATTTTATTTTCTCATAAAACAATATTTATTTTTATTTAAAGTTATATACTATCCTTTTTTTATTTTAACTTGTGAATTAAATTAAAATTAGGTTAGATACTTATTTTTCTTCATACCTATTAAATATTTATTTTAACATATAAAAAGACCAAAATACTTCATAAATACCATATATTATTTTCAATACAAAAATATAAAAATCCTTAAAGAAATTTATTTCCTTTTAATAAATTAGAATTAGGGTTTAATCAAAATCTTTTCTAAAAAATAATTTCCTTCCTTAATTGATTTAAGTTTAATCTTGATTTGTTTATTAGGCTTAGTTTAAAACTTTTTTACATAAAAAGAACAAAACAAAAACTTCTTTTGCATTTACATATCTTTGCATATTTAAATTATCTTGTACATTATTTATTCTAATACTTGTATAAATTTAATTTGGTTGTAATAGATTAATTAGGTTTATATTACCGCAATCCCCATTCATCAATTGTATACCCCTCTCCCATAAAAATGTTGTAATAACGTAATAATCTTTAAATTTTGCAATTTATCACTTTACATAACATGTTAGTAATTAGGGTAGTATGGCAAGATAAAATCAATCAAATAGAAAACCCTAATCTAAGACAAAATCAAGCATGAAAATGACACACTTACACACAAGACACCCTTAGGGTTATCCCACTTGGTTGCCTTATACAAAATGGCCATATTACGCATGTAAAGTGTCTTAGAAAAAACAAACAAATATAAGATCATAGACCCTCGATGACGCTATTCAAAGTTGCCTTACAAAAATGATCTTAGTCCCTCAAAAATGCTAAGATACTTTGCAACATTGCTAATAATGGCTATACGATGACCCGCGCCCGTCCCGTTTACATCCAAAGATAGGTTTGCTTACCAAACCAATGGTAAGACGACAATATCAAAGAAAAAGAAAATGAACAAGAAAGACATTTGAGTAGGTAGATTTCTTCTAATTACTTTCTATATTTCAAAACAAACATCCTTGCTATTTTCAAAAAAACAAACACTTACACTTTCGAAACATCTTACAAAACTTGAAAACATTTTCAAAAAGACAAACATCTTTGTATACATTCTTACGAATGAGAATCATTACAAAGATTGCCTAAACAATGGCCTCTTTTACAAAATACTTTCAAAACCACACAAAACACAATTTCAAACAAAAGCAAGTGATCTAGCAAGTAACTAAGAGCCCATGGAAAACCATGGATGAAAAGGGTGCTAATACCTTCCCTTTTCATAATCTACCCCCCGAACTCAAGAAACAATCTCAAAGGTCTTTCCTGTGCTTTCTCACCTTTCCTTTTAGATAAAAGAAAAGTCGGTGGCGACTCTTGCTAAGCGCAACATTTGCGATAAAACGCAAAACTTTCAAGTCAGTTCTCCTACCGTATCACAGAACCGGCGACTCTGCTGGGGATAATTCTAAAAGTGGGGTTATCTTAGGGATTAGATCAAATTTACTTGCTTACAATGCTTGATTTATTTTCTTTACATTATGGTTCTTTGTTTAGGTTTGAATCCTCTACCCGAATTTGGGATACATTATAGGTAAGTAGCAATATGTTATGGAAATTGTGCAGGGTATACCTACATGGTCTAAGAAATAGCTATGTTAGTGCGACATATTTGTGGGTACCGGTAGCCTTTGAGTTAATCAAAGAGAATACGGGGCCGCTGAGTGATGTCATGAAGCACTAATGAACTTTTAGAACCTTTACTTGACCAACTTGGTCTTTAGGATATAGTGAGATGGCCGGCTTTGGTGCAGTCCGAAGTTGGTAGATACTCGATACTACACTCATTAAGGTTTGGTTTCTTGGGATATTTCAGTCGCCATTAAAGAGGCTTGATCTGAAACAATGACTAAGGAAACAATCTGGTGATATTGAGCTCCTTAGAACACAGTTACTATTACTAGGACAGGTTTGAGCCAACTAAACTTCAAGAGGGTACTTACCTATAAAACTCCATGCAATCCTAAACCTAGGACTTGTTTGCTTTGCTTGTATATGCATACTTGTACATAACATCATGGACATCATGAACATCATATACATCCACTAACCATTTCAAGCATTTTGGGATTCATCTTTGTTCTTGTTTTGTAGGAAATGGATTCACTTCGCAGGAAAACTATTCAAGTCAACCTTGTGAGGATTCCTCCATAGCTTAAGGAGCTAGCTTCAAGAATTCATGAGAACTCTCCATTCACCGAGAGACATGGTCGTCTACTTAACCTGGTCACCTCCATAACAGATGAGGACATGATGAAGGTGCACTTTCAGTTCTTTGATCCTTTGCACCATTACTTCACATTTCCCGACTATCAACTTGTGCCTACTTTGGAAGAATTCTCCCAACTATTGAGGATTCCTATTCTCAATCAACTACCTTTCAACGGTACAGAAAGAGATCCAAAGCCATAAGAGATTGCTCAAGCTTTACACTTGCAATCATCTGATGTCACAGCTCATTGGGAAACAAGGAGTGGTGTCAAAGATTTCTTAGCAAAGTTCCTGTTTGAGAAAGCCCAAAGCTGTTGGAATTCCCTAGACTTGCAAGCTTTTGAGGAAATTGTGGCTCTCCTCATCTATGGGATGGTTTTGTTTCCAAATCCTGACCAACTCATAGATGCCAACGCCGTCAAAATCTTCATATCATGCAACCCAGTGCCTACATTGCTAGGGGATATCCTACACTCTTTTCACACTCGCACAATGAGGAAAAGAGTTGTCCTTATGTGTTGCACTCCTCTCTTAAAACGATGGTTTATTTCTCATCTTCCCCAATCAGTCTTATAGAATGAGCAAGGTTCAAGGTGGTTACAAAGGTTGATGACGCTCAAGCATTCAGACATTCATTGGTGCTCCCGTTCCAAGGAGAATGTTATCATTGTCGACCGTTGTGGAGAATTTCCTAATGTCCCTTTACTTGGCATTAGGGGAGGAATCACCTACAACCCATGCTTAGCCTTAAGGCAGTTTGGTTATGCCCGAAGAGATGGCCCGCACAAGATGCTGATTCAAGATTTGGTATTCGACTACGACAACGACGATCAAGGTCTTCACCATAGATTTATTAGAGCTTGGAGGATGATAAACAAGGTGGATAGCAAGACTTTGGGGAACAAGAATTCCATCCCTATTGAGCCTTACCTCAAATGGGCACGAACTCGTGCTCAGATTCTTATGATGCCTTACCCCTCCATTCTCCCGGTAATCATTGAGCCTGTCCTGGAGGGAGACGTTCCATACACTATCCTACATCTTGACATGCCTACATCTCTTGAAGACCTACAAAGGGATTGGATACAACTCAAAGGAGAGTGAGATACTTTTGAAGCCCAATTCTACGAAAGCGAGAAGAAGGTTTTGGAGCTCACTAGGCTACTTCATGAGGAGCAAACTCTAAATGCCTACATTGCACCAAAGAGGATGCACACTACTTTTCTATCTTAGAGTTTTGTATTATTTTTCCCAAGGGGAATTGATGTACTCAAAATTTATCTTATTAATATAATGTGTGTTTCTTTTCTATCTAAAACAAATTTGAATCTTTGAAATCCTTGAAAACATTGCATATGCATATACCATTCATCATAACATAAGCAAGTTTTTGCAACAAGTCTCCTCATCTCTCTACTGTTTATTTCAGTAAGATGGATCTCGAGCAAACAGTGAAAGATCTCCAAGCTCAGAATACACAGTTTCAACAGTTGCTCATGACCCTAGCCAAGGGGTGGGAAGAGTTGAAGACTCTGCTGGATGAATAGAGGAAAAAGAAAACAAAGAAGGTGACCAGAGTCTTAAACATGGGGAGAAGATTTCAGGGACAGACAAGAAGGACTTTGAATTTTGCAACAACATCTGATGAAGGAGAAGGGAAAGGCAAGGAAACAACTGTCCCATCAGAATCGGAAGAAGATGAGGAAGACTACTCTGAGGAATAGTATCCTCCAGCTGATGACAAGTACATGCATCTCGAAGAGCGTTTGAGCGCGATGGAAATACAAAAGGTGTCGGGCTTAGACTTTGAAGAATTGGGACTAGTGTCGGGGATTGTGATTCCTCCGAAATTAAAAGTACCTATGTTTGCAAAATATGATTAGTGTCATGCCCTAAAATGCATCTCCGGTCATATGTGAGAAAAATTCAACCCCACATTGCTGATAAAGACTTATGTGTACATTTCTTCCAAGACAGTCTGTCTGGTACTCAACTTGACTGGTTCTACCAACTAGAAAGGGCTAATGTTCACAATTGGGAAGATCTTGCCGCAGATTTCTACAAGCAATATCAATACAATACTGATTTGGCGCCTACCCGTACTCAACTCCAGAGTATGGCCATGGCCTCCAATGAAGGTTTCAAAGACTATGCACAAAAATGGAGAGATTTGGATGGAAGAGTTCAACCCCCTCTGTCTGAGAGGGAATTGGTAGATATGTTCTTAGGCACCTTATCTGGTCCCTTCCTCAACCATTTAATCGGAAGTTCATCTACATGCTTCACTGAACTAATATTAACCGGAGAGAGGGTGGAAGCTGGCATAAAAAGTGGAAATATTCAGAAGGATTCATCTTCTTCTACAACTGTAAGGAAGCCTTTCATTGGGAAGAAAGAGGTAGCTGTTGTATATCCGTAAAGGAACCAAGATAGGGCCGAACACCGACCAATGGTGGGGGCTGTTATGATTCCCAAGCCTACATCTGATTAACAAAGAAGTAATCAACCAAGGGTGGAAAGGCCAGTCAGGCAATTCACCAGAATCAACATGACTCTTACTCAAGTATTACCGCATCTTCTAAGATCCAACTTGGCAACCTTGAAAGAAGCTCCAAAAAAACCCAATACAACATCCCCTCATTATCACCCCAATTCCCGTTGCACATATCACTCTGAAAGTCCTAGTCACGATACTAATAACTGTTGGGCCTTGAAAAACAAAATACAAGACCTCATTGAAGCAAAAGAAATTGAGTTTGATGCACTCGAGAAGCCAAATGTCATTTCTGCTCCTATGCCCAGACATGGTCACAATACCAAATCTATTGAAGAAGATTTGTTTGTTACCACAGTTGATGAACTCATGACTCCACTACCAACCATTAAGATGAACTTGTTGAAAGCCGGTGTGTTCCCGGGCTGTAATGAAGTTTGCCATCTCTGCTTATCCTCACCGACTGATTTCCCTTTGTTGAAAGCAGGCATTCAGCGCCTGATAGATAACAAAGAGATTTTGTTTGAAAGTACTCCTATTTCACCTATTCCTGTTGAAGATGTTTCAATCATTACCATTTTCGCTAATTCTTCCAGGGTCTCCACCAAAAGACCCGTTAGAATTACATCGGTTCCAAAAGTAGCTCCTCTAATAATCACAATGCCTGGGCCAGTCCCATATAAATCAGACAAGACTGTGCCATGGAATTACGGAGGGGATATTTATTACCATGGCATCAAACAAGACTGGACGGCCGCCGAAGAGATAAATTCCGAAAAAGTAGATGCCGACATCAATAATATTTCCGGAACTAGTAAAATTACCTGAAGCGGTAGGATCTTTTCTCCAGAAATCGCTCCCCTAAAAGTAGTTTCTGGACTCGTGATCATCCATGTGGCTGCTCCAAAGGTTACTTCTGTACCCATAATCATCTCTGCAAGTGCTCCTATTGACGAAGACGTTACAACCCCTGTTATCATTCCTACCAACACTCCTGATGCTGAAACTCAAGGAAAGATTATTTAAGTGGAGCCTGCCCGGACCAAGGCTCAATCACTGACTATCCCGGAGACATCCAAGAAAGAAATGGAGGAGATCCTAATAATTATAAAGAGGAGCGACTACGATGTAGTTGAACAATTGGGGCAAACTCCCTCCAAAATCTCCATGCTGGCATTACTACTGTATTCCGAGGCACACACAAAAGCCTTGGTGAAGTTTCTAAAAACAGCCCATGTGCTTTAAGAGACGTCTGCTGATTAATTCCAAGACTTCATGGCCAGCCTAACTGCGAATAACGGCCTAGGCTTCTCGGCTGCTGATCTAACACCAAGGGGAAGAAAGCACAATGAGGCATTACATGTCTCAGTGGAATGCAGGGGCACAACTCTGGCCTATGTTTTGGTGGATACCGGCTCATCCCTGAACGTATTACCCAAAAAAGCTCTTGACAGACTTGACTGTGAAGGGTTGACTTTGAAGCCAAGCAACATAGTGGTAAGGGCTTTTGATGGTTCGAAGAGGATGGTGCACGGGTAAGTGGATATCCCCATAAAGGTTGGAACTCAAACTTTCAATTCAACCTTTTATGTAATGGATATACGCCCTTCTTACTCCTTCTTCCTAGGCCGGCCATGGATCCATAATGCTGGCGCTGTTACCTCTACACTGAACCAGATGCTGAAGTATCCGATTCAAGGGAAGATTATCACTGTACATGGAGAGGAAGGATACATGATCAGCCATCTCAATTCCTTCATATATGTGGAATTGGACGGAGAATTCATTGAAACTCCTTTTCAACACTTTGAAGAGGTCCCCCAAGAGGTGGCAGTGACCAAGGCTGCTCTCAAGATTACAAGGCCTCCACTCCGGATGTCATCTCTAAAGGACATTAAAGCAGTAGTAGAAGAAGGAGGATGCACTATCTGGGGGCAACTTCCAGATATCTCGTATAAATCTGACAAGTTTGGCTTGGGTTTCACTTCAAGTGCTCAAAAGGCTGTACGCCGTGCCCGTGCTGAGGGGCCACCCTTGAAGATCAACAATCGTGAGGTCAACGCAGTAGAAGATGGTGAAGATGGATGCAACCTGGAGGAATGGATCTTTCCTATTTTCAGTGGAGGGCTCAGCAATTGGGAGGCCAAAGATCTCATCCCAATCACTTTTATCCCTCAGTAATTTATCTTTACATTTTGTTGGATCTGTAATATTCAAAAAAATTCGCACTCTTAAAACCTTGTGTATCACCCGAGACACAATGGTCCATTTGTAAGGGTTATTATTTCATCTTCATATGACATCAATGAATCATGGACGTTTTCGCATTCAAACTTTTGTGCTCATTGTTTTTCTTTTACATTTTACTTTCTTTCAAAGATAGCTATACCCTTACACACACCCACACTCACAATGCAGGTATCAATCCATTCTGGATCCCAGGGGTAACGATACTTCTATGTCCTTTTGTGACTCTGAGAATCTAATCTACCAAGCCGAAGACGAAGGTGAGGAAGATTGTGAAGTACTAGGGGAACTGGCCAGATTGCTACAACAAGAAGAAAGAACCATTCAGCCTCACGAGGAACCCGTAGATACAATCAACCTGGGTACCAAAGAAGACAAATAAGAGGTCAAAGTGGGTACCAATCTAGAACCTAGTGTCAAGGAGCGTCTGATTCAGCTGTTGCATGATTATGTCGAAGTCTTTGCCTGGTCGTATGAAGACATGCCAGGGCTTGATGAAGATATTGTAGTACATCATCTGCCTACAAGAGAAGATTGTCCGCCAGTAAAGAAAAAGGTACGTCGAATGAGGCCGGATATGTCAGAAAAGATTAAAGCAGAGGTCATGAAGCAATTTAACGCTGGATTCTTGGCTGTCACCTCTTACCCCCAATGGGTTGCCAATGTTGTTCCCGTGCCCAAAAAGGACGACAAAGTGCGAATGTGTGTAGATTACAGAGATTTGAATAGGGCAAGCCCTAAGGATGATTTTCCACTCCCCCACATTGATATCATAGTTGACAATACGGTACAACACAAAGTGTTTTCCTTCATGGATGGATTCTCAGGTTACAACCGAATTAAAATGGCACCTGAGGACATGGAGAAAACAACATTTGTCACACAATGGGGCACATTATGCTACAAGGTCATGCAATTTGGACTGAAGAATGTTGGGGAAACCTATCAGCGCGCCATGGTAGCTTTATTTCACGACATGATACATCATGAAATAGAAGTCTACGTGGACGATATGATAGCCAGATCGCAAACAGAAGAAGAGCACCTTGATCACTTACAAAAACTGTTTGAGAGACTGAAGGAGTATAAGCTAAGGTTGAATCCAAACAAGTGCACATTCAGGGTACGTCTGGTATGCTCCTAGGTTTTATTGTCAGCAACAAAGGTATTGAGGTCGATCCTGCCAAAGTTAAAGAAATACAAGAGATGCCTGCTCCTCGTACTGAGAAGGAAGTCAGAGGATTCTTGGGACGTTTGAATTATATCACCAGATTCATTTCTCACCTGACAACTACTTGTGAGACAATCTTCAAACTATTGAAGAAAGATCAAGTAGTCAAATGGAATCATGAATGCCAAGTTGCTTTTGATAAAATCAAAGAGTACTTACAAGAGCCTCATGTGTTGATGCCACCAGTCGAGGGAAGACCGTTGATTATGGATATGACTGTTTTAGAGAATTCAATAGGGTGTGTATTGGGGCAGCATGACGAGTCTGGCCGAAAAGAGCACGCTATTTACTACCTGAGCAAAAAGTTTACCGACTGTGAAACCAGATATTCACTGCTCGAGAAAACTTATTGCGCTCTGGCATGGGCTTCTCACCGGCTAAGACATTATATGTTGACTCATACTACCTTGTTGATATCTAAGATGGATCTGATAAAGTACATCTTCGAGAAGCCTGCTCTTTCTAGGAGAATAACGAGATGGTAGATGATCCTGATAGAGTATGACATACAGTATACTACCCAGAAAGCTATAAAGGGTAGTGGATTGGCTGATCACCTTACTCACTAAGCTGTAGAAGACTACCAGTCCATGAAGTTTGATTTTCCAGATGAAGACATCATGACATTATACAACTGTGAAGAATTCAGGCCATGTAACGGACTTGAACAAGGATCCGATGGACCTTGTTCTTTGATGGATCATCCAATGCACTTGGTAATGGCATCGGTGTTGTACTCCTATCTCCGGAAGGGTGTCATACTCCCTTTACCGCCAGACTTTGCTTCAATTGTACGAACAACATGGCGGAATACGAAGCGTGCATCTTCGGTCTCAAAGCTGCCATAGACTTGGGGATCAAATCCTTGGATGTATTCGAAGACTCAGCTTTGGTTATCAGCCAAATCAAAGGGGAATGGGACACCAAACACCCAAACCTTATCCCTTACAAAGAACATGTTTTGACATTGCTACCACATTTTGAGAAGATTACCTTCGAGCATTTCCCACGAGAAGAAAATCAGCTAGCAGACGCTCTAGCCACAATGTCATATATGTTTAAACATAATTGGGATAACGAGGCTCCCCAGATCACCATTGAACGAATGGATGAACTAACACACTGTCACGAGATTAATACTGAAGAAGTAATGGACCAGCCTTGGTTTCATGAAGTCAAAAGATATCTCGAGGCTCAAGAATATCCAGAAGGAGCTTCAATCAATGATAAGAAGTTCTTAAGGAGCTACTCTGTTAAATTCTTCCTTAGTAATGGCATCCTGTATAAACGCAATCATGACTCTGTGTTACTTCGGTGCTTTGATAAGGTTGAAGCGGAAAGGATCATGGACGAATTACACGAAGGCACTTTTGGCACCCATTCCAGAGGGCATACAATGGAAAAGAAAATCCTACGGGCAGACTATTACTGGTCTACCATGGAGGCAGATTGCTATCAGCACTCTTAAACCTGCCATAAGTGCCAAATTTATGCTGACAAGGTGCACATACCTCTGATTCCTCTAAATGTCTTGACGACTCCCTGGCCCGCTGCTATGTGGGGAATTGATATGATTAGGGAAATTAAGCCGACAACCTCCAATGGACACCGCTTCATCTTAGTGGCCATTGATTATTTTACAAAGTGGGTGGAGGCAACTTCCTTCGCTTCCGTTACCAAGAACGTTGTTGCCCGCTTCATTAAGAAAAATCTCATTTGCCGTACGGTATTCCCGAAAGGATCACCACTGAAAACGGTACAAATCTTAACAACACTATGATCACCGCCTTGTGCAAACAATTCAAGATTCAACATCACAATTCTTCTCCTTACCGGCCAAAGATGAATGGTGTTGTAGAAGCTGCAAATAAAAACATTAAAAAGATCATACAGAAAATGACAGTCACATACAAAGACTGGCATGAGATGTTACCATTCCCTCTCCATGGATATCGTACCACGACTCGCACATCAACTGGGGAAACACCTTATTATTTGGTATACGACATGGAAGCCGTCCTGCCTATTGAGTTTCAGATCCCCTCCCTGAGGATTATGAACGATGCAAGATTGAACGAAGACGATTAGATCCAGACTCAACTTGATCAACTGAATTTGATTGATGAGAAGAGACTTACTGCTGTTTTCCATGGTCAAATGTATAAAAAACGGATGATCAAGGCTTTCAACAAGAAAGTCAGACGCCAAGTATATCAAGTTGGGGATCTAGTGATCAAACGTATCATATTGCCACAAAGTGATCCCAGGGGCAAATGGACTCCTACCCATGAAGGACCATTTGTAATCAAAAACATATTCTCCGGTGGGGCAATGATCTTGACCACCATGGATGGCGGCGACCTGCCACACCCTGCGAACACGGACATAGTCAAAAGATACTACCCATAAGAGACCCGCTAGGTTGACACACCAAGGCAAAACAAGGGCGTCCCGATGAACCAAAAAGGTTCGGGCAAAAATTAGGGATAAAACAAAAAAATATGTACACCCGGAAAGTTGAAAACCCTAAAGGGAGACTTGGGCAAAAAAGGGTTTCCCGGTGGACTGAAAACCCGAAAGGGCGGTCCAGGCAAAAGTTAGGGAATTAAAGCGTATGACTATGTCCCGTTGGATCACTTTATGGATAAACTTTGGATTCCACTGACGAACTCAGAGGTTCTGATCAATTCAATCATCTTTGGACGAGGCAATAAATAGACAAGACGCTCGGAGATATGAAGGCTATAGCAGAATAGAAACCCCATGGGATTTTTTGTACACATAGCTATCTTTTCTTTGTATCAAAATTTTCATTTTTTTATGACAACATTCTCTTACTAGAATGTTTGTCTCCTTGTACAAAAAATACGTTTTCAAAATCAATACAAAATATTCCTTTGAAAGTGCAAAAAACTATTTGTCTTTTCTTTATGCTTGTTTTGTTTACAAAAACGTCCAATGATTCATTATTAAGCATATGCATTTGAACATAATTACTGTTTACAAATAAACGAAATGAAAAGAGGCAATTACTGATAGGTTGAAAGGATATAAAAATGTCTCTAGACTATTCCATAAGTAATCCCCTGCAGTATGTCGTTTAAACTCCCAGCAGAGCAAAGCTTCAATTTGTGAATCCCTAGTAGAAGTCGTCAAATGTCTCAGGATTCCCCAATAAGATTTTACAAGCAGTACATGGCATTTCCCTTACAACAGAGTTTATTTCTCTCGACAAAAATTCATCAACACTTAGACTTCACAACATGAAGACTTATACTCCATACCCTCAATAACAGTCAGGAATTTATTTTCCCCAATCCAACAACAATATAGCAAACTAGCTCATATACGCATACATTGCATCCATATATCATAAACATTGATAACACGAATGCATTATACTATGCATTTCATACAACATAAACATTATGTTTTAGCTAACATTTTACCATTTTAATGATAAGATTAACAACTACCATTGACAATATTCAAAAAGTGATACAGTTCAGATACGCTCCAGACACAGACGCCATTCTGATACTCATTCAGACTCAACTTTTGATACAGTTCAGATACGCTCCAGACACGGATGCCATTATGATACTCATTCAAAATCAACTCTCAGCTACAATTCAGATACACTCCAGACACGGATTCCATTCTAATATTTAATCAAAGCCTCTTCCAAATACAATATGGATATGCTCCAGACACGGACGCCATTATGGTACTCATTCTTTCAGCTTACAAATTACAATTCAACAATCACTCTCAGATGCATATTTTAAGCCCATCTCCCACAACTTTCTATCACCTCTCCAAATGGCATCTGTAAGCCCATTCCCTCTATCATTACATCATCAAGTGCAAATTTATGGGCACTCTAGTGTCAAATCATCTTCCACCTTCGAGTCACGAATGGCAAAACTCGCCAGTCTTACTCTTCAGGTTTAAGAAGATTGAACAGGGGCAGCTGTTGTATCTCAAAATTTTCCCTCTCACTTATCAAGTATTTCCTCAAAAGATCTCTTGGGCTCAAGACTGCATTAGGGTTTGATCAACTCAAGACACCTCCTCATACACTGATGACCAAAATTAGGGTTTGAGTTTGCACAAGGATTTTTGGACTATAAATGCTTCATATGACTTTCAAAGATCATTATGGACCCCCAAGATTACCCATGTCAAGTTTCAAGCTCTGAATCACATTTTTGAGCAGTCAATTGGACAATTGACCTAAAAATCAATTGTATTAGGGAAAAAGTCAACCATGGCCAATTTCAGCCAAACTTAATAATTTTTGATCCACATCAACATCTTAGACTCATATGTATCATTTGATCAAGTTTCGTCCACAATTCCCCAAGAAATTTGATCAAATCATCAAAAAGGAAAAATGGTCAAAATTAGGGTTTTGACTGAGAAAGGGCAATTTTTTATGACCTAGAAAATGGTAAATTGATTTAAGGAATTATCTAAAGAGTTCAATTGCATCATCTTGACCTAATGACATGGTTCAAAACATTGCAAATCCATTGGATTGACAGATGGATTTTTCAGTCAATTGATCAAAAGTCAATTGTGCACTGAAAAGTCAAACTTTGACTTGTTGGTCAAATTCAAGTGCCAAGGATCATAATTCATCAAAACATGTTAAAATGTGAAACTTGTTCATCAAGAAACCAAAGATTTAAGATTTGGATTTGAAAAGTTGAAAAATTCTAACTTAGAAAATTTTCTAAGTATAGAAAATTTCTTATTTTTTCTCAACTTTAGGCCATATTTTCACCATGATACAAAATGATTCAAAGGAAGTTCCCAACATAAAAGTTGTAGATCTCCATGAAATATACAACTTTTACTCACATAATTTATCCTAAATATGCTTGTATTTCAAGATATAATTTTGTGAATACATGCTCATGAACTAAAATAACTTAGTGAAATTTTGCCCTAGTTAGGCAGGTTTTTGACCTAACTTCATGGCAACTTTTCACCTAGTTCCAAGAGGAATATTCAAAAGCATTTCAAAGATGGGTTGTTGAGAACATTACAAGATTTCCAAAATGTCTAAGAACTCCTATAGATCATTCTTGAGTAGGGAGAATCGAAGAGATGAAGTTGGCAATTTCTCACTTTAATTTCAAACCATTTCATGAAGAACAAGTTTTCAAATTTGCAAATTGGCTGTACAATCTTCACTCTTCAGGCCTGAAACTCGTTTATCACTCCACCATTAATGAATTTCACAAGGTTTCATGCCCTAAATCCAAGCATTCAATGCATTATACATAAACAATTCCATTTTTGGCACAAAGGTACCATTTCCATTTTGATAAAGCATAACTTTTGCAACTTTTCACTCCTTGAGCCTTGCACTTGTCTTCTCTGCACATAAGAAAAGCCATAACAAAGAGAAACTTTCCTGAAGCCTCTACCAAACCAGACCATGCATGTACAACACTTAGGGACTTGTCTTCTCACACTTGCTTCAAAAACAAGAAATGTAGCAAGACATGTGATCTTGTACTTCTGAGCAAGCACAAGTTTTCCAATCTTTTGGCCTATATAAAGCCATAATTTTGCAACTAAAACCACGCATGCCCAAGCCTTGAAACACCTTTGAATCAGAAATTGCATACCAAGCCTCCAAACTTACCATTTCTGACTTGTAAACTGAATCTTCCATTCCACTCGTGAGTTTTCAGGCCTTTTGCTTTCCCAAGCTTCCTTACCATATAAGTAAACTATCCCACACCCTAAAACATCACTGTAACTCCATCTTCCCCATTGTTGAAGTTCAAAAACAGAGTAACACAGGTGGACTTCTCCAGACCATTCCAGCCACCCTCAAGATAAGCTAAGCATTCTATTAGATTCCTAGAGGTTCAAGAAAGCTAACCTGATCATCACAACATCCTAAAGCAAGCTCATTTCCAAAACACGATTTCCATTTTCAAGGTGAGTTTTCTGTTTTTCTAACTCTTGATACATGCATAGTTAGCTTACCATTTGTGAAGATAGAATGTAGACATCATTGCTACGAAGCTGTACATATCCATAGCTTGCATTTATTTGGCTTGAGTTTAGAGAATTTCAAGTTTGAAGTTTCTGAAAAAATTAGGTTAAGAATTAGGGCCAACAAAATTCTCTCTGATCTTGGACTTATAGTTTTAGTTATGCACATGGTTAGAATCGTGAAGTAAAATGCTATAATGTTCATGTTATCACTTTTCATTTTTGTTGAGAAATGAAAAAGTTACAGGGGGTTCGGCTGGCCAAAGGTTGAAGATGAAGTACAGGGCAAGGAAGCGTTATGTCTTGGGCTTCAGCATATTGGGCCTTATGTTTTTTTGCTAGCTTCCTGCCTCCCATTTTCTTTCAACACCCCTGGCCCAAATATTTTATTTATTTTTTTTATTTTATTTTTATTTTATCAAATATATTTTCTTAATAATAAAAAATCATAAAAATATAAAAAATGATAAATATTATATTTTTGTTTTATTTATTTTATTTTCTCATAAAACAATATTTATTTTTATTTAAAGTTATATACTATCCTTTTTTTATTTTAACTTGTGAATTAAATTAAAATTAGGTTAGATACTTATTTTTCTTCATACCTATTAAATATTTATTTTAACATATAAAAAGACCAAAATACTTCATAAATACCATATATTATTTTCAATACAAAAATATAACAATACTTAAAGAAATTTATTTCCTTTTAATAAATTAGAATTAGGGTTTAATCAAAATCTTTTCTAAAAAATAATTTCCTTCCTTAATTGATTTAAGTTTAATCTTGATTTGTTTATTAGGTTTAGTTTAAAACTTTTTTTACATAAAAAGAACAAAACAAAACCTTCTTTTGCATTTACATATCTTTGCATATTTAAATTATCTTGTACATTATTTATTGGCAAAATACTCATTTTGGTCCCTTAACTATACCCTTGGGTTCATATTGGTCCCTTAACTTTTTTTTGTGTTATTTTGGTCCCTTAACTTTCAAAAAGTTTCATTTTAGTCCTTTTTGTCTAAATTCGTAGCTAATTAGACGGAAAAACTTTGAAATCAGCCGCTAAATTCGTAGCTAATTAGACAAAAAGGACTAAAATGAAACATTTTGAAAGTTAAGGGACCAAAATGACACGAAAAAAAGTTAAGGGACCAATGTGAACTCAAGGGTATAGTTAAGGGACCAAAATGAGTATTTCGCCTTATTTATTCCAATACTTATATAAATTCAATTTGGTTGTAATAGATTAATTAGGTTTATATTACCGCAATCCCAATTCATCAATTATATACCCCTCTCCCATAAAAATGTTGTAATAGCGTAGTAATCTTTGAATTTTGCAATTTATCGCTTTACATAACATGTTAGTATTAGGGTTTGTATGGTAAGATAAAATCAATCAAATAGAAAACCCTAATCCAAGACAAAATCAAGCATGAAAATGACACACTTGCACACAAGACACCCTTAGGGTTATCCCACTTGGTTGCCTTATACAAAATGGTCATATTACGCATGTAAAGTGTCTTAGAAAAAACAAACAAATATAAGATTATAGACCCTCGATGGCACTATTCAAAGTTTCCTTACAAAAATGATCTTAGTCCCTCAAAAATGATAAGATACTTTGCAACATTGCTAATCATGGCTATACGACGACCCGCGCCCGTCCCGTTTACATCCAAAGATAGGTTTTCTTACCAAACCAATGATAAGACGACAATATCAAAGAAAAAGAAAATGAACAAGAAAGACATTTGAGTAGGTAGATTGCTCCTAATTACTTGCTCCATTTCAAAACAAACATCCTTGCTATTTTCAAAAAAACAAACACTTACACTTTCAAAACATCTTACAAAACTTGAAAATATTTTCAAAAAGACAAACATCTTTGTATACATTCTTACGAACGAGAATCATTACAAAGATTGCCTAAACAATGGCCTCTTGTACAAAATACTTTCAAAACCACACAAAACACAATTTCAAACAAAAGCAAGTGATCTAGCAAGTAACTAAGAGCCCATGGAAAACCATGGATGAAAAGGGTGCTAATACCTTCCCTTTTCATAATCTACCCCCCGAACTCAAGAAACAATCTTAAAGGTATTTCCTGTGCTTTTTCACCTTTCCTTTTGGATAAAAGAAAAGTCGGTGGCGACTCTTGCTAACCGCAATATTTGTGATAAAATGAAAAACTTTCAAGTCAGTTCTCCCACCGTATCACAGAAGCTGTTTGGATCAAGAAGTTCATTAGTGAACTTGACATAGTCCTGAGCATTGTGGATCCCATTGATCTCTATTGTGATAAGAATGGTGTTATCGCACAAGCTAAGGAGCCTAGATCTCACCAATGATCCTAACACATACTTAGGCATTATCACCTTATTCGAGAGATGATTTATCTGGGAGATGTGAAGATATGTAGAGTACCTACACTTGAAAATGTTGCTGACTACCTAACAAAGCCTCTTGCGCAACAAAAGCATGATGGCTATACTAGATCTATGGGTATTAGGGGTATGCCTGATTGGTCTAATACTAGTGGGAGATTGTTGGTGTAAGCCCTAGAGGCTAATACTTTTGGTACTTGTATCGAATTATTTATTGATAATAAAAAGCATTCTTTATTATGTTTGCTTTTCCAAAACAATAAAGTTCCTAGAATAGTCCGTCCATTTAATGAAATATTAAGTGTGACTTAATCATGAGATCCCATTAAACATAAGAACACTATTCTTAAAGTATTTGTAGTTGATCTTTATTACAAAGTGGGATAACATTAAAGCATTGAGATTATTATGAAGATAGATTTATGAGCACACCTCATGGATAATGGATAAGGAGTTATCAAGTCTTGACATAGGTATGAATATTAGGAGTAATATTTATACTAGATTGACCCGCTATGAGAATACTATATAGAATGTTATGCAAGGTGTCATAATTTATTCTCACACTGATAATGGTGTATACAACCCTTCAACCCGAAACCACTATGGACCCTAGATGTAGAATTAAGTACTTTATTGCTAATCAAACATTATCCGTAACTGGATGACTATAAAGACAGTTGATGGGTACTTTATAAAGCATGTTGGGGGACATGAGTGACCTAGATGAAATTTGTCCATACTGCATAACAAGATAAATGTCTAAGAGCCCAATATTAAACTGGAAAAGGGTGACACGATTTATGTCTTGTGTTCAAAATAGACATAAGGACAAAGGGTAATTGTACACACAAATATTATCACCGAAAGCTTTTGTCGTTACTTGGGTAGCAGTGATGTGTTGCTAGATACCGCTCATTGTTTATTATGTTAAACATGTGATTTAATATAATTGCCAACGTCACGAAAACCTACAGGGTCACACACATAAGGACAGGTTGATGAGAGATAGAGTAAATAAGGAACACCATAAGGTACAATTCACTTGAGTGAAATATGGAATGTGGTAAGGTACCACACGCTTAAGTGATATGCGGTATATCATAAGGCATGATACCCGCATGCTTAATTGGGCTTTTAGCTTACAACCTTAATTGGGCTTTTAACTTGCAGCCCACATAATGGTTCTATAAATAGAACCCTTGTGCTGAAGCATTTAAGTTGATGAAAATTCGGTCTTGAAACCCTAGCCGTATATTTTTATCTCACTCTCTTGCTCAAAGTTCGTTCGTAAGCAGGTAGCGTTATGTCCAGAAGTGATTTGTTCGTGCGGAATGAGTAGAGAAGTTTCTATTCATCAATGTTTGTGATCAAAACATCAAAGATCTGAATCATCACAAGAGGTAATGAATTTTATCACTAACCATGCCCATTTGTAAGGATCACTAAAGGAAAATTTTAATTTTCCCTGCATTTTGGATCACAATTTTCCTTCAGTTTGAAGGTAGAAGATGAAGTTCATCTAAGTTAGAAGTTTGTCTAACTTTTAGGTTTCACACAGATCGTTAACGGTGGTGTCCTGAGTGTTGATAGTCACTTGAATGGACGATTGAGATTTATTTAAGGATTGGTGAAGAAACTTAATAATTACACTACATATAACAATGTTTGTATTAAATAACCGTTGTCATATGTATTTTAATAAAATATAAAAAATACAGTACTAGAAAATCAACAACAGCAAGATTTGAACCCATGACCATGTGTGCTACATATAATAATAGTTGTATTAAATACCCGTTGTTGTATGTCTTTTAATAAAATATAAAAAAATACAGTAGTAGAAAAACAAGAACATCAAGATTCAAACTCATGACCAGGCGTCACTTTTTACCAAAGTTGGAACTTCCAACCATGGTGAAAAATGGCTTAATTTTCGGAAAAAAACCCGCCTAGTAGAACAGATTCTACCATGGTGGATCCTTTGACGTGGTGACTTAGGTGTTGTTGTTTGCATGTGTTGTAGTAGTGTGTCTATCTAGTTTGGGGCAGAAGAAGGATACATGTTCCTTCACACGCTCAAAATAGGTACCAGATGTCGCCACCAAATCATCCTTGAACTTTGACACCTCATCCTCCAGATACTTTTTGGAATAAAGGGATTTGTCTAGAGATGTTCTCAAATACTCCACTTTGGCCGTGATTTCTTTGGCCTTGGTCTCCACATCGGCCATCTCGCTCTCCCAAGAATCCTTCTCCTTTTGCAAAGCCTCCAACAAATTTTGGCTTTGGAAGTAACCATCCTCATACTTCTTAAGTTTCTCCCTTAATTTCTTCACAGGGTGGTCTCACCTCTCCTGGTCGACCATCTATATAATTAGTGTCATCAGTCAAAGGTTCCCTTTCATGTCAATATTCATAAAGGGTGATTTAGATTGAAGAGCTTTATAGTCTCCTGGGAACTTCTCAAAGAAGGGAAGATGAGATTCAGTAAACTGGATGGCATCAAAACCAACGTCGCTTCATAAAGTATGCTATGATGGAAGAGCCACACCATCACAAGGTATTGGAAATCTCTTCTCCTCTAAAGTATGGGAAACCACTCCACCCCCAGTAACCTATGAAGATCCCATCCATGTTTTTGGGCCTTAACAATGGGCAAATTACGAGGCTTCCCATCGACTTGCCTTTTCCTGTATTTGACAATGATGCCCTCACGGTGACTCTGAGGACTATTAATTTTCTCACGTGTGGCTTGGATCTTGTCCCACCTTTTCCCCTGATCCTCCAAGGTAATCTTACTTGCAAGTCACACACTTCTTAAGGGTCACACACTTCTTAAGTATACCTCTAAAAAGCATAAAGTTAATCAAGGCTTACTCGAGTATTCATCAAGGGAATCACTTCCTTCATTCAAATCTCAATCATTGGGAGAGAATCCATAACCTCAAACTTCCCGAGGAGGCGAACTATCCTTGCCTAATTTAAAGTAAGGTATTTATTGGTGTATCTAGCTACCGCCACAGGTTCATCCATCTAGGTCAATAGGAAGAGATGGGCGCAATCATTACCCACCATTACGATATCCCTCTCGCCCCTTCACTTGAAAGAACTTGATGTTGAACAAGTGACCTCAATCACAAGAGGGGGTAAATTGGGGTTTTTAAAAAATGTGGATATTTTCCCCTTTCTCAATTAAGATCATATTAGTAATGTTTTTGAGTAATAAAACCTAGCGGAAGTAAAGTAAATAAAATATATTGAAAATAATTAAAGAGAGTGAAGATAGAAAGATCACACCAGAGAGTTATTCAGGTTTGGACAAAATTCGACTTAATCATGTCCCCAAGAATTCTTCTTGAGATTATTCACTATGAACTTGTGAGCTTTTATCGGTTATACCTACGAACCTTAATATAATCAATACATTGAACAAAATCTAACTCAACCTCACGAAACTTCTTACAAATTTATGGTTAATCTCCTTAACCAAGAACAAAGCTTTTTAATGGCTAAGCTTAATAAACCAATAAAAGATATTTTTGACTTAATCTCAAGAACCATTAACAATCGACACCACCACTTACAAAATAATACTCTCCCCACAAATGAAATTTCACTCAAAACACTATGAAAACCAAGAGTGAAGAAAAAGAAAATCTCCAGAGAGAGAAGAAGAGAGTTTAGAGAGATAAATTCCAAGCAAATATGAAGGCGTTGAAAAGTGGCCCACATTATTAGCCTTATCCACACTATGATCCACTTCCACTCCAAAACAAAGCCAATCAGGCTCTGATACCATTGTTAAGGATATACTGGGGGGGTCAACACGAGTGAGCATTTTTACATTAGCGAAATATAGTGATTCTATTGTTATGTTGTATAGACTAAGGCATATTTTTTTATTTTAATTAATTTCCCCCACTTTTGTTTGTATTCAAAGAACCAGTAGCACCACGAATATAGCCAAACCGACCGATGAAATTGAACACTACCTACATGTTAGACGTTTATTATGTAAGAACAAGATTTGGTTATGCATCTGGCCTCCAGTTTTGATGATATCAATACATTGTTTATTAGAAAAAAACTTTGTACATATTGGTTTTGTTTAGTATGTAGATTTTGCTAACATGTCCTGACCTTGATAGAATGGCGTGTGTTGTACCCCAAAATTTTCCCTCTCATTTATCAAGATTTTCCTTACAAGACTTCTTGGACTCCAAACAAGATTAGGGTTTGCCCAGCTCAAGACTTCATCTTGCACTGATAACCTGAAATTAGGGTTTGAGTTTGCACAAGGATTTTTTTACCACCAATGCTTCATGTGACTTTCATACACCATATTGGACCCCTAAGATTTCCCATGTCAAGTTTCAAGCTCTGAATCACATTTTTGACCAGTCAATTGGACAGTTGACCTAAAAATCAGCTGTATTGGGGAAAAAGTCAACTATCGCCAATTTACAGTCAAACTTCATAATTTTTGATCCACAACAACATTCTAGGCTCCTATGTACCATTTTATCAAGTTTGTACCACAACTCCTCAAGAAATTTGATCAAATCATCAAAAATGCAAAATGGTCAAAATTAGGGTTTTGACTGAGAAAGGGCAATTTCTGATTTTTTTACCTAGCTAATGACCAATTGGGTTCAAGCATTATTTCAAGGACTCAATAGCATCATCTTGACCTAATCACATAGTTCAAAATATCTCAAATGCATAGGATTGACAGATAAATTTTGCAGTCAACTGATCAAAAGTTAACTGTACACTTAAAAGTTAAACTTTGACTTTTTGGTCAAAATCAAGTGCCAAGGGTCATAATTCATCAAGATATGTCAAAATGTGAAACTTGTTGACCAAGAAACCTAAAATTTCAAATTAGGGTTTTAATTTGAAAATTTTCATAACTTAGAATTTTTCTAAGTTATGGAAAATTTCTTATTTTTTCCCAACTTTCCACAACTTTTTCACCATGATGCAATTGGATTCAAAGAAAACTTCCAACATGAAAGTTGTATTCCTCCATGAAATCTACAAATTTTATTCACAAAGTTTTCCCAAAAGATGCTTGGATCTCAAGTTATGATTTTGTGAATAGGGGTCCATGAACTAAAAGACTTAGTGAAAATTTGCCCTAATTTAGGCAGGTTTTTGACCTAACTTCATGGGCATTTTTCACCTAGTTCCAAGAGGTATCTCAAAATGCATTTCAAAGATTAATTGTAGAGCATGTTACAATCTTTCCAAAATGTCAAGGAAATCTCCAAGATCATTTGTGGTTAGGGAGAATCGAAGAAGAGAAAATGGCAATTGTCACTTTTGTTCAAGCCATGTTTACAATGCTTCAAGTTGCAAATCAGTTCCTAGCATGCTTGTACCTTGCATTACAGGTCCTAATCCATTCTACACTCCATAATTGAATGCTAACTCAATGGACAATGGCTTTATTTTGATCTTTGGAGCATTGTACAAAAGATTAATCCATAAATGGCATAAAGTTCACAATACCATTTTGATAAAGCAAACCTTTTCCACTTTATCAGCCTTGAGCCTTGGAATTGTTCCTTGGATGCAGGCATTTTTCGTAGATAACAAGCAACTTGTACCAACTCTATGCAGCTAGCAAGCAAGCCTGTACAGGCCTTTGGCATAAGTCATTTCAACTTTCTTCAAAAGCAAGCAAATTGGAAAAAGTCAAGATAACTTGTCCTTCTGATAAAGAGAAGACTTGGCTTCATTCTAGACGACTTCAGAAACTTATCTCAAGAAAATACACGAATTCACAACATTCAAAACTCTCCCAAACAGAAAAACCACATTTCTGCCCGAAACAGGGCAGCCTCTGCAAAATCAAAGCCATTTCAATATTGGCTCGTGCGTTTCTTGATTCAACACTTGAAACACCTTACATACATCCTACCTAAACTATCCAAGCCCTTGTCCTGGTTCCGTAAGCCCTATTTCAGACATCATCATTTTTACTTTGGAAGGTTGCAGGTTGACTCGTGCAGGGAGTTTCAAGTATCCTCAAGGCAAGCTAAGCATTTGAATAGCTTGAGGGAACTTCAAGGAAGATCACACGATCCTCAGGCCTCACTCAAAGTACCCACATTGCCATATCTAAACTCAGCTGAACAAGGTATTTTTCAAATCTCTATCTCTTTATTTAGGCATCCTTAAGTCACAATTTGTGAAGCAAAAATGTAGTCCTTAACTTGCTGAAGCTGTACATATGCATAATTGTCATTTATATTAACTGAGTAGTGAGAATTTGAAGCTTGAAGTTCATGAAAAAATTAGGTCAGGAATTAGGGCTACATAAATTCTCCATGATCTTTGAGAGTTAGATTATGTTTTTTATATCACTGGAATCGTGATATCATAAGCTACATTTTTTGTGTTATGAATTTTTGATTTTATGCAAGCTAGAGCAAGTTACAGGTTGAAGCAAAAACACGCGCGTATGGAGGCTGGAGGACAGGGATGAAGTGCCCAGGGCCTGGCGCGCCTTGGGCCTGCTTGTTTTGTTTTTCACGCCCCCCCCCATATTCCTATCTGCATCCCCTTTGCTTATTTTGTTTATTTTTTATATTTTCTCATATTTTTTATGTTTATTAATTTTAATATTTTTTCTGAACATCAAAAAATCATGAAAAATATTTTCTTTATTTTTTGCATTTTATTTTATTTTTATCTTATTTTTTGCATATAATATTGATTTATTAAGATAAATAGAATTTATTTTCTTAAATAAATTGTGAACACTTTTAAATAAATACTATAAATTTTTATTTTTATTATTCATACATATAAAATATTATTTCCACGTATATTTTAATTTTTAATATTTGTAAATAATTCTATTTATTATTTCTTGTAAAAAATGGATAAATAAATAATAGAAAACATAATTTCTTTTTAAATCAAAAACTAGGGTTTCCCCTTTCAAAAAATAATAATATTATTTTTTTCTTATTTTTAGGACTTAAATAATTTTATTTTACATACATAAAATAAATACAAAAACATTTTGCATCCATACATTTTATTGCATATTTAAATGATTGTTTATTTATTTATTGTACCAAAATTCAATTGGGTTGTAATAATTTCTAGTGTTTTATTTTGAGCAATATCCCCCATTCAAAACTTGTATCCCCCCTCCCATAATATTTTTGTAATAGCTTAGATTTACTTTACGCAACTTATCGCATTATATACATGTTTAGTAAACTAGGGTTTGTATGATAAGACAAAAAAATCAAACAAATAGCATGACCTAATGCAAGACAAAAATGCATGAAAAATGACAACACATTACACACAAGCACCTCTAGGGTTTCACCCACTTGGTTGCCTAATTTAAATGGCCATGGTATGCATGCAAAGTATCTTGGCAAAACAAAGCAAAACAAACAAATAAGATCATAGTCCCTCGATGACGCTATCAAAAGGTTGCCTAAAAACAAAATGATCTTGGTCCCTAAAACTTGCTAAGATACTTGGCATCATTGCTATCATGGTCATACGATGACCCACGCCTGTCCCGTTTAACATCCAAAGATAGGGTTGTTTACCAAAGCAATGGTAAATTAACAATATCAAAGTAATAAAAAAATGTACAAGAAAGACTTTTCAGTAGGTAGAATGCTTCTAGTTACTTGATCAATTTGCAAACAATCCTTGCTACTTTCAAATACACACACATTTTCAAAACATTTCCAAACAACTTTCAAAACATTGAAACATTTTTCAAAAGATAAATATCTTTGTATACATTCTTACGAACGAGAATCATTACAAAGATTGCCTAAACAAAGGCCTCTTGTCAAAATACTTTCAAAACCACACAAATCACCATTTCAAACAATTGCAAAAGCAAAGCAAGTGATCTAAACAAGTAACTAAGAGCCCATGGAAAACCATGGATGAAAAGGGTGCTAGCACCTTCCCTTTTCATAATCTACCCCCCGAACTCAAGATAACATCTCAAAGGTCTTTCCTGTACTTTTTTACCTTTCCTTTTGGATAAAATAAAAGTCGGTGGAGACTCTTGCTAACCGCGACATTTGCAAACACAAACACAAAACCTCAAGTCAGTTCTCCCACCGCATCACAGAACTGGCGACTCTTCTGGGGATTATTTTAAAAGTGGGGTTACCTTAGGGTTTTAGATCACCTTTACATGCTTATCTTGCTTGACTTGTTTGCTTTACACTTTGGCTCTATTGTTTGGGTTTGAATCTTCTACCCGGATTTAGGAAACATTCATAGGTAAATAGCAATACATTGTGGAAAATGTGCGGGGTATACCGACATGGTCTAAGCAATAGCTATATTAGTGTGACATATTTGTGGGTACCGGTAG
Organism: Vicia faba; assembly: GCA_948472305.1. Lineage (NCBI taxonomy): Eukaryota > Viridiplantae > Streptophyta > Magnoliopsida > Fabales > Fabaceae > Vicia > Vicia faba. The sequence continues at coordinate 236,502,791 of OX451736.1, forward strand.
CCTTTGAGTCAATCAAAGAGAATACGGGGCCGCTGAGTGATGTCATGAAGCACTAATGGACTTTTAGAACCTTTACTTGACCAACTTGGCCTTTTAGGATGTAGTGAGGTGACCGGCTTTGGTGCAGTCCGAAGTTGGTAGATACTCGATACTACACTCATTGAGGGCTGATTCCTTGGAATATTTCGGTCGCCATTAAAGAGGCTGAATTGAAACAATGAACAAGGAAACAAATCAGTGATATTGAGCTCCTTAGAACTCGGTTACTATTTCTAGGACAGATTGAGCCAACTAAACTTCAAGAGGGTACTTACCTATAAAACCCCATGCAAGCCTAAACTAGGAACTTGTGTGATTTGCTTGTACATATATACTTGTGCATAACATCATGGACATCATGAAGAATCATATACATCCACTAACCATTTCAAGGATTTTGGAATTTCATCTTTGTTCCTGTTTTGTAGGTTATGGATTCACTTCGCAGGAAAACTATCTAAGTCAAACTTGTAAGAATTCCTCCACAACTTGTAAGAATTCCTGAGAACTCTCCATTCAATGAGAGGTACGGTCATCTTCTCAACTTGGTCACCACCAACACTGAGGAGGATATGCTGAAAGTTCTCTTCCAGTTCTTTGACCCTTTGCATCATTGCTTCACATTTCCTGACTACCTACTTGTGCCTACTTTGGAGGAATTTTCTCAACTCTTGAGGATTCCTATTCTCAATCAACTAACCTTCAATAGTACGGAAAGAGATCCAAAGCTAGAAGAGATTGCTCAAGCCTTACACTTGCACTCCTCTGATGTCACAACACATTGGGAAACTAGAAGTGGTGTCAAAGGCTTCTTGTCAAAGTTATTGCTTGAGAAGGCCCAAAGCTGCTGGAATTCCTTGGACTTACAAGCTTTTGAGGAGATTGTAGCTCTTCTCATCTATGGGATGGTCTTGTTCCCTAACCCTGATCAACTCATAAATGTGAATGCCGTCAAAATCTTCATGGCTCGCAACCCGGTGCCTACATTTCTTGGGGATATCCTCCACTCTTTTCACACTCGTACAATGAGGAAAAGAGGTGTTCTCATGTGTTGCACTCCTTTACTAGCAAGATGGTTTATTTCTCATCTTCCCCAATAAGTCTTGAAGAATGAGCAAGGCTTGAGGTGGTCACAACGGTTAATGACACTTAACCATTCAGATATTCATTGGTGTTCTCGATCAAAAGAGAATGTCATCATCATTGATAGTTGTGGGGAATTCCCTAATGTCCCTCTACTTGGCATTAGGGGAGGAATCACCTACAACCCCTGCTTGGCTCTGAGACAGTTTGGGTATGCCCGAAGGGATGACCCACATGACATGCTGATTCAAGGCATGGTTTTCGACTTCGACAACGACAATCAAGGACTCCGACAAAGTTTCATCTGAGCTTGGAGGATGCTAAACAAGGTGGACAGTAAGACCTTGGGACACAAGAATTCCATCCCTCTTGAACCTTACCTCAATTGGGTATGAACCCGTGCCCAAAGTCTTATGATGCCTTACCCCTCCATTATCCCTATGATTATAGAGCCTGTTATGGAAGGAGAGGCTCCATACACCCTCCTACATCCTGACATGCCAACATCACTCGAAGATCTACAAAGGAGTTGGATATAGCTCAAGGGAGAGTGCGATACTTTCGAATCCCAATTCTACGCAAGCGAGAAGAAGGTTTTGGAACTCACTCGTCAACTTCACGAAGAGCAGACTCTCAACACCTACGTTGCACCAAAGAGGATGCGCAAGATCTTTTTACCTTAGAATTTTGTATTATTTTGCCCAAGGGGCATTGATGTACTAACAATTCTATCTTATTAATATGACGTGTGTTTCTTTTTTGTTTAAAGCAAATTTGAATTTCTGAATCCTTGAAAGAATTACATGAATACATATCATTCATCATATGCATAAATAGGTCTTCACACCAAGTTTCCTCATCTCTCTGCTGTTTATTTCAGCAAGATGGATATTGAACAAACGGTCAAAGATTTGCAAGCTCAAAATTCACAATTTCAACAGCTACTTCTGACCTTAGCCAAGGGGAAGGAAGAGATCAAGACTCTACTAGAGAAATAGAAGGAGAAAAAGAAGAAGAAGCGAGCCGGTGTAGTTATCATGGGCAGAAGGTTTGAAGGACAAGCCAGACGGACTTTGGAATTCCCATCAACATCTGAAGAGGGGGAAGGAAAAGGAAAGGGAACGACAGTGCCATCTGATTCTGAAGCAGAAGATGAGGAAGATGAGGACTAATCCAAACAACAGTACCCTCCGGCCGATGAAAAATACAAAAACTTGGAAGAATGTCTAGCTGCTATGGAGATACAGAGAGTCCCGGGGCTGGATTTTGAGGAGTTAGGGCTGGTTTCTGGAATTGTAATCCCTCCTAAATTTAAAGTGCCACTATTTTCTAAGTATGATGGGGTGTCTTGCCCAAAGATGCACCTACGATCTTATGTCAGGAAAATTCAACCACATTCTTCTGACAAAGACCTATGGGTCCACTTTTTCCAGGACAATTTGTCGGGAACACAACTTGATTGGTTCTACTAGTTGGAGAGAGCAGATGTGAATAATTGGGAAGACTTGGCAGCCGCCTTCTATAAACAGTATCAATATAATGCCGACTTGGCGCCAACCCGTACTCAGCTACAGAGTATGGCTATGGCTACCAATGAGGGCTTCAAAGACTACGCCCAAAAATGGAGGGATTTATCCAGAAGGGTGCAACCACCATTATCTGAAAGAGAGCTAGTGGACATGTTCTTGGGGACTCTATTAGGTCCTTTCTTTAATCACCTGATTGGAAGCTCCTCTTCAGGTTTCACTGAATTGATTCTAACTGGCGAAAGAGTGGAGGCCGGTATTAGAAGCGGGAAAATTCAGAAGGACGCGTCTACCTCTACAACTGTAAAAAAGCCCTTCACGGGAAAGAAATAAGTGTCTACTGTCTATGCCCAGAGGAATCAGGGAAGAATTGAAAGACGACCAACTGTGGGGGCTGTTATGATTCAGAAGTCTGCACCAGACCAGCCGAGAAACAACCAGCCGAGAAATGATCAGCCGAGAAATAACCAGCAAAGGGTGGAAAGGCCTATAAGGCAATTCACCAAGATAAACATGACTCCTGCTCAAGTCCTACCACATATCTTGAAGTTGAATTTGGCCATGCTAAAAGAGGCCCCTAAAAATACTAATACTGCTTCTCCACATTACCATTCCAACGCCAGATGCGAGTACCATTCAGAAAGTCCAGGGCACGACACCAACAACTATTGGGCCCTGAAGAATAAGATTCAAGATCTGATTGACGCAAAGGAAGTTGAATTTGAAGCTTCTGAAAAGCTGAATGTTATCTCCGCTCCAATGCCTAGGCATGGACACAATGCCAATGCTCTGGAAGAAGATCTGTTTGTTTCTACTGTGGATGAACTGTTAACTCCTCTCCTAACTATCAAGTTGAATTTTTTGAAAGCTGGGGTGTTCCCAGGTTGTGACCAAGATTTCCATGCTTGCCTGTCTTCATCATTTGACTGTCCTCTATTGAATAATAGAATCCAACAATTGATTGATAACGAGGAAATTTTGTTTGAGAAAGCTCCTATTTCACCCATTCCAGTTCCAGAAGTTTCAATAATAACCATATACGCCAATCCTTCCAGGGTTCCTAAAAAACCCGTTAGGATTACATCTGCTCCTATGACTACTCCGTTGAAGATAACAATGCCCGGGCCTGCCCCATACAAAACCGATAAAATGGTACCATGGAACTATGGTGGAGAAATCTACTATCATGGTGTCAAACAGATTGAATAGACCATTGAAGAAGAAAGTTCTGAGGAAGATAATCCCGACATCAGTAACATTTCTGGAACAAGCAAAGTTACCCGTAGTGGAAGAACCTTTTCTCCAGAGATTGCTCCTCCAATAGCAGTCTTTGGACCCGTGGCCATTCCGAAGATAAACTCCGCACCAGTAATTGTACCTACAAGTGTACCCGCCAACAATAATAATACAATTCCGATCCCTGTTTCTGCTGCTGAGAAAAAAGGAAAGAATGTTCAAGAGGAGCCTGTCTTGACGAAGGCTCAATCACTAGTCATTCCTGAGACATCCAAGAAGGAGTTGGAAGAAATCCTGAGGATTATTAAGAAAAGTGATTATGATGTTGTTGAACAACTGGGGCAGACCCCCTCCAAAATCTCTATGTTAGCCCTGTTGCTGTGCTCTGAGGCATATGCTAAAGCTTTGGTCAAGTTTCTGAAGACAACGCACGTGCCGCAAGAGACTTCGGCAAATCAATTCCAAGAGTGTGTAGCCAGTCTGACAGCTGACAATGGCCTGGGGTTCTCCGATGCCGTCTTGACCTCCAAAGGGAGAAAACATAACGACGCACTACATGTCTCGGTGGAGTGTAGGGGAACCACCCTAGCTCATGTTTTGGTTGATACTGGATCATCTCTAAATGTCTTGCCAAAGAAAGCCTTGGATAGATTGGATTGTAAAGGCCTAACCCTGAAACCCAGTAATATAATTGTGAGAGCATTTGACGGCTCTAAAAGGATGGTCCACGGGGAGGTGGACATCCCGATCAAGGTGGGTACACAGACATTCAACTCAAAATTCTACGTGATGGACATCCGTCCTTCCTACTCTTGCCTGTTGGGACGTCCCTGGATTCACAATGCCAGAGCTGTCACCTCCACCTTGCACCATATGCTCAAGTACCCTGTCCAGGGGAAAATCATAACTGTCCATGGGGAAGAGGAATACATGATTAGTCATCTGAATTCCTTTCGTTATGTGGAGTTAGATGGCGAATTCATAGAGACCCCTTTCCAACATTTTGAAGAAGTCTTTGAAGAAATAGCGGCGACCAAGGCGGTGTCCTCAACTACTGTGATCACAAGACCTGTACCTCGGATGTCATCTCTCAAGGATGCTAGGGCAGTAGTGGAAGAAGGCGGATCCACTATCTGGGGGCAGCTTCCCGACTTTCCTTTCAAATCAGACAAGTTCGGCCTGGGTTTTACTTCGTCTGGTCAGAAGGCCGTGCGCCGCTCCCGTGCCGGAGGGCCACCTGTGAAGATCAGCCACCAAGGGGTTAATGCACTAGAGGACAGTGAAGAAGAGGCAGCTTGGAAGATTGGATTTTTCCTACTGTTGGCGGAGGACTGTGCAACTGGGAAGAAAGAGACTTTGTTCCGATTACTTTCATACCGCAGTAATTTATCTTTTCCATTTCTGTTGGACTGTAATAATTCACAAACAATTCGTACTTTTTCAACCTTGTGTCTTACCCGAGGCACAACGGTCCATTTGTAAGGGTCTTTATCTTTATTTCATATATCATTTTAATGAATCATGGACGCTTTTCATATTTAAACTTTTTGGGCTCATTGTCTTTCTTTTACATTTTGTTGTTTTAAGATGGCTATCCCTCACACACACCCACACTCACAAATGCAGGTACCCTTCCATTACGGAACCCATGGGTAACGATACTGCTATAGCTTTCAGTGACTGTGAAGATTTGATCTACCAAGCCGAATACGAAGGTGATGAAGATTGTGAGGTGCCAGGGGAATTGGCTAGATTACTACAGCAAGAGGAAAGAGAAATTCAGCCTCATGAGGAACAGTTGGATACAATCAACTTGGGTACTGAGGATGATAAGAAGGAAATCAAGATAGGTGCCAATCTAGAGCCGAGTGTTAAGGAGCGCCTAATTCAGATATTGCATGATTATGTTAAGATCTTTTCCTGGTCATACGAAGACATACCGGGGCTCGATACATACATTGTGGTACACCGTCTCCCTACAAGAGAAGACTGTCCACCAGTTAAACAAAAGGTCCGCCGCATGAGACCTGACATGTCAGAAAAGATCAAAGTAGAAGTTATGAAGCAGTTCAATGTTGGATTTCTGGCAATTACTTCCTATCCATAATGGGTTGCTAACATTGTGCCCGTACCTAAGAAGGACGACAAAGTGAGAATGTGCATGGATTATAGAGATTTAAACAGGGCCATACCTAAAGATGACTTTCCACTTCCGCACATCGACATCCTGGTTGACAACACAGCTCAGCACAAAGTATTTTCTTTCATGGACGGATTCTCAGGCTATAACCAAATAAAAATGGCACCTGAGGACATGGAGAAAACTACTTTTGTCACACAGTGGGGTACGTTCTGCTACAAAGTGATGCTATTCGGACTGAAGAATGCCGGGGAGACCTATCAACGCGCCATGGTAGCTTTGTTTCATGATATGATACATCATGAGATAGAGGTCTACGTAGATGACATGATAGCCCGATCACAAACTGAAGAAGAAAACCTTGATCACTTGCAAAAGCTGTTTGTCAGGTTGAAGGAGTACAAGCTCAGACTAAACCCAAACAAGTGTACATTCGGAGTCCGGTCTGGTAAACTCTTAGGTTTCATTGTCAGCAACAAAGGCATCGAGGTTGATCCTGCCAAAGTCAAAGCTATACAAGAAATGCCTTCTCCTCGCACTGAGAAGGAAGTCAGAGGTTTTTTGGGACGCCTAAACTACATTGCAGGTTCATTTCTCACCTAACATCTACTTGTGAACCAATCTTCAAGCTGTTGAAGAAAGATTAGGTAGTTCGATGGAACGATGACTGTCAAGTTGCTTTCGATAAAATCAAGGAGTATTTGCTAGAACCTCCTATCTTGATGCCACTCGTCGAGGGAAGACCACTAATCATGTATCTGACCGTCTCAGAGAATTCAATGGGGGTGCGTACTGGGGCAGCATGACGAGTCTGGCCGAAAAGAGCATGCCATTTATTACCTTAGCAAAAAGTTTACCGACTGTGAGACCCGATACTCACTGCTCGAGAAAACTTGCTGCGCTTTGGTATGGGCTGCTCGCTGGCTAAGGGAGTATATGTTGACTCATACCACTTTGCTGATATCTAAGATGGATCCGATCAAGTACATCTTTGAGAAGCCTGCTCTATCTGGAATAATAACTAGATGGCAGATGATCCTAACAGAATACGATATACAGTACACGACCCAAAAAGAAATAAAGGGAAGTGTGCTAGCTGACCATCTGGCTCATCAAGCTGTTGAAGATTACCAATCCATGAGGTTTGACTTCCCTGACGAGGACATCATGACATTGGACAATGTTGAAGATATCAGACCATATGACGAACCTGAACAAGGATCCCGATGGACCTTGTACTTTGATGGGGCCTCCAATGCGCTTGGTAATGGTATCGGTGTTGTGCTCATATCGACAGAAGGTTGCCATACTCCTTTCACCGCCAGACTTTGCTTCAACTGTACGAACAACATGGCAGAGTATGAAGCTTGCATCTTTGGACTCAAGGCTGCCATAGACTTGGGAATCAAATCTTTGATTGTGTTTGGGGACTCAACTTTGGTCATCAGTCAGATCAAAGGAGAGTGGGGCACTAAACATCCAAACCTCATCCCTTACAAAGAACATGTCTTGACATTGTTACCACATTTCGAGCAGATTACCTTCTAGCACTTCCCGCGAGAAGAAAATCAGATAGCAGATGCTCTAGCTACAATGTCATCCATGTTTAAACTTAACTGGGATAATGAGGCTCCCCAAATTACCATTGAACGGGTGGATGAACCGGCACACTGTCACGAGATTAATACCGAAGAAGTAGTGGATCAGCCATGGTTTCATGAAGTCAAAAGGTATCTCGAGGCGCAAGAATATCCTGAAGGAGCTTCAGTCAATGACAAAAAGTTCTTAAGGAGATTCTCGGTAAAGTTCTTCTTGAGTAATGGCATCCTGTACAAGCGCAATCATGATTCTATTCTATTCTGTTGTATGGACAGATGAAGCTGAAAAGATCATGGCTGAATTGCATGAAGGTACCTTCGGCACTCACTCTAGCGGGCATACGATGGCTAAGAAGATTCTAAGGGAAGGCTATTACTGGTCTACCATGGAAGCTGACTGCTATCAACACTCCCGCACCTGTCACAAATGTCAAATCTATGCAGACAAGGTGCACGTGCCTCCAGTTCCTCTAAATGTCTTAACAGCTCCTTGGCCATTCGCTATGTGGGAAATCGACATGATTGGAGATATCAAGCCTACAACATCCAATGGACACCGCTTCATTCTGGTGGCCATTGACTACTTCACCAAGTGGGTCGAAGCGGCTTCCTTCGTATCCGTTACTAAGAATGTTGTTGCCCACTTCATCAAGCAGAACCTTATTTGCCGGTACGGTATCCCTGAAAGGATCATCACTGATAACGGTACAAACCTTAACAATACTATGATCACCACTTTGTGCGAGCAGTTCAAGATTCAACATCACAATTCATCTCCCTACCGGCCAAAGATGAATGGTGCAGTCGAAGTTGCTAACAAAAATATCAAGAAGATCATACAAAAGATGACAGTCACCTACAAGGACTGGCATGAAATGTTACCGTTTTCTCTCCACGGGTACCGTACCACTGCTCACACATCGATTGGGGAAACACCCTATTCTTTGGTATATGGCATGGAAGCTGTTTTACCTATCGAGGTTCAGATTCCCTCCTTGTGATTTATGATAGATGCTGGTTTGAGTGAAGACGTTTGGATCCAAACCTGGCTTGATCAGTTGGACTTGATTGACGAGAAGAGACTTACTGCTGTTTGCCACAGTCAGACGTATTAAAAACGGATGATCAAGGCTTTCAACAAGAAAGTTAGACGCCAGACATATCAAGTCATGGATCTAGTGATCAAGCGCATCATCTTGCCATAAAGTGATCCCAGGGGCAAATGGACTCCTACTTATGAAGGACCATTTGTAATCAAGAACATCTTTTCTGGTGGGGCAATGATCTTAACCACCATGGACGGCGACAACTTGCCGCACCCTGCGAATGCAGACATAGTCAAAAGATACTACATATAAATGACCCGCTAGGTTGACACACCTAGGAAAAACAAGGGCATCCCGGTGAATCGAAAACTCGAAAGGGAGGTTCAGGAAAAAATTAGGGATAAATATAAAAATCTGTACACCCGGCAAGTTGAAAACCCGAAAGGGCGACTTGGGCAAAAAAGGGTTTCCCGGTGGACTGAAAACCCGAAAGGGCCGGTCCAGGGAAAAGTTAGGGAATTAAAGCGTATGACTATGTCTCGTCAGATCACTTTAAGGATAATCTCTTCACAGACAAGCTTTGAGCTTCTGATCAATTCAATCACCTTCGGACGAAGCATAAGATGGACAAGATATTCAGAGATACGGAGGCTATAGCGGAATGGGAACCCCATGGGATTTTGTTTTTTACACATAGCTGTCTTTCTTTATATACAAATTTTCTTACTTTTATGACACCATCCTCTTACTAGGATGTCTGCCTCCTTTGTACAAAACACTTATTCAAAGTAAATACAAAGATATCTCTTTCAAATTACAGAAAGCTATTTGCCTTTTTCTTTTACAGTTGTGTTTTTATTTGCAAAAACATACAATGATTCATTGATGAACATATGCATTTGAACATAATTACTGTTTACAAATAAACAGGTGGAAAAGAACAATTACTGACAGACTGAAAGGACAAGAAAACGTCTTTAGGCTATTCCATGAGCAATCCCTACCGTACATCATCTAGATCCCCAGCGGAGTAAAAAACTTTGAGTTACAGATCCCCAGTGGAGCTGAAACCTTCTTCCCCAGTCAAGTCAAGATTTCCAGCTACCAATCCGCAGTGGAGACCATCCAGTTTCTCCAATCCCCAGCAAGTTATCTTGAAGCCTGGAGATCAACCAGATAACAATTAACTTTTGTCTCTCCCTAACCTAGGATAAATTCCCAATAGAGTGGCGGACAACCCAAGCTCCTGAACTTACTCCTCAGTAGTTAGCCTTCTTCACCGCAGAGTTTATTCCTCAACAGAATAAAGATTCTCATTCTCAACTCCCCAGTGAAGTCGCCAAAGTTTTCATTGCTTCTCAACAGAATGAAGATTCTCATTCTCAATTCACCGCAGAAGTCATCAGGGTTTCCCCTATTCCCCAACAGAATGAAGATTCTCATTCTTAATCCCCCAGTAGAAGTCATCATAGTTCGTTGGATTTCCCAAGCAAATTTCTCAAGCAGTTTGGCATTACTCTCACAACAGATTTTGTCAATACTCCAACTTTAAGACATGAAGGATCCTTATATCCCCACTGAAGTTGTCAAGAATTTTCTATCCCCAACAGTCACCAAGGATTTCCTACTCTCATCAGTCAAGGATTTACTTTCCTTAGCAGCAGTCAAAGATTTTATTATCCCCAGCTGTCAAGTATTTATTTTCCTCAGCAATACAACAAATCAGCTTACATGCGCATACATTACATCCATGTATCATAAACATGGATAAGGCACATATATTGCATCATACATTTCATGCAACATAACTTTGTGTTTCAACTAACATTTTATCCTTTTCAGGATAAGATTAACAACTATCATTGATAATATTCAAAGATTTCAGATACAGTTCAGATACGCTGCAGATACGGATGTCGTCCTGATACTTATTTAACTTTCAACTATCAGATACAGTACAAATACACTCCAGACACGGAAGTCATTTTATTGCTCATTTAGACTCAGATGTCAGATACAACTTATATACGCTCTAGACACGGATGCTATTCTATTATTCAATCAGATTCAAACTTCAAATACAATCCAGATACGCTTCAGACACGATTGCCATTCTGTCACTTATTTTAATTTCCCCCAGCTCAGAGACGCTCTAGACACGAATGCTATTCTATTGCTCATTCAAATTCCAATTACTAGATACAGTTCAGAGATGCTCCAGACATGGATGCTATTCTGTTTCTCATTACAAGTCTCCAGATACAGTCCATATACGTTCCAGACACGGATACCATTTTGAATACTCATTCTTCTGACTTTCAACTCACAATTCAGCAAACATTCTTGGATGGCATCTTTAAGCCCATCTCCAACAAGATTCTATCATATCTCCAAATGGCATCTTTAAGCCCATTTCCTCAACTACATTTTGACGAGTGCAAATTTACGGGCACTCTAGTGTCCAATCATCTTTTACCTTCGAGTCACGAACGGAAAAGCTTGCCAATCTAACTCTCCAGGTTCAAGAAGATTGAAAAGGGGCAGTTGTTGTACCCCCAAATTTTCCCTCTCATTTATCAAGATTTTCCTCACAAGACTTCTTGGACTCCAGACAAGATTAGGGTTTGCCCAGCTCAAGACTTCATCTTGCACTGATAACCTAAAATTAGGGTTTGAGTTTGCACAAGGATTTTTTGACCACCAATGCTTCATGTGACTTCCATAAACCATATTGGACCCCTAAGAATGCCCATGTTAAGTTTCAAGCCCTGAATCACATTTTGACCAGTCAATTAGACAATTGACCTAAAAATCAGTTGTATTAGGGAAAAAGTCAACTATGGCCAATTTATAGTCAAACTTCATAATTTTTTATCCACAACAACATTCTAGGCTCCTATGCACCATTTGATCAAGTTTGTACCATAACTCCTCAAGAAATTTGATCAAATCATCAAAAGGGCAAAATGGTCAAAATTAGGGTTTTGACAGAGAAAGGGCAATTTCTGATTTTTTTTACCTAGCCAATGACCAATTGGGTTCAAGCATGATTTCAAGGACTCAATAGCATCATATTTACATAATCACATAGTTCAAAAGATCTCAAATGCATAAGATTGACAGATGAATTTTGCAGTCAACAGATCAAAAGTCAACTGTACACTGAAAAGTCAAACTTTGACTTTTTGGTCAAAATCAAGTGCCAAGGGTCATAATTCATCAAGATATGTCAAAATGTGAAACTTTTTGACCAAGAAACCTAAAATTTCAAATTAGGGTTTTAATTTGAAATTTTTCATAACTTAGAATTTTTAAAAGTTATGGAAAATTTCTTATTTTTTCCCAACTTTCCACAACTTTTTCACCATGATGCAATTGGATTCAAAGAAAACTTCCAACATGAAAGTTGTATTCCTCCATGAAATCTACAACTTTGATTCACAAAGTTTTCCCAAAAGATGCTTGGATCTCAAGTTATGATTTTGTGAATAGGGGTCCATGAACTAAAAGACTTAGTGAAAATTTGCCCTAATTTAGGCAGGTTTTTGACCTAACTTCATGGGAATTTTTCACCTAGTTCCAAGAGGTATCTCAAAATGCATTTCAAAGATGGATTGTAGATAATGTTAAAAGATTTCCAAAATGTCCAAGAACTCTCCAAGATCATTTGTGGTTAGGGAGAATCGAAGAAGAGAAAATGGCAATTTGTCACTTTTATTCAAGCCATGTTTACAATGCTTCAAGTTGCAAATCAGTTCCTAGCATGCTTGTACCTTTCATTACAGGTCCTAATCCCTTCTACACTCCATAATTGAATGCTAACTCAATGGATAATGGCTTTATTTTGATCTTTGGAGCATTGTACAAAAGATTAATCCATAAATGGCATAAAGTTCACAATACCATTTTGATAAAGCAAGCCTTTTCCACTTTATCAGCCTTGAGCCTTGGACTTGTTCCTTGGATGCAGGAATTTTCTACAGATAACAAGCAACTTGTACCAACTCTATGCAGCAAGCAAGAAAGCATATACAGGCCTTTGGCATAAGTTATTTCAACTTTCTTCAAAAGTAAGCAAATTGGCAAGAGTCAAGATAACTTATCCATCTGATAAAGAGAAGACTTGGCTTCATTCTAGACGACTTTAGAAACTTATCTCAAGAAAATACACGAATTCACAACATTCAAAACTCTCCGAAACAGAAAAACCACATTTCTGCCCAAAACAGGGCAGCCTCTGTAAAATCAAAGCCATTTCAATATTGGCTCGTGCGTTTCTTGATTCAACACTTGAAACACCTTACATACATCCTACCTAAACTATCCAAGCCCTTGTCCTGGTTCCGTAAGCCCTATTTCAGACATCACAATTTTTACTTTGGAAGGTTGCAGGTTGACTCGTGCAGGGAGTTTCAAGCATCCTCAAGGCAAGCTAAGCATTGGGATAGCTTGAGGGAACTTCAAGGAAGCTCACATGATCCTCAGGCCTCACTCAAAGTCCCCATATTGCCATATCCTAACTCAGCTGAACAAGGTATTTTTCAAATCTCTATCTCTTTATTTAGGCATCCTTAAGTCACGATTTGTGAAGCAAAAATGTAGTCCTTAACTTGCTGAAGCTGTACATATGCATAGTTGTCATTTATATTAACTGAGTAGTGAGAATTTGAAGCTTGAAGTTCATGAAAAAATTAGGTCAGAAATTAGGGCTACAGAAATTCTCCATGATCTTTGAGAGTTAGATTATGTTTTTTATATCACTGGAATCGTGAGATCATAAGGTACATTTTTTGTGTTATGAATTTTTGATTTTATGCAAGCTAGAGCAAGTTCCAAGGTGAAGCAAAAACACACGCGTATGGAGGCTGGAGGACAGAGCTGAAGTGCTCTGGGCCTGGCGCGCCTTGGGCCTGCTTGTTTTGTTTTTCACGCCCCCATATTCCTATCTGCACCCCTTTGCTTATTTTGTTTATTTTTTATATTTTCTCATATTTTTTATGTTTATTGATTTTAATATTTTTTCTGAACATCAAAAAATCATGAAAAAATATTTTCTTTATTTTTTGCATTTTATTTTATTTTTATCTTATTTTTTGCATAAAATATTGATTTATTAATATAAATAGAATTTATTTTCTTAAATAAATTGTGAATATATTTAAATAAATACTATACATTTTAATTTTTATCATTCATACATATAAAATATTATTTCCACATATATTTTAATTTTTAATACTTGTAAATAATTCTATTTATTATTTCTTGTAAAAAATGGACAAATAAATAATAGAAAACATAATTTCTTTTTAAATCAAAAACTAGGGTTTCCCCTTTCAAAAAATAATAGTATTTTTTCTTCTTCTTATTTTTAGGACTTAAATAATTTTATTTTTACAAACATAAAATAAATACAAAAACATTTTGCATCCATACATTTTATTGCATATTTAAATAATTGTTTATTTATTTATTGTACCAAAATTCAATTGGGTTGTAATAATTTCTAGGGTTTTATTTTGAGCAATATCCCCCATTCAAAACTTGTATCCCCCCTCCCATAATATTGTTGTAATAGCTTAGATTTACTTTACGCAACTTATCGCATTATATACATGTTTAGTAAACTAGGGTTTGTATGATAAGACAAAAAAATCAAACAAATAGCATGACCTAATGCAAGACAAAAATGCATGAAAAATGACAACACATTGCACACAAGCACCTCTAGGGTTTCACCCACTTGGTTGCCTAATTTAAATGGCCATGGTATGCATGCAAAGTATCTTGGTAAAAAAAAGCAAAACAAACAAATAAGATCATAGTCCCTCGATGACGCTATCAAAAGGATGCCTAAAATCAAAATGATCTTGGTCCCTAAAACTTGCTAAGATACTTGGCACCATTGCTATCATGGTCATACGATGACCCACGCCCGTCCCGTTTAACATCCAAAGATAGGGTTTTTTACCAAAGCAATGGTAAATCAACAATATCAAAAGAATAAAAAAATGTACAAGAAAGACTTTTGAGTAGGTAGAATGCTTCTAGTTACTTGATCAATTTGCAAACAATCCTTGCTATTTTCAAATACACACACATTTTAAAAACATTTCCAAACAACTTTCAAAACATTGAAACATTTTTCAAAAGACAAACATCTTTTTATACATTCTTATGAACGAGAATCATTACAAAGATTGCCTAAACAAAGGCCTCTTGTCAAAATACTTTCAAAACCACACAAAGCACCATTTCAAACAATTGCAAAAGCAAAGCAAGTGATCTAAACAAGTAACTAAGAGCCCATGGAAAACCATGGATGAAAAGGGTGCTAGCACCTTCCCTTTTCATAATCTATCACCCGAACTCAAGAAAACATCTCAAAGGTCTTTCCCGTGCTTTTTTACCTTTCCTTTTGGATAAAATAAAAGTCGGTGGAGACTCTTGCTAACCGCGTCAATTGCGAACACAAATGCAAAACCTCAAGTCAGTTCTCCCACCGCATCACAGCGTGTGACGTCATCATTTTCTAGAATCAACATATTCTGACTCTGGAGAGATATAAAGTACGTGTTACAAGAAATTGTACAATTTTAAAATGCTTCTAAACAATGGTTCTGATGAAAGTTAGTCCAAAATATTCTAACTCTGATGAATGAGCTTATGAAGACTTCTCAAGCTCTAAAGATTATGCGCTTACTACTTTTGAGATTATGAATACCAAGCTCTGATAACTCTGAAGATAAGGTTCTACTGAAAAAGTTCTAAAGACTCTAAAGATTCTTGAAATTCTGGTATGACAGAACTCATATGTCCTATGACATGTTGGGACATTTGATCATACATAAACAAATAGGCAAGGTATTAACAATAAAAACAGAACTTAAAAGCATAAATAACATACCAAAATTATTAACCCAGTTCGGCGCAACTCTCCAACTCTGGGGGCATACCAAGCCAGGGACAAATCCACTATGATAGTATCAATTTGAAGCTAAACTTCCCCGTTCATAACTTCTCACTTAATCACTATCCTTCCTAGATTTCTATCTAAGAATCACCTAGACATGAGGCCCTCCTCAATCCCTCTTCAATCACAGACATCGATTAGATCAACACAATAATGAACAAACAGGAAGATACACTTTCATGACAATCACTACCCAAGACTCTTGACTAAGACCATAACTTGGAGTTTCTTAAAAGCTTCCTCCAAGAACAATTCTCAAATCATTACTTTACAGCTTCTGAGTGAGAACACAGTGACTATATCACAACCCGAGTGGTTCACTTACACCAATTCTCCTAGAGAGCGGCAAAGAGACAAAGCCCTAGACTTCTACATCTTGAACCCGTGCCTTTCCTAGGTTACAAACACTTCTATTTATAACCTATACCCAACTGGATTTGGGCCTTCAAACTACATCATATCAACTGTAACAAGCAACAGTAACTTCTGCTACAAACAAAGTCTTTAATCAAATCTTCCTAAATTATATCCAAATTTAGAAACTGTATATTCTTCAATATTCTGATTGATTTTTTTGACCTTTAAATCAACACCCTATAATATTGCATAATATTTTCCAAAATATTTTGCATTAGTTAAATCATAACAGAATCTAACTGTCCACTTCAGCTCAGGCGCGATGTCGTATGCTCCTTCATAAGACATCTTATTCGACATGTTGTTCTAGATGTTGAAACTCTTTAACTCAACATGTCCTAACATAATATAGGAATTCTTGCTCAATCTATTTCTGTTAGCAAGTTAGTACATCCTATCTAACATATTGCTACTAAATTTGTTTTACAAAAATTAATGCCAATCCTTGAAACTATGGAACTTACAATCTCCCCCTTTGGAAAATTTGGCTAAAACAAATACATAAAAATTAAAATCAAATTATAGAAATAAACAAAAACATCCACCAACAGTAGTCCTCAGAAAATACTGATCACAACAACACATCCACATGGAGTCAGTCTCCAGTAAAGATATTGGGACATCTTTGTTTGACATCTTCTTTCAAGCAATTTGAATGAGCTCCATTACAACACCAAACACATCACCAAGTATAGAACCTTGAAGAGAATGAGTAGAAATTTATAAAGCCATTTGGTTTGGTGCACATGAGGAAGAAGATAACTGACACCCCCCCTTAAACCAGGTAACATCTATTGTCATAGGAAACCAATGGTCACATAAGAGAGTTCTCAACCATTCCTCGATCAGCAACATCTAGAGGACTTAGACAAATCAACCACCATCCCTGGTAACTCAGAACACAAGTCACAAAACCATAAAAGTCCACGGTAACAAGATGGAACATCTTATCCAACATTTAAAAGCAATATCAAGAACTGCAGATTCTAGACTGACCATCTGAGTACACACCCTTTCTCCCCGTTTTTGGCCAAAAATTGGCAAATGAGGCCTTCACTAAACCAGACCCAAGCACAACTCACCCAAACCCGAACAAAAGCCATAAGAATTATGGACACAACAAAATCTTCACAGGGTGAAAAAGGAAAGGATAAACCTCTATAAGTAGTTGGTCATTTACTTGGGATACATCGATCCTTGAATGTAGCAATAATATTGGTCAAAAGGAAACATTATTTGAGGAGAAACTTCCACCAAATACAATGTGCACCATCCAAAGCATCTTTGAACGCCTTTAAAACTCTGGACTATTTCTTCTGAGCAAAAATAGGTCCCAATACATGCATATCTACCCATATTTTCTCCACTCCTTTCTGCCACGTGCTTAATCACACTGGCCACAAAAACCCTTTGTTGTTCATACAAAAAACATGTCCTGAATAATATCTTGACATCCAATCAGACATTGTCTTCTTTTGCTTGCAGATTGACCAACACATCTTCATCCACGATGTCTTCCAATGGATTTTACGTGTTCTTCTTTCACTTAGAATTAGTAATACTCACCAAGATATCATAACATCACATTTGTGACATCTCTCCATAATAAAGACCTGGAGAGTCCTTTTAACATTTGCAGAGAAAAATAAATTCTCCCAGACATAATCATTAATTACCAGAGAGATATGTGAACTTCTTATCCACCAGCTTCACATGGCTAAGAACCAACCATGCCTTGTCAAGATCACAAAAAAATTTCATAATGTCACAACTTGTCTGACATCATATCCTTATAAGATGCATAAGATCTCCACAAGCTTTGAACAACATACAAACAATTATCTGTACCATTGCAGCAACAATCCAAAGACAACTACACGACTCCCCCTGTCGTGAATAAACAATGCTCTAGTTGAAGATGAAAACTTGATCACTAGATGAAAACACATGAAATACTTCATTCTTTCATGTTGAAGATCAGCACTTCCCACATATGTTGAACCCCGACTGTAACACCCCAATTCTACCCCGGCAAATTATATAAATAAATCAGTTATAAAAATCATTCATGCAAACGAATCAGGATGCCACAAATTCTTCTATCAAAATTCATTGCATTCATCGTGGACATATAACACTTTTAAAACATCAGATGAACCATCATCATGACATCTTTAATTAAATAATTCAACATCTACACAGCGGAAATTCTTAATAACATCTCTGTCATCATTACAACAACTTCAAAATAACACAATTTAATAATAATCAACTTAAAGTTCAACAACTGAATAATCAACAATCAAAAGCAACAAGCGTTCATCCCCCCGAGTGTTACATATCAGAGCAATGACACCGACTCGAACTACTGAAGGTATACAACCTTCACTCTCGATTACCTGCATGTTACTAACATAAAGGAAACATTCAAACAGAAGGGGTGAGATATCTAACAATATAATAAAGTGCATGGTAATTAATATATTAAATTAGATCACATAACATCACCACTTCTCATATGATAATCAACAATAATAATACACATTCACCACATTAATACACACTTCTTTATGCAGTCATATAATGTGTCTCAATACTATGTCAATGCATGTGGTACCATTTGGAGCAGAACTCCCACCTCAAAAATTTTCCAATTAATAGAGGTATCAACAAGGTATAAGTCTTCATTTCAATATTCGCCAATACAAGCCATATCAACGAGCATAAGCTCCATCTCAAAATGAAATGTATGCGATACAATCGTGAATGTAATAACAACACCATAATTAACAACATCTCAATACAACATCATCGTTGGCCAAAGGCCTACATCTTAAAAGCATCTCAACATCTCTTCATCAAACATCTCATATGATTCATAATAATTCATCAAACATCATTTATTCATCAAACACAACTTCATTAATAACATCTCATCAACAATTCAGCTGTACTTTAATACGACAGTAACTCATCAATTTCAAAATGTTGGCCATAGGCCTATACTAGATATTGCCTATAATTAATTAACCAACTAAGGCTTACTTCTAAATCACTAAATCTTTACATACTACTATTTCATAATATTACATCATTATTATTATTAATCCTACTGTTATAAATCAAATAGCAGCTTCTAAGCATCTCATCGTCATTCTTCTCCATAAAACCAATATAACGATCATCACGGGAACTAATTCAAATCCTATGGTTATCCTTCCTATCTTCATTTTAACCCTTAAGAATAAAGCTCATCGCGTTAGCTATTCAATGCTTCAAACGACACCTCAAACGGAGTCCGAAAACTCAAGTTACAACATTCTCAAACTGATTCTACCAAAAACCAGGCAACATGGATTGACGCATAACATCTTGGATCAACGTGTACCACACTGAATTCGCAACATGAGTCGATGCATCCTCTCTTGTATCGACTCATACTGAGTCCACCACACAACATGTATCGACACATGCTCCTACATATCGACTCATCCTGAGTCTAAAAGTTCTCATGTATCGACGCAAAACCTCTTCGTGTCGACTCATCCCGAGTCTCTAAACCTTCATGTATCGACACATCATCTTTGGGGTCGACGCATACTGCTCTGTCTTGCATAATTTATGCAATTTTCTCTGTGTTTTCACTATGAGTTCTATACTTTAAGCCCTAAAAACTTAATCTAATCAAATATAATCATCACTTACAATTATCCTATAATTCTACGTCAATTAAACAACATCGGAACATCATTATTCATCTAAAATTCATCAATTTCATCATACAACATCATATGCATTCAATTCTTGAACAAGACAACAATCACCTCTAACCCCACATACCAATTATCATGAACCCAATTATAGAGTCAGAACCCCACCCTTACCTTGGATTGAAGGTCGCTCTATAATCTTCTGGTTGAAACCTCGTTCTGTCGTTTTTCCTCTTTTTCCAGCAACTTCACGTTCTTCTTCTCAATCCTTATTCTTCTACTGCCTCCTCTTTTCTATTCTTTCTAGCAACAATAAAATAACTTATTATTCTTTATTCCTTATTAGGCTTAAAACTAATACACCCCCTTATTACTACTTCCATTCCTTAAAAACAAGCCCACATAAAATAATATTATACTTCTAATATTATTTCACCACTTAATAAAATAATTAAATCCAATTAATCACAAAACATCTTCTCAAATATTCCAAAAATAATTTAATTAAATAATTAATTAAATTACGGGCGTTACACCGACTCCCTCAGTAGTGTCAAACCAGAGTCAGATACCTTGACTTCTTCCAAACACCAGGACACATCTGATCATTTGTCCTTTCATATCTATACTTTGTATCATGACCTTTTGATTAGGCAGGATGTCATGCATACTAGGTGTGAAGTCACTCACAAACTCCAAAAATTATTAGTTTACTTAAAAGCTTTACTAAGATCCAGATCACCAAACCTTTTTTGGAATGACTTGTAGCAGAAGAAAAACCACCTCCTCAAAACACTCTGCTCAGACCTCAGAATCTGTTAGAAGTCTTCTTCCCCTTTACATCCACTAGTAGTTGCTGATACTAGTGAAGTCTTCAACAAAGTAGTCATGCATTCACCAAGCATACTACTGTAGACAAGATTAGATTCTCCATAATCTAATCCATATAGAAAAATTCCACTTCTAACAAAAATGCTCGAGCATCCAACTTCACATGCACAATCCCAAACATTAAATAAAATAAGCTTCAACAATCATGATGTTAAGACATCATGTGGTACATCGGCTCCATAATATAAAACCCAATCACACTGGTTCTTGATCTATTATTTAAAGGACTCATTGTGCAGAGAAATCCTTTAAGAAGCTCCCAGTATAACACATCTAGTGCAACTCATACAAGTTCTTCCAGACACCTGAATGCTATAGAGAGAAATAAACTCCCACACACTCTCTGAAACACACTGTTAAGAATGAAGAATTGCTTAATTCTTCATAAAAATACTTAGCATCCCGTCAAAGTATTCACCATCAGTATTTATGCATAACCTCTTTAGAGGATAGACAAATACTCATCTTTCGTCAAATTATTTATCAAAAGTCAGATAAGATTACCTTCTCATACAAGGTAAGACATTTGGTTTGACATCCTATTTTGCATACGTCTGGAACCAGCCGATGACATTCATTCATGTCATAAAATATTCCATATTAGGTCAGTGGCTTGACCTTAGCTTCACTCTGGATAATAAAAACTTCCTTGGCTGAAGGAATAACATAAACTTTGAGATGATGTTGCAACATCGGATCAGACATCAGTCTCAAATACCTGGATTTCACCATTAACTATGGTATAAGATACCATAGTAATCCATAATTCTTGCAAGGTATACAATATGATCAACCATCAGTAGCTGATCAACCTTTAAACTCAAACCAATACACACCTCAAGAAGATATCTTCTTATAAGCACCATGCTCAAACCTCTTGTTTGACTATGAGGTGTTGGATGCCATCCTTCTGCACTTAAAGAGGAGATTCCCTCTAACAGGTATATGGAGCGGAATATAATAATTATGATATTTGTGGGTCATCACACACATACTGTTTCAGAATGAGTGTTCTTCTCCATCACATAAGGATTCCCTTCAGTCCTTGCAAACATATATGTTACATTTTGTGAGGACACCACATAATTGAACCCTAGCAGAGAGAGGAACTTCTCATAGATATCAGGAAACCATAATCCTTTGGTCCAAAAAAAAACTCATCCTTGCTTCAAACAACTAAGATGCTCAGCCTAGGTGATTTGGATGACTCTACATAGTGCAGACAATAATTCAACATCTCTCTTCAACAAAACAAGAGTTTCATGCTCTCATAGACTTGATAAGAGTATCAAGTTAGAGTGAACAATCTCCATCCTCTTATGAAAGTAGCACTGTGATACGGTGGCAGAACCGACTGTTATACTAGTTTTGCATTTTGTGTTTGCAAATGTTGCGGTAAGCAAGAGTCGCCACCGAATTTTCTTTTATCCAACAAAGGAAAGTTTGAAAAGAACAGAAAAAGGCCTTTCGAGAGTTTTTTGAGTAAGGGGGGTAGATTATGGAAAGGGAAGGTGTTAGCACCTTTACCATCTGTAGTTTTCTACGGGCTCTTAGATGCTTAGCTCATTTTGAAATACCTTATGCTTTGTGTGTTTTGAAAAGGTTTTTGAAATGCCAATAGTAAGGCGATTTTCTTTATGATAACCCTTGTATCAGTCCTCAAGAGTTTTGATAAAGCGTTTTTTTGAAAATGTTTTGAAACGTTTTTGAAATATTTGTGTATGTGTAAAAATTTGTTTTTGAGCAAGCATCTAACAACTTTATACTTTTACTCGAAAAGGGTCGTTCTTTTCCTCCTATCCTTTAGACAGTGATATCCTACTATTCTTGAGTAGGTAGCCCTATCGTTGAATATATGAGAGACATTTGTGGGTCATCGTTCAGTCATAAAGGCAACACATAGAGACGCTTTAGCAATTTTCTTTAAGGGACTAGATCCTTTACCAAAAGGCAACACCGAAGGGTCATCGAGGGACTATGATATTTGGATCTGAGGGTCTTTGCGAAAGTGTCCCCACTTTCGAGAGACACGACTATTTATTTTCCAAAGGAAACCAAAGTGGGCGTACCTTAGAGGTGCATGTGTGCAATGATTCGATTCAGTTCATTTATCTCTTGTTATTAGGTTTGCTAGCATTTTGTTATTAGTCTTTCCATACAAACCTAATTACTAACAGTAAATATTTTGCAGAAATTTAAAGTGCGGAAATTTAAATCCCACGCTATTACAGTGCTTCGGGGAGGGGGTATTTACATGTCCAAATGGGGGAAAGAAAATAAAGAAAAGAAGTAAAATCCTAGTTTAATCTATTACATCCCATTAGCGGATACAAAAATATGAAAAATAAAAAAAATAGAATGGAAAAAATTGAACGCGCGCGAATTGTGAAAAATACGTCTAAAACCCTAAAAATTTCTAAGTAAACAAGAAAATATTTTTTGGTTGTTTTTGTTTATTTTTTGATTAAGAAAAATAATTAAACTAAATATAAATTTAATTAGAAATAAATATTAAATGAAATTAACCTAATTCTAATATTTTTGTGTTTTTATTAAGAAAAATATTTGAATGAAATAAACCTGGGCGTAGTTAGTTTTAAATTAATAAAATAATGTCCCAATAATTAATTAAATTAATTTATAAAATTAATTTAAGAAAAACCAAAGTCTATTTAATTTTTTTTTTGATTTTATGATTTGTTAAAAAATGCTTAAAAGTAAAATATAAAACAAATAAAAAGCTAAAAAGAAAAATAGAAAAAAAACATAAAACTGGGCCTGATATCAAAAATAAATGGGGGGTGTTGAAATTGAAGTTGGTTAGGCCCAGCTGAAGGGAGCCCAAACTTCATCTGGATCCAGTGAGGAGCAACTTTGAGGGTGCATGATGAGCTTGCGCGTTGGATGCTTTGACTTGGATCAGAGATGCTTCTGATGGCTTGGACCTGATGGTGCATGATGAGCAAATGGCCTTGAGGAGCATCGGATCTGCATGAAATATGTTAGAAAAGATAAAATGCTGGACCTGGGATTCGAACCCAAGTCATTTCCCTTCTACACGCGCGCCTTTACCAACTGAGTTGCTGAACCAATCATTTACATATATCAAACAATAATAATATATTAAAAAACAACACAAACATCTGAAGAAAAAAATAAAACGCGCGCTTATTTGAATAACCCAATTGGAGACTTCCACGCCTCATCTTCTTCCTCACTCCGTCGTTTTAGGTACAGATACCTATAGTGACAGTTTTGGTCTGTCACTACAACACCTGTAACTCAATAAAGTCCAGAATACACAATATAAATCAAATGTGAAGCCATGGAATGATTGGCATCGACCTCCCGAACATGATGGTATCCTTGGTTTGGGCTAATTTTGGCTATTTAAAAAAAAAACCCAATTCGGAGGTATAAAACCTAGCCATGGCAAAACATCACACCTGCATCAAAACTCCAATACAACTTTACAGAAAATTTACACACATTCATATGAACAATAATGCATGATCAAAACAAGTTTATATTACATGAATCGAAGAAAATGGATTTGAGAAAAAATGCAAACCGTGTGAGCTTGCTGAGACGTTTCATGATGCTTCAGTGCGTGGTGATGATTAGGAAAGCTTCAAGGGACCTCCATGAATGTGTTTGAATCCTTTGTTTGGACTGGGAAGGGCTGAAAACTCGTTTTTGAATTTTAACAACTTTTCTTATTTTTTGAAATTTTCGTGTGAGTTCTTGAGGCTGTGTATGCAGGACTTTGGCTTGCATATGGATGGTATTTATAGAGGAGAGGGAGGAGACAAGGTAAAAAGGAAAGAAATCATCCCATAAACATGTTGTTTAAAGCCATGATCATAAATTTGAAAAATTACCAAACTTGAGATTTCATGCCATTTATGTAGTTGGATGAACCTGGACATAATGGCATGAATTTGTGGGCTTTTAAGAAAGCAAGAACATCAGCCCAAATGTTAAGGCCCATCTCTATGCATTTTGTGGAATTTATTTTATATTTATTTGAAATAAATTAAAATAATTGTGAACAAAATAGATAAAAATGGTAAGGGAATATGGGATTGAGATTAGAGGTCCCCTACAAGGTTAGGAAGATGTTTGAAGTCCAATAAAGTAAGCCATTGACTCAAAAGTTCAAATTTGCTCAATGCATCATTCTTGAATTTTCCAAAATTTTCTCAACTTGGGCAAGCCATAACTTGCTCAATTTGTTTCTCATGATGATGATCTTGGACTTTTTGGAAATCCCAAGATGTCTAATTCAATCCATCTTTTGATACATTTTGCATTTGAAGAATTTATCTTGATGTAAAAGGTCTTGGAAAAAAGTGTCTTTTGTTGACTTTCTGAAAATGACCTGTAATGTATGAGCTTGTATCTTTCAAATGGTGCACCTCTTGGAATTTAGGATAAAAGACACGTTGTAGGTAATGCGATTCTCTTCAAAATGAGCTTTTGTTGGGAAAAATGGATGAAGTATGTGAAAGTTATGCCTGGTCGAAGTTCAGTTGACTTTTCCTATAGAAACCCTAATTTAGCAATTCTCGACTTTTGATGAATTAGGAGCATTTCTTGAGTAATCATGATCAAACCTTGATCAAGTTATGGATATAACTTCAAAATGTTGATGTTGACCAAAAATCTTGAAGTTTGACTGTACATGGGCCACAATTGACTTTTTACCTAGTATAGTTGATTTTCAAGCATTTGAGCAATTGGCTGAGAAAACTTATAGTGGAAGGCATGAAATTTGTCATGGACAATCTTGAAGGCATATTAGGACAATGGAAAACATTTGAGACCTTTGGAGCTCACACATCTTGATGAAAAGTGAAACCCTAGTTAGAGGTTCATTGTTTAGGAGGAGAATTTGTCTGGTCAATTCTTGGTCAACCTTGAGCAATTGAGGACCTCTAGGAGCATGTTTTGAGTAAAAATGGGAGGGAAAATTTTGGGGTACAACATCTTTCCCTGTTCAATATTCTTAAACCTGAGGATTTAGATTGGCTTGTCTGCCTTTCGTTATTTGAAGGTGGAAGATGATTGAACACTAAAGTGCCCATAAATTTGCACTCACATGAAGTAACACCGATGGTTGATGATATCGGGAATGGGATTACATATGCCATTTAGAGAAGATGACTGAGAGTCATTGGGGATGGGCTTAAAGATGCAATCCAAAGTAGATACTAACTTCATAAGAGGTCTCTTTGGGGGTTCCTGTTCCTGCTGTCTGAAGAGGAGTCCGCTGGGGAATATGGTTTCTATTGTTCTCCCGCTTGAAGAAAGCATTGTGGGGAATAGAATCTAGGAACTTCAGTTGTCCAAGGCTCTACTAAGGAGTTATATTTATACTGGAGAGATGATAGTTTGCTGTTTTCTGGTTGAAATCCAGGTTTCACAATAACTTGCTGGGGATAATGGAATTAACCATCATCTGAAAATGTATTAGAAAGAGCCTGTGTAGGGCTATTTCAGGATGAGTCCCTGTTAGATTGCATCTGGAAAGTATGAGAAGGAGCCTGTATCGGGCTGTTTCAGGATGAGTCCGTGCTAGACTGTATCTGGAAAGTTAAGAAGGAACCCATGTAAGATTACTTCAGGATGAGTCCGTGTAAGACTGCATCTCGGAGATCATGAGAAGAAATCCGTGTAAGATTACTTCGTCTGGTCATGTAGATAGTTTTCCTGTCTGGTTTCAGGTGTTAATCTATAAATCGGTCATTCATAAATAGTTTTCTTGGCTTGTTACAAGTATTAATATGGAGCTTCAAAATTATCGATCACTGAGATAGTTATCCTGGATGGTTTCAGGTATTAATCTCTGACCTGAGAGAAAAAGATAGTTTTCCTGGCTTGTTACAGGTATTAATCTTCAAACTCTTCATGTAGATAGCTCTCCTGGCTTGTTATAGGTATTAATCTACAATCGGTCGCCCAAAGATTTTTCTCCTGGCTTGTTACAGGTATTAATCTGGAACTTGTTTTTGTTGGTCGTTGAGATAGTTGTCCTGGATGGTTTCAGGTATTAATCTTTGAACTGAGAAAGAAAGATAGTTTTCCTGAGTTGTTACAGGTATTAATCTTCAATCTCTTCATGTAAATAGTTTTCCTGGCTTGTTACAGGTATTAATCTACAGTCGGTCGTCCACAAATAGTTTTCCTGGCTTGTTACAGGTATTAATCTGGGACTTGGCAGCATCGGTCACATAGATAGTTCCACATCTGGTTTCGGGAATTAATCCGCGACCTGCTGTATTTGTTGGTAAACCCGTCTTTCTTCATAAGTTCATACCACTTGGTCGTATAGATAGTTTCCCCGTCTGGTTTTGGGCATTAATCTTTGACCTACTGTATAAGTTGACAATGTTTGTCTTTCTGCGAACTCAACCTGGAGAGGTAAAGTCAGTTTCATGCAATGTCATGATGTATGAATTTCATGATGCTCTCAAAATAAATGAGATTGTGATATATGTATTTGTGCTGCATATACTATGATGTTTGTAAAATGATTCATGAATGCAATGTATGAACGTACTCAACTATTCTATTGTAGTATTGGTTAACTAGGGAAAATAAATCCCTGATTGTTGATGGGGATGAAGAATGTAGGCCTTCAAATATGTTGAATTTAAAATGCTGGGAGATGAACTTCCATTGTTAGAGAAATAAACTCTGTTGGGGAAGGGAAACTTCGAGCACTGCTTGAAGATTTTGTTGAAATCCTGTTGGGGAATCTTGAGAAGCTTGGCGACTTCACTGGGGGATCTTTAGGTGTTGGAGCATTAATTGGAGATTCCTGTTTGGCAGGGGATATGAGAACCTGACACCATTAGGTCGCATGCTGAGAATATGGCGGTGACTTTATAGCAGGATTCCCCTGCCTCTGTACCTGCTGGAGAAAGTATCTACGAGGTTTTTGTGGATGGCCCTTAGATATTGTCCCGCTTCTTAAAGTCATTAGCAACTGTCTTTCTGTTTTTAGGTGTATATTTGTAAAAAGTAATCACATTCAAATGCATATGTTCAAAAATAATCACTGGACGTTGCGATACGGTGGGAGAACTGACTTGAGATTTTGCGTTTGTGTTTGCAAATGTTTCGGTTTAGCAAGAGTCGCCACCGACTTTTTATTTTATCCTAAGGAAAGGTCAAAAAGCACAGGAAAGACCTTTGAGATGTTTTCTTGGGTTCGGGGAGTAGATTATAGAAAGGAAAGGTATTAGCACCCTTTCTATCCATTGTTATCCATGGGCTCTTAGCTACTTGCTTAGATCACTTGCTTTGATTTTCAATTGTTTGAAATGGTGCTTTGTGTGTGATTTTGGAAAATGTTTTTGAAAAGAGGCCATCGTTGTGGCAATCTTTGTAATGATTCTTGTTTGAATGTATACAAAGGTGTTTTTATCTTTTGAAAAGGTTTTCACTGTTTGAAAGTAGGGTTTTGAATTTGTGGAGTGTGTTTTGAAAAGTAGCAAGGATGTTTTTGCAAGCTTGATCAAGTAGCTAAGAGCTATCTACCCTATTTTACTCAAAGATCTTTCTTATGTTTTTAACCCTTTTAACAGTGTTGTTTCACCATTGTATTTGGTGAACAAACCTTGTGTTAGGATGTTAACGGGACAGGCGCGGGTCATCGTATGGACCATGATAGCAATAGTGTCAAGTATCTTTGGCAATTTTCTTGAGGGACTTGATCATTTTTGTTTAGGCAACTCAGATAGCGTCATCGAGGGACTGTGATCTTTTTGTTTGTTTTTGTTTTGCCAAAGTACTTGACATGCAACCATGGCCCATTTTTGAAGGCAACAAGTGGATGAAACCCTAGGGGTGCAAGTGTGCATTGTGTTTGTTTTTCATGCATGTTTATCTTTGGATTAGGTCAAACTACTTGTTGATTTTATTTTGCATACAAACCCTAGGTCTAAGCATGGCATAATTGAAAGCTTTTAAATGTGCGAGAATTTAAACGCTACACTATTACAACATGATATAGGGAGGGGGTCAAATTTGAATTGGGGATATTTGACAAGAAATTAAATCCCTAGACTACTATTACAACCAAATTGAATGTACAAGATACAATATTTAACATTTAAATAAATACAATTAAATAAATATCAAATAAAATGTATTATGCAAAAAAAAAGATTTTTTATGTATGTGAAAAAGGCATTTTTTAATGTGAAATATAAACAAATAAAAAAAAGTCAAATTTTAATTATTTTGGTTATTTAGGGCAAAACCCTAATTTTTAAATAAATAGCAATATTTGTTAATTATATACAATAATATATTAACTTATACAAAAATAAAAGTATATTGTAAAAAAAAAGTATTTTTAGTGTCAAATATTAATAAGAATGTATTATTTTTGTATTTTTATCCTAATTATTTAACTAAATAAAGTATATAAGTATATGTATATATTTATTAAACATATTAAATATACAAAGATAAAATTAATTATTCACAAAAAAAATGTATATTCAAGAAAATATTTTCAAATGTAAATAAAAATAATAAATGAAAAAAAATAAGTATATTTTTTATATTATTTGTTTAGGGTTTTAATAAAAAGGATTTAGATTATTTACATATATATTCTTAATAAAATAAATAAATATCAAATAAATATGAAAAAATATGGAAAATTATTTTTGACATTTTTTATATTTGAACAAAAAATAATAAAGTCAGAATAAAAAGGAAAATGTCACAAAATGATAAATATCAAATAAATGGGCCAGGGGGTGTAAACTGAATAAAAAGGGTGTTAAAAGCAAAACTGGCCAGGCCCAGCCCAAGCCGTCATCTTCAACCTCCAGCATTTGTCAAACGCGCGCGCGCCTGGTTCAAACTTGGAAATCCTGTTTCAGTGAGCTTTTGCCAAAACTTACAACATCAAACTTGTAGAGAATTTTAATACGATTCTAACCATATAAAGCATTGATCCTAACTCTCAAAGACCAGAGAGAATTTCTCTGGCCCTAAAATCTGACCTAGGTTTTTTCACATGTTCATGGATGAAATTCTCCTAGCACACTTAATATAAATGAAAGCTGAGCATATGTATGGCTTCATGACACTGAATACTACATTTTTCATTCACAAACCTAAAGCTAAATATTCCTAAATAGAGAGATAGGAAGTGATAAAAAACCTGTTTCAGTTTGAATAGAGTAGGGCAATGCATCAACCTTCAATGGTGTTTGAGCTTCTGTAGAGCTTGCCTGAGGTCCAAGGAAGCTTCTCCAATGCCTGGTTTGCTTTGAAACAAACTGAATCGTGCTGTAGAACTCCACCTGCAAAGCTTTGAAATGAAAATGGCAAGGTGTGTTAGAGGTGTTACAGCTTGCAATGGAGGTCTGGGATAATTCAGGTGGATGGAATGGAAGGTGTTTGAACAGGTTTGGGCCAAAACGCACGAGCAAATTGTGTTGTCACTCAATCTGCAGGGAGTGCCCTGTTTTGCCAAATGAAGATGATTTTGAGCTATGGGAGGTTTCAAGACTCAAAGGCTCATGTTTTAGGTTCAATGTAATGTGTAAAAATTGTCTCAAGAGCTTGCACAAGTTGATTTTATCTGATGTTGTTGTTCTAGTGTCTTTTGCATATTTCTTGTATATGAAGTAAAGATGTGTAAGTCTATGTTCACAGGCCTGTACAAGCCATATTGTATGCTGCACACAATCCTCTAGGCCCCCTCTAATCCCTGGATTTGGTTTGCAGTCTCAGATCTTTGTTCAAGGCTCAATGCTTAGTGTTTTGACATAAAGCAACTTTTGCAAAAATGGCAATATACCTTTTACTACTTAAGGCTTAAACTTGCATGTAATGTCCAAATGAACA
Organism: Vicia faba; assembly: GCA_948472305.1. Classification (NCBI taxonomy): domain Eukaryota; kingdom Viridiplantae; phylum Streptophyta; class Magnoliopsida; order Fabales; family Fabaceae; genus Vicia; species Vicia faba. The sequence goes on from OX451736.1 coordinate 236,533,326, forward strand.
AGATAATCCCTCAAATAAATGGTTATGCATTAAATTATGGAGTGTAAACTAGTTTTGAGGCCTGCAAGCTAGCATCAAACAAGCTGATTTGAAAATGCAAGTTTGTATGAACATGCCTTGGCCATGGACAAAAGTGAGTTTTTGCCAACTTTGAGAATTCGATTCTCTCTAACCACAAGGGTGTTTGAGGAGTTATTTGATAATTTGGAAAGTTTGGAACATGTACTACAATCCATATTTGTAATGCAACTTGAAAATCCAAGTGGAACTATGTGAAAAATGGCCAAGAAGATGGGTCAAAATCCTGCCTAGATTAGGGCAAATTTCTTCTAAGTTAAAAGTTGTTGGTACCCTTGTTCCAAAACTCAAAACTTGAGACACAATCTTCTTTTGAGAAAACTTTGTGATTCAAAGTTGTAGACTTTGTGATGGACTACAACTTTCATGTTTCAAGTTTTGTTTGAATCCATTTGCATCTTGGTGAAAAAATGGGACAAAGTTAGGAAAAAAAAAGAAAATTTCATAACTTAGAAAATTTCTAAGTTATGAAATTTTTCCATTTTAAACCCTAATTTGCAATTTTGGGTTTCTTGATGAACAAGTTTCATAATTTGACATGTTTTGATAAAAAATAACTCTTGGCACTTGATTTTGACCAAAAAGTCAAAGTTTGACTTTTCAGTGTATAGTCAAATTTTGATCAGTTGACTGAAAAATTCATCTGTCAATCCTATGCATTTGAGATCTTTTGAACTTGTTGAATGGGTCAAGACAAAGTAATTGAGTCCTTGAGTCCATATGTGAGCTTGGTTTGCCATTGGTTAGGTCAAACAGTCAAAAATTGCCTTTGTGCAGTCAAAACCCTAAAAATGACTATTTTGCCCTTTTGGTGATCTGATCAAATTTCTTTTGGAATTGTGATCCAAACTTGATCAAATGGTTCATATGAATTCATAATGTTGATGTGGGTCAAATTTCATGAGGTTTGACTGTCAATTGGCCACAGTTGACTTTTTCCCCAATATAGTTGATTTTTAGGTCAACTGCCCAATTGACTGGGTAAAGCCTTGAATCAAGGCTTGAAACTTAGTATGGGCAAACTTGTGAACCCAACATGGAGCATGAAAGTCAACTTGGGTATTGTAGGTCAAAATATCCTTGTGCAAACTCAAAGCCTAATTACGGTCAACAGTGCAAGGAGGGGTCTTGAGCAGAGCAAACCCTAGTTTGATCTTGAACTCTAAGAGTCTTGTGATGAGAAAATGTTGGTGAAATGAGAGGGCAAATTTTGGGGTACAAAAGATGTTTTCGCACACAAAACAGAAAAATAAAAACAAATGTTTTGCACTGGAAAAGAGATAACTTTGTATTAACTTGAAGAATTTGTTCCTGTAATAGGCGTTTTTGTACAAGGAGACGGGCATCTTAGTAAGAGAATATCGTTGTAAGAATGGAAACTATACAAAAATAGTATATAAAGAAAAATAGCTATGTGAAATAATCCCATTGGATTCCTATTCTGCTATTGTCTTTATGGCTTTAAGCGTTTCATCTATTTCGCTGCTTGTCCGAAGCTAAATGGATTGATTAGTACCACTTGAGCTTGATAGTTGATACTGAAGATTGGTTGTAAGGTGATCCAATGGGAAATAGTTATACGCTTTAAATCCCTAACTTTTACCTGGACCGTCCTTTCAGGTTTTCAGTCCACCGAGATACCCTTTTTTTGCCCAAACCTCCTTTTCAGGTTTTCGACTTGCCGGGTGTACATATTTTTTTAATTATATATATCCCTAATTTTTGCCCAAACCCGTTTGGTTCGCCGATGTGCCCTAATTTTTTCCTAAGCCAGTCGACCTAGCGGGTCTTTGTTCATGCGTAGTATCTTTTAACTATGTCTGCGTTTACCTGGTGCGGAAGGTCGTCACCTTCCATAGTAGTTAAGATCATGGCTCCACCAGAAAATATATTCTTGATCACAAATGGCCCTTCGTATGTGGGAGTCCATTTTCTCCTGGGATCACCTTGCGGTAGTATGATGCGCTTAATTACCAGGTCACCAGCCTGATATACCCGACGTCTGACCTTCTTGTTAAAAGCTTTTATCATACATTTTTGGTACATGTGACCATGACAGACAGTCGCGAGCCTCTTCTCTTTAATCAGGTTTAGTTGGTCAAGTTGAGTCTGAACCCATTCGTCTTTGCTTAACCCTGCATCCTTCATGATCCTTAAGGAAGGGATCTGGACCTCAATGGGCAGGGCAACCTCCATACCGTATACCAAAGAGAAAGGAGTTACCCCCGTTGATATGCGCATTGTGGTACAGTAACCATGAAGAGAAAATGGTAACATCTCGTGCCAATCTTTTATGTCACCGTCATCTTCTGTATGGTTTTCTTTATATTTTTATTAGCAGCTTCTACAGTGCCATTCATCTTCGGCTGGTAGGGAGAAGAGTTATGATGTTGGATCTTGAATTGCATGCAGAGCTTGGTGATCATATTGTTATTGAGATTGGTACCATTATCTATGATGATTCTTTCTGGAATACCGTACCTACATATAAGGTTATGTCTGATGAGACGGGCCACAACGTTCTTGGTAACAGAAGCAAACGAAGCTACCTCGACCCATTTTGTGAAGTAATCAATGGCAACCAGGATGAAGCAGTGTCCATTAGAAGCTGTAGGTATGATTTCTCCAATCATGTCAATGCCCCACATTATGAATGGCCAAGGAGCAGTCAAGATGTTTAGAGTAACTAGAGGCACATGTACTTTATCAACATAGATTTGGCATTTGTGACAAGTCTGTGAATGCTGATAACAGTTTGCTTCCATAGTAAACAAGTAGTATCCTGCCCGTAGGATCTTTTTAGCCACCGTGTGCCCACTAGAATGGGTGCCAAAGGTACCTTCATGTAAATCAGCCATAATCTTTTCTGCCTCACTCTTGTCTACACACTGAAGCAAGGTCGAATCGTGGTTGCGCTTGTAGAGAATCCTGTTACTAAGGAAGAATTTGGCAGAGAACCTTCCTAGGAACTTCTTATCATTGACTGAAGCTCCCTCAGGATACTCTTGGGCTTCGAGATATCTTTTGACTTCGTGGAACCAAGGTGTGTCCACTACTTCTTCAGTATCAATCTCATGACAATATGCTGGCTCGTCCATCTTTTCAATAGTGATATGGGGAGCTTCATTATCCCACTTGACTTTGAACATGGATGACATTGTAGCTACCGCGCCCGCTAGTTGATTTTCCTCTCGTGGAAAATGCTCAAAGGTGATGTCTCCAAAGTATGGAATCAATGTCAACACATGCTCTTTTTAAGGGATAAGATTAGGATGCTTCGTATCCCATTCTCCTTTGATTTGACTGATTACTAAAGTCGAGTCTCCAAATACACTCAAGAATTTGATCCTCAATTTGATATCGGCTTTGAGACCCATGATACAAGCTTTATACTCAGCCATATTGTTGGTGCAATTGAAACATAATTTGGCAGTGAAAGGAGTATGACAGCCTTCCAGAGAGATAATTACGACGCTGATGCCATTGCCAAGGGCGTTGGAAGCTCCATCAAAAACCATATTCCATCGGGATCCTTTTTCAGGTCCTTCATCCGGTCCAGGTTCTTCACAATCAATCACTAACATAATGTTCTCATTCGGGAACTCAAAATTCATTGATTGGTAGTCATCCAAAGCCTATTGAGATAAATGATCAGCTAATACACTTCCCTTAATTGCTTTCTGGGTTGTATACTGAATGTTGTATTCGGTCAGGATCATCTGCCATCTCGCTATTCTTTCAGAGAGAGCAGGCTTCTCAAAGATGTACTTGATTGGATCCATTTTAGATATCAACAAGGTAGTGTGAGTCAACATATACTGTCTTAGTCGGCGAGCAGCCCATGCCAAAGCGTAACAAGTTTTCTCGAGCAGTGAGTATCTTGTTTCACAGTCGGTAAATTTTTTGCTAAGGTAGTGTATTGCATGCTCTTTTCAACCAGACTCGTCATGCTGCCCCAGCACACGCCCCATTGATTTCTCTAACACTGTTAAGTATATGATTAAAGGTCTTCCTTCGATTGGAGGAATTAAAATTGGGTATCTTAAAGGTATTCTTTGATTTTGTCAAAGGAATTCTGGCAATTTTCATTCCACTTCACTGCTTTATCTTTCTTCAGTAATTTGAAGATTGACTCACAAGTAGCGGTCAAATGTGAAATGAATCTGGCAATGTAGTTCAGACGTCCCAAGAATCTCCTAACTTCCTTCTCAGTGCAAGGAGTCAACATTTCTTGTATAGCTTTGACCTTTGCAGGGTCTACCTCAATACCTTTGCCGCTGATAACGAAGCCTAAGAGCTTACCAAATCTTACTCCAAAGGTGCACTTATTAGGGTTCAACCTCAGTTTATATTTCTTCAACCTTTCAAAAAGCTTCTGTAGGTGATCAAGGTGCTCCTCTTCAGTCTGAGACCTAGCTATCATATCATCAACATAGACCTCTATCTCGTGATGGATCATATTGTGAAATAAAGCTACCATGGCGCACTGATAGGTTACCCCGACATTCTTTAACCCAAATGGCATAACTTTGTAACAGAAAGTGCCCCACTGTGTGACGAAGGTCGTTTTCTCCATGTCTACGGGTGCCCTTTTGATCTGATTGTACCCAGTGAAGCCATCTTTGGGGCTTGCCCTGTTCAGATCTCTGTATTCCATGCACATACGTACCTTACAGTCCTTCTTAGGTACTGGAACGAAATTAGCAGCCCATTATGGATAAGATGTGACATCTAAGAAACCATCATTGAATTGTTTCATGACTTCAGCCTTTATCTTTTATGACATCTCAGGCCGCATGCGTTGAACCTTCTGTTTCACTAGAGGGCAATCCTCTTTTGTCGACAGGCGATGAACCATGATATCAGTGTCAAGTCCCGGCATGTCTTTGTACGACCAGGCAAAAACCTCACCATAGTCATGTAACATCTGAATTAACCGTTCGTTGACACTATACTCCAGATCGGCGCCTATCTTAACTTCTTTCTTATCCTCTTCAGTACCCAAGTTAACTATCTCAACTGGTTCTTCATGAGGTTGTATTTCCCTTTCCTCCTGTTGTAACAGTCTGGCAAGTTCCCCTGGTACTTCACAATCTTCCTCACCTTCGTCCTCGACTTGGTAGATCATATTTTTAAAGTCATAACTAGAAATAGAAGAACCGTTATCAATGGTATCCAGAGTGGATGTGGATCTACAGTTTGATATGTGGGGTTGTGTAAGACCATAGCTGTATATTTTTTGATAAAGTAAAGAGGCAGAAAAGAAAAACAATGAGCGTAAAATTTGTATGCGAAACTTCCGATGTTTTATTGATGACATATGAAAATGAAGTAATGACCCTCACAAATAGACCATTGTTCGTCGGGTAAGACACAAGACTTTAATGTTTCAATTGTTCAAATATTACATATCCTCAAAACAAAAAAGACAAATTACTCTTGAATAAAAGTAATGGGCACAAAAATCTTTAGCCTCCTAACTGTTGAGTCCACCGCTGATGGTCGGGAAGATGCACTTGTCTAGGTCATAATTACTATCACTGTCTTCCAAGGCATTGACTCCATGGTTGCTATTCCGTAAAGGTGGTCCCCTGACGCGAGAACAACGAACAACTCTTTGGGCTCCTGAAGTGAAACGCAAACCAAATTTGTCAGATTTATAAGGAATATCCAGAAGTTGGCCCCAAATTCTACACCCACCTTTTTCGAATACTGCCTTGGAATCCTTCAGAGAAGCCATCTTTAGAGGAGGCCTAGTAGTCTTAGGAACACTGGCAGTGGTTTTGGTTGCTGCAACGGTCTGTGGAACCTCCTCAAAGTTCTGACATGGAGTCTCAATGAACTCGCCGTCCATTTCGACGTACTTGAAAGAGTTCATGTGGATAACCATGTTTCTCTCTTCCCCATGAACTGTGATAATCTTCCCATTGACTGGGTACTTCAGCATCTGATGTAGGGTGGAAGTCACATCACCTGCCCCATGGATCCAAGGTCGACCCAATAAACACGAGTAAGACGGGCGGATGTCCATCACATAGAAAGTGGATTTAAAAGTCCGAGTACCAAATTTGATAGGGATGTCCACCTCCCCGTGCACCATTCTTATAGAACCGTCGAAGGCCCTCACCACAATGTTACTGGTCTTTAGCGTGAGTCCTTCACAATCTAACATGTCAATAGCATTCTTGGGTAAGACATTTAGTGACGAACCTGTATCCACTAGAACATTGGCTAATGTAGTGCCCCTGTACTCAATGGAGACATGCGGGTCAGAAGAATGAGGATCAAAATGGTGTTTGTTGAACTGTAATGTTGTGGGTCAAAAGAATTAGGATCAAAATGGTATCCGTGTCTGGAATGCATTTGAACTGTATCTAGAGACTGAGTTTGTATGAGCAAAATAATGGCTTCCTTGTCTGGGGCGTATCTGAGCTGTAACTGTATTTGAATGTTGAATGAATATCAGAATGACTGCCGTGTCTGGAGTGTATCTGTATTGTATCCGGGTAACAGAGAAATATCTGTGTATGGAGCAACTATGTGCTGGGGATAAACTCTGAATGAGTGACAGAATGGCAACCGCGTCTGGAGCGTATTTGGACTGTATCTGAAGTTGAGATCTGTATGAGTAGCAGAATGACTTCCGTGTTTGGAGTGTATTTGAAACTGTAACTGGGATCTGAGTGAATGACAGAATGACTTCCGTGGCAACTACACTGAGGGAATCAAACTGTTGATGTAAGGGTCAGAATGGTATCCGTGTATGGAATGCATTTGAACTTTAGGTTGATAATTGAATCTGAATGAGAGATAGAATGGCTTCCGTGTCTGGAGCGTATCTAGTCAGTATCGGATTGCTGAAGTCTGAATGAGTAGTAGAATGACCGCCGTGTTTTGGGTGTATCTGTACAGTGTTTGACTTGAAATTCTGAATGAGTAATGGAATGACCGCCGTGTTTGGGGTATATCCGTACTGTATCTGAATATTTGTTAATGATAGACTTTGGATCTTATCCTGAAAAGGATAAAATGTTAGCTAAACACAAAGTTATGTTGCATGATATGTATGATGCAATGAATTGTGTTTCATCAATGTTTATGATATATGAATGTAATGGTTATGCATGTAAGTCGAGTAGCCGTCTTGCCGAGGAAGATAAATCCTGGTAGCTGGAGATAACAGAATCTTTGATTGTTGTCGGGGAAAATAAATCCATGACCAAAGCTGGGGATTCCAAAAATCTTTGATTACTGAAGATGAGAAATCCTTGTTGACTGCTGACTGCTCGGGGAATAAGGAAAACTTTGGAAATCTCTACTGGGAAGTCAAAACCTAGGAGACTCTTGCTGGAGAAATGAGACTGAGAATTTTCCATCTGCTGGGGAAGCATCTTTGTGGGGAGAATGTTCATTATTCTGGTTCCGCTGGGGATAGGATTTTCAGGGTTTTTAGGCTCCACTGGGAATCTTGACACTTGACTCTGAGGAGAATTGAGTTTTAGAATGCACTGGCTCTGCTAAGGATCTTGAAGCTTAACTCCGCTGGGGAAATATACTCCAAATTTAGCCTTGTTGAGGATCTGAATGATGTATCGCAGGGGATTTCTTCTGAAATGGCATAAAGATATCTTCCTATTCCTTCCACCTATCAGTAACTATCCTTTCTCAATTTCGTTTTATTTGTAAGCAGTGATTATGTTCAAATGCATATGCCTATTTAACAAAACATTGAACGTTTTCAAATAAAACATAAGTGTAAAAAGAAAAGAAAGGCAAGCAAATTTCTGCACTTGGAAGTGTATTTGTATTAACTTTTGTGAGTATCTTTGTACAAAGGAGACAGACATCCCAGTAAGAGAATGTTGTCGTAAAAATTGAAAAATTTCATACAAAAGAAAGATGGCTATGTGTAACAATTCCATGGGATTCCCATTCTGTTATGGCCTTCACAACTCTGAATATCTTGTCCATTCGTTGCTTTGTCCGTCGATGACTAAGTTGATCAGAAGCTCGGAGCTTGTTGATGAAGAGATTGTTCTTGAAGTGATCCGATGAGACACAGTCATACGCTTTAATTCCCTAACTTTTGCCTGAATCGCCCTTTCGGGTTTTCGATCCACCGGGAAACCCTTTTTTGCCCAAGTCGCCCTTTCGGGTTTTCAACTTGCTGGGTGTACAGTTTTTTTTTTGTTTTATCCCTAATTTTTACCTGAACCGCCCTTTCGGGTTTTCGGTTCACCAGGATGCCCATTCTTGCCCAAGTCGCCCTTTCGAGTTTTCGACTTGTCGGGTTATTTCATGCGTAGTATCTTTTGACTATGTCCGCGTTTGCAGGATGTGGCAAGTCATCACCGTCCATGGTGGTCAGAATCATTGCCCCACCATAAAAGATACTCTTGATCACAAATGGTCCTTCGTAAGTAGGAGTCCATTTTCCCCTGGGATCACTTTGCGGTAAGATGATCCGCTTGATTACAAGATCTCCGACTTGATATACTTGGCGCTTGACTTTCTTGTTGAAAGCCTTGATCATGCGTTTTTGATATGCCTGACCATGACAAACAAAAGTGAGTCGTTTCTCGTCGATCAAATTGAGTTGATCAAGCCGAGTCTGAATCCAATCATCTTCACTCAAACCAGCGTCTTTCATAATCCTTAAAGAAGGAATCTGAACTTCCATAGGTAGGACAGCTTCCATGCCATACACCAAAGAGAATGGGGTTGCCCCTGTTGAAGTACGTGCCATGGTACGATATCCGTGCAGAGCAAACGGTAACATCTCATGCCAGTCTTTGTAGGTAACTGTCATTTTTTGAATGATCTTCTTGATATTTTTGTTCGTGGCTTCAACATCACCGTTCATCTTCGACCGATAGGGAGATGAATTGTGATGATAAATCTTGAACTATTCGCATAGAGCGGTGATCATAGTATTGTTCAAATTTGTACCGTTGTCTGTGATGATCCTGTCAGGGACACCATACCAGCATATGAGGTTCTGCTTGATGAAGCAGGCAACCACATTCTTTGTAACAGAGGAAAAGGAAGCTGCTTCGACCTACTTGGTAAAATGATCAATAGCGACCAAGATGAAGCGATGTCCATTGGACGCTGTTGGCTTGATCTCTCCAATAATGCCAATGCCCCACATTGCGAATGGCCAAGGAGCTGTCAGAACGTTGAGAGGAACAGGAGGAATATGTACCTTGTCAGTGTAGACTTGGCATTTGTGGAAAGTACGGGAATGTTGATGACAATCAGCTTCCATGGTAGACCAATAGTAGCCTGCCCTCAGAATCTTCTTAGCCATCGTATGTTCGCTCAAATGGGTGCCGAATGTGCCGCTGTGTATCTCAGTCATGATCAAATCTGCTTCAGCTTTGTCTATACATCGAAGTAAAACACAATCATGGCTGCGTTTATAAAGGATGCCATTGCTTAGGAAGAACTTGGCAGCAAATCTCCTTAAGAACTTTTTGTCATTGACGGAAGCTCCTTCGGGATATTCTCTAGTCTGGAGATACCTTTTGATTTCATGAAACCAGGGTTGTTCCACTACCTCTTCGGTATTAATCTGATGGAAGTGCGCAGGTTCGTCCATTCGCTTGATGGTAATTTGGGGAGCCTCGTTATCCCAGTTGAGTTTAAACATGGAAGACATTGTAGCCAGAGCATCTGCTAGCTGATTCTCTTCTCGCGGGAAATGCTCGAAAGTAATCTGCTCGAAATGAGGCAACAAAGTCAGGACATGTTCTTTGTATGGGATAAGATTAGGATGTTTGGTGTCCCACTCTCCTTTGACTTGACTGATAACCAAAGTCGAGTCCCCAAATACGACCAAAGATTTGATTCCTAAGTCTATAGCAGCCTTGAGACCAAAGATGCAAGCTTCATATTCGGCCATGTTGTTGGTACAGCTGAAACAAAGTCGGGCAGTGAAAGGCGTATGGCAACCTTCTGGGGAAATGAGTACCGCGCCGATACTGTTGCCAAGTGCATTTGAAGCACCATCAAAGTACAGGGTCCATCAGGATCCTTGTTCAGGTCTGTCATACGGTCCGTTACTTTCAATGTTGTCCAATGTCATGATGTCCTCGTCACGGAAGTCGAATCTCATAGATTGATCATCTTCGATGGCTTGATGAGCTAGATGGTCAGCTAGTACACTCCCTTTTATAGCTTTTTGAGTAGTATATTGGATGTCATACTCAGTCAGGATCATCTGCCATCTAGCGATTCTTCCAGATAAAGCAGGCTTCTCGAAGATATATTTGATCGGATCCATCTTGGAAATCAGCAAAGTGGTATGAGTCAACATATACTGCCTTAGTCGGCGAGCAGCCCATACCAAAGCGCAACAAGTTTTCTCGAGCAGTGAGTAGCGAGTCTCACAGTCGGTAAAATTTTTGCTAAGGTAATAAATGGCATGCTCTTTTCGACCAGAGTCGTCATGTTGGCCCAACACGCACCCTATTGAGTTATCCAAAACAGTCAGATACATGATCAGCGGCCTTCCTTCGACGGGTGGCATCAGGATAGGAGGTTCTAGTAAGTATTCCTTGATTTTGTCAAAAGCAACTTGACAATCGTTGTTCCATTCAACTACCTGATCTTTCTTCAACAGTTTGAAAATTGGCTCACAGGTAGACGTCAAGTGAGAGATGAACCTGGCGATATAGTTCAAGCGTCCCAAGAATCCTCTAACCTCCTTTTCAGTACGGGGAGCAGGCATTTCTTGTATAGCCTTTACTTTAGAAGGATCAACCTCAATACCCTTGTTGCTAACAATAAATCCCAGAAGTTTACCAGACCTAACTCCAAAAGTGCATTTGCTTGGGTTCAGTCTGAGCTTGTACTCCTTCAACCTGGCAAACAACTTTTGCAAGTGTTCAAGGTGTTCTTCTTCTGTTTGTGATCGAGCTATCATGTCGTCTACGTACACTTCGATCTCATGATGTATCATATCATGAAACAAAGCTACCATGGCGCGCTGATAGGTTGCCCCTGCGTTCTTCAGTCCGAACGGCATCACTTTGTAGCAGAAGGTACCCCATTGTGTAACAAAGGTTGTTTTCTCCATGTCCTCGGGGGCCATTTTAATCTGGTTGTAGCCCGAGAATCTGTCCATGAAAGAAAATACTTTGTGCTGAGCTGTGTTGTCAACCAAAATATCGATATGTGGCAGCGGGAAATCATCTTTAGGGCTAGCCCTGTTCAAATCCCGATAATCTACACACATTCTGACCTTGCCGTCCTTTTTGGATACGGGCACAATGTTAGCAACCCATTGTGGATAGGTTGTAACAGCCAGAAAGCCGGCGTTGAACTGCTTCATTACTTCAGCCTTAATCTTTTCAGACATGTCCGGCCTTATTCGGCGAACCTTTTGCTTGATCGGTGGACAGTCTTCTCTTGTAGGGAGACGGTGAACCACGATATCTGTGTCTAACCCTGGCATGTATTCATAAGACCAAGCGAAGATTTCAACGTATTCATTCAACAACTGTATTAAGCGTTCCTTGACACTCGTCTCCAAGTTGGCACCCACTTTTACCTCTTTCCTGTCCTCCTCTGTCCCTAAGTTAATGATTTCTAACAACTCTTCATGAGGCAGAATAGCCCTCTCTTCTTGTTGTAGAAGTCTGGCTAACTCTCCCGGCACTTCACAATCTTCGTCAACTTCGTACTCAGCGTGATTGACCAAATCTTCAGAGTTATCGAAGGCTGAAACAGAATAGTCACCCATGGAATCCGGAGTGGATGGGTACCTGCATTTGTGAGTATGGGTGTGTGTAAGGGATAGCCATCCTTAAATAAACAAAATGCAAAAGGAAAGAAAAATGAACACAACAGTTTATAGATGAAAAACATCCAATGATTCATTAAAACATGACATATGATTATGAAGGAAATCAAACCCTTACAAATGGACCTACATGCCCCGGGCAAGGCATGAGGTGAAAATAGTGTGCGAATTGTTTTAGTTATTACAGACCATAAAAATGGGAAATTGTTCAAAGATAAAATTACTGGTTGATAAAGGTGATAGGAACGAAATCCTTTGCTTCCCAATTTCTCAAACCCCCTTCGACAGTCGGAAAGATCCAGTCTTCAAAGTGGCTCTCCTCATCTTCATCTTCTACAGCATTGATCCCGTGGTGAGAAATCTTGACAGGTGTTCTTCCAATCTTAGAACGACGCATAGCCTTTTGTCCTACAGCAGTAAACCCTAAACCAAACTTGTCCGTCTTATGGGGAAAGTCAGGCAACTGTCCCCATACTGTGCTCTTCCCCTCCTTAATCCTAACCTCTGCGTCTTTGAGAGATGCCATTCTAGCCACCTGCTTGGGAATGATAGGTACCTCAACCGCTATCTTCGCAACTGCTACCTCGGGAGAAACTTCCTCAAAATGTTAAAAAGGCGTTTCGATGAACTCGCCATCTAATTCCACATATCGAAATGAATTGAGATGACTAATCATGTATTCTTCTTCGCCATGCACATTTATGATTTTACCCTTAACAGGATACTTCAGCATCTGGTGCAAAGAGGAGGTAACTGCCCAGGCATAATGGATCCAAGGTCTTCCTAGCAAACATGAGTATGAAGGACGGATGTCCATCACGTAGAAGGTGGAGTTGAACACTTCGGTGCCTACCTTGATAGGAATATCAACCTCTCTATGAACCATTCTTTTGAAACCATCGAAAGCCCTGACGACGATGTTACTAGGTTTGAGGGTCAAACCCTCGCAATCCAAACGGTCTAAAGCTTTCTTTGGCAGCACATTCAGGGAAGAACCAGTATCAACCAAGACATGGGCGAGGGTGGTCACTTGGCATTCAACTGAAACATGTAACACATCATTGTGTTTCCTTCCTTTGGGAGTTAAGTCAGCGTCAGAAAAGCCCAGGCCATTGTCAGCAGTAAGACTGGCCACACAATTTTGGAATTAGTCAGCCGAGGTCTCTTGGGGAACATGTGCCATCTTCAAGAATTTAATTAGGGCCTTGGCATGGGCCTCTTAATAGAGCAAGAGGGATAACATTGAAATCTTAGAAGGGGTTTTCCCTAATTGTTCCACAACGTCGTAGTCACTTTTTCTGATTATTTTCAGGATTTCATCCATCTCCTTCTGAGTGGTTTCGGGGATAACCACAGCATGAGCCTTCGTCCTGACAGGCATTTCCAGTATCCCCTTACCTCTGTTGGTGTTATCAGCGGATGGTCTTTCTTCATGAGTGTTTAACTCTTCAATCACTGGGCCTTGCACCGAGGGTCCAACGAGTGCAGAAGCTTTTAAGGGTCCGAAGACTGCTCGGGGAGGAGCAATCTCCGGAGAAAAGATCCGGCCACTGCGGGTGATCTTGCTTGTACCCGCGATGTTCCCTATATCAGGGTCTTCTTCAAAGGTTTCTTGGACTGTTTCGATTTGTTTGATGCCGTGGTGGAATATTTCTCCCCCATAGTTCCACGGTATCATTTTGCTTGATTGGTATGGGACAGGTCCCGGTATGGTGATCTTTAGAGGTACACATTCAGAGTTGGGTGTAATCCTGACAGGCCTTTTGCAAGCCTTGGGAGGATTTTCGGAAATGGTTATGATAGCAATATCGTTGGTTGAAGTATCACAAGTATCAGGAGTAATCGTATTGAAAGTGTTAACAGGGGTTTTCTAGAAAAGTATTTCTTGAGTATCCATCAGGCGTTGGACACCCGACTTCAACATTGGACAATCATCTTGAATGTTCAAACAAAAATAGCAGTCTTCATCACAACCATGAAAGATCCCGACTTTCAACAAATTTTCTTTAACCACAAATAATGGAGTCAACAGATCGGCAATATCAGTAACATGGAGGTTTTCCAAAACAACATGCATATTGTGGCCGTGCTTGGGCATCGGTGCGGATATAACATTGGGCTTTTCAGGAGCATCAAATTCAACCTCTTTGGCGTCAATTAAATCCTGAATTTTGTTCTTGAGTGCCCGGTAATTATTGGTATCGTGCCCAATACTGTCGGAATGGTAAGCACACTTGGCTTTTGAGTTGTATGATGGAGAGGTGGTATTTACATTCTTTGGCGCCTCTTTTAAATTAGCAAGGTTCAACTTTATGAGATGTGGAAGGATTTGAGCAGGGGTCATGTTTACTGGGGTAAACTGCCGTGGCGGCCTTTGCTGATAAGTTCTGGGCTAATCATTCCTCGGTTGGCTGTTTCTAAGCTGGTCTGATGTGGACTTCTGTATTAATACGGCCCCTACTGTTGGCCGACGTTCCTCTCTTTCCCGATTTTTCTGGGTGTATACAGCAGATGCTTCTTTCTTGGCCGAGAAAGGTTTTATAGCAGTTGTGGATGCGAAAGCATCCTTTTGAATCTTTCCATTTTTGATACCGGCTTCCACCCTCTCGCCGGTCAAAATCACTTCGGTAAATCCCGCAGAAGAGCTTCCGATTAGATGGTTGAAGAAGGGGCCAGACAGGGTCCCCAAAAACATGTCAACTAATTCCCTATCTGATAGTGGTGGCTGTACCCTTCCAACCAGGTCACGCCACTTCTGGGCGTACTCCTTAAACCCTTCATTTGAAGCCATCCCCATACTCTGTAGCTGAGTACGGGTAGGCGCCAAATCAGCATTGTACTGATACTGACGATAGAAAGCAGCTTCCAAGTCTTCCCAATTATGGACCTCTGATCTCTCGAGCTGATAAAACCAATCTAACTGAGTGCCAGACAAGCTGTCTTGGAAAAAGTGCACCCAGAGGTCTTTGTCGGATGAATATGGCTGGATCTTTCTAACATACGACCTCAAGTGCATCTTAGGGTAAGACAGACCGTCGTACTTGGCGAATGTTGGTACCTTGAACTTAGGAGGGATAACAATCCCAGCTCCTCAAAATCCAATCCGGGCACCCTCTGCAACTCCATAGCTGACAACCTGTCTTCAAGGTTCTTATACTTGTCATCCGCTAGTGGATACTGTTGTTCTGAATAGTCTTCGTCTGCTTCCTCTTCCTCCTCTTCTACTTCAGATTCAGAAGGTACAGTAACTCCTTTCCCCTTTCCAATCCCTTCGTCAGATGTTTAAGGAAACTCAAGATTCCTTCTGGCATCGCCCTCAAATCTTCTTCCGAAAGTAGCTACCCCCGGTCTCTTTTTCTTTTTCTTCTCTTTATTCTTCTCTAGCAGAACTTTGAGATCCTCTTGACCCTTTGCCAAGGTCATGAGGAGTTGCTGAAATTTTGAATTTTGTGCCTGTAGGTCCTTCACTGTTTGCTCCAAATCCATCTTGCTGAAATAAACAGCAGAAAGATAAGGAAACCTGGCTTGAAGACCTGCTTATGCATATGATGAATGATATGTTATTCATGTAATGCATTCAAGGGTTCAAAAATTCAAATTTGTTGCAAACAAAAAGAACGCACGTCATATTAAGAAGAAATTTGTTAGTACATAAATGCCCCATGGGCGAAATATTAAAAAATTCTTAATGTAAAAAGACATTGCGCATCATCTTTGGTGCGATGTAGGTGTTGAGAGTTTCCTCCTCGTGAAGTCGGCGGGTGAGCTCTAAAACCTTCTTCTCACTGGCATAGAAGCTGGCTTCAAAAGTATCCCGTTCTTCTTTGAGTTGGATCCAACTCTTTTGCATTTCTTCCCATGATGTTGGCATGTCAGGATGTAGGATGGTGTATGGAACCTCTCCTTCCTTAACAGGCTCTTTAATCAAGGGGAGAATGTGAGGATATGGCATCATAAGATTCTGGGAGCGGGTTCGTACCCACTTGAGGTAAGGCTCAAGAGGGATGAAATTCTTGTGCCCCAGTGTCTTACTATCCACCTTGTTAGGCATCCTCCAAGCTCTGATGAACCTTTGTCGAAGTCCCTGCGCATCATTGTCGAAGTCAAAAACTAAGTCAGGAATCATCATGTCATGAGGGCCATCCCTCCGGGCATATCCAAATTGTCTCAAAGCTAGACAGGGGTTGTAGGTAATGCCTCCCCTAATACCAAGTAATGGGACATTAGGGAATTCACCGCAACGATCAATGATGATGACATTTTCTCTGGACCGAGAACACCAATGTACATCAGAATGTGTGAGGGTCATCAATCGTTGTGACCACCTTAAACCCTGTTCATTCTTCAAAACTGATTGTGGAAGGTGAGAAATAAACCACCTTGCCAGGAGAGGAGTACATTACATGAGAACACCTCTTTTCCTCATTGTTCGTGTGTAAAATGAGTGTAGGATGTCCCCAAGCAATGTAGGTATGGGATTCCTGGTAATGAAAATCTTGACAACATCCACATCTATGAGTTGGTCAGGGTTTGGGAACAAGACCAACCCATAAATAAGGAGTGCCACAATTTCTTCAAAGGCTTGTAGATCAAGAGAATTCCAGCAGTCTTGGGCCTTCTCAAACAAAAACTTTACCAAGAAGCCCTTGACACCACTTCTGGTTTCCCAATGTCCCTTGATGTCAGATGGTTGCAAGTTTAGTGCTTGAGCAACATCTTTAGGTTTTGGTTCTTTTTCCGTACCGTTGTAGGGTAGTTGATTAAGAATAGGAATTCTTAGGAGTTGAGAAAATTCCTCCAAAGTAGGAACCAATTGGTAATCAGGGAATGTGAAACAGTGGTGTAGGGGGTCAAAGAACTGGAAGAGAACTTTCACCATGTCTTCTTCAATGCTGGTGTTGACTAAGTTGAGGAGTCTACCATGTCTTTCACTGAAGAGAGAATTCTCTGGAATCCTGGAAGTAAGCTCCTTGAGTTGAGGAGGGATTCTCACAAGGTTGACTTGAATTGTTTTCCTGCGAAGAGATTCCATGACCTACAAAACAAGAACAAAGATGAAGATCCAAACCCTTGAAATGGTTAGTGGATGCACATGATGCTTTATGATGTTCATGATGTATGCACAAACACATGTACAAGCAAGTCACACAGAACCCTAGTTTCAGGCTTGCATGAGGTTTCATAGGTTAGTACCCTCTTGAGTTTAGTTGGCTCAAAAATCTGTCCTATAAATAGTAACCGGGTTCTAAGGAGCTCAATATCATTGGATTGTTTTCTATGTTCATTGTTTTAGTTTAGCCACTTAACTAGCGACCAAAATATTCCAAGAAAACAACCCTCAAAGAGTGTAGTATCAAGTATCTACATACTTCGGACTGCACCAAAGCCGGTCATCTCACTACCCCTAATGAAAAGGCCAAGATGGTCAAGTAAGGTTCTAGTTCATTAGTGCTTAATGACATCACTCAGCGGCCCCGTATTCTCTTTGATTGACTCAAAGGCTACCGATACTCACAAATATGTCGCACTAACATAGCTATTGCTTCAACCGTGTCGGTATACCCCGCACAGTTTCCACAAGGTATTGCTATCTATGAATGTTTCCCAAATCCGGTGGAGGATTTCAAGCCCAAACAAGAGAACCAAAATGTAAAGCAATCAAAGCAAACAATAATCATGCAAAGGGTGATCTAAGCCCTAAGGTTACTCCACTTTTATAAGATGTCCCCAGCAGAGTCGCCAGTTCTGTGATACGGTGGGAGAACTGACTTGGGATTTTGCGTTTGTGTTTGCAAATGTTTCGGTTTAGCAAGAGTCACCGCCGACTTTTTATTTTATCCTAAGGAAAGGTCAAAAAGCATAGGAAAGACCTTTGAGATGTTTTCTTGGGTTCGAGGAGTAGATTATAGAAAGGGAAGGTATTAGTACCCTTTCTATCCATGGTTATCCATGGGCTCTTAGCTACTTGCTTAGATCACTTGCTTTGATTTTCAATTGTTTGAAATGGTGCTTTGTGTGTGATTTTGGAAAATGTTTTTGAAAAGAGGCCATCGTTGTGACAATCTTTGTAATGATTCTTGTTCGAATGTATACAAAGGTGTTTTTGTCTTTTGAAAAGGTTTTCACTGTTTGAAAGTAGGGTTTTGAATTTATGGAGTGTGTTTTGAAAAGTAGCAAGGATGTTTTTGAAAGCTTGATCAAGTAGCTAAGAGCTATCTACCCTATTTTACTCAAAGATCTTTCTTATGTTTTTAACCCTTTTAACAGTGTTGTTTCACCATTGTATTTGGTGAACAAACCTTGTGTTAGGATGTTAACGGGACAGGCGCGGGTCATCGTATGGACCATGATAGCAATAGTGTCAAGTATCTTTGGCAATTTTCTTGAGGGACTTGATCATTTTTGTTTAGGCAACTCAGATAGCGTCATCGAGGGACTATGATCTTTTTGTATGTTTTTGTTTTGCCAAAGTACTTGACATGTGTTGTACCCCAAAATTTGCCCTCTCCTTCTTCAGGAAATCATCTTGGATTCACAGAATCCCTCTGAAACAAATCCAAGTCCTGAATTGTCCTCTTTTGCCCAAGCAAACCATTGACAGGAGAAAAATGATCACACAAGCCCTAAAGGCAACATTTTATCTTGAGAAAAATTAAATTCTAAGCATTTGGAATTTTTCTCTAAAAATGAGTGTTTAAGAAGAAATCAGCGCTTCAGAACTTCTGGACCAAACTCCAGATAGAAACGGTCAGAAGTTGCAAGCTTGGCTCAACGCAGTCAGAAGTTGGCTCTTCAGCAGCTACATCAGCTCAGTCAGAAGTTGCAAACGCGGTTCAACACGTAAGCCTCAGACAGAACATGACTCTTTCAGCAGTTATGCAAGTTCAACCAGAGTTTGCTAAAGGAATGCAAAGGAAATAAGGAAATCTGAAGGCTCCTACAGAACATGCTGAAATCAGAAGATGAAAAGGCCAAAAGAGTGGGTGTTACACTGATACAGAATCTCTAAGCCCAGGATTTCCAGAAGCAAATCCAAGGAACGTGTCAGAAAATCAGGAGAATCCCCAGAATTTGCTAAGACAACATGAGGTCAAGACCAGAGCATGGTTTACGTTGTTCTGGGTAAAACAAAACTGCTGGTTCAAAGTTTTGTTTCTACTACCAGAATATTGGTGTTGATGAGTCTCATCACCATTTAATGCTCATTAATGCTCCTAACCACTCCTGAACATTCACCCAAGTAGTCCCTTCACGTGTGGCTTGGTAAACGCCTTTATGCAGGTTCTGGCCTGGGTCTACACGCCACCGCCCACCTAAGAGGTCACTTCACCCCAATACACGCCTGCTGCTCCAGCCTAGGCTGAAAGGCTATCTGTTATCACAACTTCCCAGGAATTTCTTTCAAAGAACAACTCAACCTCTGTTGGCGCCTTCAATGTTCAAGAAATCCACAAGAGCTTGGCCTATAAATAGAGAACCATTGTCCACTGAAAAAGGGCGTCCAAATAAACAAAAAATTGCTAGAAGAGAAACAGAAATCTTTAGCAAGAAAGTGTTGTGAAACTCTGCCAAAATCTCTAGTGTTTTATAACTTTGAATTTCTTACCTTCAAACTTCATCAAATACCCAGTTTTCTTTGTGACTAAAGAACACCCTTTTCAACTTCTGATCATATATACGCATATACCTTCATCTACCCTTTTCAAAGAAGAACCTGTCCAGAATACCATCAGAGCCAAAAGCTAGCTCTCATCTACAAACTTTTCCAACAGCCAGGTAAGCACCTGCTGACCTTCATCACGCTGCTAAGCGTCATCAGCTTTGCATGCTCAAACAAACATAATGTAAATATCATATTGCTGCTGTTTGTGTTCTGAGGATCTTCATACCTCAGAACGTTTACCTTAGAACATTTACCTCAGAATGTTTTGGAGCCAACATAGAGCCTTCCTGTGACCTTGTTGGTTCTGTCCTCTGAAACACTTTGACATTTACTGGAGCTATTCCAAACATGTTTTCTGTTTTGTCGAATAATAACAAAATTGCAGATGTTCTGATTAGCACAGGGAGAAGCCAAGTGCTGACTTTGACGTTAGCACATCTGAAGCCTGTTTTGCTGTCAATAATATCAGAACTTCTGAGAATTATTGTATTTCCAGCAGGAACAGAACTTCTGATTTCCCCACTAACAAACTTCTGTCTTGCAGCGCAGGGAGGTCAGAACTTCTGATCTTCCCACTAACAGGTTTCTGTTTTACAGGTGCCAGAGTCAGAAGTTCTGACTCATACAGTTTAACCAAAAGGTTAATCATCTGGCAGCGGGTCTGAGTCAGAACTTCTGATGACCTCTCATCAGCGCGCTGGCTCCCTCCCTCTTTCTCTCTATCTTGTTTTTTGGCTATTTTCTTTTTTGTCTATTTTTCTCGTTGAACCACCCCATGTACAAATGTGTATCCCCACTCCCTAATTGTTGTAATAACGTAGGATTTTATATTTCCGCTTTTTATTGCTAGTAATTAGGATGTGTATGGCAAGATAAAATCAATGAAATAGAAAATCCTAATTCAAAGATAAACTCTTGTATGCAATAAAACACACTTTCACACTAACACCCCTAGGGTTACATCCACTTGTTGCCTTCAAAAATAGGCCATGTTACGCATGCAAAGTATCTTGGTAAAACAAACAAAATCAAAAGATCATAGTCCCTCGATGACGCTTTCGAAAGTTGCCTTACAAAAAAAAATGATCTTAGTCCCTCAAAATAAAGACTAAGATACTTTGCAACATTGCTATCATGGTCTATACGATGACCCGCGCCCGTCCCGTTTACATCCTAACACAAGGTTGTTCACCAAATGCAATGGTGAAACAACACTGTTAAAAGGGTTAAAAAACATAAGAAAGATCTTTGAGTAAAATAGGGTAGACAACTCTTAGTTACTTGATCAAAAAGCTTGCAAAACATCCTTGCTAATTTTCAAAATACACTCCATAACACAATTTCAAAACAACTTTCAAAATATTGAAAACCTTTCAAAAAGACAAACACCTTTGTATACATTTAAACAAGAATCATTACAAAGGTTTCCATAATGATGGCCTCTTTTTCAAAACACCTTTCAAAACCACACACGAAGCACCATTTCAAACAATTGAAAAATGCAAAGCAAGTGATCTAAGCAGGTAACTAAGAGCCCATGGATAACCATGGATAGAAAGGGTGCTAATACCTTCCCTTTCTATAATCTAGTCCCCGAACCCAAGAAAACATCTCAAAGGTTTTTCCTGTGCTTTTTAAACCTTTCCTTAGGATAAAATAAAAAGTCGGTGGTGACTCTTTCTAAACCGAAACATGTGCGAATATAAACGCGAAAACCCAAGTCAGTTCTCCCACCGTATCACAGAACTGGCGACTCTGCTGGGGACAATATCTAAAAAGTGGAGTAACCTTAGGGCTTAGATCACCCTTTTGCATGACTAATTGTTTGATTTGATTGCTTTACATCTTGGTCCTCTTGTTTGGGCTTGAAATCCTACACCCGGATTTGGGGAAACATTCATAGATAGCAATACGTTGTGGAAACTGTGCGGGGTATACCGACACGGTTGAAGCAATAGCTATATTAGTGCGACATATTTGTGAGTACCGGTAACCCTTGAGTTCAATCAAGGAGAGTACGGGGCCGCTGAGTGATGTCACTAAGCACTAATGACCTAGAACCTTACTTGACCATCTTGGCCTTTTATTAGGGGTAGTGAGATGACCGGATTTGGTACAGTCCGAAGTTGGTAGATACTCGATACTACACTCATTGAGGGTTGTTTTCTTGGAATATTTTGGTCGCTAGTTAAGTGGCTAAACCAAAACAATGAACATAGAAAACAATTCAATGATATTGAGCTCCTTAGAACTCGGTTACTATTTATAGGACAGGTTTTTAAGCCAACTTCACTCAAGAGGGTACTTACCTATGAAACCTCATGCAAGCCTGACACTAGGGTCTTGTGTGACTTGCTTGTACATATGTTTATGCATGCATCATGAACATCATCAAGCATCATATGCATACACTAACCATTTCAAGGGTTTAGATCTTCATCTTTGTTCTTGTTTTGTAGGTCATGGAAATTCTTCGCAGGAAAACTATCCAAGTCAACCTTGTGAGAATCCCTCCTCAACTCAAGGAACTCACATCCAGAATTCCGGAAAGCTCTCCCTTCAGTGAAAGACAAGGTAGACTGCTCAGCCTAGTCAACACCAGCATTGAAGAGGACATGGTGAAAGTGTTGTTCCAGTTCTTTGACCCTCTTCACCACTGTTTCACATTCCCCGACTACCAATTGGTGCCCACTTTGGAGGAATTTTCTCAACTCCTGAGAATTCCTATTCTTAATCAACTACCCTACAATCGTACGAAAAAAGAACCAAAGCCTGAAGATGTTGCTCAAGCACTACACTTGCAACCGTCAGACATCAAGGGGCATTGGGAAACTAGAAGCAGTGTCAAAGGCTTCTTGGCAAAATTCTTGTTTGAGAAGGCACAAGAGTGTTGGAATTCATTGGATCTACAAGCCTTTGAAGAAATTGTGGCCCTCCTCATTTATGGGTTGGTCTTGTTCCCAAATCCTGACCAGCTTATAGATGTCAACGCCGTCAAGATCTTCTTATCCAAGAATCCCATACCAACATTGCTTGGGGACATCCTCCACTCATTTTACACACGAACAATGAGAAAGAGGGGTGTTCTCATGTGCTGTACTCCTCTCCTTGCAAGGTGGTTTATTTTGCACCTTCCACAATCTGTTTTGAAGAATGACCAAGGCTTAAGGTGGTCACAACGATTGATGACCCTCACACACTCTGATGTACATTGGTGTTCTCGGTCCAGAGAAAATTTCATCATCATTGATCGTTGTGGAGAGTTCCCTAATGTTCTGTTACTTGGCATTAGAGGAGGCATTACCTACAACCCTTGTCTAGCTTTGAGACAATTTGGATATGCACGGAGGGATGACCCTCATGACATGCTGATTCCTGACCTAGTTTTTGACTTCGACAACGATGCGCAAGGACTTCGCCAAAGATTCATCAGAGCTTGGAGGATGCCTAACAAGGTAGATAGCAAGACACTGGGGCACAAGAACTCCATCCCTCTTGAGCCTTATCTCAAATGGGTACGAACCCGAGCCCAGAGTCTAATGATGCCTTACCCTCATATTCTCCCTTTGATTAAAGAGCCTGTTAAGGAAGGAGAGGTTCCCTACACCATCCTATATCCTGACATGCCAACATCATGGGAGGAGATGCAGAGGAGTTGGATCCAACTCAAGGAGGAGAGAAATACTTTTGAAGCCAGCTTCTATGCCAGCGAGAAGAAGGTTTTGGAGCTTACCCGCCGACTCCATGAGGAAGAGACCCTCAACACCTACATCTCACCAAAAAGGATGCGCAACGTCTTTTTACCTTGAGATGTTTTTCGTAATATTTGGCCCATGGGGCATTTATGTACTGACAAATTTTCTTCTTAATATGACATGTGTTCTTTTTGTTTGCAACAATTTTGAATTTCTAAATCCTTGAATGCATTACATGAATAAACATATCATTCATCATATGCATAAGCAGGTCTCCACACCAGGCTTCCTTATCTTTCTGCTGTTTATTTTAGTAAGATGGATCTCGAACAGACGGTCAAAGATTTACAGGCTCAAAACTCACAGTTTCAACATCTCCTAATGACCTTGGCAAAGGGTCAGGAGGATCTAAAAGCACTGCTTGGGAACAAAGAGCAAGAGAAGGTGAAAAAGAAGAAGAAAAGAGTGGGGGTAGCTACCCTGGGAAGAAGGTTTGAGGGTGAAGCCAGAAGGGTTCTTGAATTTCCCTCCGCATCCGAAGAGGAAACCAGTAAAGGAAAAGGGGTTGCGGTACCTTCTGAATCCGAAGCTGAAGAGGAAGAGGTTGAAGAAGATGAAGACTACTCTGAGCAACAATACCTGCCCGCAGACGACAAGTACAAAAACCTAGAGGATAGGCTGGCAGCTATGGAGCTGCAAAGGGTTCCCGGGTTGGATTTCGAAGATTTGGGATTAGTTGCTGGAATTGTGATCCCTCCGAAGTTTAAAGTGCCAATTTTTGCAAGGTATGATGGGCTGTCTTGCCCGAAGATGCACTTAAGGTCGTACGTCCGAAGAATTCAATCCCACACATCCGACAGAAATCTTTGGGTACACTTCTTTCAGGATAGCCTGTCTTGTACTCAGCTAGACTGGTTCTACAAGCTCGAGAGGTCAGAAATACATGGGTGGGAAGACTTGGCAGCTGCCTTTTATCGCCAATACCAATATAACTCTTACTTGGCACCAACCCGTACTCAACCACAGAATATGGGGATGGCCTCAGGTGAGGGATTCAAGTAATATGCTAAAAAATGGCGCGATCTGGCCGGGAGAGTGCAGCCACCTCTTTCTGATAGAGAACTCGTTGATATGTTCCTGGGGACACTATCTGGCCCGTTCTTCAACCATTTGATCGAGAGCTCTTCCATAGGGTTTACTGAACTAATTCTGACTGGCGTACGGGTGGAAGCTAGTATAAAGAATGGGAAGATTCAAAAGGATGCCTCTGCATCTACAACTATTAAGAAATCATTTCCAACAAAGAAGGAAACGACTGTTGTAAACTCTCAGAGAAGAGTGGGAAGAACTGAGCGCCGGCCGACTGTGGGGGCCGTGATGATCCAAAATTCATCGAATGATCAGCCTCGTGGCAATCAGTCCAGACCAAATCAACAACAGTGGGGAGAGCGGCCACAACGGCAGTTCACCCGCATCAATATGACGCCCGCACAAGTTCTTCCACACTTGTTGAAGCTGAATCTCACAAATATCAAAGAAGCGCCGAAAAATGTGAATACAACCTCACCAGCTTACAATCCGAATGCTAAGTGTGCCTACCATTCTGATAGCACCGGACATGACACCAATAATTGTTGGGCGTTAAAGAATAAAATTCAAGACTTGATAGATGCGAAAGAGGTTGAATTCGATGCTCCAGAAAAGCCAAACGTGATATCCGCTCCAATGCCGAAGCATGGTCGAAATGTCCATGCTATCGAAAAAGATCTGTATGTGTCTGATGTTGATGACCTAATGACTCCGCTGTTAACAATCAAGTTAAATCTGTTGAAAGCTGGGATATTCCCAGGATGTAAAGAAGATTGCTACTATTGCTCCTCTCTACCAACCGGCTGTCCATTGCTAAAAAAGGGCATCCAAGGCCTGATGGACAGTCAACAAATTCTGTTTGAAAAGATTCCTGCTATTCCAACCCTTATCGAAGATGTTTCAATAATCACCATTTCCACCAATCTTTCCAAGGCCGTCAAAAAGCCTGTTAAGATTACGTCCTCTACAAAGATTGTTCCCTTGAAAATAACCATGCCTGGGCCTGTCCCCTACAGTTCTGACAAGTCAATATCATGGAATTACGGTGGAGAAATCTACTACCGTAGTGTTAAACAAGTTGAGATAACCAAAGAAAGCTCTGATGAAGAAGATGCCAGCATTGGAAACATTGTCGGTACAAGCAAGATCACCAGAAGTGGGAGAATATTTTCTCCAGAGATTGCCCCCCCAAAGGCAATCTTTGGACCCTCAGCTGCTGCCAAAGTTATTCCTACACTGATAAAACCTTCCGCAAGAACTCCGTTTATTGAAGAAGCTGTTATTCCTGTTGTTGTCCCTCCTACTTCTGCTGATAAGGGGAAAGGGATCCAAGATGAGCTCGTCAGGACAAGGGCTCAACCTTTGATCATCCCTGAAACCTCTAAGAAAGAGATGGAGGAGATTCTGAAGATAATTAAGAAGAGCGATTATGACGTGGTAGAGCAACTGGGGCAAACCCCCTCAAAGATCTCCATGTTAGCATTACTACTTTGTTCAGAGACGCACGCCATTGCATTGATAAAATTTATGAAGACAGCCCATGTGCCCCAGGAAACCTCTGCCGACCAATTCCAAGACTGTGTAGCCAGTCTTACCGCAGACAACGACCTAGGATTCTCTGATGTTGACCTGACCCCAAAAGGAAGAAAGCACAATGACGCTTTTCATGTGTCAGTAGAATGTCAAGGAACTACTCTGGCACATGTTTTGGTCGACACTGGTTCTTCTCTGAACGTGCTGCCTAAGAAGGCTCTCAACCGATTGGATTGTGAAGGTTTAGAGCTAAGACCAAGTAATATCATTGTAAGGGCGTTTGACGGGTCGAAGAGAATGGTACACGGGGAGGTTGACATTCCCATTAAAGTAAGCACAAAAGTGTTCCCCTCAACTTTCTATGTGATGGACATCCGTCCGTCATACTCATGCTTGCTAGGGAGGCCATGGATACATAATGCGGGGGCAGTCACTTCCTCCCTACATCAAATGTTGAAGTACCCTGTCAAAGGAAAAATCATAACCGTGCACGGTGAAGAAGAATATATGATCAGCCACCTAAACTCCTTTCGGTATGTAGAGGTGGAGGGTGAATTCATTGAAACGCCATTCCAGCACTTTGAGGAAGTCTCTCCTGAGGTGGCAGTAGCAAAAACGGTAGCTGAGGTACCAAGGCTGATGGCCAGGATGGCATCTCTAAAAGTCGCAAAGGCTGCGATGAAGGAAGGGAAGAACTCAACATGGGGGCAGTTGCCTGATATTCCTCACAAAACAGACAAATTTGGTTTAGGATTCACTACTGCGGGGCAGAAAGCTATGCGCTACTCAAAGGTTGAAAGAAGACCCATAAAGATTTCTCCTTTTGGAATCAATGCCTTGGAAGGTGAAGACGAAGAGAATAACATTGAAAATTGGATCTTCCCAACCATCGAAGGAGGACTACGCAACTGGGAGGCAAATGACTTTGTCCCCATTACTTTTATTAATCAGTAATCATCTGTCAAACATTTCCTGTGGTCTGTAATAATTACTTTTGAACAATCTGCACGCTACTTTTTCACCTCATGCCTTGCCCGAGGCATGTAGGTCCATTTGTAAGGGTTTTGATTATCTTCATATTCATATGCCATGTTTAATGATTCGTTGGACGTTTTTCATTGATAAACTGCTATGTTCATTTTTTCTTTCCTTTTGCATTTTAGTTTGTTTAAGGATGGCTATCCCTTACACACACCCACGCTCACAAATGCAGGTACCCATCCACTCCGGATTCTATGGGTGACTATTCTGCTATGTCCTTCAATAACTCTGAAGATCTGGTCAATCAGGCTGAGTATGAAGATGACGAAGGTTGTGAAATACCAGGGGAACTAGCTAGACTTCTACAACAAGAAGAAAAGACCATCTTGCCTCACGAAGAGTTGTTGGAAACTGTCAACTTAGGAACAGAGGAAGACCGGAAGGAAATACAAGTGGGTGCCAATCTGAAACCAAGTGTCAAGGAGCGCTTGATACAGCTGTTAAATGAATACATCGAAATCTTCGCCTGGTCTTATGAAGACATGTCAGGTTTAGACACTGATATCGTGGTTCACCATCTCCCTACGAGGGAGGATTGTCCACCGATCAAGCAAAAAGTCCACCGAATGAGGCCCGACATGTCTGAGAAGATTAAAGCAGAAGTAATGAAGCAATTCGACGCTGGCTTTCTGGCTGTTACATACTATCCACAATGGGTTGCTAATATTGTGCCGGTACCTAAAAAAGATGGCAAGGTCAGAATGTGTGTGGACTACCGGGATTTGAATATGGCCAGCCCTAAAGATGATTTTCGGCTACCACATATCGACGTTTTGATCGACAATACAGCTCAACACAAGGTGTTTTCCTTCATGGATGGATTCTCATGTTACAATCAGATCAAAATGGCCCCCGAAGACATGGAAAAAATGACCTTTGTTACACAGTGGGGTACCTTCTGCCACAAGGTGATTCCGTTTGGACTAAAGAACGCAGGGGCAACTTATCAGCGCGCCATGGTAGCTTTATTTCATGATATGATACATCATGAGATCAAAGTTTACATAGACGACATGATAGCTCGTTCACAAACAGAGGAGGAACACCTTGAGCATTTGCAGAAGCTGTTTTCCAGGTTGAAGGAGTATAAACTTAGGCTGAATCCAAGTAAATGTACTTTTGGAGTTAGGTCTGGTAAACTTCTAGGATTTATTGTCAGCAACAAAGGCATTGAGGTCGATCCAGCAAAAGTAAAAGCTATACAAGAAATGAATGCTCCCTGTACTGAAAAGGAGGTTAGAGGGTTCTTGGGGCGCTTAAACTATATTGCCAGATTCATCTCTCATCTGACTTCTACCTGTGAGCCAATTTTCAAACTATTAAAGAAAGATCAGGTAGTCAAATGGAACGACGATTGCCAAGCTGCTTTTGATAAAATCAAGGAGTATTTGCTAGAACCTCCTATTCTGATGCCACCAGTCGAAGGAAGACCGTTGATCATGTATCTGACCGTGTTGGATAACTCAATGGGGTGCGTATTGGGCCAGCATGGCGAGTCTGGTCGAAAAGAGCATGCCATTTATTACCTTAGCAAAAAGTTTACCGACTGTGAAACTCGCTATTCACTGCTCGAGAAAACTTGATGCGCTTTAGTATGGGCTACTCGCCGACTAAGGCAGTATATGTTGACTCATACCACTCTGTTGATTTCCAAAATGGATCCTATCAAGTACATCTTCGAGAAGCCTGCTCTATCTGGAAGAATCGCTAGATGGCAAATGATCCTAACTGAGTATGACATCCAGTACACCACCCAAAAAGCTATAAAAGGGAGTGTACTAGCTGACCATCTAGCTCATCAAGCTATCGAAGATTATCAACCCATGAGATTTGACTTCCCAGACGAGGACATCATGAACTTAGACAACATTGAAGGTAACGGACCGTATGACAGACCTGAAAAAGGATCCCGATGGACCCTGTACTTTGATGGTGCTTCGAATGCACTTAGAAACGGTATCGGTGCGGTACTCATTTCCCCGGAAGGTTGTCACACGCCTTTCACGGCCCGACTTTGCTTCAGCTGTACCAACAACATGGCTGAATATGAAGCTTGCATCTTTGGTCTCAAGGCTGCTATAGACTTGGGGATCAAATCTTTGATTGTATTTGGGGACTCGGCTTTGGTTATCAGTCAAATCAAAGGAGAGTGGGATATTAAACATCCTAATCTTATCCCATACAAAGAACATGTCCTAACATTGTTTCCTCATTTCGAGCAAATCACCTTCGAGCATTTCCCGCAAGAAGAGAATCAGCTAGCAAATGCTCTGGCCACAATGTCTTCCATGTTTAAACTCAACTGGGATAGCGAAGCTCCCCAAATCACCATCGAGCGAATGGATGAACCTGCACATTGTCATGAGATTAATACCGAAGAAGCAGTGGAACAACCCTGGTTTCACGAAATCAAAAGGTATCTCCAGACTAGAGAATATTCCGAAGGAGCTTCCGTAAATGACAAAAAGTTCCTAAGGAAATTTGCTGCCAAGTTCTTCCTAAGCAACGACATCCTCTATAAACGCAGCCATGATTGTGTTTTACTCCGATGTGTGGATAAAACTGAAGCAGAGTTAATCATGACCGAGGTACACAGCGGTACATTTGGAACTCACTTGAGCGGATATACAATGGCTAAGAAGATCCTAAGGGCAGGCTACTACTGGTCTACCATGGAAGCTGATTGCTATCAACACTCCCGTACCTGCCATAAATTGCAAATCTACGCTGACAAGATTCATATTCCTCCGGTTCCTCTCAACGTTCTGAAAGCTACTTGGCCATTTGCAATGTGGGGCATTGACATGATTGGAGAGATCAAGCCCACGACATCCAATGGACATCGCTTCATCCTGGTTGCCATTGATTATTTCACCAAATGGGTCGAAGCAGCTTCCTTCGTCTCTGTTACTAAAAATGTGGTTGCCCGCTTCATCAAGCAGAACCTTATATGCCGGTATGGTGTTCTCGACAGGATCATCACAGACAACGGTACAAATCTGAACAATACTATGATCACCGCATTGTGCGAACAGTTCAAGATTTATCATCACAATTCATCTCCCTATCGACTGAAGATGAACGGTGCTGTTGAAGCTGCAAACAAAAACATTAAGAAGATCATTCAGAAAATGACAGTCACCTACAAGGACTGACATGAGATGCTACCGTTTTCTCTGCACGGATACCGTACCACGACACATACTTCAACCGGGGCAACCCCATTTTCTTTGGTATATGGCATGGAAGCTGTCCTACCCATGGAAGTTTAGATCCCTTCCTTAAGGATTATGAAGGATGCAGATTTAAATGAAGACGATTGGATTCAGACCCGACTTGATCAACTCAATTTGATCGACGAGAAGCGACTCGCTGCTGTCTATCATGGTCAGACGTATCAAAAGCGGATGATCAAGGCTTTCAACAAGAAAGTCAGACGTCAAGTATACCAAGTCGGAGATCTCATAATCAAGCGGATTATCTTGCCGCAAAGTGATCCCAGGGGCAAGTGGACTCCTACTTACGAAGGACCATTTGTGATCAAGAGAATATTTTCTGGTGGTGCAATGATTCTGACTACCATGGATGGCGACGATTTGCCACACCCTGCGAACGCAAACATAGTCAAAAGATACTACGCATAAAATAACCCGACAAGTTGAAAACCCGAAAGGGCGGCTTAGGCAAAAATGGGCATCCCAGTGGATCGAAAACCCGAAAGGGCGGTTCAGGCAAAAATTAGGGATAAAACAAAAAAAATCTGTACACCCGGCAAGTCGAAAACCCGAAAGGGCGGCTTGGGCAAAAAGGGGTTTCCCGGTGGATCGAAAACCCGAAAGGGCGATCCAGGCAAAAGTTAGGGAATTAAAGCGTATGACTATGTCTCGTCGGATCACTCTAAGGACAATCTCTTCATCAACCAGCTCCAAGCTTCCGATCAATCCAGTCATCGGCGGACGAAGCATTGAATGGACAGATATTCAGAGTTATGAAGGCTATAGCAGAATGGGGATCCCATGGAATTGTTTCACATGGCCATCTTTCTTCTGTATAAATGTTTTTCAATTTTTACGACGACATCCTCTTACTAAGATGACTGTCTCCTTTGTAAAAATATACTCATAGAAAGATAATACGAATACTTTTCCAAATACATAAATTTGCCTTGTCTTCCTTTTCTTATTGCACTTATTTTGAGAAACGTCCAATGTTTTGTTAAATAGGCATATGCATTTGAACATAATCATTTTCCGTACAAATCAAAAAGATGATTACTGATAGGTTGAAGGTACATATAGATATCTTGATGCCTTTCCAGAAGGAATCCTCAGCAGAGTTGAACTCCAAATTCCCCAGCCAGAGAGCCTTCCATTTCCCCAAACAGAGTTAAACTTTAGGATCCTCCGCAGAACAGGAGCTTTCTCAAAAATGAATCTCTAAGCCAGAGGGCCTTCCAGAACTCAATTCCCCTCAGAATTTCAGTATCCCCAGTGGAGCTAAACATTCCAACTATCAATCCCCAGCGGAACTAAACTAGTGAACCTTCTCCCCACAGAGATACGTCCCACCCGACTGAAGATTCTCAGTCTTATTTCTCCAGCATAAGTCCACCATGGTCTGAACTCCCCAGTAGAGATCATCAGAAATTCTCATTCCCCGCAGTAGTCCTAAGATCCCTCAACAATAGAAGATCTTGCGTTCCCCAAGCAGAGTGAAGATTCTCATTCTCAGTTCCTCACAGGATAATCAGATGTTCCCCAGTGAAGATCTCCTCAGGATAGGAATCCCCAGTAGATTGGCCTACAACCCAAGCTCCTGATTCTCCAGCAGTAGGCAACAAGGATGTCTCATCCTCAGCGATCAAAATTCTTGCGATCCCCTCCAGCAGTCAAGGATTCACTTTCCCTAATGGCAGTCAAGATTCTTTTATCTCCGGCCACCCAGGATTCATCTATCCTCAGCAAGTTAGCTCTTCAGCTTACATGCGCATTCATTTACATTCATATCATAAACATTGATATAACATATATATTGCATCGCACATATCATGCAACATAACTTTATGTCATAGCTAACATTTCATCCTTTTCAGGATAAGATTAAAAGGCTATCATTAACAATTATTCAGATACATTATGGATACACCCCAGACACGGCAGTCATTCTATTACTTATTCAGAATATCAGTTCAGATACAGTATGGATACACCCCAGACACGGCGGTCATTCTATTACTCATTCAGAATATCAGTTCAGATACAGTAGGGATACACCTCAGACACGGCGGTCATTCTATTACTCATTCAGAATTTCAAGTCAGATACAGTACAGATACACCCCCCCACGGTGGTCATTCTACTACTCATTCAGACTACAACAATCAGATACAGACTAGATACGCTCCAGACACGGCAGCCATTCTATCTCTCATTCAGATTCACTTATTCACCTCAAGGTTCAATGCATTCCAAGCATGAATACCATTCTGACCCTTACAACTGCAGTTTGATTCTCCCCAGTGCGTTCGCCACGGAAGTCATTTTGTCATTCATTCAGATCCTAGTTACAGTTTCATATACACTCCAGACATGAAAGTCATTCTGCTAACTCATACATATCTCAGATCCTAGTTACAGTTTCAGATACACTCCAGACACGGAAGTCATTCTGCTAACTCATACAAAATCTCAACTACAGATACAGTCCAGATACGCTCCAGACACGGTTTCCATTCTGTCACTCATTCAGAATTCGTCCCCAGCACACAGTTGCTCCATATAGATATTTCTCGGCTACACAGATACAATACAGATACACTCCAGACACGACAGTCATTCTGATATTCATTCTACCTTCAAGCACAGTTACAGCTCAGATACGCCTCAGACACGGAGGCCATTATTTTGCTCATACAAACTCAGTCTCCAGGTACAGTTCAAATGCATTCCAGACGCGGATACAATTTTGATCCTCCCTCTTTTGACCAGTCACATTGCAGTTCAACGAACATTCCTGATGGCATCTTTAAGCCCATCCCCGACAAGATCCTGTCACCCCTCCAGATGTCATCTTTAAGCCCATCTCCAGATGGCATCTTTAAGCCCATCTCCAAATGGAATCTCTAAGCCCATTCCCATATCCATTGTTTTGACGAGTTCAAATTTAAGGGCACTCTGGTGTCCAGTCTCCTTTTACCTTCGAGACGCGAAAGGCGAGCCTGCCAATCTAACTCTTCAGGTGCAAGAAGATTGAACAGATGCAACTGTTGTACCCCAAAATTTGCCCTCTCCTTCTTCAGGAAATCATCTTGGATTCACAAAATCCCTCTGAAACAAATCCAAGTCCTGAATTATCCACTTTTTCCCAAGCAAACCATTGACAGGAGCAAAATGATAACACAAGCCCTAAAGGCAACGTTTTATCTTGAGAAAAATTAAATTCTAAGCATTTGGAATTTTTCTCTAAAAAATGAGTGCTTAAGAAGAAATCAACGCTTCAGAACTTCTGGACCAAACTCCAGATAGAAACGGTCAGAAGTTGCAAGCTTGGCTCAACGCAGTCAGAAGTTGGCTCTTCAGCAGCTACATCAGCTCAGTCAGAAGTTGCAAACGTGGTTCAACACGTAAGCCTCAGACAGAACATGACTCTTTCAGCAGTTACGCAAGTTCAGCCAGAGTTTGCTAAAGGAATACAAAGGAAACAAGGAAATCTGAAGGCTCCTACAGAACATGCTGAAATCAGAAGATGAAAAGGCCAGAAGAGTGGGTGTTACACTGATACAGAATCTCTAAGCCCAGGATTTCTAGAAGCAAATCCAAGGAACATGTCAGGAAATCAGGAGAATCCCCAGAATTTGCTAAGACAACAGGAAGCCAAGACCAGAGCATGGATTACGTTGTTCTGGGTAAAATAGAACTGTTGGTTCAAAGTTTTGTGTCTACTACCAAAATATTGGTGTTGATGAGTCTCATCACCATTTAATGCTCATTAATGCTCCCAACCACTCCTGAACATTCACCCAAGTAGTCCATTCACGTGTGGCTTGGTAAACGCCTTTATGCAGGTTCTGGCCTGGGTCTATGCGCCACCGCCCACCTAAGATGTCACTTCACGCCAATCCACGCCTGCTGCTCCAGCCTAGGCTGAAAGGCTATCTGTTATCACAACTTCCCAGGAATTTCTTTCAAAGAACAACTCAACCTCTGTTGGCGCCTTCAATGTTCAAGAAATCCACAAGAGCTTGGCCTATAAATAGAGAACCATTGTCCACTGAAAAAGGGCGTCCAAAGAAACAAAAAATTGCTAGAAGAGAAACAGAAATCTTTAGCAAGAAAGTGTTGTGAAACTCTGCCAAAATCTCTAGTGTTTTATAACTTTGAATTTCTTACCTTCAAACTTCATCAAATACCCAGTTTTCTTTGTGACTAAAGAACACCCTTTTCAACTTCTGATCATATATACGCATATACCTTCATCTACCCTTTTCAAAGAAGAACCTGTCCAGAATACCATCAGAGCCAAAAGCTAGCTCTCATCCACAAACTTTTCCAACAGCCAGGTAAGCACCTGCTGACCTTCATCACGCTGCTAAGCGTCATCAGCTTTGCATGCTCAAATGAACATAATGTAAATATCATATTGCTGCTGTTTGTGTTCTGAGGATCTTTATACCTCAGAACGTTTACCTCAGAACGTTTTGGAGCCAACATAGAGCCTGCCTGTGACATTGTTGGTTATGTCCTCTGAAACACTTTGACATTTGCTGGAGCTATTCCAAACATGTTTTCTGTTTTGTGGAATAATAACAAAATTGCAGATGTTCTGATTAGCACAGGGAGAAGCCAAGTGCTGACTTTGACGTTAGCACATCTGAAGCCTATTTTGCTGTCAATAATATCATAACTTCTGAGAATTATTGTATTTCCAGCAGGATCAGAACTTCTGATTTCCCCACTAACAAACTTCTGTCTTGCAGCGCAGGGAGGTCAGAACTTCTGATCTTCCCACTAACAGGTTTCTGTTTTGCAGGTGCCAGAGTCAGAAGTTCTGACTCATACAGTTTAACCAAAAGGTTGATCATCTGGCAGCGGGTCTGATTCAGAACTTCTGATGACCTCTCATCAGCGTGCTGACTCCCTCCCTCTTTCTCTCTATCTTGTTTTTTGGCTATTTTCTTTTTTGTCTATTTTTCTCGTTTAACCACCCCATGTACAAATGTATCCCCACTCCCTAATTGTTGTAATAGCGTAGGATTTTATATTTCCTCTTTTTATTGCTAGTAATTAGGATGTGTATGGCAAGATAAAATCAATGAAATAGAAAATCCTAATTCAAAGATAAACTCTTGTATGCAATAAAACACACTTGCACACTAACACCCCTAGGGTTACATCCACTTGTTGCCTTCAAAAATAGGCCATGTTACGCATGCAAAGTATCTTGGTAAAACAAACAAAATCAAAAGATCATAGTCCCTCGATGACGCTTTCGAAAGTTGCCTTACAAAAAAATGATCTTAGTCCCTCAAAAGAAAGACTAAGATACTATGCAACATTGCTATCATGGTCTATACGATGACCCGCGCCCGTCCCGTTTACATCCTAACACAAGGTTGTTCACCAAATGCAATGGTGAAACAACACTGTTAAAAGGGTTAAAAAACATAAGAAAGATCTTTGAGTAAAATAGGGTAGACAACTCTTAGTTACTTGATAAAAAAGCTTGCAAAACATCCTTGCTATTTTTCAAAATACACTCCACAACACAATTTCAAAACAACTTTCAAAATATTGAAAACCTTTCAAAAAGACAAACACCTTTGTATACATTCAAACAAGAATCATTACAAAGGTTGCCACAACGATGGCCTCTTTTTCAAAACACCTTTCAAAACCACACACGAAGCACCATTTCAAACAATTGAAAAATGCAAAGCAAGTGATCTAAGCAAGTAACTAAGAGCCCATGGATAACCATGGATAGAAAGGGTGCTAATACCTTCCCTTTCTATAATCTACTCCCCGAACCCAAGAAAACATCTCAAAGGTTTTTCCTGTGCTTTTTAAACCTTTCCTTAGGATAAAATAAAAAGTCGGTGGCGACTCTTGCTAAACCGAAACATTTGCGAATATAAACGCGAAAACCCAAGTCAGTTCTCCCACCGTATCACAACATGCAACCATGGCCCATTTTTGAAGGCAACAAGTGGATGAAACCCTAGGGGTGCAAGTGTGCATTGTGTTTATTTTTCATGCATGTTTATCTTTGGATTAGGTCAAACTACTTGTTGATTTTATTTTGCATACAAACCCTAGGTCTAAGCATGGCATAATTGAAAGCTTTTAAATGTGTGAGAATCTAAACGCTACACTATTACAACATGATATAGGGAGGGGAGTACAAATTTGAATTGGGGATATTTGACAAGAAATTAAATCCCTAGCTTACTATTACAACCAAATTGAATGTACAAGATACAATATTTAACATTTAAATAAATACAATTAAATAAATATCAAATAAAATGTATTATGCAAAAAAAAAAGATTTTTTATGTATGTGAAAAAGGCATTTTTCAATGTGAAATATAAACAAATAAAAAAAAGTCAAATTTTAATTATTTTGGTTATTTAGGGCAAAACCCTAATTTTTAAATAAATAGAAATATTTGTTAATTATATAAAATAATATATTAACTTATACAAAAATAAAAGTATATTGTAAAAAAAAAGTATTTTTAGTGTCAAATATTAATAAAAATAAGAATGTATTATTTTTGTATTTTTGTCCTAATTATTTAACTAAATAAAGTATATAAGTATATGTATATATTTATTAAACATATTAAATATACAAAGATAAAATTAATTATTCACAAAAAAAAATGTATATTCAAGAAAATATTTTCAAATGTAAATAAAAATAATAAATGAAAAAAAATAAATATATTTTTTATATTATTTGTTTAGGGTTTTAATAAAAAGGATTTAGATTATTTACATATATATGCTTAATAAAATAAATAAATATCAAATAAATATGAAAAAATATGGAAAATTATTTTTGACATTTTTTATATTTGAACAAAAAATAATAAAGTCAGAATAAAAAGGAAAATGTCACAAAATGATAAATATCAAATAAATGGGCCAGGGGGTGTAAACTGAATAAAAATGGTGTTAGAAGCAAAACTGACCAGGCCCAGCCCAAGCCATCATCTTCAACCTCCAGCATTTGTCAAACGCGCGCGCGCCTGGTTCAAACTTGGACATCCTGTTTCAGTGATCTTTTGCCAAAACTCACAACATCAAACTTGTAGAGAATTTTAATACGATTCTAGCCATATAAAGCATTGATCCTAACTCTCAAAGACC
The DNA here is from genome assembly GCA_948472305.1 of Vicia faba. NCBI lineage: Eukaryota > Viridiplantae > Streptophyta > Magnoliopsida > Fabales > Fabaceae > Vicia > Vicia faba. Next base: position 236,570,604 of record OX451736.1, read on the forward strand.
AGAGAGAATTTCTCTGGCCCTAAAATCAGATCTAGCTTTTTTCACATGTTCATGGATGAAATTCTCCTAGCACACTTAATATAAATGAAAGTTTAGCATATGTATGGCTTCATGACATTGAATACTACATTTTTCATTCACAAACCTAAAGCTAAATGTTCCTAAATAGAGAGATAGGAAGTGATAAAAAACCTGTTTCAATTTGAATCGAGTAGGGTAATGCAGCAACCTTCAATGGTGTTTGAGCTTCTGTAGAGCTTGCCTGAGGTCCAAGGAAGCTTCTCCAATGCCTGGTTTGCTTTGAAACAAACTGAATCGTGTTGTAGAACTCCACCTGCAAAGCTTTGAAATGAAAATGGCAAAGTGTGTTAGAGGTGTTACAGCTTGCAATGGAGGTCTGGGATAATTCAGGTGGATGGAATGGAAGGTGTTTGAACAGGTTTGGGCCAAAACGCACGAGAAAATTGTGTTGTGGCAATCAATCTGCAGGGAGTGCCCTGTTTTGCCAAATGAAGATGATTTTGAGCTATGGGAGGTTTCAGGACTCAAAGGCTCGTGTTTTAGGTTTAATGTAATGTGTAAAAATTGTCTCAAGAGCTTGCACAAGTTGATTCAATCTGATGTTGTTGTTCTAGTGTCTTTTGCATATTTCTTGTATATGAAGCAAAGATGTGTAAGTCTATGTTCACAGGCCCGTACAAGCCATCTTGTATGCTGCACACAATCCTCTAGGACCCCTCTAGTCCATGGATTTGGTTTGCAGTCTCAGATTTTTGTTCAAGGCTCAATGCTTAGTGTTTTGACATAAAGCAACTTTTGCAAAAATGACAATATACCTTTTACTACTTAAGGCTTAAACTTGCATGTAATGTCCAAATGAACAAGATAATCCCTCAACTCAATGGTTATACATTAAATTATGGAGTGTAAACTGGTTTTGAGGCCTGTAAGGTAGCATCATACAAGCTGATTTGAAAATGCAAGTTTGTATGAACATGCCTTGGCCATGGACAAAAGTGAGTTTTTGCCAACTTTGAGAATTCGATTCTCTCTAACTACAAGGGTGTTTGAGGATTTCTTGGACAATTTGGAAAGCTTGGAACATGTACTACAATCCATCTTTGTAATGCAACTTGAAACTCCAAGTGGAACTATGTGAAAAATGGCCAAGAAGATGGGTCAAAATCCTGCCTAGATTAGGGCAAATTTCTTCTAAGTTAAAAGTTGTTGGTACCCTTGTTCCAAAAATCATAACTTGAGATACAAGATTCTTTTGAGAAAACTTTGTGAATCAAAGTTGTAGACTTTGTGATGGACTACAACTTTCATGTTTCAAGTTTTGTTTGAATCCATTTTCATCTTGGTGAAAAAATGGGACAAAGTTAGGAAAAAATAAGAAAATTTCATAACTTAGAAAATTTCTAAGTTATGAAAATTTTCCATTTTAAACCCTAATTTGCAATTTTGGGTTTCTTGATGAACAAGTTTCATAATTTGACATGTTTTGATGAAAAATAACTCTTGGCACTTGATTTTGACCAAAAAGTCAAAGTTTGACTTTTCAGTGTACAGTCAAATTTTGATTAGTTGACTGAAAAATTCATTTGTCAATCCTATGCATTTGAGATATTTTAAACTTGTTGAATGGGTAAAGACAAAGTCATTGAGTCCTTGAGTCCATATGTGAGCTTGGTTTGCCATTGGTTAGGTCAAACAGTAAAAAAATGCCTTTGTGCAATCAAAACCCTAAAAATGACCATTTTGCCCTTTTGGTGATCTGATCAAATTTCTTGTGGAATTGTGATCCAAACTTGATCAAATGGTTCATATAAATTCATAATGTTGATGTGGGTAAAATTTCATGAGGTTTGACTGTCAATTGGCCACAGTTGACTTTTTCCCCAATACAACTGATTTTTAGGTTAACTGCCCAATTGACTAGGTAAAGCCTTGAATAAAGGCTTGAAACTTAGTATGGGCAAACTTGTGAACCCAACATGGAGCATGAAAGTCAACTTGGGTATTGTAGGTTAAAATATCCTTGTGCAAACTCAAACCCTAATTAGGGTCAACAGTGCAAGGAGGGGTCTTGAGTAGAGCAAACCCTAGTTTGATCTTGAACTCCAAGAGTCTTATGATAAGAAAATGTTGGTGAAATGAGAGGGCAAATTTTGGGGTACAACAGACGTTTTCGCACACAAAACAGAAAAATAAAAACAAATGTTTTGCACTGTAAAAGAGATAACTTTGTATTAACTTGAAGAATTTGTGCCTGTAATAGGCGTTTTTGTACAAGGAGACGAGCATCCTAGTAAGAGAATATCATTGTAAGAATGGAAACTATACAAAAATAGTATATAAAGAAAAACAACTATGTGAAATAATCCCATTGGATTCCTATTCTGCTATTGTCTTTATGGCTTTGAGCGTTTCATCTGTTTCGCTGCTTGTCCGAAGCTGACTGGATTGATTAGTACCACTTGAGCTTGATAGTTGATACTGAAGATTGGTTATAAGGTGATCCAATGGGATATAGTTATACGCTTTAAATCCCTAACTTTTACCTGGACCGCCCTTTCAGGTTTTCAGTCCACCGAGATACCCTTTTTTTGCCCAAACCTCCTTTTTAGGTTTTCGACTTGCCGGGTGTACAGATTTTTTTAATTATATATATCCCTAATTTTTGCCCAAACCCGTTTGGTTCGCCGATGTGCCCTAATTTTTTCCTATGCCAGTCGACCTAGTGGGTCTTTGTTCATGCGTAGTATCTTTTAACTATGTCTGCGTTTACCGGGTGCGGAAGGTCGTCACCTTCCATAGTAGTTAAGATCATGGCTCCACCAGAAAATATATTCTTGATCACAAATGGCCCTTCGTATGTGGGAGTCCATTTGCTTCTGGGATCACCTTGCGACAGTATGATGCGCTTAATTACCAGGTCACCAGCCTGATATACCCGACGTCTGACCTTCTAGTTAAAAGCTTTGATCATACATTTTTGGTACATCTGACCATGACAGACAGTCGCGAGCCTCTTCTCTTTAATGAGGTTTAGTTGGTCAAGTTGAGTCTGAACCCATTCGTCTTTGCTTAACCCTGTATCCTTCATGATCCTTAAGGAAGGGATCTGGACCTCAATGGGCAGGGCAACTTCCATATCGTATACCAAAGAGAAAGGAGTTACCCCCGTTGATATGCGCATTGTGGTACAGTAACCATGAAGAGCAAATGGTAACATCTCGTGCCAATCTTTGTATGTCACTGTCATCTTCTGTATGATTTTCTTGATATTTTTATTAGCAGCTTCTACAACGCCATTCATCTTCGGTCGGTAGGGAGAAGAGTTATGATGTTGGATCTTGAATTGCATGCAGAGCTTGGTGATCATATTGTTATTGAGATTGGTACCATTATCTATGATGATTCTTTCTGGAATACCGTACCTACAGATAAGGTTCTGTCTGATGAGACAGGCCACAACGTTCTTGGTAACAGAAGCAAACGAAGCTACCTCGACCCATTTTGTGAAGTAATCAATGGCAACCAGGATGACCGGTGTCCATTAGAAGTTGTAGGTATGATTTCTCCAATCATGTCGATGCCCCACATTATGAATGGCCAAGGAGCAGTCAAGATGTTTAGAGTAACTAGAGGCACATGTACTTTATCAACATAGATTTGGCATTTGTGACAAGTACGTGAATGCTGATAATAGTCTGCTTCCATAGTAAACCAGTAGTATCCTGCCCGTAGGATCTTTTTAGTCACCGTGTGCCCACTAGAATGGGTGCCAAAGGTACCTTCATGTAAATCAGCCATAATCTTTTCTGCCTCACTCTTGTCTACACACTGAAGCAAGGTCGAATCGTGGTTGCGCTTGTAGAGAATCCTGTTACTAAGGAAGAATTTGGCAGAGAACCTTCCTAGGAACTTCTTATCATTGACTAAAGCTCCCTCAGGATACTCTTGGGCTTCGAGATATCTTTTGACTTCGTGGAACCAAGGTGTGTCCACTACTTCTTCAGTATCAATCTCATGACAGTATGTTGGCTCGTCCATCTTTTCAATAGTGATATGGGGAGCTTCATTATCCCACTTGACTTTGAACATGGATGACATCATAGCTAGCACGCCAGCTAGTTGATTTTCCTCTCGTGGAAAATGCTCAAAGGTGATGTCTCCAAAGTATGGAATCAATGTCAACACATGCTATTTTTAAGGGATAAGATTAGGATGCTTCGTATCCCATTCTCCTTTGATTTGACTGATTACGAAAGCCGAGTCTCCGAATACACTCAAGAATTTGATCCTCAAGTCGATATCGGCTTTGAGACCCATGATACAAGCTTCATACTCAGCCATATTGTTGGTGCAATTGAAACATAATTTGGCAGTGAAAGGAGTATGACAGCCTTCCAGAGAGATAATTACGACGCTGATGCCATTGCCAAGGGCGTTGGAAGCTCCTTCAAAAGCCATAGTCCATTGGGATCCTTTTTCAGGTCCTTCATCCGGTCCAGGTTCTTCACAATCAGTCACTAACATAATGTTCTCATCCGGGAACTCAAAATTCATTGATTGGTAGTCATCCACAGCCTGTTGAGCTAAATGATCAGCTAGTACACTTCCCTTAATTGATTTCTGGGTTGTATACTGAATGTTGTATTCGGTCAGGATCATCTGCCATCTCGCTATTCTTTCAGAGAGAGCAGGCTTCTCAAAGATGTACTTGATTAGATCCATTTTAGATATCAACAAGGTAGTGTGAGTCAACATATACTGTCTTAGTCGGCGAGCAGCCCATGCCAAAGCGCAACACGTTTTCTCGAGCAGTGAGTATCTTGTTTCACAGTCGGTAAAATTTTTTCTAAGGTAGTGTATTGCATGCTCTTTTCGACCAGACTCATCATGCTGCCCCAGCACACGCCCCATTGAGTTCTCTAACACTGTTAAGTATATGATCAAAGGTCTTCCTTCGATCGGAGGAATTAAAATTGGAGGATCTTAAAGGTATTCTTTGATTTTTTCAGAGGCGTTCTGGAAATTGTCATTCCACTTCACTGCTTGATCTTTCTTCAGTAATTTGAAGATTGGCTTACAAGTAGCGGTCAGATGTGAAATGAATCTGGAAATGTAGTTCAGACGTCCCAAGAATCTCCTAACTTCCTTCTCAGTGCAAGGAGTCAACATTTCTTGTATAGCTTTGACCTTTGCAGGGTCTACCTCAATACCTTTGCCGCTAATAACGAAGCCTAAGAGCTTACCAGATCTTACTCCAAAGGTGCACTTATTAGGGTTCAACCTCAGTTTGTATTTCTTCAACCTTTCAAAAAGCTTCTGTAGGTGATCAAGGTGCTCCTCTTCAGTCTGAGACCTAGCTATCATATCATCAACATAGACCTCTATCTCGTGATGGATCATATCGTGAAACAAAGCTACCATGGCGCACTGATAGGTTACCTCGACATTCTTTAACCCAAATGGCATAAGTTTGTAACAGAAAGTGCCCCACTGTGTGACGAAGGTCGTTTTCTCCATGTCTTCGGGTGCCCTTTTGATCTGATTGTACCCAGAGAAGCCATCTTTGGGGCTTGCCCTGTTCAGATCTCTGTAATCCATGCACATACGTACCTTACAGTCCTTCTTAGGTACTGGAACGAAATTAGCAGCCCATTATGGATAAGATGTGACATCTAAGAAACCAGTGTTCAATTGTTTCATGACTTCAGCCTTTATCTTTTATGACATCTCAGGCCGCATGTGTTGAACCTTCTGTTTCACTAGAGGGCAATCCTCTTTTGTCGACAGACGATGAACCACGATATCAGTGTCAAGTCCCGGCATGTCTTCGTACGACCAGGAAAAAACCTCACCATAGTCATGTAGCATCTGAATTAACCGTTCGTTGACACTATACTCCAGATCGGCGCCTATCTTAACTTCTTTCTTATCCTCTTCAGTACCCAAGTTAACTATCTCAACTGGTTCTTCATGAGGCTGTATTTCCCTTTCCTCCTGTTGTAACAGTCTGGCAAGTTCCCCTGGTACTCCACAATCTTCCTCACTTTCGTCCTCGACTTGGTAGATCAGATTTTTAAAGTCATAACTAGAAATAGAAGAACCGTTATCAATGGGATCCAGAGTGGATATGGATATACAGTTTGATATGTGGGGTTGTGTAAGACCATAGCTGTATATTTTTTGATAAAGTAAAGAGGCAGAAAAGAAAAACAATGAGCGTAAAATTTGTATGTGAAACTTCCGATGTTTTATTGATGACATATGAAAATGAAATAATGACCCTCACAAATAGACCATTGTGCCTCGGGTAAGACAAAAGACTTTAATGTTTCAATTGTTCAAATATTATATATCCTCAAAACAAAAAAGACAAATTACTCTTGAATAAAAGTAATGGGCCCAAAATCTTTAGCCTCCTAACTGTTGAGTCCACCGCTGATGGCAGGGAAGATGCACTTGTCCAGGTCATAATTACTATCACTGTCTTCCAAGGCATTGACTCCATGGTTGCTGATCCGTAAAGGTGGTCCCCTGACGCGAGAACAACGAACAGCTCTCTGGGCTCCTGAAGTGAAACGCAAACCAAATTTGTCAGATTTATAAGGAATATCCAGAAGTTGGCCCCAAAGTGTACACCCACCTTCTTCGAATACTGCCTTGGAATCCTTTAGAGAAGCCATCTTCAGAGGAGGCCTATTAGTCTTAGGAACACTGGCAGTGGTTTTGGTTGCAACAACGGTCTGTGGAACCTCCTCAAAGTTCTGACAGGGAGTCTCAATGAACTCGCTGTCCATTTCGACGTACTTGAAAGAGTTCAGGTGGCTAACCATCTTTCTCTCTTCCCCATGAACTGTGATAATCTTCCCATTGACTGGGTACTTCAGCATCTGATGTAGGGTGGAAGTCACATCACCAGCCCCATGGATCCAAGGTCGACCCAATAAACACGAGTAAGACGGGAGGATGTCCATCACATAGAAAGTGGATTTAAAAGTCCGAGTACCAAATTTGATAGGGATGTCCACCTCCCCGTGCACCATTCTTTTAGAACCGTCGAAGGCTCTCACCACAATGTTACTGGGCTTTAGCGTGAGTCCTTCACAATCTAACCTGTCAATAGCATTCTAGGGTAAGACATTTAGTGACGAACCTGTATCCACTAGAACATGGGCTAATGTAGTGTCCCCGTACTCAATGGAGACATGCAGGGCATCATTGTGTTTCCTTCCCTTGGAAGTCAGATCTGCATCAGAGAACCTCAGACCATTGTCAACTGTCAAATGAGCCACGCAATTCTCAAATTAATCAGTGGAGGTCTCTTGAGGCACGTGGGAAGACTTCAGGAATTTCACTAAAGCTTTAGCGTGGGCTTCAGAGCATAACAATAGGGCTAACATTGAGATTTTTGAAGGGGTCTTCCCCCAATTGCTCCAAGAAATTATAATCACTCTTCTTGATTATCTTTAAAATCTCTTCCATTTTCTTTTCAGAAGCCTCGAGAATAAATGCTAGATGCGCCTTCGTCTGGACAGGCTAAACCAATACCTCTTTGCCCCGAGTCTCTACCGACCTGGTAGCACGGATAACGGCAGGACTAGCAGTAGGAGTAGCAATGGGAATACTGACAGGAGTAGCAGCAGGGATGATCACAGGAGTAACAATAGTTTTTGGAGAGATCTCGAGAGAGAAAACTCTTCCGCTTCTCACTATTTTACTAGTCCCAACGATATTGTCGACGTCAGGATCGGTACCTTTAACAGCTTTGTCTTCAACGAATAATAGGTCTTGCTTGACGCCATGGTAATAGACGTCAACTCCATAATTCTAGGGAATAACTTTATCCGAGGAATATGGTATTGGCCCTGGCATGGTGATGATCGGGGGAGAAAACTTTGGAACAGATGTAATCCTGACGGGTCTTTTGGTGGAGACCCTGGGAGGATTGTCGGAAATGGTGATTATTGAAACATCTTCACATGAATTTCTGGCAAGAGGAACTTTCTCAAACAACATTTCTTTATTAACCATCAGGTGTTGAACGCCCATCTTCAATAACAAACAGCCATCTGGTAGAGACATACATAAGTGGCAACCTTCACCACAGCCTGGAAATAAACCATCTCTCAAAAGATTCTTTTTAACAGTCAGGAGAAGAGTAGTTAATTCATCCACGGAAGAAACAAAACGATCGTCATCAATAGCATTGACACCTTGGCCATGTTTGGGCATTGGCGCAGTTATTGCGTTAGGTGTCTGTGATACGGTGGGAGAACTGACTTGAGGTTTTGCGTTTTGTGTTCGCAAATGTTGCGGTTTAGTTAGAGTCACCACTGAATTTTCTTTTATACAAAAAAGGAAAGGTGAAAAAGCACAGGAAAGACCTTTAGAGATGTTTTCTTGAGTTAGGGGGGTAGATTATGAAAAGGGAAGGTATTAGCACCCTTTTCATCCATGGTTTTCCATGGGATCTTAGTTACTTGCTAGATCACTTGCTTTTTTTAAAAAAATTATGCTTTTGTGTAGTCTTGAAAGTATTTTGAAAAGGTGCCATCGTTTAGGCAAACTTTGTAATAGTTCTCGTTCGTAAGAACGTATACAAAGTGTTAAGCTTTTGAAAATGTTTCAAATTTGGAAGGATGTTTGGAAGGTGTATGTGATGTTTTAAAAACAACAAGGATATTTGTTTTGAAATGGAGCAAGTAACTAAAATTAATGTACCTACTCAAAAGGTTTTAGATGTGCTTTTCCTCCTCCTTTAGATGTTGCTATCTTACCATTGATTTGGTAAGAAGCCCCATCGTTGGATGTGAAGGAACAACCATGGATCATCGTATGACCATGATAACAATGTTGTGAGATGACTTAGCACTTTTTCTTTAGGAACTAAGATCATTTTGAAAGGCAACTTTGATAGCGTCATCGAGGGACTATGATCTTGTATTTTTTCGATTTGTTTGTGCTAAGACATCCCACATGCATAACATGGCCATTTTCGTAAGGCAATAAGTGGAATTACCCTAAGGGTGTAAGTGTGCGAGTGTATTTGATTGCATGCATAATTTGTCTTGAATTAGGGTTTTCTAAACATTGATTTTAGTCTTGTCATACATACCCTAATTACTTAACAATTTATGAAAGCAATAAAAGTACGAAAAAGATTCTACGCTATTACAAACATTAGGGGGAAGGGGTGTAGAAACTTCAAATGGGGGTTGAAAATTAAATCCTAGGTTACTGTTACAACCATATTGAATAGGGAAGAATGTACAGGAAATGTAAAATTTTTGTCTTTTTAAAAAAAAGGAAAATAGCTTTTGTTTAAGAAAATATTTTTGTCTTTTTTTGTTAAAAGAAAATATAATATGTGAGTATGAAGTGTTTTTTTGATTAATAATAAGAAATAATATGATGGCAAAATAATAAAAAAGAAAGAAAACATAATCAGCGCAAAATGCTGAAAATAGAAGAGGTTAGAAGTTCTGACTCTGACTTGCTGCACAAACAGAAACATGTTAGGAAAATACGGAAATTCAAAAGTTCTGGATCTTCAGAGAACTCAAGTTTTCAGAAGTTCTGACGCAACTGTCAGAACTTTGTCTCTCTCCATGCCATTTAGAACATCTGCAACTTAGTTATTTCTTAACAGAACAGAAGTTGCATGCGTAATAATTATGAAAAATTTCATGAAATATCAGAAGCACAAATCAGAAGCAACATGTATTTGCTAATTCTAATTCTGAGTCCTAATTTTTTTATGAAGCTATGAATATGGATTTCTTCTACTTAGGCAGGAAGATGCATGGATTTTCAGAATATGTACATCATCAGGATCAAAATATCTACATTGTGCTAAATAAGCAAAATCTGACAATGCTTAATCAATATGATGAAAGTCAGCAGGAAACTTACCTTGCAGCAGGAAAAGATTCTGTGAACTGGAGGTTGGTCTTGAATTCTGGTGATGTTCTGAGCAACTTTCTCACGTACTCAGCAGGATGGACGTTTGCAACTTCTGGAACAACCAAGGGGTGAAGTTCTGATCCTTTTGAAGTGGATGTTGGTGGAGAATGTGTTACTGTTTGATTACAGAATTTGGGATGGCTTTAGTCAAGAACGCTTGAGGAAGAAATGGAGTTTGAATGTCAGGAATCACTGCTAAAATTTTGGTATTTTGTGTTTATAGTTTCCTGGGATCTTGGATTTTTTGCAGTGGTTCAAAGCTTTCTTTCTCAATTTTCTCGTCTCTTTCACAAATTTTCTGGACCTCTTCTCAGTGGCCAATGGTGTTCTATTTATAGGCAAAGTCTTGCAGTTGGGGCGGTCAAGTGGCACCAACATCATATGCTAGATGCTGACTTACTCTTAAAGTAAGCTTAAACAAGTGGGGTTCAATGCATCAAGTTGGATGGTTAGCAGCGCCTCAGCTGGATTTGGCAGCGTGAATTAAGGAAAAGTATAAGCAGCACAGGGGTCTAGCATACTTTACACAGAAGTTTGTCTTCCTAAGTCAGTAGGGGTACACGTGGGGAAAATCCTTTGGATAGCAACTCACAAGTGGTTGTGAGCATTAAATGGGTTCCCATGTGAAACTCTGCATCCTTTCTTAACTCTGGATCAAAAGTTCTGTTTCAGCGTAGCATCCAATCTTCTGATCCTCTTATCTTATGGCTTTAGCATGTTCTGAGGGGTCCCTCAGACTTTCCAGTAAGTTTACACTATGCTTTGTAACCTTCTTTGATTTACCCTTGCAACCTCTGACTGAACATTTGTGAACACTGGCCCAGAAGTTCTGACCAAACTCTGTCTTGAGAATATCCAGAATTTGCTGAGCATGCACGCTGGCCCAGAAGTTCTGAAATTGTCATATTTCTTAAATACTTGAGGAATTTCTAAGTATTTAGAATTTGGCTTTTTCAAAGCAAAATTTGACTTTTGAAATTCTTGATGAAATAAACTTCATATTCCAACATGTCTTTATGAAATATGATTTCTGAGATTTAATTTTGATCCAAAAGTCAAAGTTAGACTTCTCATTGTGCAAATGAACATTTTGCCCTTGTGAATGGTTTGCTTGGAAAAATTGATAATTCAAGGCCTAGAGACTTGATGAAAGTAAACTTGAGGATCCAGGGTGATTCCTTGAGAAATGAGAGGGCAACGCAACAACTTTATTGAAAGGATGGAAATGAGGATTGATATCTTGGTCGGGTCTCAATTCCTCAGCCATTTGTTGGGGGTAGAGAGGCAACTCTACCGGGGAAAAGAAGTTAAACCTTGGTCAGATTGAGTTCATGTTCTTCTATATCTTTGAAGAGCTAGGCTATTATCTGGTCGGGTCCAGGTTTCGTAGCGTTTTTGACAAATGAGATCAAATGTTATCTGGTCGGGTCCAGGCTTCAGTAACTCAAAAAGTCAAACAATTATCTGGTCGGGTCCAAGCTTTAGTAGTTAAAGAAGTCAAACTGTTATCTGGTCAGGTCCAGGCTTCAGTAATTGAAGAAGTCAAACTGTTATCTGGTCGGGTCCAGGCTTCAGTAATTGAAGAAGTCAAACTGTTATCTGGTCGGGTCCAGGCTTCATTAATAACTTTGAAAATTATGCTAATATCTGGTCGGATCCAAGCTTTATAGCATTTCTTGGTAATAATAAAGGATTTGTTGAAGGATTTACTGGGAATTAGGGGTTGTGGCCCTGTGATTTGCAGTCTTTTAAAAGGGAACTTCAAACTGGAGAGTATAGACTCAGTCGGGTAAGGCGGACTCAGCTTGGGGAATTTTGGCTTAACTGGAGATGATGGGCTCATTTGGGCAATGATGGACTCTGTTTGGAGATAAAAACCTCAGTTGGAGAAGATATACTCAGATGGGGAAGATGGGCTCAACTGGGAAATTTGGACACAACTGGGGAGTATATACTCAGTTAGGGAATTCGCGGTGTCTTGATTGTTGTACGTTAAGAAATTTGCACTTGGCTAGGGGAATAACTCTGTTGGGGAAATAAACCTTGTTGAGGAGGTGAATTCCCTTTAGGGAGATATCTTCTAGGCTTCAATCATGTAAAAATTGATTTAGTTGGGGAGTAAGTTTCCAAGAGATTGGGACTCTGGCTAGGGATTATCTCATGTAAAGAGATTTCGTGGGCAACTCCGTTGGGGAAAGGTTTATCGTCACCACCCTGGTGGGGATAATGATGATGGGATAACTCTGTGGGGCTATTTCACATACATTAAAGAGATGCTTACTGCTGCTGTACGCTGATGCTCTGTTGATGCTGCTTGTGATACGGTGGGAGAACTGACTTGAGGTTTTACGTTTGGTGTTCGCAAATGTTTTGGTTTAGCAAGAGTCGCCACCGACTTTTTATTTTATCCAAAGGAAAGGTCAAAAAGCACATGAAAGACCTTTGAGATGTTTTCTTGAGTTCGGGGGGTAGATTTTGAAAAGGGAAGGTGCTAGCACCCTTTTCATCCATGGTTTTCCATGGGCTCTTAGTTACTTGTTTAAATCACTTGCTTTACTTTTCCAATTGTTTGAAATGGTGCTTTGTGTATGGTTTTGAAAGTATTTTGAAAAGAGGCATTTGTTTAGGCAACCTTTGTAATGATTCTTGTTTGAAGAATGTATACAAAGATGTTTGTCTTTTGAAAAATGTTTCAATGGTTGAAAGTTTGTTTGGAAATTTTTTTGAAATTGTGTGTGTGTTTGTTTGAAAATAGCAAGGATGTTTGCAAATTGATCAAGTAACTAGGAGCATCTACCTAATCAAAAGTCTTTCTTGTACATTTTTAACCCTTTGACATTGTTGTTTTACCATTGTATTTGATAAACAACCTTATCTTTGGATGTTAAACGGGACGGGCGTGGGTCATCATATGACCATGATAGCAATGGTGCCAAGTATCTTAACAAGTTTTTTTTAGGGACTAAGATCATCTTTGTATAGGCAACCAAGATAGCGTCATCGAGGGACTATGAACTTTTTGTTTTGTTTGATTTTGGCAAGATACCTAGCATGCATACCATGGCCATTTAAAGGCAACAAAGTGGTTGAGACCCTAGGGGTGCTTGTGTGCATTGTGTTGTCATTTTTCATGCATTTATGTCTTGTGTTAGGTCATGCTATTTGTTTTGATTTTTGGTCTTTGCATACAAAACCCTAATTTACTATCATGGTATATGAAAGCAATAAATGCGTAAAATAAATCTAGACTATTACAACATTATTATGGGAAGGGGGTACAAGTTTGAATAGGGGGTATTTGCACAAAATAAAACCCTAGTTTACTATTACAACCCAATTGAATTTAATTTACAAATAAATAAATAAAAAAGTATTTAAATATGGAATAAATTGTAAATATGCAAAATGTTTTTTGTATTAATTTTTATGTATGTAAAAATGAATCTACTCATGTCTTAAAAATAAGAAAATAAAATGATTATTTTTGAAAGGGTGAAAACCCTAATTTTTGTTTAAAAGAAAATATGCCTTATATTATTTATTTTTTATTCAAGAAAACTAATAATAATATGTACAAAAATGTTAAAAAATAAAATATGTGTGAAAATATTATTTCAAGTGTATAAATAATAAAAATGAAAATGTATAATATTTTTATATTATTTCTAAGTTTATTTAAGAAAAATAAAAGTATATTAATATTAGTAAACTATTTTTATGCCCAAACAATAATAAAAATAATAAAATAAAATGCAAAAAATTAAGAAAACATTTTTGAGATTTTTTAATATTTAGAAAAAAAATAAATAAAGTCAGAAAAATATAAAGATGCAAGAAAATATAAAAAATATAAGAAAATGCAAAAGGGGGTGCAGAAAGTAAAAAGAGGGTGTCAAAAGAAACTGGCCCAAGGCCCTGGCCCAGGACAGCACTTCGTCCCTGTCCTTGCTCCCTGCGCGGGTTCTGCAACTCAAACTTGTTCTTGCTCATGCTTGCATGAAATCAAAAATCTACAACATGAAAGTTATAGCATTTTCAACCACGATTCCAACCATATCCATTTTGTGACCTAACTCTAAGAAACCAGGGAGAATTTTATCACCCCTAATTTCTGACCTAAAATTTTCAGCAAGTTCATCATCCAAATTCTCCTAGCTCAGTTAATATAAATAAGAACTATGCATATGTACAACTCAAGCACATTAAATACTACATTTTTGCTTCACAAACCTAAGCCTAATGATGCCTAAATAAGGAGATAGAACTTTGAAAATTACCTTGTTCAGTTTAGTTCGGTTATGGCAATGTAGCAACTTTGAGTGAGGCCTGAAGTTCTTTTGAGCTTGCTTGAAGTTCTCTCAACCTTTCCCAATGCTCAGCTTGCTTTGAAATGGCTTGAATCTCCTTGTAGAAGTCAACCTGTAAACTCAGAAATTGAAAATGGTGAAGCACGAAACAGGGGTTACAGTTGCTTGAGAAGGGCTTGGATAGCTTAGGTGTGATGTATGGAATGTGTCTGAAGTGGTTCAAGACAAAACGCACGAGCCAATTTGGTTTTGGAAATGGATCTGCAGATATGGCCCTATTTTGATAAGAAATTGTGATTTTGTGTTTTAGGGTGTTTGGGAGCTTGGTAAATCATGTTTCTGGCTTCCTACAATATGCCGAGGTTGTTTGAAATGATGTAAAAGCTTGGTTTTAATAGATGCATAAGTTATGGACTTTTTGCAAGCTTACTTGCTTTTGAAGCAAAAGTGAGTTGACAAAGCTCAAAGCCTGTACATGCTAGCTCAAAGCCTGATGAGAGTTGGTACCAATTTCCTTATATCTGTGGATCTTGTTTGCAAAAAGATATTAGGTCCATGGCTCAAGATAAACAAAGTTACATAAAGTGAACTTTATCAAAGTAGTAATGTAAACTTTTTGCCATTTTTGGATTAAACCCTTGTACAAAGCTTCAAAGATCCAAACAATGCCATTGTACAATGTATTTGAATTCAATTTTGGAGTGTAAAAAGGATTAGAACCTGTAATAAAAGTACAAGCATGATTCAAACTGATTTGCAAGTTGTAACATGGTGCAAAATGCCTTGGACAAAAGTGAGAAATTGCCATTTTCTTTTCTTCGATTCTCTCTAACCACAAATGATCTTGGAGAGTTCTTTGACATTTTGGAAAGCTTGTAACATTCTCTACAATCCATCTTTGAAATTCATTTTAATATTCCACTTGGAACTAGGTGAAACGTTTCCATGAAGTTAGGTAAAAAATCTGCCTAAACTAAGGCAAAATTTCACTAAGTTAAAAGTTTCATGGACCCCTATTCACAAAATCATAACTTGAGATCCAAATATCTTTTGGGAAAACTTTGTGAATACAAGTTGTAGATAGTGTGGAGGACTAAAAATTTCATGTTGAAAGTTTTCTTTGAAACCAATCGCATCATGGTGAAAAAGTTGGGAAAAAATAAGAAATTTTCATAACTTAGAAAATTTCTAAGTTATGAAAATTTTCAAACTCAAACCCTAATTTTCAAAATTAGGTTTCTTGGTGAACAAGTTTCTTGTTTTGACATGTCTTGATGAAAAATGACCCTTGGCACTTGATTTTAACCAAAAAGTCAAAGTTTGACTTTTCAGTGTACAATTGATTTTTGATCAGTTGACTAGAAAATTCATCTGTCAATCCAATGCATTTGAGATCTTTTGAACCTTGTGATTAGGTCAAGATGATGCCACTGAGTCCTTAAAACCATGCTTGAACCCAATTTTCCATTGGCTAGGTTAAAAATCAGAAATTGCCCTTCTACAATCAAAACCCTAAAAATGACCATTTTGCCCTTTTGATGATCTGATCAAATTTCTTGAGGAGTTGTGGTCCAAACTTGATCAAATGGTTCATATGAGTCTATAATGTTGATGTGGATAAAAAATTATGAGGTTTGACTGTAAATTGGCCATAGTTGACTTTTTCCCAATACAACTGATTTTTAGGTCAACTGTCCAATTGACTCGGCAAAAATTTGATTCAAGGCTTGAAACTTGTTATGAGCAATATTAGAGGTCCAACGTGAATTATGAAAGTCACATGAGGCATTGGAAGTCCAAAAATCCTTGTGCAAACTCAAACCCTAATTTCAGGGCATCAGTGCAAGGAGATGTCTTGAACTGGGCAAACCCTAATCTGGTCTTGAGTCCAAAGAGTCTTGTGAGGAAAATCTTGATAAAATGAGAGGGAAAATTTTGGGGTGCAACAGCTGCCCCTGTTCAATCTTCTTGAACCTGAAGAGTTAGATTGGTGAGTTTTTCCGTTCGTGACTCAAAGGTAAAAGATGATTGGACACTAGAGTGCCCGTAAATTTGCACTCGTCAAAATGTAGTTGAGGGAATGGGCTTAAAGATGCCATTTGGAGAGGCGACAGAATCTTGTCGGAGATGGGCTTGTAGATGCCATCAAGAATGTTTGCTGAACTGCATGTTGTAAGTCAAAAGAATGAGTATCAAAATAGTATCTGTGTTTGGAATGCATTTCAACTGTATCTGGAGACTGAGTCTGTAATAGCAATGGAATGGCGTCTGTGTCTGGAGCGTATCTGAGCTGTAACTATATTTGAATCCTGAATGAATAACAGAATAACTTCCGTGTCTGGAGTGTATTTGTATTGTATCTGAATCTGAAATCTGAATAGGCGACAGAATGGCAACCGTGTCTAGAGCATCTCTGGGCTGGGGAAAAAGTCAGAATAAGTGACAGAATGGTAACCGTGTATGGAGCGTATCTGGACTGTATCTGAAGTTGAGATCTGTATGAGTAGCAGAAGAACTTTCGTGTCTGGAGTGTATCTGAACTGTAATTGGGATCTGAATAAGTGATAGAATGACTTCCGTGTCTGGAGTGTATCTGAACTTGAAATTGATAGTTGAATGTGAATGAGAAATAGAATGGCTTCCGTGTATGGAGCTTATCTAATCTGTATCTGATTGTTGAAGTATGAATGAGTGACAGAATGGCATTCGTGTCTGGAGCGTATCCGAAATGTATCTTAACTTTGAATTCTAAATGAGTAATAGAATGACTTCCGTGTTTGGAGTGTATCCGCACTGTATCTGAATAAGAGATCTTGAATGAGTAACATAATGACTTCTGTATCTGGAGTGTATCCGTACTGTATCTGAAATCTTTGAATATTTATTAAAGATAGTTGTTAATCTTATCCTGAAAAAAGGGTAAAATGTTAGCTGAAACACAAAGTTATGTTGCATGAAATGTATGATGCAATAAAATGTGTTTTATCAATGTTTATGATATATGAATGTAATGTATGTTCATGTAAGCTGATTTGTTGTATTGCTGAGGAAAATAAATCCTTGATAGCTGGGGATAATGAAAATCCTTTGACTGTTGCCGGGGAAAATAAATCCTTGACCGCTGCTGGAGATTCAAAATTTTTGACAACTTCTATGGGGATGTGAGAATCCTTCATGTCTTGAAGTTGGAGTATTGACAAAACTTTGGTGACTTCACTGGGGGATTGAGAATGAGAATCTTCAATCTACTGGGGGATTTGAATCCTTGGGGACTTCAATGCTGGGGAGTTAAGAATGAGAATCTTCATTCTGTTGGGGAGTAAAAACTCTGTGGGGAGTAGCTATACTGTTGGGGAGTAGCTATCCTGCTGGAGAGATTAGGAGTTTGGGTTGTATGCCAATCTACTGGGGAGTCAAGAATGATAATCTTCATTCTGTTGGGGATATCAGGAGTTTGGGTTGTATTCCAATCTACTGGGGAGTCAAGAATGAGAATATTCATTCTGTTGGGGATATCAGGAGTTTGGGTTGTATGCCCATCTACTGGGGAGCCAAGAATGAGAATCTTCATTCTGTTGGGGATATTAGGAGTTTGGGTTGTATGCCAATCTACTGGGGAGTCAAGAATGAGAATCTTCATTCTGTTGGGGATATCAGGAGTTTGGGTTGTATGCCAATCTACTGGGGAGTCAAGAATTAGAATCTTCATTCTGTTGGGGATATCAGGAGTTTGGGTTGTATGCCAATCTACTGGGGAATTATCCTAGGTTGGGGATAAAACAAAAGTTAACTATTATCTGGTTGATTCTCAGATTTTAAGACAACTTGCTGGGGAATTTGGGGAAAACTGGATGGTTTCCGTTGGGGATTGGAAGTTGGAAACTTTGACTCGATTGGGGAAGAAGGTTTCATCTCCGCTGAGGGTCTGTAGTTCAAAGTTTTTGCTCCGCTGGGGATTGAGAGTTTGGAGTTTTAACTCTGATGGTGGATTAAGGATTTGAAATTATAACTCCGCTAGGGATATGTATTTCAAGGTTTTAGCTCTGCTGGAGACCTAAATGATGTGCTGATTCGATTGTGTATGGAAACGGGCTTAAAGATGCCATTTGTAGAACAGAGGAGAATCATCAGAGATGGGCTTGTAAATGCCATCCAAAGGTGATGGTTTGAAAAATAGTTTGAACTGGATCTGAACAGAGAATGAATCAAGGTAAACTATTGAGAGATTTATCTGAACCAATAAAAATCTTGGAACATCCTCAACTGGAATAAGAATCAGGGAGATCTTAGTGTCGATCTGACTGGACCAGAGAAGGTCTTGAATTAAATTTGACTGGATAAGAATCAGAAAAATCTTGGAATCGATTTAACTGAACCAAACGAAAGTCTTGGAATATCTTCAACTGGAATAAGAATCAGGGAGATCTTAGTGTCGATCTGACTGAACTAGAGAAGGTCTTGGAAAATCTTCAACAGATGCCGGGGAACTGTTAAATCCTGGACTGTTGTTGAAGAGTAAGTGTGTCTTTAAAATTTGCTTAGAATGTTTCCAATGGGGATTCCTGTTTCGTTGTTTGAGGAGGACTCCGCTGGAAAATGTTGATTGTATGCGACCCTTTGTTGGGATTGACATTCAATGCCCCAAGTGACGGGGACAGAGACTTGCCCCAGGTTACTCTGCACTTTGAGAGATTTCTTGAAATCTTGACTGGACTACCCCAGGTGTGTTGGACGATGACATGTCATGTCCCCTTGTTGACAGGAGATTTTTGCAATGGAAGTGTCATCCCGCTTGAAGTGACTTTGTTCATTGAGAGCCTTTCGCTCATTGGATATTCATTGTGTGAATTTCTCCGCTGTCAAACAAATATCCATATGCAAACAACGATATTCAAATAATGCAAAGTTTATGCTTGTCTTGAAATTTTGAAAATGCGTTTTTTAACAGAAAACTTTTGTAAGAAAAATTTAACTCAGGATTTAGAGCAAAGCCTTACAGGAGTCAGGATACCTTTTGTAACAGTATGCTTTCGAACTAACCCATGCTTCAATTAGGACTTTTGAAGGGTTGTAACGTGGCTTGATTCACGGTTTAAGAAGCAAAGGATAAAGGCTCGAAGTATATTTGTACCCACCCGCTATTCGTGATGTTCTTCAGTCCTAAACTCAGTTAATTGTGCGTTTGAACTCCAAATGAGTCTGGAATGATGTTTTTATGATGGTTCAAACAAGTTAAATTCGTTGGAAGGCAGTCATTTTTGCAACATTATTTTTGTTGAGGATTTGTAGTGACCTCTCTTGATTGATTTGTTATCCCTAATTTTTCCTGACTGTTCCTGTTTTTTGAGATTACAGTCAGCGGGATGCCCCAGTTTTCTTAAGCCTCCTTCGTAGGTTTCGACTCAGTGGGCTTTTCTTTTTGAGAGATAATGACTGCCTATGTGATAGGGAACCATCACCGTCTTTTGATTCCAAAGGAATATATTTGATGTCATTCATTGTATTACAAGATGAGAGTTTGCGACTTTAACGTGCGTTTGAATTAACTGAGAGACTACCCTGCCCCAGGTTTTGATTAAAGGTTTCAATTTGTATTAAAACAGAAAACTTCTACTTCTTTGGCTGGAAAGGGTTGACTAGGGATTATCTTCCTTATAACTCCAGTGTTTAGGATTTGAAATAAACGCCTGTACATCGTCAGCAAGGTCTGTCCAAAAGCATATTGTATGAGATTTAAGGCATTATTTTCGTCATCCTCCCTCTAAAGGCTTGTAACTTTTAGCAAGAGTTGAATGTCATAAAGCGAGTAAAAAGCATAGTTAAAATGTAATGAAAATGAAATAATTCAAGACAAACATACGCAATGAATTAATTAAACAAAGTTTGACAATAATAGATAATTGTTTGAATAACAAAAGAAATTAAAAATGGAAATTCAAAATGAACAGAAGCCTCTTTGTTCGAACTTGTCATTTTAGGTGGAGAGCCCTCGGCGGAAGATTTTCATCTGGCCATCTTGTGTGAACTCCAGCATTGTTTCTTTAATCAGATCTTGAATTTTGTTTCTCAATGCCCAACATCTATCGGTGTCATGTCCAGGACTGTTAGAGTGATATGCACATCTTGTATTTGGATTGTACCCTGGAAAGGCTGTGTAGGGATTCCGAGGGGGGTCCCTTAATGCAATCAGCTTGACTTCCAACAAGCGTTGCAACACTTGAGATAATGACATGTTAATCTCAATGAAGCGCTTTTTAGATGTATTTCACTTACGCCGATTACCCTGCTGACGTTGGTGAGGTTGTTGTTGGGCTTGTGACCCTGAAGCAAACTGGGGAGGTTTTCTCTCGGCTTCTTGTCTCAAAGGAGGCTGAATGATGACTTGATCCTCAACCTTAGTTGTTCGCCACATTTGGTTACATTCATCTTGATGAAGCTTATTGATAAGGACTCTCAGCTCCTTTTGTCCTTGAGCCAGGTTTTGAATAAGAGCCATCTGGCCCACCAGTTGTCCCATCATCTGAATTTTCATTGTTGCCATCTCAATATGTAGCCCTTCCAACTGATCATTCCTGATGCCCTCTAGATTCCCCATGACCATGCCCCTTGTGAGGAGAGCTTCACCTCTTCTTTCCCCTTGGATAGGTTCAAGAACATCTCTTGGAGTTGAGCATTTTGAGCCTGGACGTCCATGATAGTCTGTATTAGAGCCATCTCTACTGAAATAAACAGTAGGAAGATAAGGAGACTTGTTGCAAAGACCTGTTATGTTATGATGAATGTTGTTTATGTATATGCAATGCATTCAAGGATTTTTGAAAAATCAAAATTGTCTAAAACAAAAAGGAACAAACGTTATATTAATAAAAATAGAACTTGTTTACATCAATGCCCCTAGGGCAAAAATGGTACAAAATTATAAGATAAAAAGACATTGCGCATCCTCTTTGGTGCAATGTAAGTGTTGAGAGTCTGCACTTCGTGAAGTTGACGAGTAAGTTCCAAAACCTTCTTCTCGCTTGCATAAAATTGGGCTTCAAAAGTATCGCGCTCTCCCTTGAGCTGTATCCAACTCCTTTGTAGATCTTCAAGTGATGTTGGCATGTCAGGATGTAGGAGGGTGTATGGAACCTCTCCTTCCATAACAGGCTCTATAATCACAGGAAGCATGTAGGGGTAAGGCATCATAAGACTTTGGGTGCAGGTTCATACCCACATGAGGTAAGGCTCAAGAGGGATGGAATTCTTGTGTCCCAAGGTCTTACTGTCTACCTTGTTAGGCATCCTCCAGGCTCGGATGAACCTTTGTCGAAGTCCTTGATCGTCATTGTCGAAGTCAAAAAACCAATCTGGAATCAGCATGCCATATGGGCCATCCCTTCAGGCATACCCAAACTGTCTCAGAGCCAAGAAGGGGTTGTAGGTAATGCCTCCCCTAATTCCAAGTAGAGGGATATTAGGGAATTCCCCACAATGGTCGATGATGATAACATTTTCTCTGGATCGAGAACACAAATGGACATCTGAATGTGTAAGAGTCATCAGCCATTGTGACCACCTCAAACCTTGTTCATTCTTAAAGAATGATTGGGGAAGATGAGAAATAAACCATCTTGCCAGTAGAGGAGTGCAACACATGAGAACACCTCTTTTCCTCATTGTTCGAGTGTGAAATGAGTGGAGGATATCCCCAAGCAATGTAGGCACCGGGTTGCGAGCCATGAAAATCTTGACAGTATTCACATCTATAAGTTGGTCAGGGTTTGGGAACAAGACCAATCCATAGATGAGAAGAGCTACAATCTCCTCAAAAGCTTGCAGGTCTAGAGAATTCCAGCATTCTTGAGCTTTCTCAAATAGGAACTTTGGCAAGAAACCCTTGACACCACTTCTAGTTTCCCAATGACCTATGACATCAGATGGTTGCAAGTGTAGGGCTTGAGCAACATCTTCAGGCTTTGGATCTCTTTCCGTACCGTTGAAAGGTAGTTTATGGAGAATAGGAATCCTCAAGAGTTGAGAAAATTCCTCCAAAGTGGGCACAAGCTGGTAGTCAGGAAATGTAAAGCAGTGGTGTAGGGGGTCAAAGAACTGGAAGAGAACTTTCACCATGTCTTCCTCAGTGTTGGAGTTGACCAAGTTGAGAAGTCGACCATGTCTCTCAGTGAATGGAGAATACTCTGAAATTTTGGAAGCAAGCTCCTTGAGTTGAGGAGGAATTCTTACAAGATTGACTTGGATAGTTTTTCTGCGAATTGAATCCATTACCTACAAAACAGGAACAAAGATGAAGATCCAAAATCCTTGAAATGGTTAGTGGATGCAAATGATGCTTCATGATGCTCATGATGTTATGCACAAGTATATATGTACAAACAAGTCACACAAGTTCCTAGTTTCATGCTTGCATGGGGTTTCATAGGTAAGTACCCTCTTGAAGTTTAGTTGGCTCAACCTGTCCTAGAAATAGTAACCGGGTTCTAAGGAGCTCAAAATCACTGGATTGTTTTCTGTGTTCATTGTTTCAGTTTAGCCACTTTACTGGCGACCAAAATATTCCAAGAAAACAACCCTCAATGAGTGTAGTATCGAGTATCTACCAACTTTGGACTGCACCTAAGCCGGTCATCTCACTACCCCTAAAAAGGCCAAGTTGGTCAAGTAAAGGTTCTAAAAGTCCATTAGTGCTTCATGACATCACTCAGCGGCCCCGTTTTCTCTTTGATTGACTCAAAGGCTACCGGGACCCACAAATATGTCACACTAATATAGCTATTGCTTAGACCATGTCGGTATACCCCGCACAGTTTCCACAACGTACTGCTATTTACCTATGAATGTTTCCCAAATATGGGTAGAGGATTCAAACCCAAACAATAGAACCAAAGTGTAAAGCATACAAGTCAAGCAAGATAAGCATGTAAAGGTGATCTAAACCCTAAGGTAACCCCACTTTTGGTATTAGTCCCCAGCAGAGTCGCCAGTTCTATGATACAGTGGGAGAACTGACTTGAGGTTTTGCGTTTGTGTTCGCAAATGTTTCAGTTTAGCAAGAGTCGCCACCGACTTTTTATTTTATCCAAAGGAAAGGTCAAAAAGCACAGGAAAGACCTTTGAGATGTTTTCTTGAGTTCGGTGGGTAGATTATGAAAAGGGAAGGTGCTAGCACCCTTTTCATCCATGGTTTTCCATGGGCTCTTAGTTACTTGTTTAGATCACTTGCTTTGCTTTTTAAATTGTTTGAAATGGTGCTTTGTGTATGGTTTTGAAAGTATTTTGAAAAGAGGCCTTTTCTTAGGCAACCTTTGTAATTATTCTTGTTTGAAGAATGTATACAAAGATGTTTGTCTTTTGAAAAATGTTTCAATGGTTGAAAGTTTGTTTGGAAATTGTTTTGAAATTGTGTATGGGTTTGTTTGAAAATAGCAAGGATGTTTGCAAATTGATCAAGTAACTAGGAGCATCTACCTAATCAAAATGTAAGTTCAGATGCGCCTAAGAGGGGGGGTGAATTAGGTTCTTTAAAACTTTTTCTGAATTGTATGAATATTTTTGCACGAGTTTCTTTTCTTTCTTTTCTGATAAGTGATGAAAGCAGTAAATGCGGAAAGTAAAGAACACAGTGATGTATCCTGGTTCCCCTCACAGTCCGAGAGTACTCCAGTCCCCTTTCAACATGAAAGAAAACTCCTTATAGTTGGTAATTTGTACAAAGACTACCTAACAATCCAAGAACAATCCTCTTGAACCAAGAACAATCCTCTTGGATTTTCACTAAGACCACAAAGAGAACAATCCTCCCTAAGTGTCTTTCTTGTTTCCAACAATCCTGAAAACAAGTATACAATAGTTTGTTTGATTTGTATAATAGTTTGAATGATAAAAGAGCAATGTCAATCACTTGATTGATCTTTTCTTATCAATATAAAATTTAAGATGGAATACTCTTCTAAGTGCTCAAGAATAATTTTTCGTATGCATATGAAAATGATGAACAAAAATCTTGAGTAGAGAGTATGATCAAAAGAATAGAAAGTTGTTAGTGATTGTTGTCATGATTTTCTTTGATTGATTTTTTGATTATTGATTTTAAAAATTCTAAATGAAAATAATTTATAGTGTAATAATACCTCTTCAATGAATCATGGTAATGTTTAAACCATTTTTACTAAAGAAATGTATATGAAAATATACAAGGATTGCCATGAAAAGGTGTTACAAAAGGTTGCTGGAAAAATAATTTTTTTCAAAATTTAAGGCACAACAACTGGTTGCACTAAAGCAACAACCGATTGTAGCATAGCAACGTTTAAAAAAATTGTAAAATATAACTATGACAATCGATTGTCATTGAGGAGCAATCGGTTGCTCTAAAGCCAACGTTCAAAAAATTTGAAAATAAAACACATGACAATCGATTGCTGCTAGATGACAACCGATTGTATGTCAAACAGAATCAAAAGTTTTTTGGATGCAACCGATTATCGTTTGATGACATTCGATTGCTTGTGTACAAAAATTGAAAAAAAACATTATTTTTCAAAGATTTTAAGCAATTTAAAATATCCTTCTTTAATCATACATAGTATATACTCAAAATATTATTTTAATAAAGTAAATGCATGATTAAAAATAGTTTTGACCACTAAGAGCATAAGATCAAAAATTTCATATACCTTAAACCATAAGTCTTGAAATGTTGATCTTGATCAATGAATCTTGCTTGAAATGAATCTTCTATCTTGATCCATTCATTTTTGCATACTAGCTTATCTTCATCAAAACATTTGGAAAGCTTGATTTCACAGTCTCCCCCTTTTTGATGATGACAACCATTACTTGAAGTTTGGAGTGCATCTTGGTTTTCTCTAATCAAGTTCTTTAAAAAAACTCCCCCTAAGTCAAAGACTCCCCCTTGATCTATTGCATGAGAGTTTTGAAGATTGCTTGCTTGCTGCAATTAGGGTTAGAGAAACACAAAAGAAACTACAAAGTCTTATCCCCCTTTGTCATTAGCAAAAAGGAATGGGAAAGAAGATAATAAAATTTTGCACATAGAAACAACATAGCATAAAAAAAGTTTGCATACATAGATATAATTAAAACAAAGTTCACAAAACGAAAAGGATCACAATACACGAAGTGTCTTTAAATGAAACTAGAAAAACGACATAAAACATAAGAACATAAAGTACTAAAAACATAAGAACTTAAAAACTAATCATCCATGCCTTCAACAAAGTCTTCATCATCTTGACCTTCACCATCATTGCCTTCATTGGTTTGAGGTTGAATGAAAGGGTAATGATAAGGTTGAGCTTCATAAGGAGGGACATTGGTATGGGCATAGAGATGAGCAAATTGATTGTTCATGTTGTTGTTTATGTATTGAAGATAGTCAAAAACTTGATTGTAAGAGTTTTCCATTGGTTGTGGAGGTTGGTTTTGAAGTGGTTGTTCTTGTGGAGGTTGGTTTTGTGGAGGAGTATGAATGTATGTGATGGTTCTATTAATCGGATCAAATTTAACGCCGGTTTTGGTATTACATACTTTATTTGGAGTGATTTCATGTTTGGGGTTAGTCATAGTCACCATGTGTTCACCAGACAAGGGAACATTGAACTTCTCAAAAACAAGGGTAAGCCAGGAGCTATAGGGCAAAGCAGAAGCATTTTCATTATGTAGTGCCATATGATGTAGAATCACATAAGACCAGTTGATTTGAATCCCATTCTTCATCGCATACAAAATCTGCATCTCACAATCATTGACATTGGAAATATTTGAGAACTTTGGCATAAGCACATACGCCAAAAAGTAGTGGATCAAACGATCATCAATAGTGAGAATTCCTGCAGACCAAGAGTTCCTCTCCGGAGTTCCACCAATAAGTCTTTGCCTTTTCTGAATAAAATCACGCTCGGGAATTCTTGCAATTCCATAGTAGAAGTCTCTTTTGTTGTAGCCAGGCAGATTTGCATTTGAGAGAAGTTTAATGCAAGCACCATCATTTGGAATACCCAAAGCTTCACCAAAATTCTGCACTGTGAGTTCTATAGGAACCCCTTTGACATTTGAAATCATGCATCCTCTACTAATGGTTAGATTGCTATAGAAAATTCTAACCAAAGTGGGGTAAATGGGTCCATTAACACCAATCAACTTGTATATCCCTTGAGATCTAAATAATGCTGGAAAACTAAAGCATTCAGAATAAAAGTTGTCAAGATTACCGAACCTTGGTAGAAGAATCGTCATCTTCTGAAAGTGAGACACAAATCTTTCCCTTTGGCTTCTTGATGGAATGAGTTTTGAGAGATCATCGCCTTAAGATGAGGAAGAAGCTTTTCCCTTGCCTTTCTTTGATGTTGACATGGTGAGGGATGAGAGAATTGGAAGGGAAAAAGGGTATTTGGTGTTTGTAGGTTTCTTGAGACAAAAGAGGATATATGAAGTTTTGGTTTTGGTTGAGCTTTTATAGATAGATAGGCATTCAATGGTTAGGTAAGGCATTCAATGATTTAGTCAAAACAATAAAGCCTTGTAGCATAGAGATTCTTGAGTGTGTAAGTATCCAAAAAATTGTGTCATAGGAAAGGACTAGGCATTTAAAAAATTGTTGACCAAACACTTAAAACATTAAAAAAGAGAATAATAATCTTGTATAAAATAAATAATAGTAATGAAAATGGAAGAGAAAGAATAAAAGAGAGTGTAACTGAAAAAAAAATAAAAAAAAATCAAAATTTTGAACTGTGCAATCGATTGTCGTTAGTAAAAAAAGTGAAAAATACTTAATTTTTGGGGATTTCATTGTTATATATCAAAAATTTAGTAATAAAAACATGGATCATGATATATTACCATAAAGTTAAGATTAAAAACATAGCCATGTACCTTAATTAGATAATGTCATTTTCGTCCAAGATACCTAGCTCTCTTTGGATCTTGAAGAATGGTTCTCTTGCCAATGGTTTAGTGAAGATATATGCTAGTTGATTATGCGTATCCACGAAGGTGACTTCGACATCTCCTTGAAGTACATGATCACGAAGAAAGTGATGTCGAATGTCGATATGCTTTGTTCTAGAATGCATCACAGGATTTTTTGTAATGTTGATTGCACTTGTGTTGTCACATCGGAGTGGAATGCATCCAAGGTCGAGTCTGTAGTCACGGAGTTGTTGCTTGAGCCATAGAATTTGCGCACAGCAACTACCCGCTGCAATGTATTCCGCCTCGGCCGTACTAAGAGCCACACAAGCTTGTTTCTTGCATGCCCAAGAGACTAATGCATTTCCCAAAATGTGACAAGTGCCACTTGTGCTTTTTCTATCTGTTTTACATCCTGCATAATCAGCATCAGAATAACCAATTAAATTTCATATATTACCTTTTGGGTACCATAGGCCGACATTGGTTGTTCCTTTGAGATATTTCATGATTCTTTTTACCGCCATGAGGTGAGATTCCTTCGGGTTTTCTTGAAATCATGCACACAGACATACACTGAACATGATGTCAGGACGACTTACCGTCAAGTATAACAGTGATCCAATCATGCCTCGATATTTAGTAATATCAATGGAAATACCGGTTTCATCTTGATCAACATAAGTACCGGAGCCCATTGGCGTGTGCATTGATTTGCAATTATCCATATCAAACTTTTTCAAAAGTTCCTTGCAATATTTTAATTGATTGATGAAGATACCATCTTTCAGTTGCTTAATTTGCAATCCAAGGAAATAGTTCATGTTGCCCATCATAGACATCTCAAATTCTCCTTGCATCATCAACGAGAATTCTTCACACAAATCTTGGTTAGTTGAACCAAATATAGTATCATCGACATAGACTTGTACTAATAAAGTGTTACCTTTGATCTTCTTTATGAACAAGGTCTTATCCACTTTACCTTTCTCAAAACCTTTTTCTTATAAGAATGTACTGAGTCTGTTATACCATGCTCTAGGTGCTTGTTTTAAACCATAAAGAGCTTTTCTCAACTTAAAGACATGTGAAGGATTCTTGAAGTCTTCAAAGCCCGGGGGTTGTTTGACATAGACTTCTTCATTAATGTAGCCATTTAAGAATGCGCTTTTGACGTCCATTTGGTAAAGCTGAAAATTCAATGAACAAGCGTAAGCAAGTAAAACACAGATAGCTTATAACCTTGCAACCAGAGCGAAATTTTCTTCAATGTCAATTCCCTCTTCTTGGTTGTATCCTTGGGCTACCAATATTGCTTTGTTTCGAACAATTATACCGTTCTCATCAAGTTGGTTTTTGAACACCCATCTGGTACCTATGATGTGTTTGTCACTTGGTCTAGGAACAAGTTCCCAAACTTGATTTCTCTCGAACTGATTTAATTCTTCTTGCATAGCAATCATCCATTGGTCGTCTCCTAATGCGTCATCAACTTTGGAAGGTTCGATTTGAGAAACGAACGCCATGTTCAAGCAAGCATGTTTGAGATTCAATCTTGTTGAAACGCCTTGACTGATGTCACCAATGATTTTATCAATAGGATGATCTCTATGGGTTCTCCATTCGTTAGGCAGATCATTGACATTTGATTCTTCTGGAATTTGTTTTTCTTGTTGTTCCAATTGATTCTCATTGTTGGTCTTGGAGCCATCTTCTTGAGGAATATCTAAAATCTCATCACCATTATTTAAAACAATAGTATCCTCCTCGGAGGGGTTAGATTCATCAAATGATACGTGCATAGATTCCTCAATAGTTAAAGTTCTTTTATTGTAAATACAATAAGCTTTACTAGATAAGGAGTATCCAAGAAAAATACTTTCATCTGATTTTTCATCAAACTTACCAAGGTTGTCTTTGTCGTTGTTAAGGACAAAACATTTGCAACCAAAGACATGAAAGAATGAAATATTTGGTTTCCTTCCTCGAAAGAGTTCATACGGATTCTTCTTCAAGATAGGTCGAATATTAACTCTATTGCTTACAAAGCATGCCGTGCTTACCGCATCCGCCCAAAAGTATTTTGGAAGGTTTGAATCACTAAGCATTGTCCTTGCAATTTCAATAAGAGACCTATTCTTCCTTTCTACAACTCCATTCTGTTGAGGAGTCCTTGGTGCTGAGAAATTATGTGATATTTCATGTTCTTCATAGAAATCTTCAAAGGAGGAATTCTGGAATTCTCCACCATGGTCGCTTCTTATAGAGGCAATAGATAGTGACTTCTCATTTTGAATTTGCTTTGCATATTTCTTGAACGCCTTGAATGCATCATTTTTCTGCACTAAAAAGAGTGTCCAAGTATATCTAGAAAAGTTATCAACAATAACTAGAGCATATACATTACCTCTGAAGCTCCTCGTTCTAGAAGGGCAAATCAAGTCCATATGAAGCAATTGTAGTGGCCTAGTAGTGGACACCACATTCTTGGATTTGAAAGTTGATTTTGTTTGCTTTCCCTTTTGACATGCATCGCAAAGTCTATCTTTAATGAACTTTATCTTAGGCAGTCCAATAGCAAGGTCATGCTTAATCAATTTGTTTAAATGCTCCATATGAATATGAGCGATTCTTTTGTGCCATAACCATGAGTCGTTGTTGTTTGCCATGAGACATTTAACCTTCAAAGACAAATCGTTAAGGGAAATCATAAAAATATTATTTACTCTTTTACCTTTAAGTTTAGCCTCATGTGTAACTTCATCTTCTATCAAACATTCATCTTTAGTGAACTTGATCTTGAAGCCTTTGTCACATAGTTGGATAGTACTTAGAAGATTGTGCTTTAGTCCTTCGACATAAAGAACATCTTCAATTGATGTGAAAGGTGGACCACTAACTTTGCCTATGCCAAGAATCTTTCCTTTGTTGTTATCTCCATACGTCACATAACCCTTGGCCTTAAGCGTTAGATGTGAAAATTTGTCGATATCTCCCATCATATGCTTGGAACAACCACTATCGAGATACCATAGATTTGAAGTGGTCGTCAAGCTTACCTACAAAACAAGATTAGGTTTTGTTAGGTACCCAATTTGCTTTGGGTCCTTCATAATTAGTTCCTTTCTTAACCCACACATAATGCCCATTTTCCATGCCAAAGTTTCTAACATAACAAGCATTAGGTGTGTGTCCTCAAATACCACAATAAAAACAAGTAGGTTCAAATTTACTTCTATATCTAGAAGGATAAGATTTCTTCTTAGAGGGTATTTTCTTTTTAGGATAATGATGAACTATTTTGGGAGTGATTTCTTTCTCTTTGGTTGGTTGATCGCTAGCCTTGACAAAGATGGTTTTGTTGGTACTTGGTTTTGAAAATTTTGAGTATCCAAGACCACTTTTGTCATTTGAGTATCTTTGTTGGATAAGAACACATTCCAATACAATTTGTCCTTTTTCATACCTTTCAATAACCCTTTTCAATTGGACAATTTGGAAAGAGAGAGGTTTACACTTTGTGCATATAAAATTTTGTTTTTCATCACTAACTTTTTGCTTTTCATCTTTGAGATCTTTTTCAATAGATCCACATTTTTCTTCCAACGATGCAATTTGTTTCTTTTGTGATGAGATAGTTTTGTACAGAATTTTGCATTCATTTAACAGTTCATTTATAGCACCTTGTGCATCACTATCAAAAAGAGAGAATACGTTACTAACCTCATCATCTTCGCTTTCGGAGTGGTGTGAGGCCATTAATGCAAGATTGGCACTTTCGTCGGTAGCGGAGTCGGATGATGAACTTAGTTCAACATCTTCCCATGCAACATATGCTTTCTTATCTTTTGATTCCTTCTTGCCTTTGTAGCCACTTTTCTTTGCAAGTTTTGGACAGTCCGGTTTGATGTGATCTGGTTTACCACATTCATAACAAGTAACTTCTTGTGTTGATGAGGATCCTTCCTTCTTCTTGAAGTGTTTCTTCTTCTTTGAGTGTGAGAAGGCTTTGTCATTTTTACCAAAGAATTTTCCAAGTCTTCTAAAGAGAAGCATGAAGTTTTCATCTTCATCAGGATTATCTTTATTTTCGTCTTCCTTGGAGTCAATCTTCAAGGCAATGTTCTTAGACTTCTTTTCTTGATTTTCATGCTTTTCCAATCTACCAAGTTCTGTCTCGTATTCTTGAAGTTTTCCGAACAAGGTTGCAGATGTCATAGTAGCGAGACTCTTCTTTTCTGAGATTGCCGTTACCTTTGGTTTCCATTCTCTAGTCAAGGATCTTAGAACTTTTAGGTTCAATTCATCATTAGTCAATGTTTTCCCAAGTGCCCTTAGATGATTTGTTAGATGCACAAATCTCTTTTGTAAATCGAGAATGGATTCTCCGGGTTGCATACAGAATAATTCATATTCTTGACTTAACGTATTAAGTCTCGATCTCATTACTTCAGTTGTTCCTTCACGTGTTTCAACCAATGTATCCCAAATTTCTTTTGCCGTTATACATGTTGAGATACGGAAGAATTCATCCATACTAAGTGCGCTTTGAAGGAGGTTTATTGCCTTTTTGTCATACAAGACCTTTTTCTTATCATCATCATCCCATACAGTTTTAGGCTTTGATGAACCAACACCGTTTACTACAGTTACCGGAACAAAAGGACCATTTTGGACAGCATCCCATATTTCTTCTCCTTGTGCTTCTAGATGAGCCTTCATACGAATTTTCCAGAAATCAAAATATTCACCACAGAATAGAGGAGGCTTGTTGCTACTGCCACCGTCTCTAAACACATAATTGTTGTTTGCGGAAGCCATTCTGGATCTAGTAGGAACAAGTTACCTATAACCTGCTCTGATGCCAATTGCAAGTTCAGATGCGCCTAAGAAGGGGGGGGGGTGAATTAGGTTCTTTAAAACTTTTTCTGAATTGTATGAATATTTTTGCACGAGTTTCTTTTCTTTCTTTTCTGATAAGTGATGAAAGCAGTAAATGCGGAAAGTAAAGAACACAGTGATGTATCCTGGTTCCCCTCACAGTCCGAGAGTACTCCAGTCCCCTTTCAACATGAAAGAGACTTCCTTATAGTTGGTAATTTGTACAAAGACTACCTAACAAGCCAAGAACAATCCTCTTGGATTTTCACTAAGACCACAAAGAGAACAATCCTCCGTAAGTGTCTTTCTTGTTTCCAACAATCCTGAAAACAAGTATACAATAGTTTGTTTGATTTGTATAATAGTTTGAATGATAAAAGAGAAATATCAATCACTTGATTGATCTTTTCTTATCAATATGAAATTTAAGATGGAATACTCTTCTAAGTGCTCAAGAATAATTTTTCGTATGCATATGAAAATGATGAACAAAAATCTTGAGTAGAGAGTATGATCAAAAGAATAGAAAGTTGTTAGTGATTGTTGTAATGATTTTCTTTGATTGAGTTTTTGATTATTGATTTTAAAAATTCTAAATGAAAATAATTTATAGTGTAATAATACCTCTTCAATGAATCATGGCAATGTTTAAACCATTTTTACTAAAGAAATGTATATGAAAAGATACAAGGATTGCCATGAAAAGGTGTTACAAAAGGTTGCTGGAAAAATAAAAATTTTCAAAATTTAAGGCACAATAACCGGTTGCACTAAAGCAACAACCGATTGCAACATATCAACGTTTAAAAAAATTGTAAAATATAACTATGACAACCGATTGTCATTGAGGAGCAATCGGTTGCTCTAAAGCCAACGTTCAAAAAATTTGAAAATAAAACACATGACAATCGATTGCTGCTAGATGACAATCGATTGTATGTCAAACAGAATCAAAAGTTTTTTGGATGCAACCGATTGTCGTTTGATGACAATCGATTACTTGTGTACAAAAATTGAAAAGAACATTATTTTTCAAAGATTTTAAGCAATTTAAAATATCCTTCTTTAATCATACATAGTATATACTAAAAATATTATTTTAATAAAGTAAATGCATGATTAAAAATAGTTTTGAGCACTAAGAGCATAAGATCAAAAATTTCATATACCTTAAGCCATAAGTCTTGAAATGTTGATCTTGATCAATGAATCTTGCTTGAAGTGAATCTTCTATCTTGATCCATTCATTTTTGCATTCTAGCTTGTCTTCATCAAAACATTTGGAAAGCTTGATTTCACACAAAAGTATTTCTTGTACATTTTTAACCCTTTGACATTGTTGTTTTACCATTGTATTTGATAAATAACCTTATCTTTGGATGTTAAACGGGACGGGCGTGGGTTATCGTATCACCATGATAGCAATGGTGCCAAGTATCTTAGCAAGTTTTTTTGAGGGACTAAGATCATCTTTGTATAGGCAACCAACATAGCGTCATCGAGGGACAATGATGTTTTTGTTTTGTTTGATTTTGGAAAGATGCCTAGCATGCATACCATGGCCATTTTAAGGCAACAAAGTGGATGAAACCCTAGGGGTGCTTGTGTGCATTGTGTTGTCATTTTTCATGCATTTATGTCTTGTGTTAGGTCATGCTATTTGTTTTGATTTTTGGTCTTTGCATACAAAACCCTAATTTACTATCATGGTATATGAAAGCAATAAATGCGTAAAATAAATCTAGACTATTACAACAATATTATGGGAAGGGGTACAAGTTTGAATATGGGGTATTTGCACAAAATAAAATCCTAGTTTACTATTACAACCCAATTGAATTTAATTTACAAAAAAATAAATAAACAAGTATTTAAATATGGAATAAATTGTAAATATGGAAAATGTTTTTGTATTAATTTTTATGTATGTAAAAATGAATCTATTTATGTCTTAAAAATAAGAAAATAAAATGATTATTTTTGAAAGGGTGAAAACCCTAATTTTTGTTTAAAAGAAAATATGCCTTATATTATTTATTTTTTATTCAAGAAAACTAATAATAATATGTACAAAAATGTTAAAAAATAAAATATGTGTGAAAATATTATTTCAAGTGTATAAATAATAAAAATGAAAATGTATAATATTTTTATATTATTTATAAGTTTATTTAAGAAAATTAAAAGTATATTATTATTAGTAAACTATTTTTATGCCCCAAAAAAAATAAAAAAAATAAAAAAAAATGCAAAAAATTAAGAAAACATTTTTGAGATTTTTTAATATTTAGAAAAAAAATAAATAAAGTCAGAAAAATATAAATATGCAAGAAAATATAAAAAATATAAGAAAATGCAAAAGGGGGTGCAGAAAGTAAAAAGGGGGTGTCAAAAGAAACAGGCCCAATGCCCTGGCCCAGGACAGCACTTCGTCCCTGTCCTTGCTCCCTGCACGCGTTCTGCAACTCAAACCTGTTCTTGCTCATGCTTGCATGAAATCAAAAATTTACAACATGAAAGTTATAGCATTTTCAATCACGATTCCAACCATATCTATTTTGTGACCTAACTCTAAGAAACCAGGGAGAATTTTATCACCCCTAATTTTTGACCTAAAATTTTCAACAAGTTCATCATCCAAATTCTCCTAGCTCAATTAATATAAATAAGAACTATGCATATGTACAACTCAAGCACATTAAAGACTACATTTTTGCTTCACAAACCTAAGCGTAATGATGCCTAAATAAGGAGATAAAACTTTGAAAATTAACTTGTTCAATTGAGTTTGGTTATGGCAATGTAGCAACTTTGAGTGAGGCCTGGAGTTCTTTTGAGCTTGCTTGAAGTTCCTTCAACCTTTCCCAATGCTTAGCTTGCTTTGAAATGGCTTGAATCTCCTTGTAGAAGTCAACCTGCAAACTCAGAAATTGAAAATGGTGAAGCACGAAATAGGGGTTACAGTTGCTTGAGAAGGGCTTGGATAGCTTAGGTGTGATTTATGGAATGTGTCTGAAGTGGTTCAAGACAAAACGCACGAGCCAATTTGGTTTTGGAAGTGGTTCTGCAGATATGGCACTGTTTTGACAAGAACTTGTGATTTTATGTTTTAGGGTGTTTGGGAGCTTGGCAAATCGTGTTTCTGGCTTGCTACAATATGCTGATGTTGTTTGAAATGATGTCAAAGATTGGTTTTAACAGATGCACAAGTTATGGACTTTTTGCAAGCTTACTTGCTTTTGAAGCAAAAGTGAGTTGACAAAGCTCAAAGCCTGTACAGGCTAGCTCAAAGCCTGATGAGAGTTGGTACCAATTGCCTGATATATGTGGATCTTGTTCTCAAAAATACATTAGGTCCATGGCTCAAGATAAACAAAGTTACATAAAGTGAACTTTATCAAAGTAGCAATTAAACTTTTTGCCATTTTTGGATTAAACCCTTGTACAAAGCTTCAAAGATCAAAATAATGCCATTGTCCAATGTATTTGCATTCAATTTTGCAGTGTAAAAAGGATTAGAACCTGTAATGCAAGTACAAGCATGATTCAAACTGATTTACAAGTTGTAACATGGTGCAAAATGCCTTGGACAAAAGTGAGAAATGACCATTTTCTTTTCTTCGATTCTCTCTAACCACAAATGATCTTGGAGAGTTCTTGGACATTTTGGAAAGCTTGAAACATGCTCTACAATCCATCTTTGAAATGAATTTTGAGATTCCACTTGGACTAGGTGAAAAGTTGCCATGAGGTTAGGTCAAAAATCTGCCTAAACTAAGGCAAAATTTCACTAAGTTAAAAGTTTCATGGACCCCTATTCACAAAATCATAACTTGAGATCCAAGCATCTTTTTGGAAAACTTTGTTAATCAAAGTTGTAGATTTTGTGGAGGACTACAACTTTCATGTTGTAAGTTTTCTTTGAATCCAATTGCATCATGGTGAAAAAGTTGGGAAAAAATAAGAAATTTTCATAACTTAGAAAATTTCTAAGTTATGAAAATTTTCAAACTTAAACCCTAATTTTCAAAATTAGGTTTCTTGGTGAACAAGTTTCATGTTTTGACATGTCTTGATGAAAAATGATCCTTGGCACTTGATTTTGAACAAAAAGTCAAAGTTTGACTTTTCATTGTACAGTTGATTTTTGATCAGTTGACTGGAAAATTCATCTGTCAATCCAATGCATTTGAGATCTTTTGAACCTTGTGATTAGGTCAAGATGATGCCATTGAGTCTTTGAAACCATGCTTGAACCCAATTTGCCATTGGCTAGGTTAAAAATCAGAAATTGCCCTTATGCAATCAAAACCCTAAAAATGACCATTTTGCCCTTTTGATGATTTGATCACATTTCTTGAGGAGTTGTGGTCCAAACTTGATCAAATGGTTCATATGAGTCTATAATGTTGATGTGGATAAAAAATTATGAGGTTTGACTGTAAATTGGCCATAGTTGACTTTTTCCCAATACAGTTGATTTTTAGGTCAACTGTCCAATTGACTGGGCAAAAATTCGATTCAAGGCTTGAAACTTGGTATGAGCAATCTTAGAGGTCCAACATGAAGTATGAAAGTCACATGAGGCATTGGAAGTCCAAAAATACTTGTGCAAACTCAAACCCTAATTTCAGGTCATCAGTGCAAGGAGATGTCTTAAGCTGGGCAAACCCTAATCTGGTCTTGAGTCCAAAGAGTCTTGTGAGGAAAATCTTGATAAAATGAGAGGGAAAATTTTGGGGTACAACACTACTGCTTAGCAGGACACATGTGCCAAATAACTTTAATTATGTTCATATGCATATGTTCATTCAATTTTAGTCATTGGACAAATTTGCATTCAAAACAAAGATAGAAAATTTTGCACTTTGAAGTGTATTTGTATTGATATTTTGCCCATGAATAGGCGTTTTTGTACATAGAGACGAAGATCCTAATAAGAGGAAATCGCCAAAAAGAAAACAAAATTGAGAATGAAAACAAATAGCCATGTGACATGATCTTATTGCCTTCCAACTCTACTATTGCCCCAATGTCTTCGAACATCCTTCGCCGTTGATCGAAAGTGATTGGATTGATCTTGGATCATTTGAACTTGGAACTTGGTGATAGAATTGACTGTATTGATTTCATGGGACATAGTTGTACGCTTTTTAATCCTTATTTTTTTGCCTGAACCTCCCCTTCGGGTTTTCAGTCCACCAGGATACCCTTTTTTGCCCAAGTCGCCCTTTCGGGTTTTCAACTTGCCGGGTGTACAATCTTTTGCCTATATCCTAATTTTTTCCCAAACCTTTTGGTTTGCCGGGATGCCTTTATTTTGCTTAGGTGTGTCAACCTAACGGGTCTCTTATGCGTAGTATTTTTTAACTATGTCCGCGTTTATAAGATGTGGGAAATCTTCTCCGTCCATGGTGGTCAGCATCATGGCACTTCCAGAAAAATTCTCTTGACAACAAACGACCCTTCATAGGTGGGAGTCCATTTTCCTCTGGGATCACCTTGTGGTAAAATGATGCGTTTTATCACCAGGTCGCCAACTTGATATACTCAAGGCTTGACCTTTTTGTTGAAGGCCTTGATCATTTGTTTTTGATACGTCTAACCATGGCAAATAGCAGCTAATCATTTTTCATCGATCAAGTTTAGCTGATCAAATCTTGTTTGAATCCACTCATCTTTTCCTAGGCCTGCCTCAATCATAATCCTCAGTGAGGGAATTTGAACTTCTACTGGAAAACCAACTTCTATGCCATAGACTAGAGAGAAAGGAGTTACCCCATTGATGTTCTAGATGAAGTACGGTAGCCATGTAGAGCAAATGGTAACATCTCATGCCAATCTTTATAGGTCACTGCCATTTTCTGCACAATCTTCTTGATATTTTTGCTGGCCGCTTCGACTGCACCATTCATTTTTGGTCTATACGGAAAAGAATTGTGATGCTTGATCTTAAATTGAGTGCACAATTCCATGATCATGGCATTGTTGAGGTTAGTCCCATTGTCGATGGTGATCCTTTCGGGGATACCATAACGGCAGATGAGGTTGTGTCTTATGAATCTGGATACCACATTCTTGGTGACTGAGGAAAATGAGGCGACTTCGACCCATTTGGTGAAATAGTTGATAGCAACAAGAATGAAGCGATGTCCGTTGGAAGGTGTGGGCTTGATCTCTCCGATCATGTCAATACCCCACATTTCAAATGGCCATGGAGCGGTAATGACATTCAGAGGGATTGGAGGTACATGGACTTTTTCAGCATAGATTTGGCATTTATGACAAGTTCTTGAGTGTTGATGACAATCGGTCTCCATCTTTGACCAATAGTAACCTGCTCTTAATATTTTCTTGGCCATCATATGTCAGCTTGAGTGAGTACCGAAAAGGCCATCGTGCACGTCTTCCATGATTTCCTCTGCCTCCTTCTTGTCCACACATCGGAGTAGAGTCGAGTCATGGTTGTGTTTGTATAATATCCCGTTACTTAGGAAGAATTTGGCTGCAAATCTTCGTAAGAACTTTATGTCATTGATAGATGCCCTTTCTGGATATTCCTGTGTTTCCAGATATCTCATCACCTCATGGTACCATGGCTTTTCCGCATCGGTATCGAGCTCATAGCAATGTGCAGGTTCATCGAATCTTTCAGTTGTTATCATTGGGGCTTCATTGTCCCATCTGACTTTGAACATTGAAGACATGGTTGCCAAAGTGTCAGCCAACTGGTTTTCTTCTCTAGGGAAGTGCTCGAACGTGATTTCTTCGAAGAAAGGAATTAGGGATAGCATAAACTCCTTGTAATGGATAAGGTTAGGGTGTTTAGTGTCCCAATCTCCTCTTACTTGTCTGATCACCAAGGAGGAATATCCAAACACATCCAAATGCTTGATCCTTAAGTCAATGGGAGCTTTCAGACCTAAGATGCTTGCTTCATACTCATCCATATTATTTGTGCAATCTAAGCATAGCCTGGCAGTGAAAGGAGTGTGGCAACCTTCAAGAGAGATGATCACAACACCAACTCCGTTACATAAGGTTTTGGAAGCCCCATCGAATACCATAGTCCATCGGGATCCTTGTTTAGGTTCGTCATACGGTCTAAGTTTCGCACAGCCGGTTACCAGCATGATGTTCTCATCAGGGAAGTCGAAATTCATTGATTGGTAATCATCCACAGCTTGATGGGCCAAATGATCTACTAGTACACTTCCTTTGATGGCTTTTTGATTTGTGTATTGAATGTCGTACTCAGTCAAGATCATTTGCCAGCTGGCTATCCGTCTGGAAAGGGAAGGCTTCTCGAAGATGTACTTGATTGGATCCATCTTAGAAATAAAAAAAGTGGTATGAGTCAACATATACTGTCTTAGCCGGCGAGCAGCCCATGCCAGAGCGTAGCAAGTTTTCTCGAGCAGTGAATATCTGGTTTCAAAGTCGGTAAACTTTTTGCTCAGGTAATAAATAGCATGCTCTTTTCGGCCAGACTCGTCATGTTGGCCCAAAACACACCCCATAGAATTCTCTAGTACTGTCAAGTACATGATCAAGGGTCTTCCTTCAACTGGAGGCATGAGGATTGGAGGTTCTTGTAGGTATTCTTTGATTTTATCAAAGGAAATCTGGCATTCATCGTTCCATCTGACTACCTGATCATTCTTTAAGAGTTTGAAGAGTGGCTCACAAGTAGCAGTTAAGTGTGATATGAAACGGGCAATGTAATTGAGACGACCCAAGAATCCTCTGATTTCTTTTTCAGAATGAGGGACTGGAATTTCTTGGATGGCCTTTATCTTGGCGAGATCAACTTCAATGCCTTTATTGCTGACCATAAAACCTAGAAGCTTCCCAGAGCATACTCCGAATGTGCACTTGTTAGGGTTTAACCTTAGTTTATATTTCTTCAGTCTCTCGAATATTTTGTGCAGGAGATCGAGATGTTCTTCTTCGGTTTGTGATCTGGAGATCATATCATCCACATATACCTCTATCTCATGATGAATCATGTCATGAAATAAAGCCACCATAGCCCTTTGATATGTTGCCCCTACATTTTTTAATCCGAATGACATGACCTTGTAGCAGAAGATGCCCCATTGCGTAACGAAAGTAGTCTTTTCCATATCTTCAGGAGCCATCTTTATTTTATTATAGCCCGAGAAACCATCCATGAATGAGAAGACCTTATGTTGAGCAGTGTTATTGACTAAGACGTCAATGTGTGGTAGAGGGAATTCATCCTTGGGGCTTGCCCTATTCAGATCCCTATAGTCTACGCACATGCGAACTTTCCCGTCTTTCTTTGGCACTGACACTATGTTGGCCACCCATTGAGGATAGGGTCTTACAGCTAGGAACCCTGCATCAAACTGTTTCATTACCTCGGATTTGATCTTTTCAGACATGTCAGACCTCATGCGACAGACTTTTTATTTAACAAGAGGGCATTAGTAGGCAGACGATGAACCACAATTTCGGTATCCAACCCAGGCATATCTTCATACGACCAAGAAAATACTTCCATATAATCGCGCAACATCTGAACCAAATGACTTTTAACACTACTTTCCAAATTAACGCCGATCCTGATTTCTTTCTTATCTGACTCGGTACCCAAGTTGATAACCTCAATTGACTCTTCATGTGGTTGGATAACTTTTTCCTCTTGTAATAGGAGTCTGACTAGCTCTCCTGGTATGTCACAATCTTCCTTGCTTTCGTCTTCGGCTTGGTTGACAGGATATTCAAAGTCATAGTTGGAAATAGTAGAGTTATTGACAATAGGATCCAGAGTGGATGTAGACCTGCAAGATTGTGTGTGTGCATATAAGATACATGGCTATCTTTTGGAAATGTATTTGAAAGACAATGAACATAAATATTTGAATGCAAAAGAGTCCAATGTACTGAATGATCATATGATTAGATGAACATAAATAAAACCCTTGACAAAAGGACCAAAGTTCCCCAGGCTAGGCACATGGCTTAAAAGTCATTATCAAAATATTACAGACAACGAGTTCTTGAATTGATTAAAAGCAAAAACAAGTAGATTACTCCTCAATGAAGGAGATGGGCACAAAGTCCTTTGTATGCCAATTGTTGGGCTTCCCTTTGGTTGTTGGGTAGATCTAGTCTTCAAAATCACACTCATCATCGGAGTCTTCTACATCGTTCACTTCATGATTTTTGAGGTGGAGAGGCGGCTTTCCAGCACGAGCACTTCTAACTTCTTTTTGAACTTTGGAGGTGAAACCTAACCCAAACTTGTCTGCCTTGAACGGGATATCGAGGAGTTGACCCCACATCTCATTG
This sequence comes from Vicia faba, assembly GCA_948472305.1. Classification (NCBI taxonomy): domain Eukaryota; kingdom Viridiplantae; phylum Streptophyta; class Magnoliopsida; order Fabales; family Fabaceae; genus Vicia; species Vicia faba. The sequence goes on from OX451736.1 coordinate 236,612,024, forward strand.
TTTCCTTCTTCTACCATAGCATGGGCATCTTTAAGAGAAACCATCTTGGGGATAACTTTATCGGATCTTGGTGTGTCGGAGGAGATTTTGGTGGTGGCCACAACTTCAAATGTATGGCAAGTAGTTTCTATGAATTCACCATCCATTTCTACGTACTTGAAAGAATTGAGATGGCTTACCATGAATTCTTCTTCACCGCAAACAGTGACAACCTTCCCTTGAACTGGATATTTTAACTTCTGGTGCAGAGTAGAAGTGACCGCACCTGCCCCCTAGATCTATGGGCGCCCAAGCAAGCAAGAATACGCAGGCCGTATATCCATTATATAGAATGTGGAGTTGAAAATTTGCGAACCAACCTGAATTTGGAGATCCACATCTCCATGAACCATCCTTTTCGACCCATCGAATGCCCTCACAACAATATCACTTGGCTTTAAAACCAAACCTTCACAGTCTAACCGATCTAAAGCGCCTTTAGGTAACACGTTTAAAGATGAGCCTGTGTCCAACAAAACATGTGCCAGAGTGGTCCCCTTACATTCAACAGAGACATGTAAGGCTTTATTGTGATTCTTTCCCATGGGAGTTAAATCTGCATCAGAGAACCCCAGACCATTGTCGGTTGTCAGACTTGCTACGCAGTTCTCGAATTGGTCACCTGTGGTTTCTTGAGGCACATGAGACCTTTTCAAGAACTTAATCAAAGCTTATGCATGGGTTTCAGAACATAGCAATAAGGATAACATTGAATTTTTAGAAGGGGTTTGCCCCAACTGCTCTACTATTTTGAAGTCGCTTTTCTTGATGATTTTCTGAATCTCCTCCATCTCTTGACTGGATGGCTCTTCCATAACAGACCTTTTAGCAGGTGCCTCTTCCCTAGAAGGCTCACTTTCTTTCTCTTTCCCTCTAGTACTGGCACCAGAATCGCCATTGGTTATGCGGACTGGAACTGTGGTAGTGGTTGGTGGTGAGATAACAGGGGAAAAGACCCTTCCTGTTCTTGTGACTTTACTAGAACCAATAATATTAGTAACACCAGCTTTGTCATCATCAATCCAAGAATCTTGTTTTACCCCATGATAATAAACCTCGGCACTGTAATTCCCTGGTACCCGCTTTTTCAGAGGTGTATGGAACCGGTCCAACAACAATGATTATGAGAGGAGCAATGATTGATTCGTTCGAAATACTGATAGGACCTTTGGATGAGATCCTAAGAGGTTTGTTTGAAATTGTTATGATGGCCAAATCTTCAGCTTTGTCGATTGAATTTTTGATAGCGGGGATCTTTTCGAATAGAATTTCGCGGCTATCCATTAGGCGCTGTATACCTTTCTTTAGTTCTTCACGCCCATCGGATTGTCTCATACAGCCCACACAGTCTTTTTCACAGCCAGGGAAAGTCCCATCTTTCAACAGATTGTTCTTGATTACATTCAACGGAGTAGTTAATTCTTCAACAGAGGCAATGAAAATTGTGTCTTCGACAATATTAACACCTTTGTCGTGCTTCGGCATTGGAGCGGTAATTACATTTTGCGTCGGAGGAGGGTCAAATTCAATAGTCTAGTTGTCAATTAAATCCTGGATTTTGTTCTTCAAAGCCCAGCACTGATCAGTCTCATGCCCGAGGCTGTTTGAATGGTAAGTGCACTTTGCATTCAGATTATATCTCGGTTACGAGGTGTAAGAGTTGGCGGGAGGATCCTGCAATGTTACTAAATTAGCCTTGAGCAGATGTTGAAGGGATTGAAATAATGACATGCCTAACCTTATAAACTGTCTTCTCGGAGCTTCAACATGTTAATGATTTACAGATGGTCTTTGAGTAGTAGTCGGATTGGAGATTCGGACAGCATTGACAGACGGATGATTATTCATTTTGGTATGGGCCTTTGCTCCATACACAACATTAACTTCTTTCTTCGTGGTAAAAGGTTTCTTGACAAGATTGGGAGTGGAAGTAGATGCCACATAGATCTTTCCACTTTTAATGTCGTTTTCGACTCTTTCACTGGTTAGGATTAATTTGGTGAATCCAGAAGAAGAGCAGCCAACCAACAAATTAAAGAAAGGACCAAATAATGTGCTCATGAACATGTCAATGTGTTCCCTATCAGTCAAGGGAGGTTGGACCCTACTAGCAAGGTCTCTCCACTTCTGTGCATATTCCTTAAATCCCTCATTCTTCCCCATGGTCATACCTTGCAATTGAACCCTTATTGGTGCCAAGTCGGTGTTGTACTGATATTGATGGTAAAAGGCAGTAGCTAGACCCTCCCAAGTATTTATGCGAGAGCCATCCAACTGATAAAACCATTCAAGTTGTGTTCCAGCCAGACTCTCTTGGAAAAAGTGAATCCAGAGTGTTTTATCAGCAGTGTGCAATTGTATCTTGCGCACATAAGACTTCAAGTGGAGCTTTGGGCAAGAAACCCCATTGTATTTTGCAAAGGTTGGTATTTTGAACTTGCGGGGAATGACTACCCCAGAGATTAAGCCCAAATCGTCAAAATTCAAACCGGGAATAGCTTGGATTTCAACCGCTTTCAACCTGTCTTCTAGCTGCTTGTATTTGATGTCTGCAGGTGGATATTGTTCATTGAAGTAACCATCATCCGATTCTTGGTCATTGATACAGTCGGCCTAAGTACTCTTTACCTCACCAATTTGGTTCTCGTCCTCTTCGGATGAATCTTCCTCTATTGGAATTTGACGGATTGTCTCCTTGAACCTTTTATCCATGTTGAGTAGAGCTTTCTTCTTTGGCTTTTTCTTAGCGGCCAACAAGGCCATCATATCCTTCTTCCCCTTGGCCAGGGCGAGTAAAGCTTCCTGGAATTGAGAATTCCGGGCTTGGATTTTCGTCACGGTTTTCTCTAGATCCATCTTGCTGAAATAAACAGCGGAGAGATAAGGAAACCTGTTATGCGAAAACCTGTCATGTCATGATGCATGAATATGCAATATGCAAATGATTTCAAGGATTTAAAGAATTTAAATTTGTATAGACAAAAAGTGAACGAACGTTAACTTGCATTTAGAGAGTTCTGATTTGAATACAAACACACATCTTGGGCTTACAACAACAGAAATAAACATGAAGTAAACTCCTAAGACAGAAAAGCTGTGCGCATCCTCTTTGGCGCAATGTAGGTGTTTAAACTCCTTTCTTCATGAAGCTCCCTTGTAAGTTCTAATATCTTCTTATCGCTCTCATAGAACTTAGCTTCAAAGGTGTCTCGCTCTCCTTTTAACTGAATCCAAATGTTTTGCAAATCTTCAAGAGAAGTAGGCATATCAGGATAGAGGATAGTATGTGGAACGCCTCCCTCAACTACTGGCTCCATGATAATAGGTAAGACGGATTCATAAGGCATCTTAAGACTTTGAGCGCGAGCCCTCACCCATTTAAGATAAGGTTTCAAAGGAATGGAATTCTTATGCCCCAACGTCTTGCTATCAACCTTGTTAACCATACCCCAAGCTCGTATAAATCTTTGACGGTAACCTTGGGTATCGCTTTCATAGTCAAATGTGATTCCTTAGTTGAGTACCTCGTGAGGGCCATCTCTCCTAGCGTACCCAAATTGTCGCAAAGCTAAACAAGGGTTGTAAGTAATGCCTCCCCTAATGCCAAGTAGAGGGACATTGTGGAATTCCCCACAGTGATCAATGGTGGTAATGTCTTCCAAAGAGCGATAATACCAACGGATATCAGCATGTGAAAGTGACATCAATCTTTTAGACCACCTCATACCTTGTTCATTCTTCACCACTGATCGAGGTAGGTGCAAAATAAACCACCTAGCCAAAAGAGGAGTGCAACACATCAAAGTCCCCCTTTTCTTTAAAGTGCGAGAGTGAAGAGAATGCAAGATGTCTCCAAGCAACGTATGCACCAGATTAAGAGATATGAAAACTTTGATCGCATTTACATCTATAAATTGGTCCGGATTGGGAAATAGTACCAACCCATAGATGAGAAGATCCAAAATTTCCTCAAAGGTTTGTAGATCCAAAGTATTCCAACACGCTTGAGCCTTCTCCAACAAAAACTTTGCTGGGAAACCTTTGACACCGCTCCTTGTTACCTAATTTGCTACTATGTCAGATGGTGGCAAATGTAGAGCTTGAGCAATTTCCTCAGGTTTAGGGTCTCTTTCAATACCGTTGAAAGGTAACTGATCCAGAATATGGGTCCCCATGAGTTGAGAAAATTCTTCTAAAGTGGGCACAAGTTGGTAATCGGGAAAAGTGAAGCAATGATGCAAAGGGTCAAAGAATTGGACAAGCACCTTTACCATATCTTCTTCAATACTTAAGGTAAACAAAATAAGGAATCTACCATGTCTTTTTGTGAATGGAGAATCTTCAGGGACCCTTGATACTAAATCCTTGAGTTGTGGAGGTATCCTTACGAGGCTGACTTGGATAGTGCTCCTACGAGGGGATGCCATGTCCTACAAAACAGAACAAAGATGAATTCCAAAAATCCTTGAAATTGTTAGTGAGAATGCTTATGATGTTCATGATGCTTATGATGTTTATGTACAAGTATATATACAAATCAAACAAGTCCTTGGGTTTAGGCTTGCATGGGGTTTCAGGTAAGTACCCTCTTGTAGTTTAGTTGGCTCATCCTGTCCTAGTTAATAGTAATCGGGTTCTAAGGGATCTCAATATCACTGATCTTTCCCCCAATTTTCATTCAATAAGCGATTGACTCGCAACCAAACTAAACTCAAGAGTCAAACCTCAATGAGTGTAGCATCAAGTATCAACCAACTTCGGACTGCACCAAAGCCAGTTGTCTCGCTACTTTCTAATGGCAAGGTTGGTCAAGTAAGGTTCTAAGGTCAGTTGATGCGTTACGACACCACGCGGCGGCCCCGTACTCTCCTTGACTGACTCAAGGGTTACCTTTACCAACCAAAGTGCCACATCAATGTAGCTACTGCTTCAACCTTATCGGTATACCCCACGCAGTTCCCTCACAGTTTATTGCTACTTACCTAAAAGGTATCCCCAAATCCGAGTGTAGAATTTAAAACAAACCCAAACAAGGAACCAAAAGTAAAGCAAACAAATCAAGAAATGTAAGAAGTAAATGTGATCTAGCCCTAAGGTAACCCCACTTTTAGAATCATTTTCCCCAACAGAGTCGCCAGTTCTGTGATACGGTGGGAGAACTGACTTGAGGTTTTGCGTTTTGTGTTTGCAAATGTTGCGGTTTAGCTAGAGTCTCCACCGGCTTTTCTTTTATCCAAAAAAGGAAAGGTGAAAAAGCACAGGAAAGACCTTTAGAGATGTTTTCTTGAGTTCGGGGGGTAGATTATGAAAAGGGAAGGTATTAGCACCCTTTTCATCCATGGTTTTCCATGGGCTTTTAGTTACTTGCTAGATCACTTGCTTTTTGTTTGAAAATTGTGCTTTTGTATGGTCTTGAAAGTATTTTGAAAATGTGTCATCGTTTAGGCAAACTATGTAATAGTTCTCGTTCGTAAGAGCGTATACAAAGTGTTGAGCCTTTGAAAATGTTTCAAATTTGGAAAGATGTTTGGAAGGTGTATGTGATTGTTTTGAAAATAGCAAGGATATTTGTTTTGAAATTGAGCAAGTAACTAAAAGTAATATACCTACTCAAAAGGTTTTAGATGTGTTTTTCATCCTCCTTTGGATGTTGCTATCTTACCATTGATTTGGTAAGAAGCCCCATCGTTGGATGTGAAGGAATAGGCATGGGTCATCGTATGACCATGATAGCAATGTTGTGAGATGACTTAGCACTTTTTCTTTAGGGACTAAGATCATTTTGAAAGGCAACTTTGATAGCATCATCGAGGGACTATGATCTTGTATTTTTTCGATTTGTTTGTAGTAAGACATCCCACATGCATAACATGGCCATTTTCGTAAGGCAACAAGTGGAATTACCCTAAGGGTGTAAGTGTGCGAGTGTATTTGATTGCATGCATAATTTGTCTTGAATTAGGGTTTTCTAAACATTGATTTTAGTCTTGTCATACATACCCTAGTTACTTAACAATTTATGAAAGCAATAAAAGTACGGAAAATATTCTACGCTATTACAAACATTAGGGGGAAGGGGTGTACAAACTTCAAATGGGGGTTGAAAATTAAATCCTAGGTTACTATTACAACCATATTGAATAGGTAAGAATGTACAGGAAATGTAAAATGTTTGTCTTTTAAAAAAAAAGGAAAATAGCTTTTGTTTAAGAAAACATTTTTGTCTTTTTATGTTAAAAGAAAATATAATATGTGAGTATGAAGTGTTTTTTTGGGTGTTTTTTTGATTAATAATAAGAAATAATATGATGGAAAAATAATAAAAAAAGAAAGAAAAAATAATCAGCGCAAAATGCTGAAAATAGAAGAGGTCAAAAGTTTTGACTCTGACTTGCTGCACAAACAAAAACATGTTAGTAAAATACGGAAATTCAAAAGTTCTGGATCTTATGAGAACTCATAAGTTTTCAGAAGTTCTGACGCAACTGTCAGAACTTTTCCTCTCTCCATGCCATTCAGAACATCTGCAACTTAGTTATTTCTTATAAGAATAGAAGTTGCATACGTACTAATTATGACAAATTTCATGAAATATCAGAAGCACAAATCAGAAGCAACAAGTATTTGCTAATTCTAATTCTGAGTCCTAATTTCTTTATGAAGCTATGAATAGGGATTTCTTCTACTTAGGCAGACAAATGCTTGAATTTTCAGAATATGTACATCACCAGGATCAAAATATCTACATTGTGCTAAATAAGCAAAATCTGAAAATGCTTAATCAGTATGATGAAAGTCAGCAGGAAACTTACCTTGCAGCAAGAAAAGATTATGTGAACTGGAGGTTGGTCTTGAATTCTGGTGATGTTCTGAGCAACTTCCTCACGTACTCAGCAGGATGGAAGTTTGCAACTTCTGGAACAGCCAATGGGTGAAGTTCTGATCCTTTTGAAGTGGATGTTGGTGGAGAATGTGTTACTGTTTGATTACAGAATTTGGAATGGCTTTAGTCAAGAACGCTTGAGGAAGAAATGGAGTTTGAATGTAAGGAATCACTACTAAGATTTTGGTATTTTGTGTTTATAGTTTCCTGGGTTCTTGGAATTTTTGCAGTGGTTCAAAGCTTTCTTTCTCAATTTTCTTGCCTCTTTCACAATTTTTCTGGACCTCTTCTCAGTGGCCAATGGTGTTCTATTTATAGGCAAAGTCTTGCATTTGGGGCGGTCAAGTGGCACCAACATCATATGCTAGATGTTGACTTACTCTTGAAGTAAGCTTAAACAAGTGGGGTTCAATGCATCAAGTTGGATGGTTAACAGCGCCTAAGCTAGATTTGGCAGCGTGAATTAAGGAAAAGTAGAAGCAGCACAAGGGTCTAGCATACTTTGCACAAAAGTTTGTCTTCCCAAGTCAGTAGGGGTACACGTGGGGAAAATCCTTTGGATAGCAACTCACAAGTGGTTGTGAGCATTAAATGGGTTCCCATGTGAATCTCTGCATCCTTGCTTAACTCTGGATCAGAAGTTCGGTTTCAGCGTAGCATCCAATCTTTTGATCCTCTTATCTTTTGGCTTCAGCATGTTCTGAGGGGTCCCTCAGACTTTCCAGTAAGCTTACAGTACTCTTTGTATCCTTTTTGATTTACCCTTGCAACCTCTGACTGAACCTTTGGGAACACTGGCCCAGAAGTTCTGACCAAACTCTGTCTTGAGAATATCCAGAATTTGCTGAGTATGCACGCTGGCCCAGAAGTTCTGAAATTGTCATATTTCTTAAATACTTAGAGGAATTTCTAAGTATTTAGAATTTGGCTTTTCCAAAGCAAAATTTGACTTTTGAAATTCTTGATGAAATAAACTTCATATTCCAACATGTCTTTATGAAATATGATTTCTGAGATTTGATTTTGAACCAAAAGTTAAAGTTAGACTTCTCATTATGCAAATGACAATTTTTCCCTTGTGAATGGTTTGCTTGGAAAAATTGATAATTCAAGGCCTGGAGACTTGATGGAAGTAAACTTGAGGATCCAGGGTGATTCCTTGAGAAATGAGAGGGCAAATTTTGGGGTGCAACAGTGTCTCGGGAAGGTCAAACTCAATCTCCTTCGCCTCAATGCGATCATGTACTTTGTTCTTTAAAGCCCAACAATCATTTGAATCACGCCCTAGAGTCTCAAAATGGTAGGCACATCGAGCATTCAGATTGTAGTGGGGAGGGGCGATATTAGGATTCTTCGGGGCTTCCTCCAGAGTTACCAAATTGGATTTTAGCAGGTGTGGCAAAACCTGGGATAGGGTCATGTTCATCCGAGTAAACTGTCTTCTAGGCGCATCTGGTCTGCGTTGATTGTTTCGTTGTTGGTTTAAGGTAGGATGGGAAATCATAATAGTCCCTACCGTCGGAAAACGCTCAGTTTTCTTATGATTTCTTTGGCCATAAGCAGCACTGACCTCCTTCTTCCTTGTGAAAGGTTTCTTTGCAATACTAAAGGATGCATCTCTCTGTATTTTACCACTTTTGATGCCAGCTTCTACCTGTTCACCAGTCAAGATCAATTCAGTAAACCTAGTAGAAGAACTTCCAATCAAATGGTTAAAGAACGGCCCGAATAACATGCCCAAGAACATGTCCACCAACTCCCTATCAAACAACGGAGGCTGGACTCTTCCCACAAGGTCTCTCCATTTTTGGGCATAATCTTTAAAACCTTCGCTAGAACTCATAGACATACTTTGCAACTGTGTACGAGTCGGGGCGAGGTCATCATTATATTGATACTGCTTGTAGAAAGCAGCAACCAAATCTTCCCAATTGCGAACATTGGTTCTCTCTAGTTGATAGAACCATTCCAGCTAAGCCCCTGTCAAAATCTCCTGAAAGAAATGTACCCATATATTCCTGTCAGTAGTGTGGGGTTGAATCTTTCTAATATACGACCTTAAATGAAGCTTAGGACAGGAGACACCTTCGTACTTAGAAAATGTAGGGACCTTGAATTTTTGTGGGATGACTACCTCTGAAATCAGTCCTAGCTCCTCAAAATCCAGCCTGGGTATCCTCTGGATTTCCATAGCATTGAGCCGATCCTCTAGATGTTTATATTTATCATCAGCAGGAGGATACTGCTCCTCGGAATAGTCAGAATAAGAATAAGAATAAGAAACCTGTTTTGACAACCTATTTATGCGATGATATGTGTGATATGCTTATGCAATGTTTTCAAAGGCCTTATAGGATTCAAACTCTTTTAACCAAAATAGAAACAAAGACCTTTTATTAGTAAGTTCAAATGAAATCAAAGTTTATAAAGGAATAATAAATAAGAAACTTCTAAGATTCCTAAGTCTCCCATGGACGCTTCCTTTTTGTGCTAATGTAGGTGTTGATATTCTGCTCTTCGTGAAGCCACTTTGTCAGTTCCAACACCTTTTTCTCACTGGAATAGAATTGGGACTCAAAGGTATCTCATTCTTCTTTGAGATGTATCCAAGATTTTTGCAATTCTTCAAATTTTGTCGGCATATTAGGATGCATAATGATGCGAGACTTGACCCCTTGAACAATAGGCTCTAAAATCACTAGTAGGATAATAGCATATGGCATCAAAAGATTTTGGGCACGAGCTCACACCCATTTGAGCTATGGATCCAAAGGGATGGAGTTCTTGTACCCTAGAGTCCCACTATCAGTCTTCTTAACTATTCCCCAAGCGCGGATGAACCTCGAGTGATAACCTTGTAGATCATTTGAATAGTTAAACACAATACCTTGAATAAGCATATCATGAGGACCATCCCTTCGAGCATAACCGGACTGACGTAAAGCTAAAGAGGGGTTATAGGTGATGCATCCTTTAATTCCAAGGAGTGGCACATTGGAAAATTCTCCGCAGTGATTAATAAAAGACATGTCTTCTTGGGAGCGAGGGCACAAATAGATGTCAGAGTGAGAAAGAGACATTAATCTTTGGTTCCATCTTAAACATAACTCATTCTTCATTACTGACTGAGGAAGGTGAGAAATAAACCACCTATAGAGTAGAGGTATACAAAACATAAGATTCCCTCGCTTCTTCATGGTACGGGTATAGAGTGAATGCAAAATATCCCCGAGCAATGTAGGCACTGGATTGTGAGCAAGGAAAATTTTGACGGCACTGACATCTACAAACTAGTCTGAATTGGGCAACAAAACCAACCCGTAGATCAAAAGAGCTAAAACATCTTCAAAGACATGGTAACTCACAATGTCTAGGAATACATTGGCTTTCTTCATCAGAAAACTTGTGAGGATACCCTTAACTCCACTCCTTCTTTACCAATTGGACTCAATGTTAGATGGCTTCAAGTGCAAAGTTGTGGCAACATCTTCAGTAGTTGGATCTTGTTCTAAACCGGTAAAGGGTATCTGCTTCAATATAGGCAAATCAAGTATTTTAGAGAATTCTTCCAGCGTAGGCACCAACTGATAGTCTGGAAATGTGAAGCAGTGGTGCTTAGGGTTGAAGAACGGGAATAAGCACTCATCAAACCCTCGTCAAAACCGGTAGTAACAAAACTGAGCAAGTGACCAAATCTCTTGTTGAATGATGAAATCTCAGGAACTTTTAAAACCATTTCTTTGAGTTTGGGAGAAATCTCTACAAAATTGATTCAGATGGTTTTTCTGCGAGATGAATCCATGACCTACAAAACAGAGAAGAGATAAATCCACAGGCCCTTGAAATGGTTAGTGCACATGACATGTTATGATGTTTTTGATGTTATGATTATGTTTTTAAATAATAAGTATATCAAACACAAATAAGTCACACAGAGACCTTAGGTTTAAAGGCTTGCATGAGTTTTAAAGGTAAGTACCCTCTTGAAGTTTCAGTTGGCTCAACGTGTCCTATTAATAATAATCGGGTTCTAAGGAGTCTTATATCACTGACCTTTCTTTTAGGTATTGTTCTAGCTCAAGCGCCGAAGTATTGCAGCCAAAATATCCCAAAAGTCTAATCTCAATTAGTGTAGCATCGAGTATCAACCAAACTTCAGTCAGAACCAAAGCCGACCATCTCACTACTTTCTAATGGCTTAGGATGAGTCAATTAAAGGTTGTAAAAGTCAGTTAGCGCTTAATGACACTAAGGAAGCCTAATGTTATCCTTGTCTGACTCAAGGAACATTAGAACAAACCAGAGTATCACGCTAACATAGCTATAACTTCGTCCATATAGGTGTACGCTGTACAACCTCCATGATTTATTGCTACTTACCTAATAAGGTACCCCAGATATGGGTGTAGGATCTTTAACAATAACCCAAGAAGCCCTTTAAAAATAAAGCAAGAAAATCATACAAGTAATTTTAAAGTGATAAACTAAACTCTAAGGTAACCCTACTTTATAAGTATTCCATAACAGAGTCTCCAGTTCTGTGATACGGTGGCAGAACCGACTGTTATACTGGTTTTGGGTTTTGTGTTCGCAAATGTCGCGGTAAGCAAGAGTCGCCACCAAATTTTCTTTTATCCAACAAAGGAAAGGGTGAAAAGATCAGAAAAAGACCTTTCGAGAGTTTTCTGAGTAAGGGGGTAGATTATGGAAAGGAAAGGTGTTGTCACCCTTTCCATCCGTAGTTTTCTACGGGCTCTTAGATGCTTAGCTCATTTTAAAATACCTTGTGCTTTATGTGTTTTGAAAAGGTTTTTGAAATGCCAATAGTAAGGCAATTTGCTTTATGACAACTCTTGTATCAGTCCTCAAGAGTATTGATAAAGTGTTTTTTAAAAATGTTTTGAAATGTTTTTGAAATATTTGTGTATGTGTAAATTTTGTTTTGAGCAAGCATCTAACATCTTTCTACTTTTACTCGAAAAGGGTCGTTATTTTCCTCCTATCCTTTAGACAGTGATATCCTACTATTATTAAGTAGGTAGCCCTATCGTTGAATATATGAGGGACACTCGTGGGTCATCGTACAATCATAAAGACAACATATAGAGACACTTTAGAAATTTTGTTTAAGAGACTAGATCACTTACCGAAAGGCAACACCGAAGGGTCATCGAGGGACTATGATCTTTGGATCCGAGGGTCTTTGCTAAAGCGTCCCCACTTTCGAGGGATACGACTATTTTATTTTTCGAAGGCAACCAAAGTGGGCGTACCTTAGAGGTGCATGTGTGCAATGATTCAATTCAGTTCATTTATCTCTTGTTATTAGGTTTGCTAGAATTTTGTTATTAGTCTTTCCATACAAACCCAATTACTAACAGTTAATATTTTGCAGAAACTTAAAGTGCGATAATTTAAATCCTACGCTATTACAGTGCTTCGAGGAGGGGGTATTTACATGTCCAAATGGGGGAAAGAAAATAAAGAAAAGCAGTAAAATCCTAGTTTAATCTATTACATCCGATCAATAGATACAAAAATATGAAAAAGAAGAAAAAAATAGAAAGAAAAAAATTGAACGCGCGCGAATTGGGAAAAATACGTCTAAAACCCTAAAAATTTCTAAGTAAACAAGACAATCTTTTTTAGTTGTTTTTGTTTATTTTTTTATTAAGAAAAATAATCAAACTAAATCTAAATTTAATTAAAAATAAATATTAAATGAAATTAACCTAATTATAATATTTTTGTGTTTTTATTAAGAAAAGTATTTGAATGAAATAAACTTAGGTCTAGTTAATTTTAAATTAATAAAATAATGTCCCAATAATTAATTAAATTAATTTAAGAAAAACCTAAGTATATTTAATATTTATTTATTTTATGATTTGTTAAAAAAATGATTAAAAGTAAAATATAAAACAAATAAAAAGTTAAAAAGAAAAATAGAAAAAAAAATAAAACTGGGCCTGATATCAAAAATAAATGGGGGGTGTTGAAATTGAAGTTGGTTAGGCCCAATTGAAGGGAGCCCAAACTTCGTCTGGATCCAATGAGGAGCAGCTTTGAGGGTGCATAATGAGCTTGCGCATTGGATGCTTTGACTTGGATCAGAGATGCTTCTGGTGGCTTGGACCTGATGGTGTATGATGAGCAAATAGCCTTGAGAAGCACTAGATCTGCATGAAATATGTTAGAAAAGATAAAATGTTGGACCTGGGATTCGAACCCAGGTCATTTCCCTTCTACAAGTGCGTCTTTTCCAACTGAGCTGCTGAACCAATCGTTTACATATATCAAGAAATAATAATATATTAAAAAAACAACACAAACATCTGAAGAAAAAAATAAAACGCGTGCTTATTTGGATAACCCAATTGGATACTGCCACGCCTCATCTTCTTCCTCACTCCGTTGTTTTAGGTACATAGACCTATAGTGACAGTTTTGGTCTGTCACTATAACACTTGTAACTCAATAAAGTCCAGAATACGCAATATAAATCAAATGTGAAGCCATGGAACGATTGGAATCAACCTCCCTAACATGATGGTGTCCTTGGTTTGGGCTAATTTTTGCTATTTCAAAAAAACCCAATTCGGATGTATAAACCATAGCCATGGCAAAACATCACACCTGCATCAAAACTCCAATCCAGCTATACAGAAAGTTTACACACATTCATATGAACAATAATGCATGATCAAAACAAGTTTATATTACATGAATCGAAGAAAACTCATTTGAGAAAAAATGAAAACCGTGTGAGCTTGCTGAGACGTTTCGTGATGCTTCAGTGCATGGTGATGATTGGGAAAGCTTCAGGGGACCTCCAGAAATGTGTTTGAATCCTTTGTTTGGACTGGGAAGGGCTGAAAACTCATTTTTGAATTTTGACAACCTTGCTTATTTTTTTGCAAATTTTGTGTGATTTCTTGAGGCTGTATATGCGTGAGTTTGTCTTGCATATGGATGGTATTTATAGAGGAGAGGGAGGAGACAAGGTAAGAAGGAAATAAATCATCCCATAAACATGTTGTTTAAAGCCACGATCAAAAATTTGAAAAATTACCAAACTTGAGATTTCATGCCATTTCTATAGTTGGATGAACCCGGACACAATGACATGAATTTATGGGCTTTTAAGCAAGCCAAAACATCAGCCCAAATGTTAAGGCCCATCTCTATGTATTTTGTGCAATTTATTTTATATTTATTTGAAATAAATTAAAATAAATGTGAACAAAATAGATAAAAATGGTAAGGCAATGTGTAATTGAGATTAGAGGTCCCCTACAAGGTTAGGAAGATGTTTTAAGTCCAATAAATCAAGCCGTTGACTCAAAAGTTCAAATTTGCTCAATGCATCATTCTTGAATTTTCCAAAATTTTCTCAACTTGGGAAAGCCATAACTTGCTCAATTTTCATCTCATGATGATGATCTTGAACTTTTTGGAAATCCCATGATGTCTAATTCAATCCCTCTTTTGATCAATTTTGCATTTGAAGACTTTTTCTTGATGTAAAAGTTCTTGGAAACAAGTGTCTTTTGTTTACTTTCTAAAAATGACATGTAATGTATGAGCTTGTATCTTTCAAATGGTGCACCTCTTGGACTTGAGGATAAAAGAGAAGTTGTATGGAATGAGATTGTATTCAAAATTGGCTTTGGTTTGGAAAAAATGGATGAAGTATGTGAAAGTTATGCCTGGTCAAAGTTCAGTTGACTTTTCCTATAGAAACCCTAATTTAACAATTCTTTACTTTTGATGAATTAGGAGAATTTCTTGAGGAATCATGATCAACCCTTGATAAAATTATGGATATAACTTTAAAATGTTGATGTCGACCAAACATATTGAAGTTTGACTGTACTTGGGCCACAGTTGACTTTTGACCTAGTATGATTGATTTTTAAGCACTTGAGCCATTGACTGAGCAAACTTGTAGTGGAACGCATGAAATTTGTCATGGACAATATTGAAGGCATATTAGGATAATGGAAAACATTTAGACCTTTGGAGCTCACACATCTTGATGAAGTGAAACCATAGTTAGAAGTTCATTGTTTAGGAGGCGAATTTCTCTGGTCAATTCTTGGTCAACCTTGAGAAATTGAGGACCTCTAGTAGCATGTTTTGAGTAAAAATGGGAGGGAAAATTTTGGGGTACAAAAAGAACCAATCATATCGAGAAAAATAAATTCTCAATATAAAGATGACAAGACATTGTGTCTGACATTTCTTCAAAATCTTCTAGCTTCAGATTAAGGACTCTCCCTTATTACTGCTAAGAATTCCTTGAGAATCATACAGTGGCTGCACATCATGTGGTTAATCCATTACCTCCCTAAAACAAAATCTATTCTATGGCCATAAACAATATTTCATAAATTTGTCTCCTTTGATCAGAAGAATCTTTCAGATATCTAGAGAGAAAGTTCTTGACATTTGAGTTTGACCTCCATATATAAAGTATCCATATGAGATACCTTTATCAAGATCCCATAACAAAGCCCATCCACTTCTCACCAACACACTTAGATTAGAAATAAACTAATCTAAAGAGTGCCATATATGTTGATCGTGTCCTGACGAACATACTTATCTAAGACATATTTCTAGCATAGAAACTTCTTAGATACAGACGCCTCCTCTTCCAGACCAGGAGTAGGCTCCAACATATTTGATCAACACATATTTGTTTAGCCCTCAAGAATTTGATATGTCCTACTTTTGTCCAACAAGATTCTGTATAATTTGTTGGCTTGATGTTCCAACATTAGGTAAGACATCAATTCTCTTTACAAGGAATACACTAAGAGATCCTTTATCAAATCCTGCAGATTGGCCTTTTAGGGTTGAAAGCAAAAATAAATTACCTTTACCGGATCTCTTTTCAACAAACTCACATATGAGTGCCTTTATGAGTGAACTTAGGATAAACATCAAGTATCTTTGGCTACTCTAGCAAGCTAGTCGAACCTCTCTTCAAGTATCACCACACCATGGGATACGCCTTCAGAGGGGAACAATGTGTTGCATACTCAACACACAAAGCCACCAGGAGTCTTCCATCAGATATGCAGCGGAACACAAACAAGAAAAATCCACACCAGCATTTAGGAAAAAACATAAACCTTTGCACAACCACACCAAACTCCTGATGCAACAGGTTATCCTAGGTTTGAAAATAAATCAAACCCTTAAAACAATATCTTATCACTAAAGCTACACGCTTGAAACCAACACAAACATGTCCAATACACACCCTGTAATGAACAATTCATCCTCCACTTCTAGGGACCGTTCAAACAACAATATGAACTCTCCAAGTTCATACAACTTTTCGATAGAAACCTTCTACCTTGCACATAACCAGAAAGTATCCCCCACGAATCTCATCCAGAGACAGATATGATGCCTGCTCTAATACCAATTAAAATTCTTGTATGACAAAACTCAGATATCATATGACATATTGGGACATCTGCCCCGACATAAACAAATAGGCAAAGTATTAACAATAAAAATAGAAGTGAAAAGCATAAACAACACACCCGAATTGTTAGCTCAATTCTGAGCAATTCTCCTACCCTGGGGGCATACAAAGCCAAGGACAAATCCACTATGATAGTATGATATTCGAAGCTAAACTCCCTCGTTTACAACTACTCACTTAATCACTACCATTCCTAGCTTTCTATCTAAGACTCACCTAGATATGAGGCCCACCTCAATCCCTATTCAATCACAGACAACAGTTGGATCAACATAATTCTGAAAAAATAAGAAGACACACTTCCCTGAAAATCACTAGCCAAGACTCTTGACTAAGAACACAAATTGGAGTTGCTACAAAGCTTCCTCCAAGAACAATAATCAACTAATTACTTCACAGATTCTGAGTGAGAACACGGTGACCATCTCACAACCCAAGTGGTTCAATTACACTAACTCTCCTAGAGAGCGGCAAAAAGACAAAGCCATAGACTCCTACATCTCAAACCCGTGCATTTCCTAAGTTACAAACACTTATATTTATAACCTATACCCAACTGGTTTTGGTACTTCAAACTATAATATATCAGTTGTAGCAAACAACAATAACTTCAGCTACAATCAAGGTCTTCAATCAAATCTTCCTAAACTATCTTCAAATTTAGAAACTGTATATTCTTCAATATTCTTATTGACTCTTCTTGACCTTTAATTCAGTTCCCTATAATATTGCATAATATTTCCCAAAATATTTTGCATCATTTAAATCATAACAGAATCTAACTGGCCATTTCAGCTCAAGCGCGATGTCGTATGCTCCTTCATAGGACATCTTATCCAACATGTTGTTCCAGATGTTGAAACTCTTCAACTCAACATGTCCTAACATAATATAGGACTTCTTGCTTAACCTGTTCATGTTAACAAGTTAATACATCCTATATAACATATTGATGATATATTTGTTTTACAAAAATTAATGCCAATCCTTGAAACTAAAGAACTTACAACTCTCATTCTGGTTTTGATCCTTCTAAGCATACTTCATCAACATACATTCTGAAGCCTCTAAAGATTATAAGATAAGATCAAAAATGTTTTAATTGATTGAATAATACATGGTACAAGATTAAATATTCATCCTACTACTCTGATTTTCTGGCGAAAGGATTGCACTATGATACAATGTTGTCTAGCAATCTCACTAACCTTATGAATAATATAATTGGAACAAGGAACTTTTGTTCATATACTTTCTAGAGACACTTTCATCTTTATCACTGTAACTCAACTTGTGTAATCCGCTTTCTTAGAAGCATATTTGTAAACCCGCCTTTTATATCTCAACTTTTGAGTTGATTGTTCCTTAAGAGACAATGGTATAGTCAAATTTTATCAAGAAGACATTGACGTGTAGACTTTAGGGTGGACAGGATTCACCTTGATGGGTGGACAGGATTCACTTTGTTAAAGGTGAACCAGGATAAAAATAATGTTCATTTATTTTTGTACGTATTTCATCTTTGACTGTATTGGATAGAAATAGTTTCAAAAATAAAAACCCAATTTAAACCCCTTTTATTGTGTTTCTTGTACCTTCAATTGGCCTCAGAGCTCTGGTTTTGGTATTGATTGTTTATAAAAAAAATTCACCGTGTCAGATAAAGATCTAGATTTTTTGTTGAAACACAATGGCGGGAATCCTTCCACCAGTTGCACTTGTTTCAAATGAAGAAGATAACTATAATTCAGAACCTCCAGTCTTTGATGGGAAAAGGTTTGAATACTAGAAAGACTGAATAGAAAGTTTCTTTCTTAGTCACGATGTAGATTTATAGGATATGGTAGTTAATGGCTACGAACATCATATTGATGCTAGTGGTAACAAGATAGAAAGAAGAGTGATGACTAAGCAATAGAAGAAATATTACAAGAATCATCACAAAGATATAACCATTCTTTTGAATGTTATTTCTTAAACTGAGTATGAGAATATCACAAATAGAGACATAACTAAGCCTATATTTGATTCTTTAAAAATGACTTATGAAGGAAATGTTCAAGTGAAAGAAACCAAGGCGCTTGCCTTGATCCAGGAGTATGGAGCCCTCAATATGGAAGATGATGTAACTATTGGGAATATTTTTTCAAGGTTTCAGACTCTTGTTACATGACTGAAAGTTCTGAAAATAGTCTATTCTACTGCAGATCACGTTAAGAAAATTATCAGGAGTCTTCCCAATAAATATAGGCCTATGGTAACTTTACTGAAACTAGCCAAGGATCTGAACAATGTGAGTACAACTTCACCATTAGATAATTTGCATGATGTCAAAACTTGGAAAACTAGCATATCAGTATGGTGGACGGTATCCTTATGTCTTGTGGTACTCCCTTACATTAGAGGTCTTAGGAATCATTTAAAACAACTTTAAAATTGGTCCCAATCATGAAAAATTAGTTTTTGCATAAAATCAACATTTATGCGCCAACCTGAAATTTGTATGCGCCAACACATAAAATCTGCATTTAAGCAATTTCTGAAAAACTTAAGTATGTGTTGACACATATGATTTATCCGCAGACACATACGACCTATGCACCGACACATATGATTTATGTGTCAGCACATATATTGCATTATTAAAGCTTTTAGCCACTGTTCTGCATGTGTCGGCACATAAACTTTTCAAGTCGACTCACACTGTTTTGTGGGTCATTTTTTCATAATTTTTTCATTCTAAAACTACCATCTTTTACCTAAAAAGATTCCAACTATAAATATATCATTCACACATCAATCATAATTTGGTTAAACCATAAAATAAGTCTACTTTTCTCTTCATCTTCAACCTCCAACCTATGTATACACACTGACATTACATTATGATAATGTTCTGTTGGGGTTCCATCCAGATGAGGATTGATAGTGTCAAATTGAGTATTGGGTTGAGCTTTGTATGGGTCTTCATCCAGGAAAAACCACGGTTTTATCCTCCATGATCATTGTTTGATTTGGGGGTTTTCGTGCATGATGTTCAAGAGGTGATTGCGACCAAGTGAAGTCCTTTGAAGATAAAGAATGCAAGGGATCCTTTGGAGATAAATAACACAAAGGAAGTAGATAGAGAATGGTGGATTACAATTGAAGTCTTGTGTTGTAATAGTTTGAAATTCACAGTGCGTGAAGGCTTTGGAGATAAAGAACACAAAGGAGTAGCAAGATCTAGATAGTCAATTTGCATCTATTGTGTCTTGATCTTCTTGAAGATAAAAATAAGAGAAAGGATTGAATCAACATCAAACTTATATGGTTTGTAGGGTTTATCTTGAACACTTATCTTGTATTCATACTTTTTCAAAGTAAGAAAGTATCCTAATTCTACATTGGAATTAGACACAGACGTACCCACATACGAGGACGAAAATCGAGGAGCTGTGTAGACAAATACTTGTGTCTCTTTTCTTTTATTGCTTTAATTTCTTTAATATTCTTAAATATTCTTCAATAAAATTTTCAAATAGAATTGGGTTATCAATTGAATTGTAAGTAATTTTTCAAACTATTTTTTGATTTATATCAAATGTTGATATTTCTCATTATTACTTTTGATTATAAGTGCTTTTATGTATCAACACAACTTAAAGGAAAATTCTAAAAATTCAATTGCACACCAAGTATTTGACAAATTGTTTAGCTTGTTCAACTCAAAGGAAAATTGCAATGTACTATCACTTACTCTCATTTACTCTTTATGTGCAATTTGTTGAATATGTTGTTTGATTGATCAATTCATATATAATTTTTCTTTGAGTGTTAAATTTTAAATTTCTTTGTTGATTATCTTATAATCACTTTGATTGTAAGTGCTTTTTCATATCAACTAAGCTCAAAGAAAATTTCGAAAAATTGATTGCTTGCGACATGTTCGATAAATTGTCGAGTTATGTTTTTAACATGATTTAATTGGAAATATGACCATTGTGTTTGATATTAAACTATTAATTGAGATATTATTATGTTGGTTGATTTTATCATTATCTTAATTTCACATGGCTTTGTGCATATCTAGTTTTACAATAACTAGGTTCATTTAGACTACTATTTTGATCTAAGCTAATAAACCTTCCAGTCAACATTATTTTTCAAATAGGTTTTTAAGTAACCATTTTGAAATGTCAATTTTAATATGGTCATCTATTCACCCCCCTCTAGATGAGTTGTCATATTATAATAAACAACCATTCTCTGAGGAACTAGTTTGTTCTTTGAGAAGTCACAAGATAGAGCTTGAAGAAGATGAGCCTTGGAGAAAAGAAAAATTAGTGGCTCTGAAATCTATGGAAAGGTTTGAAAATACTAGAGCTCTTCAAGCTGAAGAAGATTATGAAGAAGAAGATGAGTTGTCTCTTCTCTCTAGAAGAGTAAATCAACTATGGAAGAAAAGACAAGGAAAGGCAGAGGATTCAAAAGGATATATGGTTGCTTCAAATTAACTTTTATATAAATAAAGTCAAGTGAAAACAAAGACATCGTGGGCATTGAATGCAAGGATCCAGGTAACTACAAGAATGAATATTCCAAACTCAAAAAAGACAAGCCAAAGCATAAATTATTCAAAGGAAAGAAGAAAAGGTCAATGGCTACCTGCGATGAATTTGATTCTTCATAAGATGATTCTAAGGAAGAGCAAGAAAATGTGATGTTAACGATAAGCATCAAATCCTCTAATGAGAAAATTCAGTCAGAACCAAAATTAGATACTGAGTCAGAATCTTAAGAGGTATTTTATAAACTCCTTCGATCTGAACTAAAATTCTGTTTGTGTAAGATTCTGGAAAAATATCACGAGCTTCAGAAAAAATACAAAGATCTAAAACAAGTCCATGTATCTGAATCCAAAGCACATAGTAAACTTAAGAAAGATTCTCCATTTTAAATCAAGAAAATTTTATTCTTAAGAATGAAAACTTTTCCCTTAAAAGCAAGAGTTCTAAACTTGAGGAAGAAATTCTTTCAAAAGCTTTTGTGAATTCTAATGATATCATAAAGAAGTATGACAAATCTTTCCAGAAATTCCTCACTAGAAGCCTAGATAGAAGCATAATGACTTCAATGATCTATGGGGTCATCATAAATGGAACAAGAGGTATCGGTTATGATTCAGATGAAGAATCTACTTCAGGAAAAAGATGAAAAACCAAATACTCTTAAGTATTACTTTGTACCTGTTGGTTTTGTTCTTAAAGAAAGACTTATTTCAAAACCTAAGGAAAAACCAAAAGCTACACCTCGTTGTTTTAACTATTCATAAATATATGATTATCCTGCTCAAAAACCCAAGTTTGTTAAAAACTCTGGGAGTATTAACAAGAAAGGACCGAAAAGAATGTGGGTACTTAAGGATAAGATAATATATGTTGCAGATCTCCTTAGCAGCCAAGTCAAGACACTAGTCACGGTACCTGGACTTTGGATGCTCACGACACATGATGCAAAAAAGGTATATATTCCAAAGCCTGAAACTTAAGCCTAGTGGCTTCATGGGTTTCAGAGGTGATCATAAAGGGAAGATCACATGCTCTAGAACAATAGGTAATGGTAATCTCCCTTCTATTACTAATGATTTACTCGTTAATGAATTAATGCATAATATATTGTCCATAAGTCAATTAAGTGACAATGGTTATGATATTATCTTTATTCAAAAGTTCTGTAAAGGTGTTAGTCAGAAGGGTGGCTCCATTCTTTTCAATGTAAAGGGTAAGAAAAACATCTATAAGATTAGTCTTTCTGATCTTAAATAAAAAAATGTTAAGTGGCTCGTGTTTGTTAATGAAGAGCAACATATATGGCATAGACGATTGGGCTATGTTAGCATGAGAAATATTTCTAAGCTAAGTAAGCTTGATTTAGTCAGATGCCTCCATATGTAAGAACATGATAGGTTCTGCATCTGGCCTTAAGTTGTGATGATAACTTTACATGATATCTTAGAGAACAATTGTGTACTCTAATGGTTTCTTTCTAGTTTGTAGCTTTTGCTAAACAGGTTCTGACTCTGGTAGAAGGCGTGTGACATTATCAGGTTCTGAACTCAACACTCTAGAAGAACACCTTTGGTGTGTTACAAAGTTAAGTTAAGATTCTGGAAGGCTTCTTATGCAACAATTCTAAGGAATGTTAGTACAAGAGCTTCTGATTGTGACTTTACAAGGAAGCTTTGGAGGCCTTCTAAAGCTTCGCTTATGTTGTTGCAAGTTCTGAAGATGATGAAGACAAGGTTCTGGTGAACAAGTTCTGAAGATCTGAAGACATTAATTCTGAAGACCAAATGCTGAAAACTCTAAAGACAATGTTATACTGAACAAGTTCTGACGAATCCAATGACTTAGGTTATGAAGATTCAAGGATGATCCAATTGACAACATTCTGGGAGACATCACAAAGGGGGTAACAACGTGATCTAAGATAAGTAATTTATGTTATCACCATGCGTACGTATCATAAATTGAACCTAAAAATGCTAAAGATGCCTTACTTGATGAGCATTGGCTTATGAAATGCAAAAAGAATTGAATCAATTTTAAAAAAAATGATGTTTGGGACCTTGTCCCTCGTCCACAAGATCATCAAGTTATAGGCACTAGATGGGTTTTTAGGAATAAACTCGAAGAACATGGTGTGATGACAAGGAATAAGGATCGGCTAGTTGCTCAAGGGTATAACCAAGAGGAAGGCATTGATTATAAGGAGACTTATGATCTGGTTACCTGACTCCAGGCTATACGCCTTTTACTAGCATATGTATTTTCCGATAACTTTAAATTATATCAAATGGATGTGAAAAGTGTGTTCCTTAATGGGTACTTAAATAAAGAGGTATATGTTTCTCAACTTCTCGATTTTAAAAATTATGAGTATCCTAATCATGCTTTCAAGCTAAAATGAGCTTTGTATGGTCTCAAACAAGCCCCTAGGGCATGGTATGAGCGACATAGCAAGTTCTTGCTTGATCAAGGATATTCAAGAGGGAAGGTAGATGTAACTCTCTTTATTAAATGTCAAGGAAATCATATTCTTGTTCAAATTTATGTTGATGATATCATTTTTAGATCAATTAACATGCAAATTGTCAAGGAGTTCTCTAAGCTTATGCAAAGAGAGTTTGAAATGAGTTTCATGGGGGAGTTAAATTATTTTCTCGGACTTCAAATAAATCAACTCAAGGAAGGAACATTTGTGTGTCAAGAAAAGTATTGTCTCGAATTACTAAAATGATACGACATGGATGATGAAAGTAAATTGACACTCCTATGACAACAAATGGAAACTTGGATAGAGATGAGAAGGGTAAAGATGTAGACGTCAAGAAATATAGAGGTATGATTGGATTTCTTCTATATCTTAAGACATCTAGGCCTGATGTTATGTTTAGCATTTGCATGTGTTCCCTATATCAATCGACTCCCAAGAAATCACACTTAAAATAGTTAAGCATATTCTTAGATACCTCATTGGTATTTCTAAGTTTGGGCTTTGGTATTCTAAGGAATGCGATTGTAGCTTGGTTGGATACTCCGATTCTAACTTTGCCAATTGCAAATCGTGTAGGAAAAGAACTTGTGGAACTTGTCACATGTTTTCGAATTCCTTGGTTAGTTGGCATAGTAAAAAGCAAGTTTCTATAGCTTTGTCAACGACCAAGGCGGAATACGTGGCAGCCAGTAGTTGTTGTGCCCAAATTTTGTGGCTTAATCAACAATTACTTGATTTTGACATTAAACTTTCGCGTATTCCTATTATGTGAGACAACAATAATGCAATTAATATAACCAAGAATCCTTCCTACATTCTCTCACTAAACACATTGAGATACGTCACCATTTCTTTTGCGATCATGTTGAAAAAGGGGCCTTAAAATTGTTCTTAATGAGTTTGGTAAATTAAATAAATAATACATTACATTATCAATCCTAAGTGCACATACGGCCCAGCTGGAGACTTGATGATTTCATTAATAGAGTTAGTAGTGTTGTGTATTGGGTTCAATGCCTATAATGGTCTTTTTTGGCAATTTTATTATTTTAATTCCACAAAGGTGGCTAATTAAAAGTTTCAAGTTTGGTCTATTTTAAAATCACAAATAACAATTTAGAATTTTTATAGTGTGGATAATTCTAATATTATTTTATTATTTTGTTATAATTTTGTAAAACTTTCAAACATCACTTAAATTTAATATTATTTTAAAAAAAATTTAGTTATATCATTTTAATAAAAATTATGTGATTTTGATTATATTAAATTTTTTAATGATAAATATTTAAATAGTTAGATGTTAAAATTATTCTTTTAATTTGTAAAAAAAAACTATAATTTTATGGTTTCGCTTGAAAAAACACTTTTGGTAGATGAATGATCTTTTAAAGAATCATCATTTGCTAATTAAGAAGCTTCATCAAAAAGAATATATGTTTCGAACAATTAAGATGACGAAGAAGCTTCGGTCGGCAGAATCTCTGAAAGAAGAAATGATGAAAGATTTTATAAATAATATCAAATGGAATCGAATCAATGCAATTGGAAAATGAAAGTTCTATCATGACCAACCATTTTAATCAAATTCTTTTCTCGTATATATATATCTTTAAAGTAAAAATAGAACACAAAAAAAGAACAATGTTAGTGTTCAGTTTTTTTATTGGGTCCATTTTCATTATTTGGTGATGATATATTTTTTTCCAAGCTAGGCACACGTGTGTGGATCATCGGGAGTTCCATTGTGATGTGTTGCGTAATAGTGATGCTAGAGAAGCAACTCAAGAAGTTTGTTCTTGCATAGCATTCATTATTATTCATGCACTGTATTACTTTTTTTGGTAATGTGTTGTGTTGGTTATTTATCAACTTTACGTCATTTCATATATATGGGGATATGTGAATACATGTTCTTCTTTGTAAAAACGTCTTTGTGTGATATATTAGTATTTGTGTCGAATCATGATACTTCACATGGTTTGCTTTTTTTTTTATATTGTCAAAGGGGGAGAAGTATGTGCGAGATGAAGTTGGGAAGAACAAAGTCAAGGGAAGCCTTAGATGAAGACATGAAATACAACGTCGTATGTTTTGCCATCATAAAAAAGGGGGAGTATGTGAGTGCAACTTCACCATTAGATATTTTGCATGATGTCAAAATTTGGAAAACTTAACATTTATGTATATTTGACAATATCTCTATGTATTTTGGTGCACCCTTGCATTAGAGGTCTTAGAAAGCATTCAAAATAAGTTTAAATTTGGCCAAAAACATGAAAAATTACTTTTTGCACAAAAAATGACAGCATGTGCCAGTTGTAGCGGTGAAAATCAGAGATCAAGCTATTGATTAACTTGAATTGCAAATAAGGAAGAGTCGCCACCGCGCTTTATTATTTCCAAGGGAAAAGAGAAAAGTGTGAAATAAAACCCATAAATATGCAAAGCAAGTGCAATACTAAAAGTAAATAAAAATACAATGCATTTGAAAGAGATAGAAGGTTCGGGGGTTGGTTATACAAAGGGAAGATACTAGCACCCTATGCATCTATAGTATCCTATAGGAACCTTTTGAAATATCTGTTTTTGGTTAAAATTGATTTGCTTGGTAAATGAGTGTGGAGATGAGATTTTAAAAATGCGACGACCTAGTGTCGTAGTTTTTGGCTTAAAAGAGGTGTGAGTTTTAAAATTAGGATTTAGAAGACTTGTCTTTAGATTAATAAAACTAAAAAAATGTACAAAGGGGTTTTCGCAAAATCGTATTAAATATATTCTATGACATAAAATCAATGAATTCAATTTTTTTTCCTTTGGAGTTAGACGTTAACAAAATATAAAGACTAAATGATCGACAAAGGGAAATTAAATAAATAGCAATTAAATAACTAAATAATTAGAAACCAAAAATTAAATAAAATAAATAAAGACAAAATTATACTAATATATATTTTTGGTATTTTTTAAAGAGGGCAAGAAAAAAATAATTATAAACCTAATCTAATATATTTTAGTATTATATTTTTATGAATTTTTAAATGAAATAAGGCAAAAAAAACTTGAAAATTAGAAATAATAAAATAAAAGTGCAACAACTAGGACTTGAACTCAGGTTCTATGGGTTAAAACAAAGTTGTCTTACCACTTAACCATGTTTATTTTTCTGTTGTATTTATACTTTAATTAAAATACATAAAATAGAGTTTGGGTTAAGAGGGATAAAAAGCAGAATAATGATATAATGGTAAAAGTGTCTCAAACCCAGGACCTTAAGCATATCAGACTAACGCCCTAACCACTTCACCAAGCTGTTCATTCATTATATTCATTTAATCAAAAACTATAAAAAGTAAAACTGACAAATAGGTTGGGCTAAAAATTCAAGCCCAAACCCGGATCCACTTTAGAGGGAATAGAGAGGTTTTTTCTAAACCCTAATTGAAGATGAAGAGGCACCATGAATATGAATATGGGAAAGGGTACAAATTAAATTTATTTGACTTTCCAATTAAAATTGATGTAAATAAGAATTGAAAAGAAAACCACAACAAATCACGTTTTCTCTCTGCTCTTTCACGCTTCTCTCGATCGCTAAACAAAGAAGAAAAAATGTCCTCTCTTTCATCATCTTCATACGCAAAAGGAAGGTAACAACAATACTCCCCCTGCTCGCTCTCTCGATTATCTCACTCGTTCCCTCTGTATTTCTCTCTAATCCAAACTTTATCTTGTTCATACTAACAACAAAGCCGTGGCCTTTCTGTTTTCCGACCTCACTCCGTAAACCAATCAACAACAACAACAAAGCTCAGATTCTAAAATTTCGGTCCACCCTTTTTTCAGCTTTCGTCAACCGAAACTGACTCTCTCAATCTCTCTATTTGCGTTTTTCCATGTATCTACGGTCTTCCAACAAAACAGAAAAAAAAAACAAAGTTCACGAAACTCTTGGTTCAAGTGCTCTATTTTCAATTTTCCACGCCAAATCTCTTTGTCTCTCATGAACCGAACACACAACAACACACTCTCATGTTCTCTTTTCAGTTTTCCATCAATCTTTCATTCTCAATTCTCATGGTTAAACAACAAAATACCTCAACTAAATTTTGATTTCACATGGTTAGAACGACAACAAAACTCACGGTTATGAGAAGAAACAATAGAAAACCAGAGGTAATGTTCTTATTTCTCCTTCTCTTCTTGTACTACAATTCTAGAAAAAATGCATTGTTGCTGGAATTTCGGTGAATTGCAGGTTGTTTTAAGTTGGAGTTGGGGGAAGCTTGAAATGGTTTTTGATGATGTTTCGGAGGAAGATTCTGATATTTCTTAGTACAATTTTTTTGTCTTTGTATAATGTTTTTGGTGGTGATAGTGTGATTGTATTAGATGAACATGAATTTTCTGGTTTTTATGTATTGAGCATAAATTTGTTTTGGTGTTTGCTGTTGTATGATCCTTGGTTTTTTGGACAGAAGTTAGAGGATTTTTTGTGTATCTTTTTCTCTCAATCTCCTCTTCTTCTGTTGAATGGTGTCTTCATTTTATAGAGAAAGATGATAAAATTTGGGGGGGGGGGGGGGAAGTTAGTGTATTTGAACTGGTTTAGTATTCTAACGCTAGCTTTCTTGTTGCAGGTTGATGTATGTTCATTTTTGGGCAAATTTTGGACAGGTTTGGACTTGTATAGCAGTGTGGTATAGTAGGGCTGCAATGCAGGTTTTGGACAGTTTGACAACATGGTTTTGGACTGGTTCTTTTGCAGGTTTTAGAGCAGGTTGACAACATATTTTGGAGTTTTATGGACTAGCTTTTGATAGGTTTTTGCAGCATAGAAGGGCAGCAACAGTTTAGCAAAAAGTTAGAAGGTTGTAGCATGTTATTGGAATTTCATTTTCCTCTTGTACTTTCTGTTTTTTTTACATGTATTTTCCCTCTCTTTTCCTTTTGAAATTGGACTAATTTTGTACTCATGTGGCTTATTGTTTACTTTGTGGATAACTTTGCATTATAGCATTATTTGACAAAGAAATAATTGGCCTTGAGATTGATTGCAAGCTTGGCAAGAATGTTGGAACAAGGTTTGGTGATGAATGAAGATGAGGATAATTTAGCACAGGCTTAGGATTTGCAATGATCTATGTAAATTTAAACTATTCTTGAATGTATTTGTACATGTATCTTGAAACTTGAATCATGAATGAATTTGGAGATATTCGAATGAATATGGATTTTTAGAACTTGATAAGTCTTGCATTGATTCTTATGACATGGAAGCAAAAGTCTTGAATTATTTGATCTCGCGATCTGGAAAAAATGGACTTGAAATGGAGAATTTTTTGAATGAATTTTAAATGATAAATGGACATCTTGTATTTTCTCCTAGAATTCCAAACAAATTACATGAATTGATCTTCTAAGTTGAGCAAACTTGCACCATAAGAAAATTGATCCTTCTGAATATCTTGAACCAAAAGCAAATTCATATGAATGAATTGCGCCTCACACACTTGGATTGATTTGAAATCAAAGGAATCATTTGATTGAATCCTCAAACCTTCTTTTCTAAAACCCTAAATCACATCTTCAATTCACAGTAATTTACAATACAAGTCAATGGTACCCCAAATGAACAAATATTGCCTTGAGAACCTCGATCAAAATCCATCATGATCTAATAATCGTTAATGCTCAAACACAAATGACTTGAAATATGTAACGAGCCATCAAAGAATCCTAGACAAAAACATCATGATAAACATAAGAATGAACATCTTTGAGAAAACAATTACGGCATGAATTGAATTTAGAGGTTAATAACATTCTAAATAAAAAACAATGAACAATAATGTTTTAATAATTCCATGTCTTTCTAAGAATAACTTGACTTTGATTCTTGACGAACACTTGTAGATGACATCAATTGTGACAACATGTAAAAAGAATCACTTCAAAATATTAAAAGTCGAGGAAGTTATGATCCGTGGAAGTTGGGCACAACTACTTTGAAATTAGGTCAAAATTCACAAAATGACCTCTAAAGTATTCGAAATTCTCATGATCCTCCGTACATAATTATCTCTTGACTTGTAAATAGAAGTTGGGGATGATGTCAAGGAGAGTCATAAGACAAAAGAACCACTCAAAAATATTGAATGATGAAGAAGTTACAATCATTTGAACTTGATCTTTAAAATGTTGACTTTTGGTCAAAGTGCTTTGAATCGACTTGCATATTTGATCTTTCCTCGCATTCTCAGACAAATTGATGCACATATGGGCCAGTGATGATGAAATCTTGACTGCACTTTTGGTTAAGGGCTAAACTTTGATGAAATAGTCTTTGAGAATTGGTGATTCACCATACTTGAGCACTTGAGGGATCCAAAACCCTAATTCAGGCGCAACACCTGATGCTCTTGATTCAGACCTGTCTCTGCACATTAAAACAAAGAAACACAAACATACATCTTTGTATGGGATTAGAGATGTTAGTGATGCATAAGATAAGATGTTCGCAACACTTGATAATCTCTGCATAAGCAATGCTCGAGGGTGAGAGGGTTAAAAAACAATTGTATCTCATGACCTTGATGATATATGAGAATGCAAATGAATGTGGGATCTTAGGTAAAAAATTAGGGTATGACAGCGGTACATCCACTTTTCAGGTCGATACATATACTACATTATTAAAGGTTGTAGTATCTGTTTGGCATTGTTCAACACATAAACCATTCCAGGTCAGCATATTGTGAAGAATAGAAGTGTGTGCCAACACATACGATTTTCAGGCTGACACATGTGTTGCATTATTAAAGCCTATAGCTTTCATTTCTCATGTGTCGGCATATAACTCATATGTACCGACACATCATGATTGGTTGGTCAATTTTTAAGTGTTTTTTTTTTAATTATGAAGCTTGCCTCTTTTCCATCATTCTTCCTTAACTATAAATACATCATACATGCATCATTTTAAATTGATGAAACTATAAACACTTACCACCATTTCTATTCATCTTCAACCTCCAACCTATACATACACACTAACAAACTACACATTAAAATTCTGGCACTTACATGATATGGCAGAACGAATGTTACAAACATCCGAATATGATGTCATGACAGATGTCACAATATCTATCAACAAAATGACTAAAAATACCAAACTGATATATTATGCAGAATTATAAAAGTAGAATGATAAAGAAGACAATCAATTATTAACCGAGTTCGGTGCAACTCACCTACATCTGGGGGCTACAAAGCCAGGAAGAAAATCCACTATTAGCAGTATTAATTCAAAGCTAAACTCCCCCGTTTACAACCTTTCACTTAATTTCTACCAAGTGCAACTTCTACCTAGGCACATCCTAGATATGATAACTCCTCTCACTTACAATCCGCATAATCATATCAAACTCCCAATCACAGGGAAAGACAATCATAATCCCAATAATTTCCAAGAAGAATATACTTCTCAATTACAAAAAAAAAGCTTAGTTAAGACTCTTAGATAAGAACAATACCTGGGTTGCTTAGAAGCTTCGACCAAGAATAATACTCAAATCTTTGCTTAAAAGCTTAGAGGAGAGAAGTACTCAACTCATTACCTAAAGGTTTATGAGTACGAACACTAAGTCTACCACAAGTATCAAAATATACAAGGGTAACTTACACCATAATGAACACGAGAGACTCTCAAACCTAAACCCTTATTTTACAATCTGTTAAGAACTATTTTTCCTTAGGTTTTGGTCTTCCTTTTATAATACTTTAGTTGTCCATGGGCTTCTAAGTCTCTGCCCAATTATTCCTTGATCCATGCACTGATTGTTACAGAGAATATCTCCTTAAATCTTGGAACAAATCTTCAAGTATCTTAAATGAGCTTGTTATACGGTGGGAGAACTGACTTAAGTTTGCGTTTTATAGCAAATGTTGCTGATAGCAAGAGTTGGCACAAACTATTCTTTTATCTAAGAAGGAAAGGTTGAAAAGAACAGGAAAGACCTTCGAGAATTTTTCTGAGTTCAGGGGGTAGGTTATGAAAAGTGAAGGTGTTAGCACCCTTTTCATCCATAGTTATCTACGGGTTCTTAATTGCTAGCTCACTTTGTTTTAAAATGCTTTTGTGTGTATGTTTGAAAATGCCTAAATGCATAAACTTTGTAATGATTCTCGTATCAATTGAGAACTCATCCAAGGTGTTTGTTTTGAAAATATTTCAGAAAAAAGTGTTCTGTGTAAAAATATGTTTTATGTGAGCAAG
This sequence comes from Vicia faba, assembly GCA_948472305.1. Classification (NCBI taxonomy): domain Eukaryota; kingdom Viridiplantae; phylum Streptophyta; class Magnoliopsida; order Fabales; family Fabaceae; genus Vicia; species Vicia faba. Next base: position 236,643,767 of record OX451736.1, read on the forward strand.
CGATTAACAATATTCTAACCTTACTCGAAAGTCTTTCGTGTTATTTTCCTCCTCCTTAAGATAGTGCTACCATATCATTAGTTAGTAGGAAGCCCTATCATTGGATGTGAAGGGACAGACGTAGGTCATCGTACAATCATAAAGGTAACTTGTAAGGACGCTTTAGAAATTTTCGTAAGGGACTAAGATTGTTTACCGAAGGCAGCATTGAAGGGTCATCAAGGGACTACGATCTTTTATATCGAGGGTCTTTGCTAAGGCGTCCTCACGTTCGAGGGACATGACTTTTTTATTCGAAAGGAAACAAGTGAAATCACCCTAGAGGTGCGTATGTGAATAATGATTCAGTTTAATTATTTAATCTTGATTAGGGTTATCTATATTTGTTTTTATATCTTATCATACATGCCCTAATTACTATCAATAATAAAGAAAATAGTAAATTGCAAAAAATTAAAAATCCTACGCTATTATAGAGCTTCGGGGGAAGGGGGGGGGTACAAAACAACAAAATCAGGGGAAAAGGAAAGTTAAACCCTAATTAAAACTATTACATTCCGTAGCAGTTACATAATAGAAAAAAAGTAATACGGAAATAATAAAGCGCGTGAAATAGTAAAATAAGAGGAAAACTGATTGATGAAAAAGACTTGATAATTAACCTAACGTCTAATTAATTTTAGTTGATTAAGAAAAGTTAGGTAATTAAATTAGGCAAACCATAAAATCTAGGTTGATTTTAATTAATCAAAAAAGTTAGGTAATTAAATTAATCGAAACTAATTATCCTAATTAATTTAATAAATAATAATCAAAGTTAATTTATGAGAAAGAACACTAAATCTTATTCATTTTAATGTTGATTAAAAATAATTAGGGTTTATTAAGAAATTAGGGTTAAGAAAGAACACATAAAGTTAGTGAAGAAAATAGAAAAAAAGAATGTTAGGGGTGGGTGTTAAACCCCTACCCCCTGCATCTCCAGCGTGCATGCCTACCAATTGCCAAGCGCTCGTTTTCCTTTAGAAACAGGAACAAAACAATATATATTAAGCTTGCATGTCATTTTAGAAAAATTAAACAAAATAATGTCAAAAGCCTGGATCGAATCCAGGCCCTTCAGTACCAATGCCTTATCGTGCGTGCTCTTGCCACTGGGGTGGTTGTTTCATCCGTGCATATAATTAACCAAAACAAACATAATACAACAAAACTCAGAGGGATCAGAGAAGCGCCTGAGCCCTAGCTCTGGTCGTCTTCTCTAGTGAGCATATTTCCATATCCTGCAAAACAAGGCATGTTAATGATTAAAGAAGACCCTACCCCCTAACTCGAGGGTCCTAAATTCAAATATAGGCTCAGTTTTGGCTGAAAACGCTTGGATCATGCGCTTCGAAGGAAAAATTATAATTCGGTCCCTCAATGGTAATTCATGATTTGAACATCATAAATCCCATGTAATGGTTGTAATCTATACTAAACACGTTATAAACACACATAATCAGTAAACAAATGCAACAAGTAAAAATTCAAGGTTTTGGAATGCTACCCAACTGGTGCTCTTGAACAATGATTTCTGGGATGCTTCAGGCTTCATGAATGATTGTAATGGCGTTCCGGGAGTCTCAAGAGGATAATGGAAGGTTCAACACTGATTGAAACTCATTGGAGAATAGGGTTTCAGAACTTAGGGTTGTTGGAAAATTTTGGTGATTTTTTGACAATTTTGTGGTGCAAGGATTTAGTGTGTTTGTTCTTGTCTTTTTCTTAACTTTTGAAATGACCTGTAATGTATTGTCATTTTTGGACTTGAGCATAGAGATAAAAAGTTGTAGAGAATTGAATTTCATTCAAAATGGGATTTGGTTGAGGAAAAGTTGATGAAGCATGTGAAAGTTATGGTTGGTCAAAGTTCAGTTGACTTCTCCTAAGGAAACCCTAATTTGACAACTTTTGACTTTTGATGATTTGAGGGATTTCCTTTAGGAATCATGATCAACCATTTATCAAATGATGAATGTCACTTCAAAATATTGATGTTGACCAAAAATCTTGAAGTTTGACTGTATATTGACCATAATTGACTTTTTACCCAATACAATTGATTTTCCATCATCTGAGCCATTGACTGAGCAAACTTGTGATGCAAGACTTGAAACTTGACATGAGAAATCTTGAAGACCTTTGGAGAACCATGAAATCCACTTGAGACCTTAAAAACCAAATCTTCCTTGTGAAAAACAAAACCTTAGTTATGGACCCATTGCTTAGGAGGAGAATTTGTCTGATTAATTCTTGAGCCAACTTGAGCAAATGAGGATCTCATGAGAATGTCTTGAAGAAAAGTTGGAGGGAAAATTTTGGGGTACAACAGTTGCCCTTATTCAATATTCTTAAACTTGAGGAGTTAGATGGGCATGTTTGCCATTCGTGACTTGAAGGTAGAAGATGATTGAACACTTAAGTGCCCAAAAATTTGCACTCGCCTGTGCACAAAGTAACACTGTTGGTTGATTATACTGGGAATGGGATTAAAGATGCCATTTGGAGAGGTGAAGGAGAGTTTTCGAAGATGGGCTTACAGAGGCCATCTAGAGTAACTGTTGATTGGAATACCAGAATAAATCTACGCCTGTCTTTGTCTTTAGAAGATGTATTTGGAATGAGTCTATATCCGACTTTGTCTAAAAGAAAAACAGAATAAATCTACGCTTGATTTTATCCGAATGATATACTAGAATGGGTCTACGCTTGACTTTGTCTAGAAGATGCACTTGGAATGAGTCTACGCTAGACTTTGTCCAAAAGAGTTTCAGTAGGAATCTACGCTTGATTTTATCTGAACTAGAAGATGTCTACACCCGACTTCAACTAGAAGAGGTACCGAAAAGAGTCTACGCCTGACTTTTTCCAAAAATAGTATCAGAAGGAAATCTACACCTGATTTCATCTAAACGATGCACTAGAAGATGTCTACGCCTGAATTTAACTAGAAGAGGCACCAGAAAGAGTGTACGCCTGACTTTTTCCTAAAAGAGTATCAGAAGGAAACCTACGCCTTATTTTATCTGAACTAGAAGATGTCTACGTCTAACTTCAACTAAAAGAGGTATCGGAAAGAGTCTACACCTGACTTTTTCCAAAAAGAGTATCAGAAGGAAATCTATGCCTGATTTCATTTGAACTAGAAGATGTCTACGACCGACTTCAACTAAAAGAGGTACCGAAAAGAGTATACGCATGACTTATTCCAAAAAGAGTATCAGAAATAAATTTACGCTTAATTTCATCTGAACTAGAAGATGTCTACGCCCGACTTCAACTAGAAGAGGTACCTACGCCTGGATTTTTCTGAAAAGAGTATCAGAAAGAAATCTACACTTGACTTCATCTGAATGATGCACTAGAAGATGTCTACACCTGACTTTATCTAGAAGAGATATCCTTCAGAATGACCTTCTCGGGAAGATGCTTAAGTAGCTATTTGTCAGATATAGTCTCTGAGGCAAATACTTGTCTGTTTGCAAACTTATCCTAAAACGAAAAAGTTAGTTTTATGCAATTTCATAATGTATGTAATGCATTGGGTAATGATGCTCTCGAAATAAATGTAAATGTGCTAATGCGTTTCGTATGCATATGCCAGGATAAATGATGTATGTGAGATGTCGTTGAAGTGTATTGGTAGATTCGTATAACATTTTTGATCGGGAAAATAAATCCCTGATTATTGCTAGGTGTTGTACCCCAAAATTTACCCTCTCATTTATCAAATATTTTCTCACAAAGATCTCTCTTGGTTCAAGACTGCACTAGGGTTGATCAACTCAAGACACCTCCTTAAGCACTGATGACTGAAATTAGGGTTTGAGATTGCACAAGGATAATTGAACTTTAAATGCCTCATATGACTTTCATGGATCATTATGGACCCCCAAGATTATTCATGTCAAGTTTCAAGCCTTGGATCACATTTTTTGCTCAGTCAATCAAGCAATTGCCTTAAAATCAGTTGTATTGGGGAAAAAGTCAACTGTGGCCAATTTATAGTCAAACTTCATAATTTTTTATCCACATCAATATTATAAAATCATATGTATCATTTGATCAAGTTGGGACCACAATTCCTCAAGAAATTTGATCAAATCATCAAAAGGGCAAAATGGTCAAAATTAGGGTATTGATTGAGCAAGGGTAATTTCTGATATTTGACCTAGCAAATGGTTAATTGGTTTGAGGCATGATCCCAATATTTCATCATTTTGACCTAATGGCATGACCCAAAACATTGCTCAAGATCAATTGGATTGATAGTGAATTTTCAGTCAACTGATCAAAAGTCAATTGTACACTGAAAAGTCAAACTTTGACTTTTTGGTCAAAATCAAGTGTCAAAGATCACAATGCATCAAAACATTTCAAAATAGGAAACTTATTCATCAAGAAATCAAAAATTCAAGATTTCATTTTGAAAAGTCAAAGTTTTCTAACTTAGAAATTTTTTCTAAGTGTTTAAAACTTCATGCTTTTACAATTTTGAGCCAATTTTTCACCATGATGCAAGATGATTCAGAAGAAACTTTCAACATGAAAGTTGTAGGTCTCCATGATATCTACAACATTTATTTATACAACTTATTCTAAAAGTGCTTAGATCTCAATTTATTAATTCATAAAGTCATGGTCTTGAAATTAAACACTTAGTGAAATTTTGCCCTAGTTTTGGTCAGGATTTTGACCTAACTTCTGACCTAAGTTTCACCTAGTTTCAAGGGGAATTTTCAAAAGTGATTCAAAGAGGGGTTTTAGATCACATTACAAGATTTCCAAAATGTCAAAGAACTCATTGAGATCATTTGTGAGCAAGGAGAATCGAAGGTCAGAAGTTGGGGTTTCAAGTTGTTTTGCAAGACATATTTTGTGATGAACATGAACCAAATCCATAGCCATGTTGCATAATCTGTTACAACATAGTTTGATTCTACAACCCTTAATTAGAGTTTTGATGATAACAAACACAAATAAAAAATATGCACTCTAAAAATTGTGTTACTGTGTATGCAGAAGTTCTTACCAAAGCAGCATCAGAAGTTAAAGCTATAGAAGCTTTCACGCTGAGGTAATTAGAATCTGCACTGAAGAATGATGATCAGAACATGCACAAAAGTGAAGAATACTCTGATTCTAAACAGAAGGTTCATATACAATCATATTCTCACAACTCTAAGTCATCAATGTTTTGAAGCAATTGCATCATACAAGATTGTAAGATTCTGAAGTGTTACTATTCAATAAAGACATCATCACTTGTAACGGCTTCATTCAGACAAGATCTTCTCAATATGGAAACTGCTTTAATGTCCATTATCACTCTTAATGTTGGACAGGATTCCTTTGCCTATATAAACAAGCTAAGAGATCAAATCGTTTACGATTTTTCTACGCTACTGCAATTCATCTCAAAAGGCTGCAAGCTTACATACTTATTTTCTACGCTCTAAATTGTGTAAAATATCACAGTTGTGGTAACTGCTTTTGTAACGAAAAACAATCATACACAGAATTCTTGTATCTTGATTAAGACAGTTTTTCCTTGAGATTAACCGGATTGTTGTTGTACTCAAGAGGACTTTGACAGTTTTCAATTTAGTGATTGTAATCAGTTTTTGATTAGTGGATTAAGTCCTTGTTAGAGAGAGGCGAAATCACCTTGACGGGTGGACTGGATTAGTTTGAGATCGAACGAACCAGGATAAAAATACTGTGTCATTGTGCATTTAATTTTAAGTTTTCAATTCAACCCCCCTTCTTGTGTTTTTCACTTCTTCAATTGGCATCAGGGCGCCTGGTTTTGAGTTAATACACTTAACCGTGTCAGGACAAGATCCAAGCTTTAGAAAAACACTATAATGGGACCAAGCCAAAACATCAGCAATGACTATCATGAAGACAAGGACAGAATTAGTGGCAAACCTCCAGTCTTTGATGGAGAAAATTTTGACTACTGGAAAGAAAAATTTGAGAGCTTCTTTCTGGCATATGATGCTGATCTATGGGACATGGTAACTAATGGATACACACATCCAGTGGATGGTAGAGGTCAGAAGATAGACAGAAAAATGATGTATGACCAGCAAAAACGTGATTTCAGAAACCATCATAAAGCCAGAACAATACTCCTCAGTGTTATCTCATACTCAGAATATGGGAAAATCTCAAACAGAGACAACCAAAAACATGTTTGACTCTCTGAGAATGACGCATGAAGGCAACATACAAGTCAAAGAAACCAAGGACCTTGCGCTCATTCAGAAGTATGGGGCATTCAAGATGGAAGATAGTGAATCCATAGAAGCAATGTTATCAAGATTCTAGATCCTTGTTGCTGGGCTGAAGGTTCTTGACAAAGGATATTCTACTGTTGATCACGTAAAGAAGATCATCAGAAGTATACCCAAACAATGGAGGCCAATGGTCACAACACTTAAGCTAGCCAAAGATCTCAACAAGATATCTCTGGAGGAACTTGTCAACTCCCTCAGAAGTCACAAGATAGAGCTAGAAGAAGATGAGCCTCAAAATCAAGGTAAGCCACTAGCATTAAAATCTAACAGAAAATCTGATTATAAGGTTTTGCAGGCTATGGAAGAAACCTCTGATGGATCCTCATCAGAAGAAGATGAATTGTCTCTCCTCTCCAGAAGGGTGAATCAACTGTGGAAGCAGAGACAAAGAAAATTCAAAAATCCTAGAAGATCAGAGAATCAAAATGAATCCTCCTCCAGATACAGAAAGTCTGAGTCTTCCTCTGGACATAGAAAATCTGAAGGCTCTTCAGGACACAAAAAATCAAATAACAAGGACATCATCTGCTATGAGTGCAATGAGCAAGGGCACTATAAAAGTGACTGTCCAAAGCTTCAGAAGGAGAAGCCCAAAAAGAACTTCTTCAAGGAGAAGAAGTAAAGCCTCATGGCAACATGGGACGATTTAGACACTTCTGATGTTGACTCAGTCAGGTGATGAAAGAGCAAACATAGCTCTCATAGAAAACGTGTCAGAAGACAGTGAAGCTTCTAGTTCAGACTCAGAATCAGATACTGAAGAGGTATTCCCTGACTTCACTATTAATTTTACTAAGGCTGAACTTGTAGAAAGTCTAAATGAAATTTATGAAAGGTATCAGCAAATCAGAGTCAAATTCAAGAACCTGAAAAGGGATCTTGTGTCTGACTCTGAAAAGACTGAGAGTCTCAGATTAGAAAATTCTTAGTTAAAAGAAAAAGTTTCAAAATTAGAAAATGATTTGCAAAACTCTCAGAAGGAAATAATCTCAGAGACTTCCAGTAATGCTGATGAGATCATCAAAGAGTATGATCACAGCTTTCAGAAGTTTCTGGCTAAAAACATAGATAGAAGCAAGATGGCTTCAATGACTATAGAGTTAGCAGAAATGGCAGAAAAGGGATAGGATATCAAGGTAAGGTATCTACACCTAAGATAGTCATGGACCTAGTCATAAAACGCACACCACTTAAATCACACTTCATATATGGGCACACACACGACCTAAAATACACTAGTAATGATTACTCTGTCAAACCAAAATTCAACCAGAATCTTTTTAAAACTAACAAACCAGGACCCAAGAAGATATGGGTACCTAAGGACAAAATTATATATGTAGCAAATATCTTTAGCAGCAAGGCTAAAACACCAGTTATGGTACCTGGACTCTGGATGCTCTCGACACATGACGGGAAGAAAGCATATGTTTCAAAGCCTGGAACTTAAACCTGGAGGCTACGTGGGCTTTGGAGGAAACCAAAGAGGAAAGATCATTGGCTCTGGAACATTAGGTAATGGAAATCTTCACTCTATAAATAATATGCTATTAGTTGATGGATTAATGAAGAACCTGTTATCCATAAGCCAATTAAGTGATAATGGTTATGATATAATCTTTAATCAAAATTCATGCAAAGCTGTTAGTCAGAAAGATGCAACTATCCTTTTTAATGGAAAGAGGAAAAACAACATTTATAAGATAAAACTTTCTGAACTAAAGAGTCAGAATGTAAAATGTCTTCTCTCTATTAACAACGAGCAATGGGTCTGGCATAGAAGATTGGGGCATGTTAGTATGAGAAGAATATCTCAGATTAACAAACTCAATCTGGTCAGAGGACTTCCTAATTTGAAGTTCAGCTCAGATGCTCTGTGTGAAACATGACAAAAAGGAAAATTTGCAAAACCTGCTTTTAAATCTAAAAACGTTGTTTCCACCTCCAAGCCATTAGAACTTCTGCACATAGACTTATTTGGACCAGTAAAAACCGCGTCTGTTAGTGGCAAGAAGTATGGGTTAGTGATCGTAGATGACTATAGCAGATGGACATGGGTAAAGTTATTAAGACACAAGGACGAGTCACATTCTGTGTTCGTTGCATTCTATAACCAAGTTCAGAATGAAAAGGATCTTAGAATTGTCAAAGTCAGAAGTGATCATGGTGGAGAATTTGAAAATAAATATTTTGAATCATTTTTTAATGAAAAAGGAATCTTGCATGACTTCTCTTGTCCTAGAACTCCCCAACAAAATGGAGTTGTAGAACGAAAGAACAGAACATTGCAAGAAATGGCCAGAACCATGATCAATGAGACTAACATTGCTAAGATCTTCTGGGCAGAAGCAATTAACACAGCGTGTTACATTCATAATAGAATCTCTATAAGACCTATTCTGGAAAAGACTCCATATGAACTGTGGAAGATCAAAAAGCCCAACATTTCTTATTTTCATCCGTTTGGATGCACTTGTTTCATTCTGAGTACTAAAAATCATCTGAACAAGTTTGAATCTAAAGCACAAAAGTGTATTATGTTAGGATACTCTGAACTCTCAAGAGGGTACAGAGTATACAATACAGAAACACAGATTGTTGAAGAGTCAATCAATGTTAGATTTGATGATAAGCTTGACCCTCAAAAGTCAAAGCAAAATGAATTCTTTGCAGATATAGAAGTTGAATTCACAGGTACTGAGGACAACTCATCAGAAGTTCTCAACAGAGACGCTCCAACAACATCAGAAAGAAATGTTACAAGCAATCCAGCACCTTCTATTGATCAACTCCAGAAAAGGTCTTCCAGAAGCAGCATAGCTCACCCAGAAGATAAGATCCTGTGAAAGAAGGATGATCCAATCAGAACAAGATCAACATTCAGAAACTCTGAAGGATCCCTCATGATACCGGTCTCTCTGATTGAACAAACAACAATTGATGAAGCTCTTATGGACAATGACTGGATTCTAGAAATGTAGGAGGAATTAAATCAGTTCACCAAAAATGATGTATGGGATCTGGTTCCCAAACCAAAAGGATTCAACGTCATTGGAACAAAGTGGGTCTTCAGAAACAAACTGAATGAGCAAGGAGAATTCATCAGAAACAAACCGCGACTGGTGGAACAAGGTTATAGTCAACAAGAGGGGATAGACTATACAGAAACCTTTGCTCCAATCGCCAGGTTAGAATCTATCAGACTCTTAATCTCATTTGCTGTAAACAATGGCATCACTCTGTATCAAATGGATGTCAAAAGTGCATTCCTAAATGGCTACATAGATGAAGAGGTATATGTGCACCAACCCCCTGGGTTTGAGAATTCCAAACACCCAGAATATGTTTTCAAACTAAAGAAGTCACTCTATGGTCTGAAACAAGCTCCCAGAGATTGGTATGAAAGACTAAGTAACTTCCTGTTAGAAAAGGAATTCACCAGAGGTAAAGTGGACACAACCTTGTTCTGTAAGTCATTTAAGAATGACATTTTAGTGTGTTAGATTTATGTAGATGACATGATATTTGGATCCACTAAACCTTCTCTAGGAAGAGAGTTTTCTAAGTGCATGCAGGCAGAGTTTGAGAAGAGCTTAATGGGGGAACTCAAATTCTTTCTGGGCATTCAGATAAACCAAACTCCAGAAGGAACTTACATTCATCAGAGCAAATATGTCAAAGAACTTCTGAAGAAATTTGATCTCTCAGAATGTAATCCCTCAAAGACTCCAATGCACCCCACGTGCATTCTGGAAAAGGAAGAGGTAAGTAAAAAGGTAGAATAGAAAATCTACAGAGGTATGATTGGCTCTCTCCTTTATCTGACGGCTTCAAGGCCTGATATTTTATTCAGTGTTTGCTTATGTGCTAGATTCCAATCAGATCCTAAAGAATCTCACTTAACATCAGTTAAGCAAATTTTCAAGTATCTGAAAGGTACTACTAATCTAGGTTTATTTTATAGAAAATCCAATGAATACAGCTTAGTAGGATACTGTGACGCTGATTTTTCTGGAGACAGAGTAGAGCGTAAAAGCACTTCCAGAAGCTGCTAGTTTCTGGGAGACAATTTGATCTCATGGACCAATAAGAGACAATCCATAATAGCATTGTCAACAGCAGAAGCTGAATACATAGCAGTTGCTGGATGTAGCACTGAAATGCTTTGGATGAAAAGTCAACTTGAAGACTTCAACATATTTGAGAGTAACATTCATATCTTCTGTGATAACACTTCAACTATATGTCTCAGTAAGAATCCTATTTTGCATTCTAGGGCTAAGCATATAGAAATAAAACATCACTTTATTAGGGACTATATTTAGAAAGGAATTCTTACCTTCAAATTTATTGACACAGACCATCAATGGGCTGATGTATTTACAAAACCCCTTTCTGAAGATAGATTCAACTTCATTCTGAAACATCTCAGCATGAAGTTATGCCCAGAATAAAATGTTTTATTTGCATATCTTAACCCTCAGAACTTTATTGTTTTCTGTGAACATCTGATCAACTTGTCTTCAGAAGTTAGAAGTACAGTTGCCTCAGAATCTATCTATGAAGATCTGAACGTTTCATTTTAAGGATAAAGGCATGCAGTTCACATCATCAAACATTTGTCATCCTCTTACAAGTTACCCTCTGAGGCTGAACGCATGTTTAAATTCTGAAGGGTCCAAGGCTCTGATTGGATGCATTGAGACACTTGTTAGTGGTAACCGTTCAAATATCTTTCTAAATCCCCTAATTTCAGGTTTCATTAATGCATATAATCATTACTTATTTTCTTACTTACTGATTACGTTTTCAAAATACTATTTAAACTCAATTTACTATTTCATTCATTCACTTTTACTCTCTTCTATATTCTCTCTTGTTTCAAGTATCGTTTTCAAAAACCCTTTCCATCTTCTTCAACGAACCCGAGTGAACAATGACATCATCATCAAGCCTCAAGAATCTCAGTGCTCCTGAATCTTCATCAACAGAACAATATGAAGAACCCATTAGAACGCTTCTCACTCTTGTTGATAACCTGGAAGTTCTCTCTGAGATGGTCATTGATTTGGAGAGTTTACAAGAAAATGGGTTTAATCTCTATGAAGACGTAACTGCTCAGGGATGGAACAAATATTTTGACCGTCTTTTGGGTCCAACATTTCCCATTCTCGTCAAAGAGTTCTGGATCCATGCTACCTCATCCAACCACCAAGTTACATCGTATGTTATGGGAAAGAAGATAGTGATAACAAAAGATTTAATTGGGAAACTCATTGGATACAATGGTGGTAGAGTCAGATGCATTCATATGGCTGAGAGGTGTTTTGACCTAAAATCTATTGCCAAGGAAATCTTCACTTCTGGACAGCCATCCAGCAAGATCAGAGACTTGAAGGATCACCACATAATCTTGGCTAGAATAATTTTGGGATGTATCAATCACAGGAAGCCTACAAGCTCTCCTGATTACATCAATATTGATCAGCAATTCTTGCTTTACTTCATTGCCAAGAAGACCAAGATAAACCTTCCACACTTACTCTTCAACCATCTCAGAACAAGTGTGAAAGAGACAAGAGAAGACGAAAGGACTAAGAGGAATTGGATTCCCTTAGGAAGATTGATTTCAGATATTCTAACAAAAAACAGGCTGATAGAACATCTGACAGAGGCTCAAGAAATAAGCACTCTGGAAGCAACCGCTGGGAAACCTCTGAACGCCAAGAATCTGAAGAAAATGAAGATTTGAAGATTATTGAGAACATTAAGAGGGAACTAACTATTGCTTCTCATGAGACAATTACTTATAGGAGAATCCCTCTAAAGGATTTTCCAACTATTTTCTGAAATAGATGCCTCACCAGAAATCATAGTCAGATACCTTGAAGCTTGCGAGGCTGATGGGACTACTCCAGAAATCAACATTCAAGATCTGCACAAGCCAGCTCCAGAAGTTGTGTTAAAGAAATCCAAAAATAGGAAAGCAACAGGAGAAGGATCCTCTCAGAAGGCACCTAAAGCTGCAAAAAAGAAAGGTAACCCATCTTCTGTTTCTGTTATAGAATCAATAGTTGTTACAACATCTGAAACCATTCCCCCTTAACCAATAGAAAATCCGTCACCCCAAACTTTTGAAGATTTTGATATAGAGTTTGATCCATCCGTAACTCTAGGAAACTAATTGAATGAACCTTACTCCCCCAATCAAAATCCAAATCCAGAACATCATCAACCAGAACTTGCCAAAGTTCTATCTGACATTGAACTGTTTGATCAAGACTTTTTCTCACCAATACCAGAAAACCCAAACACTCAATCTCCACTCCCAAAAAATCCAAACTCTGAACAAAAACCAGAAAATCCACAACCACACTCTCCTCAACCAGAACATTTGAACCCTAACTCACCATAACCAGAAAATAGACACTCTCTCTCCACCTTTTGAAAACCCATCTTCTGAAATTCCTGAACCAGAAACTCAACACGCTACCGCAAACCAATCTGAAGACTCTCCTTCAGATTCTGAAACCACCATCCCAATCCATGGAATAACAGAACCTCTTATGGTTCTCTTACCTCTCACTATTCATGATATTCCAGAAATCCCTTCACCATATGAATCTACACCACCAAACACCCCTAACACACCAATTCTAGTTCCTGACTCTCCCACTCCTTCACCCATTAACCATCCAGGTGACAACCTCAGAATTGTCATTGATCCACTAGTGCTAGACCGACTAGCTTCCACCTCAAACAAAATTTCCATTCCCAAACCTAAACCAACCACAAACAAATCATATGTTGGTAAGAAATGCAGGAATGGATCAATTCTTTGAAGCAAGCAAGCCTAAAGATTTCTAATCCTGCTGATTCTGATTCTCTGTGGGAAAGATTCAGAAAGTGGCTCAACTCTGAAACTCTGAAGCTGAAGGAATTGGGTTATGAGAGGGCTCAGCAGAACTTCAGTGATCAGCTGAAAGCTTTCTAAGATCAAGTTCTGAGCCAATGGTGCAAGAAAGAAATTCTTCCGCTGGATAATGCTCCCTGGAAAGAGCACCATCCTTCAGAAGTTGCTGAACCAGATTCTGATAGTATCTCTTTGACTACTGCTCCAGAAAACATGATTGCAGCAGAAGAATTGGCTCAATCAGAAGAGGTTGCAGAATGTTCTGAACAACATGTAACCCTTGAAGATATACCAGCTTCGTCTCTAGTCATGAAAACTCTGGAAGAGTTGAAGAAAGAGAATTCATTAATCCATGCCAGACTGGATAAGAAAGAGGATACGAACAAAGAGATCAATGGTATTCTGGATAAACAAGAAGATACTACAAAAGAAATCAAAGACATTTTGGGAAAGCAGGAAGAGTCAAGCACTCAGATCAAGAGCTTGTTGGAAGCGTTGTTCACAAGTCTCCCCCCTCCTTCCAAGATTTTCTTTAAAACTGTTTATTTGTAACTTTTTATCCTTACCTCCTTGTTTCTGAAACTTGTCATTGCATTCTGTTTTCAATATAATTCATCTTTTTTACTCTGCTTATATTGCTTTTTGATACCTGACAAAAAGGGGGAGAAAGTAAGATATTTTCAATAACAGTATACCGGGACAAAGTCTCAAACATTCTGATTATTTTAACCTCTACTTTCTGAAAAGCCTGAACAAGAACAAATTTTGATAAGAACAGAAGGAGATGCATCAAAAGCTCTGACGAGAAGGAACTTCAGGGAAGTAATCAACTCAGGGGGAGTCTTTCTTAAGTTTTTCTGTTCTATATTTTTCATTGAAAATTCTAGTTTTTATCATCATCAAAAAGGGGGAGATTGTTAGAACATAGTTTGATTCTACAACCCTTAATTAGAGTTTTGATGATAACAAACACAAATAATAAATATGCACTCTAAAAATTGTGTTACTGTGTATGCAGAAGTTCTGACCAAAGCAGCATCAAAAGTTAAAGCTATAGAAGCTTTCACACTGAGGTAATCAGAATATGCGCTGAAGAATGATGATCAGAACATGCGCTGAAGTGAAGAATACTCTCATTCTGAACAGAAGGTTCATATACAATCAGATTCTCATAAATCTAAGTCATCAATGTTCTGAAGCAATTGCAGCATACAAGATTGTAAGATTCTGAAGCGTTACTATTCAATAAAGACAGCATCACTTGTAACGGCTTTATTCAGACAAGATCTTCTCAATATGGAAACTGCTTTAATGTCCATTATCACACTTAATGTTGGACAAGATTCCTTTGCTTATATAAACAAGCTAAGAGATCAAATCATTTACGATTTTGCTACGCTACTGCAATTCATCTCAAAAGGCTGCAAGCTTACATACTTATTTTCTACGCTCTAAATTGTGTAAAATATCACAGTTGTGGTAACTGCTTTTGTAACGAAAAAAATCATACACAGAATTCTTGTATCTTGATTAAGACAGTGTTTCTCGTAGATTAACCAGATAGTGGTTGTACTTAAGAGGACTTTGACAGTTTTCAAAGTAGTGATTGTAATCAGTTTTTGATTATTGGATTAAGTCCTCGTTGGAGAGAGGCGAAATCACCTTGACAGGTGGACTGGAGTAGTTTGAGATCAAACGAACCAGGATAAAAATATTGTGTCATTGCACATTTGATTTTAAGTTTTCAATTCAACCCCCCCCCTTCTTGTGTTTTTCACTTCTTCATAATCCTCACTTTGCAGGCCTCAAACTTGTTTTTTACTCAATAATTAATGGTTTACACAACTGATTATGCCCTTATCCAAGTGTTTCAAGCTTTGTCCAAATCAATTTTCCATTTTAGGGAGAAAGTAACATATCCATTCTTGTAAAACAAGCTTTATGCACAAAGTCAGCTTCTTGAGCTCCCAACTTGTTTTCCTTGATTACACTCCATCCACAAAGTCAGAGGTATTGTGTTTAAAGTGGTTAACAACTCTATGAACTAAGTACAAGGCATGGAAACGAATTTCTCAAAAAAATCACATGTTATGCATAAACTTGTGATTTTGAATTTTGATCAACAACAAGTCTCCAAACTTGTTGCTTATAAATAAAGTCACTATTTGTGAGCTAGGACATAAGCTTAAGCACCCTGAAATACTCCCAAACTTCCTCTAGCCAGAAATTTCACAAAAAACTCCATTGATACACAGTTCTGACCTTAAACTTGTATCTCTCATTTCCCTCGTGCGTTTTCCCTCAAATTCATTCCTAAAGCTTCCTTACATCAAATATAGTCCTCCATCACCATCCTCCATAACCAAAAACAGAGGTCTGCAACTTGACTTCTCCAGACCTTTCTAGCCATCCATTGCTCAAGCAAACCATTGCATTAGCTTCCTTGGAACTTGAGGAAGCTAACCTGATCATTGCAGCACCTTGAATCAAGCTCATTTGCATTTCACGATTTCCAGTTTTGAGGTATTTTTCTTGAACTTCTATCTCATTACTTAGGCATTGTTAGGCTTGCATTTGTGCAGATAAAATGTAGACATCATTTCCCTGAAGCTGTACATGTCCATAAATTGCATTTATGTTGATTGAGCTAGGAGAATTTTAGGTTTGAATATCTGAAAATAATTAGGTCAGAATTTGGTACTTTCAAAAATTCTCATTCATCTTTGATTTATAGTTCATGATATTTATATAGTTGGATTCATATGAAAAAATGGAGCAATTTTCATGTTTACATTTTTGCAAATAGTTGAGAAATAAGCAAGTTGCAGGGCTTCTGGCTGGAGGTTGAAGATGAATGGTATTTAGGGCAGGATTTGTGTTATATATTTATGGTTTAACATAAGTTAACGGATTTATCACCACCCCAGTGGTTAAAGCGCGCGTTTGTTACTATGAGGTCCTGGGTTCAAGCCTCAACGTGACCTTTTTTTCTTCTTCCATTTTTTCCACTTTTTTTTTGACATTTTTGGCTCTTTTTGCAGCACCCGGGCCTCCTCTTGTTGGGCCTGACTTTTTCTCACAATACTCCATGTTTCATTAATCTACCTCCCTGACTTTATTTTTTTTATTTTTTATTTTTATTTTACTTATCTTCTATTATTATTATTAATATTATTATTATTATTATTATTATTATTATTATTATTTTCATTACTAAAAACCCAACAATATTTATATTTTTTTATTTTTATTTTTAATTAATTTATTTTTTTCCTAAAATTAAAAGCACAAAAAATATTTTCTTTAATAAATTAACTTCCCCTTTTTAAAAAAAAAATACTTAGATAATAAATTTTAAATATTATTATATTATTTTCTTGTAAATTAAAATCAATTTAAAATTTAGGATCTTTTATTTAATTGTTTTTATTTACTAATTTAATTAAATCCACAAAAACCCTAAAAAACTTGTTTCCTTTAAATTAATTTAGTTTACTAACTTAATATTATTTTCCTTTTTTAAGTTAATTAATTTATTTTAATTAATTAATTCAAAAAACCTCTTCTCATGAAAAACCAAACAAAAATCACATTTTCTTTTTTACATTTGCATTCTTGCATTCTACTTAGTTATTTTGTACATTTATTCAAAATTCAATATGGTTGTAATATTATTTAGATTTAATTTTTTTGCAATATTCTCCATTTGTAAATTTGTATACCCCATCCCCTAAGTGATGTAATAGCGTAGTAATTTTAAATTCCGTAATTTATCACTTTATATACAAATGCTAGTAATTAGGGTTTTGTATGGAAAAACTAAAATCAATCAATAGAAAACCCTAATCAAAGACAAATCAAGCATGAAAATCAATCCACTTGCACACAAGCACCCCCAGGGTAAATCCACTTGGTTGCCTTACAAAAATGGCCATATTACGCATGTGAGGTATCTTCGCAAAGACAAGTAAAATACAAGATCATAGTCCCTCAATGACGCTATCAAAAGTTGCCTTTCAAAATGATCTTAGTCCCTAAAGAAAAATGATAAGATACCTTGCAATATTGCTAATCATAGTTATACGATGACCCACGCCCGTCCCGTTTACATCCAAATATAGGGTTACTTACAAAATTAATGGTAAGATAACGATGTCAAAGGAAAAAGGAAATGGACATGAAAGACTTTTGAGTAGGTAGAATGTTCCTAGTTACTTGCTCCATTTCAAAACAAAACATCCTTGCTATTTTCAAAAATAAACACTAACACTTTCAAAACATCTTTCAAAACTTGAAAACATTTTCAAAAAGATCAACACCTTTGTATACATTCTTACGAACGAGAATCATTACAAAAGTTTGCCTAAACAATGGCCTCTTTACAAAATACTTTCAAAAACCACACAAAACACATTTTTCAAACAAAAGCAAGTGATCTAGCAAGTAACTAAGAGCCCATGGAAAACCATGGATGAAAAGGGTTCTAATACCTTCCCTTTTCATAATCTACCCCCCGAACTCAAGAAACAATCTCAAAGGTCTTTCCTGTGCTTTTTCATTTTTCCTTTTGGATAAAAGAAAAGTCGGTGGAGACTCTTGCTAACCGCAACATTTGCGATCAAACGCAAAACAGCCAAGTCAGTTCTCCCACCGTATCACAAAACTGGCGACTCTGCTGGGGAAAATTTTAAAAGTGGGGTTACCTTAGGGTTAGATCATATTTACTTGCCTTCACTGTTTGACTTGTATGCTTTACATTATGGTTCTTTGTTTGGGTTTGAATCCTCTACCCAGATTTGGGATACCTTATAGGTAAGTAGCAATACGTTCTGGAAACTGTGCGGGGTATACCGACATGGTCTAATCAGTAGCTACGTTAGTGCGACATATTTGTGGGTACCGGTAGCCCTTGAGTAGTCAAGGAGAATACGGAGCCGCTGAGTGATGTCATGAAGCACTAATGAACTTTTAGAACCTTTACTTGACCAACTTGGCCATTAGGACGTAGTGAGAAGACCGGCTTTGGTGCAGTCCAATGTTGGTAGATACTCAATACTACACTCATTGAGGTTTGGTTTTTTGGGATATTTTGGTCGCCATTAAAGAGGCTTGCAATGAAAAATTCCCAAGGAAACAAATCAGTGATATTGAGCTCCTTAGAACCTGATTATTATTGCTATGACAAGTTTGAGCCAACTAAACTTCAAGAGGGTACTTACCTATGAGACTCCATGCAAGCCTAAACCTAAATACTTGTTTGCTTTGTTTGTATATATATACTTGTACATAACATCATAAGCATTATAACATCATACTCACTAACCAATTAAAGGATTTTGGAATTTATCTTTGTTCTGTTTTGTAGGACATGGACTCTATTCGCAGGAAAACCATTCAAGTCAACCTTGTAAGGATCCCTCCTCAACTTAAAGAGCTAGAATCATGAATTCCTGAAAACTCTCCATTTACCGAAAGACATGGTCGCCTAATAAACTTGGTCACCTCCAACATTGATGAGGACATGATGAAGGTGCTCTTTCAGTTCTTTAATCCTTTACACCATTGCTTCACATTTCCCGATTATCAACTTGTGCCAACTTTGGAAGAGTTCTCCTTACTCTTGAGGATTCCCATTCTCAATAAACTACCTTTCAACAGTACAGAAAGAGATCCAAAGCCAGAATATATTGCTCAAACTCTACACTTGCAATCATCTGATATCACAACTAATTGGGAAACATGGAGTGGTGTCAAGGGTTTCCTAACAAAGTTCTTGTTTGAGAAATCCCAAAACTGTTGGAACTCTTTAGATTTGCAAGATTTTGAGGAAATTGTGTCTCTCCTCATCTATGGGATGGTTTTGTTTCCAAATCCTGACCAACTCATAGATGTGAACGCCGTCAAAATCTTCATGTCTCGTAACCCGGTGTCTACTTTGCTAGGGGACATCCTACATTCTTTTCACACTCGCACTATGAGGAAAAGAGGTATCCTTATGTGTTGTACTCTTCTTTTGGAAAGATGGTTTATTTCTCATCTTCCCCAATCTGTATTGAAGAACGAGCAAGGTTCAAGGTGGTCACATAGGTTGATGACACTCAAACATTAAGACATTCATTGGTGTTCCCGATCTATAGAGAATGTTACTATTGTCGATCGTTGTGAAGAATTCCCTAATGTCCCTTTACTTGGCATTAGAGGAGGTATCACCTACAACCCCTGCTTAGCCTTAAGACAGTTTGGTTACACCCGAAGGGATGGCCCACATGAGATGCTTATTCAAGGTTTGGTATTTGACTACGAGAACGACGATCAAGGTCACCGCCAGAGATTAATCCGAGCTTGGAGGATGTTGAACAAGGTAGATAGCAAGACATTGGGGAACAAGAACTCCATCCCTCTTGATCCCTACCTCAAATGGGTACGAGCTCGTGCTCAAAGTCTTATGATGCCTTACCCCTCCATTCTCCCAGTTATCATAGAGCCTGTTGTGGAAGGAGATGTTCCATACACTATCCTGCATCCTGACATGCCCACCTCTCTTGAAGACTTACAAAGGGATTAGACACAACTTAAGGGGGAGCGAGACACTTTCGAGGCCCAATTTTTTGGAACTCACTAAGAAACTTCATGAGGAGCGGAGCCTGAATGCCTACATCGCACCAAAGAGGATGCGTACAACTTTTTTATCTTAGAGTTTTTGTATTTTCTTTGTAAGCCCAAAAGAGGAATGATGTACTTAAAGCTTTAATATAACGTGCGTTCCTTTTTGGTCTAAAGCAAATTTAAATCTCTAATTTCCTTGAAATTATTGCATATGCATTTACCATTCATCATAACATAGGCAGGTTTTCTCACAAGAAGTCTCCTCATCTTTCTACTGTTTATTTCAGTAATATGGATCTCGAGCAGACAGTAAAAGACCTCCAGGCGCAGAATGCTCAGTTTTAACAGATTATCTTGACTCTAGCCAAGGGACAAGAAGATTTGAAATATTTGCTGGTTGAAGAAAAGAAGAAGAAAGCGAAGAAAGTAACCGGAGTTCTGAATATGGGAAGAAGGTTCCAAGGACAATCCAGACGGACCCTAGACTTTGCAACGTCATCCGGTGAAAAGGATAATCAAGAAGTGAAAGGCAAGGAAGCGGTTGTCCAGCTGGAATCTGAAGAGGAAGAAGAAGAAGACTACTCTGAAGAGCAGTATCCCTCGGTCGACGACAAATACAAGCATCTGGAAGAGCGTTTAAGTGCAATGGAAATTCATAAAGTGCCCGGGCTAGACTTTGAAGAGTCGGGTTTGGTTTTTGGGATTGTCATTCCACCAAAATTCAAGGCACCAATATTTGTTAAGTATGAAGGAGTTTCGTGTCCCAAGATGCATATCCTATCTTATGTAAGGAAGATACAGCCTCACACTGCTGACAGAGATTTGTGGGTACACTTCTTTCAAGACAGTCTATCCGGGACTCAGCTAGAATGGTTCTATCAACTGGAAAGGGCCAATATCCATAATTGGGAAGACCTTGCCGCTGCTTTTTATAAATAGTATCAGTACAACGCAGACCTTGCTCCTACCCGTACTCAACTCCAGAGTATGGCTATGGTTTCAAGTGAAGGTTTCAAAGACTACGCTCAGAAATGGAGGGACTTAGCAGGAAGAGTCCAGCCTCCCCTTTCTGAAAGAGAACTAGTAGACATGTTTCTGGCCACCCTGTCCGGTCCTTTCTTCAATCATCTAATTGGGAGCTCCACAACAGGCTTCACTGAATTAATCTTGACCAGAGAAAGAGTGGAAGCTGGGATTAAGAGTGGGAAGATTCAAAAAGACGCATCCTATGCTGCTGTAAGAAAACCATTTATTGGGAAGAAAGAAGTTGGTGTTGTGTATCCTCAAAGGAATCAAGAAAGAGCTGAACACCGTCCAATGGTAGGGGCTGTCATAATCTCTAAGCCTGCACCTACTCAACAAAGGAACGATCAGCCTAGAACAGAAAGACCAGTAAGAAACTTTACCCGGATTAATATGACAATATCTCAAGTACTTCCACATTTGTTGAGATCTAATCTGGTAACTTCGAAAGAAGCTCCAAAGAATCCCAACACAACCTCTCCTCATTACCATCCTAATGCTCGTTGTGCATACCATTCAGAAAGTCCAGACCATGATACTAACAACTATTGGGCTTTGAAAAACAAGGTGCAAGACCTTCTTGAAGCCAAGGAAATTTAATTCAATGATCCTGAGATTCCAAATGTTATCACCGCTCCTATGCCCAAGCATGTCCATGGTGTTAACGTTGTAGAAGATGATATGTTTGTTACTGCTGTTGATGAACTCGTTACCCTTCTCCTGACTATCAAGAAGAACCTATTAAGGGCCAGTTTATTTCCGGGTTATGACGAAAGATGCCACCTTTGTTCCTCCCTACCAACTGGTTGTCATTTATTGAAAGCAGGTATTCAACGCCTAATGGATGACAAAGATATTTTGTTTGAAAAGACTCCCGTTCCAACCATTTCTTACAATGATGTTTCAATAGTAACCATTTCTGCCAATCCTTCTAGGGTCTCCACCAAAAGACCCGTTAGGATTACATCAGTTCCTAAGGTGACTCCACTGATAATTACTATGCCTGGACCAATCCCGTACTCATCAGATAAAATTGTCCCCTGGAATTATGGGGGTGACGTCTACTATCACGGTGTCAAGCAGGATTGGTTGGCTGACAAAGACTCAGTGTTTGAGAAGGCTGACCCCGACATTGATAACATTGC
Source organism: Vicia faba (assembly GCA_948472305.1). Classification (NCBI taxonomy): domain Eukaryota; kingdom Viridiplantae; phylum Streptophyta; class Magnoliopsida; order Fabales; family Fabaceae; genus Vicia; species Vicia faba. Next base: position 236,665,798 of record OX451736.1, read on the forward strand.
AAGAACCGGCAAGATAACCCGAAGTGGCAGAGTTTTCTCTCCCGAGATTTCTCCCCCGAAGACTGTCACCGTTCCTGTGATCATCCCTGTTTCTGTTCCTGTTGACACTACTACTACTACAATTCCTATAGTTACACCTGTTGATACTCCTACCACCGATTCGACCGAGACTCGGGGCAAAGGCATTCTGGTTGAGCCTTTCCAGATGAAGGCGTAATCAGTATCTATCCCCGAGGCCTCCCAAAAGGAGATGGAAGAAATTCTGAAAATCATAAAGAGAAGCAACTACAACATAGTCGAACAACTAGGGAAGACTCCATCAAAGATTTCTATGCTGGATTTATTATTGTGCTTCGAGGCTCATGCGAAGGCCTTGGTGAAATTTCTTAAAACTACCCATGTACCATAAGAAAGCTCTGCTGATCAGTTCCAAGAATGCATGGCCAGTTTAACCGCGAACAATGGTTTAGGCTTTTTAGATGGTGACTTGACACCTAGAAGGAGGAAGCACAATGATGCATTGCATGTCTCTGTCGAATGCAGGGGAACAACTTTGGACCATGTCTTGGTTGATACCGATTCGTCTTTGAATGTGCTGCCTAAGAAGGCTCTTGATAGACTCGACTGTGAAGGTTTGACCTTACAACCCAACAATATAGTGGTAAGGGCCTGCGACGATTGAAAGAGAATGGTGCATGGGGAGGTGGACATCCCCATAAAAATTGGAACCCAAACCTTTGATTCAACTTTTTACGTGATGGACATTCACCCTTCTTACTCCTGCTTATTGGGCCAACCATGGATTCACAACGCTGGTGTCGTTACCTCTATATTACATCAAATTCTGAAATATCCAACTGAGGGGAAAATCATTATTGTCCATGGAGAAGAGGAATATATGGTCAGTCACTTAAACTCCTTTAGATACATGGAATTGGATGGTGAATTCATTCAAACTCCATTTTAAAACTTCGAGGAAGTCCCACAAATTGTGGCAAAACCAAGGTTGTTTCCCATGTCCCAAAGATTACAAGACCTCCGCTAAAGATGTCTTCTCTGAAAGATTCCAAGGCAGTGATTGAAGAAGGTGGGTGTACTATTTGAGGCTAACTCCCAGATATCCCATACAAATCTGTCAAATTTGGTTTGTGTTTCACTTTAGGAGCCCAGAAAGCTGTACGTCGTGCTCGCGACAGGGGACCACCCTTGAAGATCAGCAACCACGGAATCAACGAAGTGGAGGATGATGAGGACATCTACGACCTGGGGGAATGGATTTCCCCAATTGTCAATGGAAGACTCAGCAACTGGGAAGCTAAATATTTTGTCCCAATTACTTTTATCCAACAGTAATTGTATTTAAATTTTGTCGGACCTAAAATAATTAAACAATTCATACTTTTAAAACCTTGTGTCTTACCCGAGGCACAACTGTCCATTTGTAAGGGTTGTTACCTCATTTTCATATGTCATCAATGAATCATGGACATTTTTGCATACAAACTTTGTGCTCTTTGTCTTTCTTTTTACATTTTTATTGCTTTCAAAGATAGCTATACTCTTACACACACTCACATTCAAAATGCAGATCTACATCCATTCGGGATCCCATGGGTAACGATTCTGCTATGGCTTTCTGTGACTCTGAAAATCGAATCTACCATGCCGAAGACGAAGGTGAGGAAGATTGTGAAGTGCCAGGGGAACTAGCCAAGTTACTACAACAAGAAGATAGGACCATACATCCTACGAAGAACCAGTAGACACAGTTAATCTAGGTACCAAAGAGGACAAGAAAGAAGTTAAGGTGGGTGCCAATATGGAACCCAGTGTCAAGAAGTGTTTGATTCATTTGCTACATGATTATGTTGAGGCCTTTGCCTGGTCGTACGAAGACATGCCAGGATTGGATGCTAATATCGTGGTCCATCGTCTATCTACAAAAGAAGACAACCCTCCGGTAAAGAAGAAAGTCCGTCGCATGCGACCAAACATGTTAGAGAAAATCAAAGCGGAAATCATGAAACAATTCAATGTCAGATTCTTGGTTGTCACCTCCTATCCACAATGGGCCGCCAATGTTGTTCCTGTGCCTAAAAAGGACGACAAGGTACAAATGTGCGTGGACTACAAATATTTGAATAGGGCAAGCCCTAAGGATGATTTTCCCCTTCCCCATATGGATATTTTGGTTGACAATACACTACATCATAAGGTGTTTTCTTTCATGGACGGTTTCTCAGGCTACAACCAAATCAAAATGGCGCCCAAGGACATAGAAAAAAACAACCTTTGTCACACAATAGGGCACATTCTATTACAAGGTTATGCCATTCGGGTTGAAGAACACTGGGGAAACCTATCAGCGTGCCATGGTAGCTCTATTTCACGACATGATACATCACGAAATAGAGGTCTATGTGGACGACATGATAGCCAGATCTCAAATTGAAGAGGAACATCTTGACCATTTACAGAAACTCTTTGAGAGACTAAAGAAATACAATCTGAGGACGAACCCGAATAAATGCATATTTGGGGTAAGGTTCGGTAAACTCCTAGGCTTCATCGCCAGCAGTAAAGGTATCGAAGTAGACCCTGCCAAGGTGAAATAAATAAAAGAAAGGCCTTCTCTTCATACTGAGAAGGAAGTCAGAGGATTCTTGGGACGGTTAAACTACATTTCCAGATTCATTTCTCACCTGATAGCTACTTGTGAACCAATCTTCAAATTACTGAAGAAAGATCAAGCAGTCAAATGGAATGATGAGTGCCAAACTGCCTTCGACAAGATCAAAGAGTACATGCAAGAGCCTCCTGTTTTAATGCCACCAGTCGAGGGAAGACCCTTGATCATGTATCTAACTGTTTTGGAAAATTCAATGAGGTGTGTGCTGGGGCAGTATGACGAGTCTGGCCTAAAAGAGCATGCTATTTATTACCTGAGCAAAAATTTTACCGACTGTGAAACAAGATATTCACTGCTCGATAAAACTTGCTGTGCTCTGGCATGGGTTGCTCGCCGGCTAAAATAGTATATGCTGACCCATACTACCTTATTGATATCCAAGATGGATCCAATAAAATACATATTCGAGAAGCCTGCCCTCTCTGGGAGAATAGCAAGATGGCAGATGATCCTGACGGAATATGACATTCAGTATACTACCCAAAAAGCAATAAAGGGCAGTGTACTAGCCGATCACCTTGCTCATCAAGCTGTGGATGACTACCAGTCCATGAAGTTCGAATTCCAAGATGAAGACATCATGATGGTAAACAACTATGAAGAACTCAGACCATATGACGGACCTGAACAAGGATCCCGATGGACCCTGGTTTTTGATGAGGCGTCCAACACACTCGGCAATGGTATAGGTGATGTACTCATATCCCCTGAAGGATGTCACACTCCCTTCACTGCAAGACTCTGCTTTAATTGTATAAATAACATGGCAGAATACAAAGCATGCATTTTTTTGTCTTAAAGCTGCTATAGATTTGGGAATCAAGTCTTTAAGTGTGTTTGGAGACTCAGCCTTGGTCATCAGTCAGATCAAAGGAGAATGGGACACTAAACACCCTAACCTCATCCCCTACACAGAACATGTGTTGACATTAATCCCACATTTTAAGAAGATTACCTTCGAACATTTCCTGCAAGAAGAAAATCAACTAGCGGATGCGCTAGCCACAATGTCATCCATGTTTAAACTCAAATGGGATAACGAGGCTCCCCAGATCACCATTGAGCGAATGGATGAACCAGCTCACTGTCACGAGATCAATACTGAAGAAATAGTCGACCGACCTTGGTTCCACGAAGTCAAGAGGTATCTCGAGGCTCAAGAGTATCCGGAAAGACTTTTAGTCAATGATAAGAAGTTCTTAAGGATATTCCTGCTAAGTTCTTTATTAGTAATGGCATTCTCTACAAGCGCAACCATGACTCTGTTTTGCTCTATTGCGAGACAAGGTTGAGTCAGAAAAGATCATGGCTGATCTACATAAAGGCACTTTTGGCACCCATTCCAGTGGGCATACGAAGGAAAAGAAGATCCTACGGGCAGGTTATTACTGGCCTACCATGGAAGCAGATTGCTATCAGCACTCTCAAACTTGTCATAAGTGTTAGATCTATGCTGACAAAGTGCATGTGCCTCCAGTTCCTCTGAATGTCCTGAATGCTCCCTGGCCATTCGCGATGTGGGGCATTGATATGATTGGAGAAATCAAGCCCATAACCTCTAATGGACACCACTTCATCTTGGTGGCCATTAACTATTTCACGAAGTGGGTTGAGGCAGATTCTTTCGCTTCCGTTACCAAGAATGTTGTAGCCCGGTTCATCAAACAGAATCTCATATGTCGGTACGGCATCCCGAAGAGGATCATCACAGACAATGGTACGAATCTCAACAACACTATGATCACCGCACTATGCGCACAACTCAAGATCCAGCACCATAATTCTTCTCCTTACCGACCAAAGATGAATGGTGCTGTCGAAGCCGCAAATAAGAACATTAAAAAGATCATACAAAAAATGACATTAACATACAAAGACTGGCATGAGATGCTACCATTTTCTCTCCACGGTTACTGTACCACGACGCACACATCAACTGGGGAAACACCTTACTCTCTAGTATACGACATGGAAGATGTCTTGCCTATTGAGGTCCAGATCCCTTCTCTGAGAATCATGAAGGATGTACGGTTGAATGAAAACGATTGAATCCAAACTCGACTTGATCAACTGAACTTGATTGATGAGAAAAGGCTTACTACTGTCTATCATGGTCAAATGTATCAAAAACGGATGATCAAGACTTTCAACAAAAAGGTCAAACGCCAAGTGTATTAAGTCGGGGATTTGGTGATCAAGCGCATCATACTGCCGCGAGGTGATCCCAGGGGCAAATGGACTCCTACATACGAAGGAACATTTGTGATCAAAATCATATTCTCTGGTGGAGCAATGATCTTGACCACTATGGATGGAGAGGACCTGCCGCACCCTGTGAATGCAGACATAGTCAAAAGATACTACGCATAAGAGACCCGCTAGGTTGACGCACCTAGGAAAAACAAGGGCATCCCGACGAACCAAAAAGGTTCGAGCAAAAATTAGGGATAAAACAAAAAAAATCTGTACACCCGGTAAGTTGAAAACCCGAAAGGGCGACTTGGGAAAAAAAGGGTATCCCGGTGGAATGAAAACCCAAAAGGGCGATCCAGGCAAAAGTTAGGGATTTAAGGCGTACGACTATGTCCCGTTTGGATCACCTTACAGACAACCTTTGGCTTCGACTGACAAACTCAGCGGGTCTAATCAATTTAATCAACTTCAGACAAGGAAACAAGTGGACAAGACGCTCAGAGACACGAAGGCTATAGAAGAATGGGAGCCCCATGGGATTATTTCACATAGCTATCTTTTCTTTGTACCAACTTTTCATTTTTTACAACAACATTCTCTTACTAGAATGTTCGTCTCATTATACAAAAATACTTATTCAAGTTAATACAAATATACTCCTTTGAAAGTGCAAAACTATCTGTTTTTTTTCTTTATTCATGTGTTTTGTTTACAAAAACATCCAATGATTTATTTTTGAACATATGCATTTGAACATAACTATTGATTACAAATGAACAAAAAGGAACAAAAAATAGAAAGACAATCGCTAATGGTTTTAAGAAATAGGATAATATCTTTAGAATATTCCATAAAATCCCCCATAGTGTGCAACTTAATCCCCAGCGGAACAAAACTTCCAGTTATCACTCCCTGGTAGAAGTCACCTAATTTTGTAGGATTCCCCAACAGGATTTCACAAGAAATACACGACATTTCCCTTACAACAAAGTTTATTTCTCTAACAAATAAAAGCTCATCAACTCGTCAACACTTCAAAACATGAATACTTACACTCCACGTCCCCAACAACAGTCAGGGATTTATTCTCCCTAATCCAACAGTGTTACAGCAGCATAGCTTACATGCCCATACATCGCATCCATACGTCATAACATTGACAGCACGAACGCATACAACATGATCTCATTAATTTTATTGAGAACATCATTATATAATGCATTTCATACATAATGACATTGCATACAACTAATCTATCATCTCTTCACGAAATATCAATCAGCCGATGGTTATCATCAACAATTTACAAAAAAGGTCAGAGATTGATACCTAAAACAAGCCGGGACAATTATCTACACGACCAGCTGAACATTCAGATACAGTTCAGATACGCTCCAGACACGGATGCCATTCTGATACTCATTCAGATTCTGCTTTTAGATACAGTTCAGATACGCTCCAGACACGGATGCCATTCTGATACTCATTCAGATTCAACTTTCAGATACAGTTTAGATACGCTCCAGACACGGATGCCATTCTGATACTCATTCAGATTCAGCTTTTAGACACAGTTCAGATACGCTCCAGACACGGATGCCATTCTGATACTCATTCAGATTCAGCTTTCAGATACAGTTCAGATACGCTCCAGACATGGACGCTATTCTGATACTCATTCAGATTCAGCTTTCAAATACAGTCCAAATATGATCCAGATTCGGATGTTATTCTGTTACTCATTTATATTCAACTTTCAGAAACGAGTCCAATACAATCCTTTTATGGATATTATTCTGGTGCTCAACCCCACACATCCAGTACTTCAGTATAAATCAAACATAGATTTATTCTGATACTTCTTCCCTTCCCATCAACAATCATTTTTGGATGACATCTGTAAGCCCATCTCCCACAACTTTCCATCACCTCTCCAAATGGCATCTTTAAGCCCATTCCCTACACCATCAACCATCACATCCTCAAGTGCAAATTTCTGGGCACTCTAGTGTCCAATCATCTTCAACCTTCAAGTCACGAATGGAAAATCCGCCAATCTAACTCTTCGAGTTTAAGAATATTGAATAGGGGAAGCTATTGTACCCCAAAATTTTCCCTCTCATTTATCAAATATTTTCTCACAAAGATCTTTCTTAGTTCAAGACTGCACTAGGGTTGATCAACTCAAGACATCTCCTTAAGCACTGATGACTAAAATTAGGGTTTGAGATTGCACAAGGATGATTGAACTTTCAATGCCTCATATGACTTTAATGGAACATTATGGACCCACAAGATTACTCATGTCAAGTTTCAAGCCTTGGATCACATTTTTTGCTCAGTCAATCAAGCAGTTGACCTAAAAATCAACTGTATTGGGGAAAAAGTCAATTGTGGCCAATTTATAGTCAAACTTCATAATTTTTATCCACATCAATATTATAAACTCATATGTATCATTTGATCAAGTTGGGACCATAATTCCTCAAAAATTTGATCAAATCATCAAAAGGGCAAAATGGTTAAAATTAGGGTTTTGATTGAGAAAGGGCAATTTCTGATTTTTGACCTAGCAAATGGTTAATTGGTTTGAAACATGATCTCAAGAGTTCAATTGAATAATTTTGACCTAATGGCATGACCCAAAACATTGCTCAAGATCAATTGGATTGGTAGTGAATTTTCAGTTAACTGATCAAAAGTCAACTATACACTGAAAAGTCAAACTTTGACTTTTCAGTCAAAATCAAGTATCAAAGATCACAATGCATCAAAACTTGTCAAAATATGAAACTTATTCATCAAGAAATAAAAAAGTCAAGATTTCATTTTGAAAAGTCAAAGTTTTCTAACTTAGAAATTTTTCTAAGTATTTAAAACTTCATGTTTTTCACAATTTTGAGCCAATTTTTTACCATGATGCAAGATGATTCAGAAGAAACTTTCAACATGAAAGTTGTAGATATCCATGACATCTACAACACTGCTTTACACAACTTCTTCTAAAAGTTCTTATATCTCAAGTTATTAATTCGTAAAGTCATGGTCTTGAAATTAAACACTTAGTGAAATTTTGCCCTAGTTTTGGTCAGGATTTTGACCTAACTTCTGACCCAAGTTTCACCTAGTTCCAAGAAGAATTTTCAAAAGTGATTCAAAGAGGGGTTGTAGAGCACATTACAAGATTTTCAAAATTTCAAAGAACTCCTTGAGATCATTTGTGAGCAAGGAGAATCGAAGGTCAGAAGTTGGGGTTTCAAGTTGTTTTGCAAGACATATTTTGTGATGAACATGAACCAAATCCATAGCCATGCTGCATAATCCTCACTTTTCAGGCCTCAAACTTGTTTTTCACTCCATAATTAATGGTTTACACAACTGATTATGCCCTTATCCAAGTGTTTCAAGCTTTGTCCAAATCAATTTTCCATTTTAGGGAGAAAGTAACATATTCATTCTTGTAGAGCAAGCTTTATGCACAAAGTCAGCTTCTTGAGCTCCAAACTTGTTTTCCTTGATTACACTCCATCCACAAAGTCAAAGGTATTGTGTTTAAAGTGGTTAACAACTCTATGAACCAAGTACAAGGCATGGAAACTTGAATTTCTCAAAAAAATCACATGTTATGCATAAACTTGTGATTTTGAATTCTGATCAACAACAACTCTCCAAACTTGTTGCTTATAAATAAAGTCACTGTTTGTGAGCTAGGTCACAAGCTTAAGAACCCTGAAACACTCCCAATCTTCCTCTAGCCAGAAATTGCACAAAAAAATCCATTGATACACATTTCTGACCTTAAACTTGTATCTCTCATTTCCCTCGTGCGTTTTCCCTCAAATTCATTCCTAAAGCTTCCTTAAATCAAATATAGTCCATCCATGTCCTTGGTTTGGAACTGTAACATCTCCATCACCATCCTCCATAACCAAAAACAGAGGTCTGCAACTTGACTTCTCCAGACCATTCTAGCCATCCATTGCTCAAGCAAACCATTGCATTAGCTTCCTGGGAACTTGAGGAAGCTAACCTAATCATTGCAGCACCTTGAATCAAGCTCATTTTCATTTCACGATTTCCAGTTTTGAGGTATTTTCCTTGAACTTCTATCTCATTACTTAGGCATTGTTAGGCTTGCATTTGTGAAAATAAAATGTAGACATCATTGCCCTGAAGCTGTACATGTCCATAGATTGCATTTATGTTGATTGAGCTAGGAGAATTTTAGGTTTGAATATCTGAAAATAATTAGGTCAAAATTTGGTACTTTAAAAAATTCTCATTCATCTTTGATTTATAGTTCATGATATTTATATGGTTGGATTCGTATGAAAAAACGGAGCAATTTTCACGTTTATATTTTTGCAAATGGTTGAGAAATGAGCAAGTTGCAGGGCTTCTGGATGGAGGTTGAAGATGAATTGTATTTAGGGCAGGATTTATGTTATATATTTATGGTTTAACATAAGTTAACGGATGTATCACCACCCCAGTGGTTAAAGCGCGCGCCTGTCACTATGAGGTCCTGGATTCAAGCCCCAGCGTGACCTTTTTTTTCAATTTTTTTCCACTTTTTTTGACATTTTTGGCTCTTTTTGCAGCGCCTGGGCCTCCTCTTGTTGGGCCTGACTTTTTCTCACAATACTCCCCGTTTCATTAATCCACCTCCCTGACTTTATTTATTTTTATTTTTTTATTATTTTTATTTTACTTTCTTATCTTCTATTATTATTGTTAATATTATTATTATTATTATTATTTTCATTACTAAAAACCAAAAAATATTTATATATATTTTTTAATTTTATTTAATTTATTTTTTCCTAAAATTAAAAGCACAAAAAAAATTTTCTTTAATAAATTAACTTCCCCTTTTTAAAAAAAAAAAATACTTACATAATAAATTTCAAATATTATTATATTATTTTCTTGTAAATTAAAATCAATTTAAAATTTAGGATCTTTTATTTAATTGTTTTTATTTACTACTTTAATTAAATCCACAAAAACCCTAAAAAACTTGTTTCCTTTAAATTAATTTAGTTTACTAACTTAATATTTTTTCCTTTTTTAAGTTAATTATTTTATTTTAATTAATTAAGTCAAAAAACCTCTTCTCATGAAAAACCAAACAAAAATCACATTTTATTTTTTACATTTGCATTCTTGTATTTTATTTAGTTATTTTGTACATTTATTCAAAATTCAATATGATTGTAATATTATTTAGATTTAATTTTTTTGCAATATTCCTCATTTGTAAATTTGTATACTCCTTCCCCTAAGTGATGTAATAGCTTAGTAATTTTAAATTCCTCAATTTACCGATTTATATACAAATGCTAGTAATTAGGGTTTTGTATGAAAAGACTAAAACCAATCTATAGAAAACCCTAGTCAAAGACAAATCAAGCATGAAAATCAATCCACTTGCACACAAGTACCCCTAGGGTAAGTCCACTTGGTTTCCTTACAAAAATGGTCATATTACGCATGTGAGGTAACTTAGCAAAGACAAGTAAAATACAAGATCATAGTCCCTCGATAACGCTATCAAAAGTTGCCTTTCAAAATGATCTTAGTCCCTAAAGAAAAATGATAAGATACTTTGCAATATTGCTAATCATGGTTATACGATGACCCACGCCCGTCCCATTTACATCCAAAGATAGGGTTACTTACCAAATCAATGGTAAGATAACGATATCAAAGGAAAAAGGAAATGGACATGAAAGACTTTTGAGTAGGTAGAATGTTCCTAGTTACTTGCTCCATTTCAAAACAAAACATCCTTGCTATTTTAAAAAACAAACACCAACACTTTCAAAACATCTTTAAAAACTTGAAAACATTTTCAAAAAGATTAACACCTTTGTATACATTCTTACGAACGAGAATCGTTACAAAAGTTTTCCTAAACAATGGCCTCTTTACAAAATACTTTCAAAAACCACACAAAGCACATTTTTCAAACAAAAGCAAGTGATCTAGCAAGTAACTAAGAGCCCATGGAAAACCATGGATGAAAAGGGTGCTAATACCTTCCCTTTTCATAATCTACCCCCCGAACTAAAAAAAAAACTCAAAGGTCTTTCCTGTGCTTTTTCACCTTTCCTTTTGGATAAAAGAAAAGTCGACGACGACTCTTGCTAACCGCAACATTTGCGATAAAACACAAAACACCCAAGTCAGTTCTCCCACCGTATCACACTAGGGATGACGAATATGAATCTTCGACCTGCCGGGGATTCCTGCTTGCTGTTTAAGGAAAATTTGTTGGGGAATTTGATTTCTTCTTGGGGAGAAGAGTTCAAGAACATTGGTCTTTCATCACTCTACTAGGGAGTTTACTTATTATACCCTGACTGGGGATAAAAGAGATGGATAACTTTTTGAGGTGCTTCCTGACCGAGTTTTTGATATGAATGCCAACTTGTCTGGGGAGGATATGAATAGCTGATATCTGGTCTAATTTTAAAATCCATAGTAACTCTCTGGTGATACTGGTCCAAACCACCCTTTGCTGGAGAAACAAGTTTTACCGGTAATTTGCAGTAGTTAGAGGGATAGAGTCAAGCTGGGGAGATTGAATTTCGTTGGGGAAATAAACCTTATTAGGGAAATAAACCCTGCTGGAGAAACACACTGTTGAGGAAATAAACCTGCTGGAGAAATATGTTCTGCTGGGGACATGAGCCCTGTTAGAGAAGTGAAATCTACAAGTGATTGAATCTGATTGGAGAAATAAACTCAGTTGGGGAAGAGAATTCCCATGAACTGTGCTGCTATCATAATCTGCTAAAGACCGAGACTCCGTAGGTTGGCGACATTGTCGGGGAAAAGATCGTACTCCTTTATCTGCTAGGGGGATCTTCTGGTGAGTTTGATTAGAGTATTTTAGGCTTGCGTGGAATATGTATTTAAAGATGAGCTTGTGAGTCTGATTCTGCGGGGGATTATCTTATGGAAACTACTATGTGGTGCAACTTTTCTGGTTATTACTCTGTGGGGATCTATGGACGACTTGAAAATTATCCCTCCTCCTAGAGTCTTGAGTAAATACTTATTCCTGTTTTTATGCATATATTTTTTAATAGTAATCGTATTCATATGTATATGTTCATTCAATTTAGTCATTGGATATTTTTGCAAACAAAACAGAAAAAGTAAAACAAAATTTGAATCTTGAATTTGATAATTTGCCCATAAACAACCAGTTTTGTACAAAGAGACAAAAATCCTAGTAAAAGGAAATCGTCGTGAAAAATGAAGAGAGTACAAAGTGAAAAAATATAGCTATGTGTAAATAATCTCGTCGGGTTCCAACTATGCTATTTGCCATATGTCTTCGAGCATCTCATCCCTCGCTTATCGGAAGAAGTTGATTGAATTGATAGGCATCATTCAAACTTGACGTTGGTAATTAAGCTGACTGTAAGTGATCCAATAGGACATAATTGTACACTTTAATCCATAATTTTTGCCTGCACCGCCCTTTCGTGTTTTCAGCCCACTGAGATACCCTTTTTTCCCCAAGCCACCTTTTCAGGTTTTCGACTTGCCGGGTGTATATTATATATATATATATATATATATATATATATATATATATATATATATATATATATATATATATATATATATATATATATATCCCTGATTTTTGCCTGAACCCTTTTGGTTTTCCGGGATGCTCTTAGTTTTTCCTAGGCCAGTCAATCTAGTGGGTCATTTTCATGCTTAGTATCTGTAAACTATGTCCGCGTTCACAGGGTGTGGAAGATCTTCGCCGTCCATGGTGGTAAGTATCATTGCACTGCCCAAAAATATCTTCTTGATTACAAAAGGCCCTTCATAGGTAGAATTCCATTTTCCCATGGAGTCACCCTGCGGTAGGATGATGCACATTATTACCAAGTCACCATCCTAGTATATCCGATGCTTGATTTTCTTATTGATGGCTTTGATTGTCGCACGCACAAATCAGAACTAAGAGAGAACTAAATTACGACAGTAATGATAGGAAATTAATTGTAGCAGTAAATATTTGAGATTTAAGCCATCAATTGACTTATCTCAACACAATGAAGTCGCCACCGCACTTTATTGTTTCCAAAGGGAAATGGGAAAAAAGTAAACAAAACCCATAATAAAGTAAAAGATCAGAGATCGAGGTACGGGGGTCGGTTATGCAAAGGGAAGGTGTTAGCACCCTAATAATATACGATACTCCACAGGATCCACTTTGTTTGGTTTATTATAAAAGGAGTGTCATGTAAAGGTTTACTTGATAAAGGAAAAGAATGAATGAGTATTTGCACACAAAAGAAATGAAATGTTTTTTTATTATTTTTGTTACTCGCCTTGGGTCGTAAGACTTAGTGCCTACGTACTCCCTCGTACAATGGGAAAGTCAGAGCATCGTAGTTCGCCTAGAAAAGACTTGTCTATTGATTTATTTTAAACGAAGAGACAAGTCGTCATTGTTAGGAGAGAAATATCGACTAACGCCCATAAGGTGTGACAAAGATGGACCCTGCGTCAGTAAGAGTGAGGGTTTGAGAACGCCTTTAGCACTCAAGTGTAAAGGTAGACACCTTTATAACCATGGGGATATGAGAATGTTGCTCGACTATCAATGAATCATGTCTTCACAAAAGAGTTTGAATGAGTTGAATTGTTTTTGTTAATTTTGAAAGATGGTGAAGTATGATTAAATGAATTGAAGTTTGTTTAAAGAAAATAAGTTTTAAAAGAAAAGGCACTCGACAAAGTCGAGGTTTATTATGAAAGCGGTTAGAGTTTATAAACAAATAAGATTTTGAAAAAGATGAGAAGATTTTGAAAATTAAAGAAGATGGGAGGAGATGAAGGGACTGTCTTAAAGCATAAGGTAAAAGCTAAGGAAGAGAACCGTCTAACCAAATAGAAGCCAACACTTGACATTATGAGTCAAGATAGAATTTCCATTCTTTGGATTGAAACCAAGCAAGGATACTAAACCTCTTGAGAAAACGAAGCTTTAATTGCATTAAGTCTTTACAAAAATTGGGCAGAGTAACGGCTGTATACAGTTGAATTCCAGATTACAGACAAAGTATGTAATCACAATGACCTGCACAAAAAACAAACAAACAACCCAATGTCTTGGGATGAACCCCAAGAACTCCAGACAAAATATAAATTAAGGTCACAAGGTCTCCAACATAAGCCAAGGTTTCTATTCCTAAGTCCAAGAAGTGAAATACTCCATAATGCAAAGGATAGTAACCAAGTAGTCCAAGTATCAGTAATGTTTTTTATGGTTCCTGTTGATTATTAAGTATCTTCAAAAGGAAAAGATTAGCTCAAGTGAGCAAAATAAAAATGGCATGAAAGTAAATGCTCAAGTGAGCAAAGATGAAAATAGAATGAAATGTAAATGCCAAAGTAAATGGTGCATAAAGTAAAAGCATAAAATAAAAGCATGAAGTAAAGTCAATTGTTCGAAGTTAATGGTTAGTTGGACGACCATCTTAAAACTTGCATTTAAAACTCATTAGAGGATTGATATAACCAAAGCCTCTCAATAACAAGTTGCATTTGCTTTTTTTCAAGTATATCATCTATTTAAGAATCCTCAAGGTAAAATTTAATGATCAATGATGTTTAAGTGATCTGTGTTGACCAAAATTGATGAAGATCCATTGGAAGATTGGTAGAACCAAAGCCTCCTAAAAATGAATCTCAAGGTTATTGGATCAAAGGGTTCAAATTAACATACTTGGGCTTGCAAACATAGGTTTGGGTCACAAATGACCATTTTCTCGAATCGGGACAAAATTTAGCGCTATGTTAAGCAATCGTAAGTAGACTTATATAGAAGTCGCATCTATTTTGAGGCCGGTCAATAGCAATCTATGCACTTCATGTTTGGATAAAAGATAAAGAGATCACCATCCCATAACATGTAGCACAAATAAAAAAAAGAAAGGGATAAGATGAAGAGGGAGGGCAATGATAAGCTAATTCGGATCACTACCTCAAATTTATTTCATCTTTAAATTCAATCACTCATCTAGATGGATTAAAGTACTAAACATATCATTAATCCAAATCACAAAAAAATGAATTAAATAATTCACTCTTTGGTAGATTTGAATTAATGAACATTTATCTAACTTCATCTACTCCCAAAGTCCATTGAATTTAAAGAGAAATTGGATATTTAAAATTGCAATCAAAATCAATAATCAAAAGGAGTGAGTAGAAAAGGGATATGGATCAAAACAGCCCCAAAACAAGGCAAAAAATGCATTTTTGTTCTATTACAATCGATTGCACTGCTGATGCACTCAACTGCATCAGTGTTTTTTTTTCAAAAAAATGTGAAATTTTGTTGTGACAATCGATTGCACTATTACAACAATTGATTGCACCTTGTTAAAATTAGAAAACACCATTTTAAAAGTTCAAATTCTTGTTCAAACTTTCCATCAAATCCTTATGATCATGGATTCAATTGAGCACATAAATTCCATTAAATCATGAGAAAATAGGACCAATGGAATCACAAAACAATGCTCCATGAATCAAACCCAAAGATCAACAAGAGATCACATTATGAAAGATGAAGATCCAACTTGCCAAAGGTAGATCTTAAGAATTATCAAAACAACTTCAAGAATTTGCTTTAATTCAGCCCCAAGAATCAATTTCCCAAGCTTTTTATGTAGATGATTGATGAAGAAAAAGTGTTTGGATGAAGGTTTAGATTAAAGATTAGTAAGATTTAATGCAAAGCTTACTATTTTTTTTTTTTGAAAATGGAGCTTTGAGTGAATTTGGTAGATGGAGAGAATTGAGAGATTTTTTAGCAAAATGAGTTTGGCTATCAAAAGCTTGAGATTTGATTGAAATGAAGGCTCTATTTATAGAGTTTAGGCTTGGGATTAGTGGTGGTTTGGTAATTAATTCTTGGAGGCAAAATTTAAAATAATGATATATCTTTCAAAAAATGAAAAATTGGAGCCAAAATTTGAATAATGATATATCTTTCAAAAAATGAAAAATTGGAGCCAAAATTTGAATTAATGATATATCTTTCAAAAAATGAAAAATTGGTGCCAAATTTGAATTATTGATATATCTTTCAAAAATGAAGAAAAATTGGAACCAAAATTTGACAAGCTTGAAATTGCTGATTTTTTTAAAGTTTCACTTTGTGCAATCGATTGCACCTTGGGCTCAATCGATTGTATCAGTGTATTTTTTTTCCAAAAATGGCACAAAATGCACTCTGTGCAATCGATTGCACTCTAAGAGCAATCGGTTGTACAGTGAAAAAATAAAATTATTTTAATTATTTTTCTTTGCAAATAGAGATTTTAGGAAAAGTAATACCGGAAAACCCGGTTTGTCAGATGTTTTGACTCGGTACCTACAAAACACAAATATACAAAGATAAATATTTTTTTGTATTTTGATTAGAAATTTGTCAACAACATAAGAGAAAACTTAAAGATAGGATGCAAATGTGATGAATGAAGCTATTTATTAATAATTGTAACTAAATGAAAAAATATGATATGAAAGTGCGACTGAAAAAAATTAGGGGCGAAATTTTGGGTACAACAGTTGCCCCTATTTAATCATCTTTTTTCCAGATAGGCGGAAAGTTATTAAATACAAATAGACCCGAATTTCGTCTCGGATGCAATGAGATGATAGCATATGTTATGAATGAATGCGTGGACTCTTTTTTGACATATATTTTTTTAATGATGTATGAGATGAGACAGACTTTGTGGGAATATGGAAAGAATCGAAACTGGAAACTTATGGTAGTTCAGATTAAATGACGTGGAAAGACACACTAGGGAAAAAACAAGATATTTCTGGATATCTGTAAGGGTGACAAAGAGTAACCATCAATACTTGGGAAAAAGAGATAAAACCCGAGAAGGCAAGCATCGACATCCAAGAATGGCATTGAATGAGGTGAGCAACTCTCTGGAAAAGACAATCAGAAGCATCTAGAAGAACAATAGATGTTGGGTGAGACCAAATCTGAAGCTACATTAGAGTCATCCAGGAAAGACGCTGGACGAAAAAGAAACATGACATCCAATATTGGCTTTGGATGAAGGGAGAACTCAACATCTACTAATGGCTTTAGACGATAGAAAAGATCACAACATCCAATATTGGCTTTGAATGAGTGGAAAACTCAATGTCTAATAATGGCTTCAGACGAGAGAAAAGATCACAACATCCAATACTGGCTTTGAATGAGTGGAAACCTCATTGTCTAATAATGGCTTTAGACGAGAGAAAAGATCACAACATCCAATATTGGCTTTGAATGAGGTGAGACAAATCATGGCTTCCAATAATGGCTTTGGACAGCAACAAAGATAACAACATCCAATATTGGCTTTGGACGGAAAGAAAAGATCATGACATCCAATATTGGATTTGGATGGAAACAAAAGATAACAAAATCCAATATTGGCTTTGGATGGAAGAAAAGGTAACAACATATCCAAGATTAGAATTGGACGAATGTGAGAAGTAGCTCATCCAAGATTAGCATTGGTTAAAAGTGAGAAGCAGCTCATCCAAGATTAGCATTGAAAGAAAGAGAGAAAAAACTCATCCAAGATTAGCATTGTACGAAAGAGAGAAACAACTTATCCAAGATTAGTATTGGAATAAAGAGAGAAACAAATGAACTGACATATGCCTTGGTAGGTTCTGAGTAAGTTGGACTTTGATCTCAAGGTGACATGTCAACTGCAACAAGACCTCGGGATATGAAAATGAGGATGAAACACTCTTGTTATGAATTATGTATGAATTTTGTTATGCATGATATGTGAATGATTTATGCATGTAGTGCAGACGTTTGTGAAAACGGAGTTTGACTCTTTTGTGGATGTAAGATTGGAAGTTTGATTCCTCAACACGGAGAACTCTGCCAAATTTGCTTGGAAAGAAAATGTTTTGAACCCAAATTTGTTACACTTGTAAATTGTATTGAACTGATGATCTTCTGAGGAAAGACATGGAGAGCTACTTAGGGATTTGTCCCAGATTAGCTAACTATTAAGGATAAACTGATCGTGGCTTCAGTCGAAAGTTGCTGGAAATGAGCTGATCATGGCTTCAACCCTGAAATGACTGTTGGAGATGAATTGTTCATGGCTTCAGTTCTTGAGATATTTGTTGGAATAAACTGATCATGGCTTTAGTTCTTGAAATAAATGTTGGGAAGGAATGCCCCAGTATGAGTCTCGAAAATGATCTTCCGACTGACCAATTCTGAGAAGACTCGCATTGAGCAACAAATGTTGAACTGATTCACAAATGGATCTGGAAGATGCTTGCTCCTGATAGGGTCACTGACCAAGTTTCTCAGCTATTTGAAATTCCTTGACGAGGAAATGTTGTTTGCAAGCAAAATTGTTTATTCAAACCTGGTAATTTTAATGCAAAGTTCATGCAAAAGTTTTGAATTCAAAATTATTTTTGAAATGATATTATTGGTGTGTAGAAAATGAATCACTGGTTAAAACACAATGGTTTATACTTTTAAAGTGAAATAAAAGGTATGATACCAAAACAAATGATTCACAAAAGATCTTAGGAGTCAGTTTACACAACCTTGCTGTAGTATGCTTTCAAAAGAAACCTAGCGTCAATTAGGTCTTTTGAGGGTTGTTACATGGTTTGGTTCACGGTTTAATAAATAAAGGATAAAGGCTCAAAGTTTATTTGTACCCAAACCAATCTTTGTGATGTTCTTCAGTCCTACGTTCAGTTAATTCAGAATATCCATTCAGGTTCCAAGAGATTTTGGAATTGCACTGATGGTAGCAATGGCGATGGCTCAGAAGCTAAGGTACTTTTGAGACGGCAGTCACTTCTTCTTAAATTATTTTGTTGTTTTAAGGACTTTTTTCAACTCTGGTGGATAATTTTGAGGATTTGAAGACCTCTTTTGATTGAATTTATTATTCCCAACTTTTGCCTGAACTGTTTCATTTGGAATTATAGTCAGCGGGATGCCCCCATTTTTTTGCCTAAGTCTCCTTCAGAGGTTTTGACTTAGCGGGATTTTTCTTTTCTTTATTTTTTTGGAAAGATAATGACTGCCTTGCTCAATGATTGCGGGGAACCATATTTTTCATTTTTGTTTGAGAGCATGTTCAACACTTCTTGTTGTATGCGAAGGAAAGCTTGATTGCGACCTTTAATGAAATGTGTCTTGCATGATTTCTCTTGTAGTTGAATGCATAACCAAATTAACTGAAAACTACCCATCCCCAGGTTAAGATTGCGGGTTTTTTCGCATAGAAATAAACTCCAACTTCTAGGATCAAAGGGGTGAACGAGGGATTAAATTCCTTATTGTTCCAGTGTTTAGGAGTTGAAACAATGCATGTACATCCTCAACAAAGTTTTATTCGAAAGCATACCAGCAACAATTATGGGTATTTAGTTTTCATCATCCTCCCTCAAATATTTGCATAAACAAAATTTTGATAAAGAGAGTAAACAAGATAAATATATTTGAAAGCGTGTAACTTGAAAATGATTTGAATCAAAACATTGAAATGCTCATTTCATTAAACTTAACATGAAAGTACAAACAATATTTGAAAGCAACAATTTTAACATAAACAAGGGAAAAATGAAAATAGAAAGAAAGATGGCATAGTGACTAATTAGTAACAAGGATGAGTTGTCTTGTCTGAAACACTGGCTTTAAAAAGTGACTTGAGGGTACCCCGACTCAGTCTTCAGCCACTTTGTTTTGGCAAAGGATTGTTGATAACATTAGGACCTGTCTCCTCGAAAGTGATAATATTTGCTTTCACCAATTCTTGCACTCTGTTTTTCAATGCATAACAGCTTTCTAAATCATGACCGACAACTCCCTGATGAAATTCACAGTGAAGGTCAGATCTGTACCCAACTGGAGGAGGATTTCGAGGAATCAGAGGCCTAGTTGTAATCAAGCCCTTCTGCACCATTGCAAGATACAATTCAGGGTATGTGATAAGGATGGGATCAAATTGAGCCTTATTCCCTACATAACGATTCTGATTTTGTGCAATATTCTGTCGTTGAGGAACCTGAACTGGTTTAACATTGACTGCAGGAGTAACAAATTCTACTTGTGGTTGATCAATATATTGAGGCCTACAGCGGGGTCCTCTTCTCTCAGTCGAGACAACATTGGCTTGTACATATTTCTTCTTCTGAAAGTTTCCAAAGTATTTCTTTGCACCATTAGAAGATTCAGCAGCTTTAGACACTTTACCGTTCTTGATTCCTTCTTCTAATCTCTGGCTAATAGTCACCGGGTCTATGAAGTTGGAGGACACACTACCAACCATCTTCTCCAAAAAGAAAGGGGACAAAGTATCCATGACCAATCCAGTTATCTCTTTCTTTTCCAGAGGTGGTTCAACTTGAGATGCCAATTCTCTCCATTGTTGAGCATACTCCTTGAAAGATTCTTTCTCATTCTGATACATATTTTGCAATTGGTGACGATTAGGTGCCATGTCAAGGTTGTATTTTTATTGCTTTATGAAAGCATCAACAAGATCTTGGAAGCATTGTATACGGCCTTTCTCAAGTCCCATATACCATTTCAATGAAGCTCCACTCAGACTATCTTGGAAACAATGGATAAGTAGCTTGTCATCCATTGTGTAAGAAAACATCTTTCGAAAGTACATCACCAAATGACTTCTTGGACAAATGTGCCCATGGTATTTCTTAAACTCGTGAGTCTTGAACTTTGCAAGAATAACCATATCATAAACTAGGCACATGTTGTTAGAATCAACACTGAAGAACTCATTTCCCTCCATAGCTCCAAGTCTCTTATCTAAAGTCTGACATTGTTCTTTGAACTCTTCAAACTCACCAAAGTCTCCTTGACTCATACTTTGAGGACTGGTAGCATGGTACTCAAATAGAGGGTTCCCAAAAGCAGCTTGTGCAACAGGTTGGCAAGAAGCAGTATGAACGATTGGTTGAGGTTCAATGAAAATTGGAGCTTGAAAAACTGGTCGGGAAGAATGGCCAACCATTGAAGTAATTGAAACAGGCAGAGATTAGTTCTGAGGTAACCCAAACTCTGGCCATGTAGTAGATGTATGCTGGATAGGTTGAGTGTCAACAGTAGCAGTTGGGATTTTAGATATCACAATCCTTTGAGGTGGCTCTCCTCTGGAAATCAGGACTTGCATCATCTCAGTAAGTTTGGCCATGTCTGACTTCAATTCTTCGATTTCCATTCTGACTTCCATGTTGTGTTGTTCTTGGTTTTCCATTCTCAATCTGACAGCAGCTCTAGTCCCGTAGTTATGTTGAGGAATCAGCTTAACGGTAGACGACTAACTCGCAGAAAGAAGCAACTGAGAATCAGATCCTGAATAACCTGTATGTATGCATAATGATGTAGAGGATGAAAATCATATGCAATGTTATGCAATGCACTATACAGTACCAGGATCACATGGTTCAGAGTCACGAGCCTGGAGTCAACGGTAGAACTCATAAGGTATGAACTAATGGTTATCACATTCCGAACAAGGGTTCTAAGAGGTTCCTAGAGTCTACATCCTTCCTTCGGATATTAGCAACATCCAAATTAACTCGTTAATTAGTAATATTCTCAGGAAAAACTCGTCCGAGCGTAGTATCATGTGACAACTATTTCCGAATTACTCCGTCATAGCTTCCGCACTACACCTAAAAGGCCAAGATGGGTTAGGTGTTATACGGTCCTCAACTTCAGCAGGCTCCCAGGTTGAAAGAAGTACATCTTCCCGGTTACTCGGTAAAAATCACTATAATCAAAGGGGCCTCCACTGAGTGGGGGATCTCATGTCTCCTTTTTTGGGATTACTCCCTCAAAGTTAACATGATTATACCGTCTGTCCTATCTTAAGTTTTCCCAAAGTCCGGGTAGAAGACTTATAAGAGATCACCAAGCCCCTGAAAACCAGGAAAATCCAAACAAACATATATAGAATAATGGGAAGTAATAAACAGCAAGAAAAATAATATATAAAGACTCATGGAAAATAAACAAACAAAGCTAGGATTGACCCACTTAGGAATGGACCCACAATAGGTCAATCTTTCCCCAGTGAAGTCACCACTTTCTGTCGCACGCGCAAATCAGAACTAAGAGAGAACGAAATTGCGACAATAATGATACGAAAAGAAATGTAGCAGTAAAGATTGGATATTTAAGTCATCAATTGTCTTATCTCAAAACAATGAAGTTGACATCTCACTTTATTGTTTCCAAAGGGAAATGGGAAACAAGCGAATAAAACTCATAATGAATTAAAAGATCAGAGATTGAGGTACGGGGGTCAGTTATGCAAAGGGAAGGTGTTAGCACCCTAAGCATCTACGGTACTCCCCAGGATCCACTTTGTTTAGTTTATTTTAAAAGGAGTGTCTTGTAAAGGTTAACTTTATAAAGGAAAAGAATGAATGAGTATTTGCACATAAAAGAAATGAAATGTTTATTTTTATTATTTTTGTTGCTCGCCTTGGATCATAAGACTTAGTGCCTACGTACTCCCTCGTGCAATGGGAAAGTCAGAGCACCATAGTTCGGCAAGAAAAGACTTGTCTGTTGATTGATTTTAAATAAAGAGACAAGTCATCATTGTTAGGAGAGAAATCTCGACTAACACCCATAAGGTGGGAGAAAGATGGACCCTGCATCAGCAAGAATGAGGGTTTGAGAACGCCTCTAGCACTCAAGTGGAAAGGTTGACACCTTTATAACCATGGGGATAGGATAATGTTGCTCGACTATCGATGAATCATGTCTCATCTTGAAAAAAGGTTTGAATGGTAAAGGTGCTCGAGCGCACAAAAGAGTTTGAATGTGATGAATTATTTTTGTTAATTTTGAAAGATGTCGAAGTATGATTAAATGAATTAAAGTTTGTTTAAAGAAAAGAAGTTTTAAAATAAATGGCACTTGACAAAGTCGAGGTTTATTATGAAAGTGGTCCGAGTTTATAAACAAAGAAGATTTTGAAAAAGATGAGAAGATTTTGAAAATTAAAGAAGATGGGAGGAGATGAAGGGACTATACTAAAGCATAAGGTAAAAGCTAAGGAAGAGAACTGTCTAACCAACAAGAAGCCAACACTTGACATTACGAGTCAAGATATAATTCCCATTCTTTGGATTGAAACTAAGAAAGGATACTAAACCTCTTAAGAAAACAAGCTTTAATTGCATTAAGTCTTCACAAAAATTGGGCAGAGTAATGGCTATATACAGGTGAATTCCAGATTACAGACAAAGTATGTAATCACAATGACCTGCACACAAAACCAACAAACAACCCAGTGTCTTGGGGTGAACCCCAAGAACTCCAGACAAAATATCAATTAAGGTCAAAAGGTCTCCAACATAAGCCAAGGTTTCTATTCCTAAGTCCAAGAAGCCCAATACTCCATAATGCCAAGGATAGTTGTAACACCCTCTAAAAAGACCCCGAATAATTTTTCGCAAACACTAAAAGCATAATATCAGAGTACATGTATAATCGAGGATGCTACAATTCTCTTTTAATAAAACAAATTCCTGTCATGCATAACGTAGTAGTAACTCATACATGTTTACACAGCGGAATAATTTATTTAATAAAACCAATGTTATAATATTTTCAAAATCATCAGGTATTATCACCTGGAAAATGTCAACATCATATTATAACAAAACATAAGGAATTAAACGAGTCTGATTAAAACAGCTCGACAAACAAACGTTCCCGGAGTTACAACTAACAGAGCATGACCCGGACAATACTAAAACGAAAATAAACTAGAAACGACGAGCCTTCGCCAAGCACCTGAACGAAGCTCCTCAATCTGAAATATTCAACAGTAAGGGTGAGCATCTCAATTATACATTTGATTATACGTTCATAACAATCAATTCAGGAAACCATAAGCATCACCCAACAATTAGCATATTTCATAATTTACAAAAATCTTTACAATTCATATACCCATAATATATTACTTTTCATATTTGCAATTAACATCAAATATCGTCAAGAATTTAGCAACCATACGTGCATACAAACAATCAAACACAACATTGGAAAAATCATCCATTCATGTTATATTCAAGGTAATGCAACACACCCATGCATGTGGTACCACTTCACCGCCCCATTAAATCTCGGGTCACGGATAACTCACCGTTCCATTATATCGCGGACACGGCTACCACCTCAACGTTCCATTAAATCGCGGACACGTATATTGGCCACCATGTTAATTCCACACAATGGGAATTAACAAATGCAACATGATATGTAAGTATGTAACACTCAGCATACTATGAACATCAATCAACACATCATGCACATCAACAACATCAATCATAACAGGATATGGATAGCATGTAATCACTCAGCATACTATTTAAACATCAATCATATCAAGTCATATCATAATTCATGCTCGATAACATTATCCAAAAGCATGACAATAAAATCCACAGTAACGCACAAAAAAAACAAAATTCAGAAAAATCAACACAGAAGAGCAACACGGGTGCCCGTGTTGTGCAACACGGCCCGTGTTGCTGAGCGTGTCCAGAAAAACACACTTTTTTTTTCTCTCATTACAGGGGACCTAACACGGGTACCCGTGTTGTGCGACACGGCCCGTGTTGTGCAACCAGAAGAGCAACACGGGTGCCCGTGTTGTGCAACACGGCCCGTGTTGCTGAGCGCGTACAGAATTTTCCTGTACCTGTAGCAGCTCAGAACAGCAGCCAAACGCGGGAAAATGCCAGCTAAACGCGCATTTCGGTACCTAACGACATCGATTTTGTATAATTCAAAACAACACCTCAATTTCCTAATTACTAACAATCATTATAGTAACCTTAACCGGGATTAATCGTCCTTTCTGGGGAAATCTGATAACATTAAGGTTATCCCTAAACCTCTAAGGTAAATTCACGATCATGCAGTTATACTCCCAATCCACCATTTGGAACCTAAAATTCCTAATCGATTCATAACAATTGGGAACCTAACCCTTTTCTAACAAGGTTCAATCCTAAGGGTATCGATTCCTAGTAACATCTAACAATTGGGGTTTTTCCCTACGATTACCCAAATCAACCGTACATAAACCCATAAACAAAGGTAAATCGAGTAATAGCCCCCCTTACCTTATCAATTAGCAGCTTTGAACTTTTTGAGCGATGTTCTTCGTTCTTCGTTCTTCGTTCTTCGTACCTTCAGAGCTCTGCTTCCCAAAATCCCAACTTCTGTGTTATCGTGAATAATGAGAAAATAGCTTAAGTTCCAAAACATAACTTTATTTCTCCTGCACCCCCACTCTTTACTAACAACATCCAAGCCCAATAACTTAAAAACTCAGCATTTTCTTATTTCTTTTATTTTCCTCCATATTTCAAAATAAATAATTCCTTTTTATTTTATTAATTCTAATAAAATAATTTCCCAAATTTAAATAAATCAAATAATTGAAACTGGGGTGTTACAACTCTCCCCCACTAAAAGAGTTTTCGTCCTCGAAAACATACCTTAGACGAACAGTTCTGGATAAGCCTCTTTCATCTGGCTCTCCAGCTCCCAAGTGATATTTCCATCTGCTGGACCTCCCCAAGCAACCTTCACTAATGCTATCTCTTTACCTCTTAACTGTTTCACTTCCCGATCTTCTATCCTCATAGGCAATGTTTCTACTGTCAGGTTATCTCTCACCTGTACATCATCTATTTGGATTACATGAGATGGGTCTGGAATGTATCTCCTCAGCTGAGAAACATGAAAAACATCGTGCAAATTCGCAAGTCTCGGAGGTAAAGCAATACGATAAGCAACTTCCCCAACTCTTTCTGTAATCTGAAACGGACCAATAAAACGCGGAGTCAACTTCTTAGATTTCAACGCTCGACCAATACCCGTCATCGGAGTAACTCTCATAAACACATGATCTCCAGCACTGAATTCTAAATTCTTCCTCCTCTTATCATGATAATTTTTCTGACGACTCTGAGAAGCTCTCATCTTCTCTTGAATCAATTTTATCTTTTCAGTAGTCTGCTGAACAATCTCTGGCCCAACTACCGAACTCTCTCCAGATTCATACCAACACAGAGGTGTTCTACACCGTCTACCATACAATGCCTCAAACGGAGCCATACCAATACTCGAATGGTAACTATTGTTATAAGTAAATTCAATCAATGGCAAATAGCTATCCCAAGCTCCACCCTTCTCTAAAACACAAGCACACAACAAATCTTCTAACGATTGAATCGTCCTCTCCGTCTGTCCATCAGTCTGCGGATGGTAAGCTGAACTCAGCCTCAATTTAGTACCCAAAGCTTTCTGCAATCCTTCCCAAAATTTCGAAGTGAACCTTGGATCTCTATCTGACACAATACTAGAAGGAACTCCATGCAAACTCACTATTTTCTCAATATATAACTGTGCCAATCTCTCCATTGAGTAATCCATTCGTACCGGTATAAAATGAGCAGACTTAGTCAATCTATCCACAACGACCCATATCGCTTCACAATTCAAAGGAGTCCTCGGCAACCCAGATACAAAATCCATAGAAATACTATCCCACTTCCATTCTGGAATAAACATCGGCTGCATAACTCCAGACGGCTTCTGATGCTCAATCTTCGATTTCTGACAGATTAAACATGCATACACAAATTCAGCTATTTCCTTTTTCATTCCCGGCCACCAAAACAATTTCTTCAAATCATGATACATTTTCGTGGCACCCGGATGAATACTCATCCCACTGCGATGTCCTTCCTCTAATATACTCTTCTTGATTTCTGCGACATCAGGAACACAAACTCTATCGCCAAATCTCATAACATCATTTTCATCAATTCTAAACTCACCACCTTGACCTTGGTTGATCAATGTCAATTTATCAACTAAATTAACATCAGATTTCTGCCCGATCCTGATCTCTTCTAGAATACCACTAGTAAGTCTCAACATACCCAAACGAACACACTTCGGAGTACTTTCACAAATTAAACTCAAATCTCGGAATTGTTCAATTAACTCCAATTCACGAACCATCATCATAGACATATGCAAGGATTTCCTGCTCAAAGCATCCGCAACCACATTTGCCTTACCAGGATGGTAATTCAAACCAAAATCATAATCTTTGAGAAATTCCAACCACCTTCTTTGCCTCATATTGAGCTCTTTCTGATCGAAAAGATACTTCAAACTCTTATGATCACTATACACTTCAAATCTCGAACCATACAGATAATGTCTCCACAATTTCAAGACAAACACAACTGCTGCCAACTCTAAGTCATGAGTAGGATAGTTCCTTTCATGAACCTTCAACTGTCTCGAAGCATATGCAACTACCTGTTGATTCTGCATTAAAACACCACCTAATCCCATCAGAGATGCATCACAATAAACCACAAAAGATTCCACCGGATTCGGCAAAATCAGAATAGGAGCACTAGTCAATCTCCGCTTCAATTCTTGGAAACCTTTCTCACAATCAGAATCCCAAATAAACGCTTGTCCTTTACGAGTCAATTTCGTCAACGGCAATGCTAACTTTGAGAATCCTTCGATAAACTTTCTGTAATAACCTGCAAGACCAAGAAAACTTCTGATTTTAGAAACAGTCTTCGGCGCTTCCCACTGAGATACTGCTTCTACTTTTGTAGGATCCACTGCAATACCATTCTTAGAAATCACATGTCCAAGAAAACTAACTTCACTCAGCCAGAACTCACATTTGGACAACTTTGCATACAGCTTCCTATCTTTCAACAACTCTAACACAATTCTGAGATGTTCCGCATGTTCTTCGTCATTCTTGGAATAAATCAGAATGTCATCAATAAAAACCACAACAAACTTGTCCAGATACGGATGAAAAATCCTGTTCATATATTCCATGAAAACACCAGGTGCATTAGTAACCCCGAACGGCATAACAGAATATTCATAATGCCCATACCTCGTTCGAAAAGCAGTCTTTTGAACATCTTCCGCTTTCACACGAATCTGATGATATCCAGATCTCAAGTCAATCTTACTGAATACACTGGCTCCAATTAGTTGATCCATTAAATCATCAATCCTCGGTAACGGATACCGATTCTTAATGGTTACCTTGTTCAATTGCCTGTAATCAACACACAGTCTCATAGAACCTTCTTTCTTCTTAACCAACAATACCGGAGCACCCCAAGGCGAAACACTTGGACGAATAAACTTCTTCTCCAGTAAATCTTCTAAATGACTCTTCAATTCAGCCAACTCAGACGCAGACATACGATATGGCGCCATCGACACCGGTCTCGTACCAGGAATCAAATCTATAGAAAATTCCACCTCTCTCTCAGGAGGTAACTCACCAACATCATCAGGAAAGACTTCTGGAAAATCACACACCACTGGCAATTCACCACTCCTGACCTTTCCTGTTGCATCTAACGAAGCAAGTAACATAAACACATTAGCACCGTCTTCCATTGCTTCTTGTACCTGCCTAGCAGTCATAGTCAAATTCTCGACACCAACTGTTTCTGGAAAAATCACCGTCTTAGCAAAGCAATTCAGATGAACCCGGTTGAATTCCAACCAGTTCATCCCAAGGATAATATCAATTTTTTCAAGCGGTAGGCACACTAAATCCATACTGAAACCTCTACCAAAAATCTCAATAGGACAATTCCTACATACAAGTGAAGTTGTCACTGAACCCGATGCAGGAGTATCAACAATCATGCTACCTTGCATACCAGATATGTCCAGTTTCAACCTCTCAGCACAATCCAAAGAAATGAAAGAATGAGTTGCACCAGTATCAATAATTGCAACTAAAGGTGTGCCATGAATAAAACACGTACCTTTAATCAATCCATCCTCTGGAGTAGTCTCAGATCCAGACAAAGCAAACACTTTTCCACCTGACTGATCCTTCCTAGGCTTAGGACACTGCGGACGAATGTGACCTTCTTCGCCACAATTGTAACAAGTAACAGACTTCCCTTTGCAATCAATAGACAAATGACCAGCCTTTTCACATTTATAGCACTTCTTCTCATCACTCTTGCAATCTCGAATGTGATGACCAGACTCACCACACCTGTAGCATCTGATAGGAGCCTTAGAATCTCCCCCACTAGGCCTTTTCCATCCACCTGATTTCTGGTTATCTCTACCATATGGCTTGCCACGGTCCATATGTTGCTTTCCTCTTTTATCAACAACCCCATGAGAGTGAGACGACCTATTCTTGGTAATATCTTCTTCCAAGATCCTGCTACAATCCACCAGATCAGAAAATCTACGAATACGCTGGTACCTGATTCCTTGCTTAATCTCATCTCGGAGACCATTCTCAAATTTGATACATTTAGAGAATTCTCCAGCCTCATCATTGTTGTAGTGTGCATAATACTTTGCCAGCTCAGTGAACTTAGTAGCATATTCACTAACAGTCAGATTGCCCTGCTTAAGCTCCAAAAACTCAATTTCCTTTCTTCCCCGAACATCTTCAGGAAAGTACCTCCTCAGAAAAGCCCTTCTGAAGTTAGCCCAAGTCAGTGCCTCTCCATCCTGAACCATTTCAGTCCTTGTGGCAACCCACCAGTCGTCGGCCTCTTCTGCCAACATATGCGTACCATATCTGACTTTCAGATCTTCAGTACAATCAATCACACGGAAAATCCTTTCGATTTCCTTCAGCCACTTCTGAGCACCTTCAGGGTCATGTGTACCTTTGAACAACGGAGGATTGTTCCTTTGGAAATTTCCCAATTGCCTATCAGCACCAATCACGCCTCCAGTTGGGTTTCCAGCAAGTACACCAGCTAACATCCCCAAAGCCTCAGCGAGTGCAGCATCATTTCGTCCGTTACCTCCTCCAGCCATATTCCTGAGAATTAAAACATATTCCACATTAGAATACAGTATTGACATTGTTACCTTACACTAATCGCATACAAAAGGGATGACTGACTCAAGACTCTGGTCGCAACGACCGACTATGCTCTGATACCACCATTGTAACACCCTCTAAAAAGACCCCGAATAATTTTTCGCAAACACTAAAAGCATAATATCAGAGTACATGTATAATCGAGGATGCTACAATTCTCTTTTAATAAAACAAATTCCTGTCATGCATAACGTAGTAGTAACTCATACATGTTTACACAGCGGAATAATTTATTTAATAAAACCAATGTTATAATATTTTCAAAATCATCAGGGATTATCACCTGGAAAATGTCAACATCATATTATAACAAAACATAAGGAATTAAACGAGTCTGATTAAAACAGCTCGACAAACAAACATTCCCGGAGTTACAACTAACAGAGCATGACCCGGACAATACTAAAACGAAAATAAACTAGAAACGACGAGCCTTCGCCAAGCACCTGAACGAAGCTCCTCAATCTGAAATATTCAACAGTAAGGGTGGGCATCTCAATTATACATTTGATTATACGTTCATAACAATCAATTCAGGAAACCATAAGCATCACCCAACAATTAGCATATTTCATAATTTACAAAAATCTTTACAATTCATATACCCATAATATATTACTTTTCATATTTGCAATTAACATCAAATATCGTCAACAATTTAGCAACCATACGTGCATACAAACAATCAAACACAACATTGGAAAAATCATCCATTCATGTTATATTCAAGGTAATGCAACACACCCATGCATGTGGTACCACTTCACCGCCCCATTAAATCTCGGGTCACGGATAACTCACCGTTCCAATATATCGCGGACACGGCTACCACCTCAACGTTCCATTAAATCGCGGACACGTATATTGGCCACCATGTTAATTCCACACAATGGGAATTAACAAATGCAACATGATATGTAAGTATGTAACACTCAGCATACTATGAACATCAATCAACACATCATGCACATCAACAACATCAATCATAACAGGATATGGATAGCATGTAATCACTCAGCATACTATTTAAACATCAATCATATCAAGTCATATCATAATTCATGCTCGATAACATTATCCAAAAGCATGACAATAAAATCCACAGTAACGCACAAAAAAAACAAAATTCAGAAAAATCAACACAGAAGAGCAACACGGGTGCCCGTGTTGTGCAACACGGCCCGTGTTGCTGAGCGCGTCCAGAAAAACACACATTTTTTTTCTCTCATTACAGGGGACCTAACACGGGTACCCGTGTTGTGCGACACGGCCCGTGTTGTGCAACCAGAAGAGCAACACGGGTGCCCGTGTTGTGCAACACGGCCCGTGTTGCTGAGCGCGTACAGAATTTTCCTGTACCTGTAGCAGCTCAGAACAGCAGCCAAACGCGGGAAAATGCCGGCTAAACGCGCATTTCGGTACCTAACGACATCGATTTTGTATAATTCAAAACAACACCTCAATTTCCTAATTACTAACAATCATTATAGTAACCTTAACCGGGATTAATCGTCCTTTCTGGGGAAATCTGATAACATTAAGGTTATCCCTAAACCTCTAAGGTAAATTCACGATCATGCAGTTATACTCCCAATCCACCATTTGGAACCTAAAATTCCTAATCGATTCATAACAATTGGGAACCTAACCCTTTTCTAACAAGGTTCAATCCTAAGGGTATCGATTCCTAGTAACATCTAACAATTGGGGTTTTTCCCTACGATTACCCAAATCAACCGTACATAAACCCATAAACAAAGGTAAATCGAGTAATAGCCCCCCTTACCTTATCAATTAGCAGCTTTGAACTTTTTGAGCGATGTTCTTCGTTCTTCGTTCTTCGTTCTTCGTACCTTCAGAGCTCTGCTTCCCAAAATCCCAACTTCTGTGTTATCGTGAATAATGAGAAAATAGCTTAAGTTCCAAAACATAACTTTATTTCTCCTGCACCCCCACTCTTTACTAACAACATCCAAGCCCAATAACTTAAAAACTCAGCATTTTCTTATTTCTTTTATTTTCCTCCATATTTCAAAATAAATAATTCCTTTTTATTTTATTAACTCTAATAAAATAATTTCCCAAATTTAAATAAATCAAATAATTGAAACTGGGGTGTTACAATAGTAACCAAGTAGTCCAAGTATCATTAATGTTTTTTATGGTTCCTGTTGATTATTAAGTATCTTCAAAAGGAAAAGAAAATCTCAAGTGAGAAAAATAAAAATGGAATAAAAGTAAATGCTCAACTGAGCAAAGATGAAAATAGCATGAAATGTAAATGCCAAAGTAAATGGTACATAAAGTAAAAGCATAAAATAAAAGCATGAAGTAAAGTCAATTGTTAGAAGTTAATGGTTAGGTGGATGACCATCTTGAAAATTGCATTTGGAACTCATTAGAGGATTGATAGAACCAAAGCCTCTCAACAACAAGTTGCATTTGCTTTTTGTCAAGTATATCATCCATTTAAGAATCCTCAAGGTAACATTTAATGGTCAATGATGTTTAAGTGATCCGCGTTGACCAAAATTGATGGAGATCCATTGGAAGATTGGTAGAACCAAAGCCTCCTAACAATGAATCTCAAGGTTATTGGATTAAAGGGTTCAAATTAACATACTTGGGCTTGCAAACATAGGTTTGGGCCACAAATGATAATTTTCTCGAATCAGGACAAAATTTAGCGCCATGTTAAGCAATCATAAGTGGACTTATGTTGATGTCGCACCTATTTTGAGGTCGGTCAATAGCAATCTATGTACTTCATGTTTGGATAAATGATATAGAGATCATCATCCCATAATAAGTAGCACAAATAAAAAAAGAAAGGGATAAGATGAAGAGGGAGGGGAATGATAAGCTAATTTAGATCACTACCTCAAATTTCTTTCATCTTTAAATTCAATCACTCATCTAGATGGATTAAAGTACTAATTATATCATTAATCCAAAGCACCAAAAATGAATTAAATAAATCACTCTTTGGTAGATTTAAATTAATGAACATTTATCCAACTTCATCTACACCCAAAGTCCATTGAATCTAAAGAGAAATTAGACATTTAAAATTGCAATCCAAATTAATAATCAAAAGGAGTGAGTAGAAAAGAGAGATGGATCAAAACAACCCCAAAACAAGGCAGAAAATGCATTTTTATTCTGTTACAATCGATTGCACTGCATGCAACCAATTGCATCAGTGATTTTTTCTTTCAAAAAAACGTGAAATTTTGCTGTGACAATCGATTTCACTATTACAATAATCGATTGCACCTTGTTAAAATCAGAAAAACATCATTTTAAAAGGCCAAATTCTTATTCAAACTTTCCATCAAACACCTTATGATCATGGATTCAATTGAGCACAAAAATTCCATTAAATTATGAGAAAATAGCACCAATGGAAACACAAAACATTGCTCCATGAATCAAACCAAAAGATCAACAAGAGATAACATTGAGAAAGATGAAGATCCAACTTACCAAAGTTAGATCTAGAGAATTATCAAAACAACTTCAGGAATTTTCTTCAATTCAGCCCCCAAGAATCAATTTCCCAAGCTTGGATGTACAAAATTGATGAAGAAAAAGTGTTTGGATGAAGGTTTAGCTCAAAGATTAGTAAGCTTCAATGCAAAGCTTACTAACTTTTTTTTGAAAATAGAGCTTTGAGTGAATTTGGTAGATGGAGATAATTGAGAGATTTTTTAGCAAAATGAGTTTGACTATCAAAAGATTGAGATTTGAATGAAATGAAGCTCTATTTATAGAGTTTAGGCTTGAGATTAGTGGTGGTTTGGTAATTAATTCTTGGAGCCAAAATTTAAAATAATGATCTATCTTTCAAAAAATGAAAAATTGGAGCCATAATTTGAATTAATGATATATCTTTCAAAAAATGAAAAATTGGAGCCAAAATTTGAATTAATGATATATCTTTCAAAAAATGAAAAATTGGTGCCAAAATTTGAATTAATGATACATCTTTCAAAAATGAAGAAAAATATGAACCAAAATTTAACAAGCTTGAAATTGCTGATTTTTTTTCTTCAAAATTTCACTCTGTGCAATCGATTTCACTTTGGACTCAATCGATTGTATCAGTGTATTTTTTTCAAAAATGGCGCAAAATATACTCAATGCAATCGATTGGACTCTAAGAGCAATCGATTGTAGAGTGAAAAAATGAATTTTTTTAAATTACTTTTCTTTGCAAATCGAGATTTTAGGAAAAGTAATACCGGAAAACCCTATTTGTCAGATGCTTTGATTCGGTACCTATAAAACACAAATATACAAAGACAAAGACAAATATTTTTTTTGTATTTTGATTAGAAATTAGTCAACAACACAAGAGAAAACTTAAATATAGGATGCAAATGTGACGAATGAAGCTATTTATTAATGATTGTGACTAAATGACAATATATGATATGAAAGTTTGACTGAAAAAATTTGGGGCAAAATTTAGGGTACAACAATTGCCCCTATTTAATTATCTTTTTTCCAAATAGGCGGAAAGTAATTAAATACAAACAGACCCGAATTTTGTCCCTGATGCGATGAGATGATAACATATGTTATGAATGAATGCGTGGACTCTTTCTTGACATATATATTTTTTGAATGATGTATGAGATGAGACAGACTCTGTGGGAATATGGAAAGAATCCAAACTAGAAACTTATGGTAGTTCAGATGAAATGACGTGGAAAGACACACTAGGAAAATAACAAGATATTTCTGGATATCTGTCAGGGTGACAAAGAGTAACCATCAATACTTGGAAAAAGGAGATAAAACCCGAGAAGGCAAGCAGCGATATCCAAGAATTGCATTGAATAAGGTGAGTAACTCTCTGGAAAAGACAATCATAAGCATCTAGAAGAACAATAGATGTGGGGTGAGACCAAATCTGAAGCTACATCGGAGTCGTCCAGGAAAGACGCTGGACGGAAAAGAAACATGACATCTAATATTGGCTTTGGATGAAGGGAGAACTCAACGTCTAATAATGGCTTTAGACGAGAGAAAAGATCATAACATCCAATATTGGCTTTGAATGAGTGGAAAACTCAACGTCTAATAATGGCTTTAGACGAGAGAAAAGATCACAACATCCAATACTGGTATTGAATGAGTGGAAACCTCAACGTCTAATAATGGCTTTAGACGAGAGAAAAGATCACAACATCCAATATTGGCTTTGAATGAGGTGAGATAAATCATGGCATCCAATAATGGCTTTGGACAACAAAAAAGATAACAACATCCAATATTGGCTTTAGACGGAAACAAAAGATCATGACATCCAATATTGGCTTTGGAAGGAAACAAAAGATAGCAACATTCAATATTGGCTTTGGATGGAAGAAAAGGTAACAACATATCTAAGATTAGAATTGGACAAAAGTCAGAAGTAGCTCATCCAAGATTAGCATTGGTTGAAAGTGAGAAGAAGCTCATCCAAGATTATCATTGGAAGAAAGAGAGAAACAACTCATCCAAGATTAGCAT
This sequence comes from Vicia faba, assembly GCA_948472305.1. Classification (NCBI taxonomy): domain Eukaryota; kingdom Viridiplantae; phylum Streptophyta; class Magnoliopsida; order Fabales; family Fabaceae; genus Vicia; species Vicia faba. The sequence goes on from OX451736.1 coordinate 236,701,246, forward strand.
TAGACGAAAGAGAGAAATAGACCATCCAAGATTAGAATTGGAAAAAAGAGAGAAACAACTGAATTGACATCTGCTTTGGTAGTTGCCAAGTAAGTTGGACTTTGATCTCAAGGTGACGTGTCAACTGTAGCAAGACCTCGGGAAATGCAAATGAGGATGAAACACTCTTGTTATGCATTATGTATGAATTTTGTTATGCATGATATGTGAATGATCTATGCATGTAATGCAGACATTTACGACAATGGAGTTTGACTCTTTTGTGGAGGTAAGATTAGAAGTTTGATTCCTCAACACGAAGAACTCTGCCAAATTTTCTTGGAAAAAAATGTCTTGAACCCAAATTTGTCACACTTGTAAACTGACATTGAATGGTAATTCTGGGAGCCTCGTTGTCCACTATGACTTTGAACATAGACGAAATGGTAGCTAATGCGTCTGTCAACTGATTCTTTTCTTTTGGGATGTGCTCAAAAGTGATCCCTTTAAAGTACAAAATTAAGGTCAGCACATGCTCTCTATAAGGAATGAGATTCAGATGCTTAGTATCCCATTCTCCCTTAATCTGGCTGATTACCAGGGCTGTCCATAAACACCCAAGAACTTTATTCTCATATCAATAACAACTTTAATACCCATTATAGATGCTTCTTATTTAGCCATATTATTGGTATAATTGAAACTCAATCTGGCGGTAAAGGGCATATGGTAACCTTGAGGAGAGATAATTACAACACTAATTTCATTTCCAAGTGCATTAGAAGCTCCATATAAACCGTAGTCCATCGGGATCCTGGCTCAGGTTTTTCATACGGCCCGAGTTCTTCACAATCTGTAACTAGCATAATGTTCTCATCCGGGAACTCAAAATTCATATATTGGTAATCGTCTACACCTTGATGCGCCAAATGATCTGCCAGTACACTTTCTTTAATTGCTTTCTGAGTGGTGTATTGAATGTCATATTCTGTTAAGACCATTTTCCATTGGGCTAACCATCCGGAGAGAGCTAGCTTCTGGTATATATTTGATTGGATCCATTTTAGAGATCAACAAGGTAGTATGAGTCAACATATACTATCTTAGTCGGCAAGCAGCCCATGCCAATGCACAACAAGTTTTCTCGAGAAGTGAATATCTTGTTTCACAGTCGGTAAACTTTTTTCTAAGGTAGTATATTGCATGCTCTTTTCAACCAGACTCGTCATGCTTCCCCAATACACACCCTCATTGAGTTCTCTAGCATTGTTAAATACATGATCAGAGATCTACCTTCAACTGGTGGCATCAAAATTTGAGGTTCTTGTAGGTACTCCTTGATTTTGTCAAAGGCTATCTGAAAACCGTCGTTCCATTTCACTACCTGATCTTTCTTCAACAACTTAAATATTGGCTCAAAAGTAGCGATCAAATGAGAAATAAATTGGGCAATATAATTCAGTCGTCCCAAGAAACCTCTGACTTCCTTCTCAGTATGGGGGACTAGTGTAATACGGTGGGAGAACTGACTTGGTTGTTTTGCGCTTGATCGCAATTGTTGCGGATAGCAAGAGTCGCCACCGACTTTTCTTTTATCCAATAAAGGAAAGGGAGAAAAGAACATGAAAGACCTTTTGTGAATTTTCTTGAGTTCGGGGGGTAGGTTATGAAAAGGGAAGGTGTTAGCATCCTTTTCACCCGTAGTTATCTACGAGCTCTTAGTTGCTAGCTCACTTTGAAAATGCTTTGTATGAAATATATTTGTGATTGTTTTTTGAAAGTATTTTTGAAAAGTGCCATTGTTTAGGAAAACTTTGTAATGATTCTCGTCTCTATAAGAATGTATACAAAGTGTTGACTTTTGAAAATATTTCGTTTTTAAAAGTGTTAATGTGTTTAAAAGATGGTGTTTTGAAAATGTTATGAGAAAGCAACTATGAACGTTCTACCTACTCAAAAGAAGTCTTTATTTTTTCCTCCTCCTTTAGATATTTCTATCTTACCATTGATTTGGTAAGAGGCCCTATCATTGGATGTGAAGGGACAAACGCGGGTCATCGTACAGTCATAGAAGGTATCTTGTGAGACACTTTAGCAATTTTCGTAAGGGATTGAGATCTTTTTACCGAAGGCAACATCGAGGGGTCATCGAGGGACTACGATCTTTTTTAATCGAGGGTCTTTGCTAAAGCGTCCCACATTCGAGGGACATGACTGTTTTTCTAAGGCAAAAAACGAGGTTACCCTAGAGGTGCGCGTGTGAAAAGTGTGTTTGGTTCAAGTTAATTTGTCTTTAATTAGGGTTGGCTAGCGATTAATTTTAAATCTTGCCATACATGCCTGATTACTATATATTATAAAGAAAAAGAGTAAATTGCGGAAATTAAAATTCTACGCTATTACAGAGCTTTCGGGGATGGGGATTATAAATTTACAAATGGGGGATGGATCGAATCAACAACACGATTAAAAGTCTAAATAAACAAGTAATATAACTCAATCGAATTAGAAATGAACAGTTAATTAAACTAAAACAAAATGTTAAATAAAATTAACTGAAATAATATTTTGGTATTTTGTTTGTGAGAGAATTTGAAGGGCAAATAAAACCTATTCTAGAAAATAAAATAATTGACTAAAAGAAATTAAATCATATTTTGGTATTTTATTTTTTTATATCATGAAGAGGTTAAACAATTTAAAAAAATGTTAACTAAAAAAATTAATTAATACGGTTACTCACAAAGTCCTAAACTAAAACTAATTAATAAATTATATATTTTTATCTAATTAAATTAAAAAAATTAATGCTAAAGATTAATAAAATTAAATTTAAACTAAATTATTAAAATAATTCTAAACTAACTTAAAATTCTAAATAATTAAATTAAACCTAAACTATGCTAATTCTAAGGTTATTGAATAAAATCTAAACTAATTTTAAATACTAACTAAATTGATTATAAAAATATGCAAATTTATATCCAAACTAAATTAACAAAATTACTAATTTAAAGTTTGACTAAATTACTTAATATTACTAAATTAAACCCAAATTCAAAGAATATCAAAACAACTCTATACTAAAAAAAAATCTCAAGCTATTAAAACAAATCTTAAACTAACCTAAAAAAAAATCTAAAGTCATTATATTAATCTAAAAAAAGATGGTGCCAAAGCATAAAAAATAGGGTGCAGCACTATGAGTTTCGCTGGGCTAGAAATTTGGAACAAATTGGTCTTAAAAAAAGCCTGGCCCAAGAATCATGAGCAAAATTTTTTTATAATAGAAATAAAAAAATAAAAAGGGTTGTTGGGCTGGACCACGAACCGGGTCAATGTAGACCAGGGTTACCTCTTAAATGTACCGGGTTATGAAAACCCTAAAAGAGTAACACGCCTCATTTCTGTGAAACAACAATCTTCATCTTCCTCTTTTCAAACCCTCTCGCTGACCCCCTCTCTTAGCTCAGTCGCGGCACTGCAAAATTTTCCATCGCCATGGCCGAATCCCAGCCCCTCAACTCCGATTCAAACTTTGTATCTTCCTCATCTCTCCTCCACAGCGAATGACATTCAAACTTTTCCGCGTCTCTCATCCTCTCACTCTCAGTCTCAAACGTGACAACAATTAAGGAAAAAGGTAGCAAACAATTAAAACAAAACCATAAAGAAAACATCGAGGGGAAGGAGTTTTCAACCTGATCCAACAATGATGTTTTTTTGGTGATGCTTTTCAGGTGCGCCTATTTGCTCTTTCGGTTCTTATTGTGTTCTTCGTTTATTCTTTTTGCTTCTCCTGAAAACTCTGATTGAAAAGGGTTGGTATTGTTGTTTTGTTACTTCTGTATTTCTGTTTGTCTCTTTGGAATTATGTTCTTGCTGTGAACTGTGTTGGAAAAAAAGGCTGACCGTGAATGTTGGAATGGATGGCTGTAGTGAAATTGTAGGGTGTGTATCTATTGGTTTAACAGTAGTTTGGAAGTGTCTTTTTGTGAGTTTGCAGGTTGAAAGGTATCTTGCGGCAATGAATGGGATAAGTTGAGGGTTGTGGTGATAAGATTTGGAGACTATTGTTAGAGGTTGTAATGAAGCGGTGATGATGATGGCAGTGAGCATGGAGGACATGGAAGTTATTTTTTTTGTTTCTCTGTATTTGCTGTTTTTGATTAGATTTTCTTTTTGTTTCTGAAGGGTTTGGATTAAGAAAATGATGATTAGAACTAAGGGTTTTCTTGTATGATGGCTTGCTTTGTTGTAAAAACAAAAAACCGTTTTGTTCTTTTCTTTTCCGATGGACAAAATCGATCCCCCTGGTTGTTATGTCATCTGTCTCTCTTATAACAATATGAGAATCAAACTTTTAGGGGGAAAAGAAATTGAGTTTTGAACATTTGTGTTATGCTATTTCTTCACTTTTAGATGCAGCTTGTGTTTTGCTTATTTATGTGCAACCTTTTGACTGTCTTGGTAAAGGTTTGCAGGGTAGCATTGCAGTTTTTGGACTGTTTTAATGCAGCCTGTTTTGACAATATCTTGGCCTCCTATGTTTGTCCCTTTTTTACAGTAATGCAGGCTTGTTTGGACATGTTTTGTGCATACCTTTGGACTATGATACGTTCTGAGTTTAGCTTTTTTCTTTTCCCATTTTGTTCTCTGTGAACCAATATTAATTGTGATTTGCAATTGATGAAATGCTACCCCTGATTTACTTATAAATTCTGACTTTGTGAAACAAAAATGATTTACTAAGTCCCTTTATTTCTGATTCTTCTCACCAATCCCTAATGATGAAAATGTAGAAAATTCTTTGAAAGTTTCTTGTTTAAATTCCATTGTTTATATGCTAATCTTGTCTTCCTTTGATTTGTTGCATGTGACGGTGTGGAAAATGGCAAGGAAATTTATAAGAGGAAATCATGGATAGGCTTGAAGAGAAATGGTGGAGCTTGGCATGAAGAAACTTGGTATCTTGAAGAAGGCATCAAAGCTTTACAAATTAAGATTTAGAAAACCTTGTAGAATTTTCCAAAACTTTAGAATAAATTCTCCATAATAAGAAAAACTTGCAACTTTGAAATTGATGTAGTAATATGAAACTTTGAGTGAATGATACTGCTTGTAACTTAATTGCACATTCGAATAATTGAACTTGTTAGATCCTTGCTTGTAATTTTTGTAGCTTAAAATTTGAATGAATCTTTGAACAATGAGTTTGAATCAAACTTTTCCTACTATGTGAATAAACTTGATGATGGACTTGAGAAACTTGAAGGGTAAATTTTGAATCGTGTTTAGGTCAAGACTTGTCCATGTATCACCAATTAATGTTTCAAATGATTGAAAGATCCTTGTAATTCCTTGCCTCTTGAATTCTAATTCAACACTCTAATCGAACTTGCGTGACACACAATGAAACTTTGAAAAGATGATGGTGCCTTAAACTCTAAAAAACTCATATTTCAAGACATAAAAATGAAGATTCCTTCTAAGCTTAGCATGCTTTAAACCTTAATCAAGTGATCTTTTAAATGAATGAACCTTACTTCAATTCTCAATTAAAACTGAACTCAAATTCCAAACCAATTTGCTTTTGCAAACAAATGGGAACAACCGAGTTTCGATCATAATGAATCCTTTGCCTCATGTCTTGTGTCATAATTTGCGTCCAATCACCACAACAATAATTCCTTCATGAATTTAAATTAGAAGCCAGGCTTTTTAAAGTCAAGAATTAACTTATAACGTTTCGATAAGTTTCAAAATCATTTGAGCACAATTTAACTCTGATCCTTAAAGAAAACTTGTAGATGACATTCCTTATGACAATGTGCAAAAATAATCGTCTCAAGATCTTGAAAATTAAGGAAATTATGATTTTTGGAAGTCCGATACCAATTACTCAAGATTAGGTCAAAGTCCATAAAGTGACCTCTAAAGTATTCTAATTTTTGATAATCTCTTGTACATAATCAGCTCTTGACTTGTAAAGAGAAGTTGTAGATGAGATCAAGGAGAGTCATACGAAAAATGAACCACTCAAATATATCTAATAATGAAGAAGTTACATTCGTTTGAACTTGATCTTGAAAAGGTCGACTTTTGGGTCCATGCAATTGATTTTCAGTCATCTGAACCATTGACAAAGCAAACTTGCGATGAGAGGCTTGAAACTTGGCACAAGCATATTTGAGAATACATGAAGAACCATGAAGACCATTTGAAACTTTGGAAACTCAATTTTTCTTGAGAAATACCAAACTCTAGTTGCTGACTCAATGCTTAGGAGGAGAATCCGTTTGATCGAATCCTGAGCCATTTTGAGTATTTGAGAAACCCTAGGAGAACATCTTGAATAAAAATGGGAGGAAAATTTTGGGGTACAACAGCTGTCCCTGTTCAATCTTCTTAAACCTGAAGAGTTAGATTGGTAAGTCTGCCATTTGTGACTCGGAGGTGGAAGATGACTGAACACTAGAGTGCCCAGAAATTTGCACTCGCTTGTGCAAGAAGTAAAATTGTTGGTTGATTCCATCGGGAATGGGATTAAAGATGCCATTTGGAGAATGATAGAATATTGTCGGAGATGGGCTTATAGATGCCATCATAAGTGGTTGAGAGTAATCACAGATGGGCCTATAGATGACATCCAGAAGTGACTGTTTGATAGAGAAATTAGACTAAGTCTAAGGCTTGACTTCAACTAGGAGAAGTATCTGAATAAATCTTTGGTCAATTTAATCTGAGCCAACAGATGTCTTCAAATCTTTATCTGGGAGAAGTATCAGAATAAATCTTTGGTCGATTTATATTGAAACAGCAGATGTCTTTCGCCTGTCTTTAATCTGGAAGAAATAAATCTAACCAGAAGAGGTCTTGGTTTGTAACTTTACTGAGGAAACAATTCTAACTATAAGAGGCTTATTGGTTGCCTATTATTAATTGAAGGAAGTGAATCTAGTCATAAGAGGTCTGTTGATTGCTTTTTCCTGCAAGGAAAAGGGTTAGTTTCATGCAGATGTATGCATGGCATAATTATCTTCTCAAAATAAATGAGCTTATGTTGTATGCATTTATCATGTATGAAATATGATATATGAATATGAAATGTTGTTGAAATGTATCTTTGTCTTTGAAAATAAATCCTGGACAAATGTTGGGGAGTCTTTGGAAGTTAAATCCATGACTGCTGTTGAAGAGTATGTGTATCTTCAAACTTTTTTTAGGGTGTTTCTGCCAGGGATTCCTGTTTTTTGTTTGCGGAAAACTCCGCTGGGAAACATTGACTTTGCTTGAGGGAAACTCTATGGAAAGTGTTGATTTCTGTTTAGGGGAAAGATTTCAGGGGTTTTAGTTTTCCATTGCTCTATTGGGGAGTTATCACTGGATTGGAGAGAATGGAAGTTAGTTGTTATCTGGTCGGATCCCAGGCTTCGCAGCAACTTACTGGGGAAGATGAAATTAAATGTTATCTGGTCGAATTTCAGGCTTCACAATAACTCAAACTATTATTTGGTTGGACTCTAGGCTTCACAGTAATTGAAGAAGTTAAATTGTTATCTGGTCAGATTCTAGGCTTTATAGCAACTTAAACTGTTATTGGTCGGATTCCAAGCTTCGTATTAATTTGAAGAAGTTTACCGTTATCTGGTCAGATTCCAGGCTTCACAACAATTTTCTGAAGTTTACTGTTATCTAGTCGGATTCCAGGCTTCACAGTAATTTTTTTAGAGAGATGAAGTTGAACTGACATCTGGTCGGATTCCAGGCTTTGTAGTAACTTAGATGAAATCAAACTGTTATTTAGTCGGGTCCAATCTTCACGATGATTTGTTGTTATCTGGTCGGATTCCAGGCTTCACAGTGATTAAAGAAGGTAAACTGTTATCTGGTCAGATTCCAGGCTTTACAACAACTTAGATGAAAATTAACTATTATCTGGTCAGATTCCAGGCTTCACAGTAACTTGCTTTGGAGGAATGGAGTCAACTGTTATTTGGTCGGGTTCCAAGCTTCACAACCACTTTCGGGGATAGTAACGACTCCGTTAGGGATTGCAATGACTCTGTCGGGGGTTAACGAGTTTTGTCCGTTGATTTGTAATAGTTTGAGAAGTAAACTCAAGTATGGGGAATTTGCAGTTTGTTGGGGAAATAAACCTTGTTGAAGAGAAAATTTGACGACCTGCTGGAAACGTGTTTTCTTTAGGGAGAAATCCACCAGGACCTTTCTAGACCAACTCAGCTGGGGAGAGGGTTTTCCGGAGATTGAAACTCTAGATGGGGATTGCATGAATCCAAGTCTATGGGGATGATTTTATTGAAGTAACTCTATGGGTATAATTCAAATCCTTAAGGAGACACTTATTACTGTTTTCATATATTTGTTAAAATTTAATCATGTTCATATGCATATGTTCATTCAATTTTAGCCATTGGACGCTTTTGCACTTAAAACAGAAAAACAAAAAAGTTTGCACTTAAAAGTATACTTGTATTTATGTTTGCCTATAAACAGGCATTTTTGTACAAGGAGACAGAGATCCTAATAAGAGGAAATCGTCGAAAGAAATGAAAAGAGTACAAAGTGAAAGCAAAAATAATAGCCATGTGGGAGTGATCTCATTGTGTTCCAACTCCGCTATTACCCCTATGTCTTCGAACATCATCCCTTGTCATTGAAAGAAGTTGATTGGATTGATCATGTGCCATTGAACTTGGACCTTGGTAATAAACTGGCCGTAGGGATACAACGGGACATAGTCATACGCTTTAATCCTTAACTTTTTCCTGGACCTCCCTCTCGGGTTTTCAGCCCATCAGGATACCCATTTTTCCCAAGCCTCCGTTTCAGGTTTTCGACTTACCGGGTGTACAATCTTTTGCATATATTCCTAATTTTTGACCGAACCTCTTTGGTTCGCAGGATGCCCTTATTTTTGCCTAGATATGTCAACCTAACGGGTCATTCTTTATGCGTAGTATTTTTTGACTGTGTCTACATTCATAGGATGCGGGAAATCTTAGCCGTCCATAGTTGTTAGCATCATTGCACCACCAGAAAACACTTTCTTGACAACAAATGGCCCTTCGTAAGTGGGAGTCCATTTTCCCCTGGGATCGCTTTGTGGAAGAATGAGGCACTTTATCACCAAGTCACCAGTCTGATACACTCGAGGTCTGATTTTTTTGTTGAAAGCCTTGATCATGCGTTTTTGATACATTTGACCATGACAAACAGTATCCAGTCTTTTTTCGTCGATCAAGTTCAACTGATCCAATCTAGTCTAAATCCATTCGTCCTCGCCTAGATCTGCCTCTTTCATAATCCTTAGGGAAGGAAATCTGAACTTCAATAGGCAGGAAAACTTCCATACCATAGACTAAAGAGAATGGGGTTTTCCCAGTTGAAGTTCGAGCTGAATTACGGTAGCCATGAAGAGAAAATAGTAGCATCTCATTCCAGTCTTTGTAGGTTACTACCATCTTTTACATAATTTTCTTTATGTTTTTATTGGCAGCTTCCACCGCACCATTCATCTTAGGTTTGTAAGAAGAAGAATTGTGATGCTTGATTTTGAACTGAGTGCAGAGTTCTGTAATCATAACATTGTTGATATTGGTTCCATTATTAGTGATGATCCTTTCGAGGATACCATAATGACAGATGAGGTTATGCTTGATAAACCTGGCTACAACGTTCTTTGTGACTAAGACATATGAGGCAGCTTCGACCCATTTGGTGAAGTAGTCAATAGTAACAAGGATGAAGCGATGTCCATTAGAAGCAGTGGGTTTGATCTCTCCAATCATGTCAATGCCCCACATTGCAAATGGCCATGGAGCAGTCATGACGTTTAAAGGGATTGGAGGTACATGAATCAGTTTCCATTGTCGACCAATAGTACCCATTCCTCAGAATCTTCTTGGCCATAGTGTGTCCAATTGAGTGAGTCCCAAAGATACCATCATGCATGTTATCCATGATCTTCTCTGCCTCTTAGTTGTCCATACACTGGAGTAGAGTAGAATCATGGTTGCGTTTGTACATGATTCATTGCTTAGGGAGAATTTGGCTGAAAATATTCGCAAAATATTCTTATCATTGATGGAAGCTCCTTTAGGATACTCTTGTGCTTCAAGATATCTCTTCACCTCATGGTACCATGGCTTCTCTTTGTCAGTGTCAAGCTCATAACAGTGCGCAGGTTCATCAAATATTTCAATTGTAATCCTAGGAGCTTCATTATCCCAATTGACCTTGAACATAGATGACATTGTTGCTAAGGCATCTGCCAACTGATTTTCTTCCCTTGGGAAGTGTTCAAAGGTAACCTTCTCAAAGTATGGGATCAGAGTCAATACAAACTCTTTGTAAGGAATCAAATTATGGTGCTTGGTATCCCATTCTCCCTTAACTTGACTGATTGCTAGAGCAGAATCTCCGTATACACTTAAGGACTTGATTCCTAGGTCAATAGCAGCTTTTAGACTGAAGATGCATGCCTCGTACTCAGCCATGTTGTTTGTACAGTCGAATCACAATATAGCGGTGAAAGGTGTATGGAAACCTTCAGGAGAAATAATCACAACACCAATTCCATTACCTAACGCGTTGGAAGCCCCATCAAAGACCATAGTCCATCAGGATCCCTGTTTAGGTCTGTCATACGGTCCAGGATTTTCACAGTCAGTTATTAGCATGATATTCTCGTCAGGGAATTCAAAGTTCATAGATTGGTAATCATTAATAGTTTGATGTGCTAAATGATCCGCCAATACACTCCCTTTGATTGCCTTTTGTGTAGTGTACTAGATACTGTATTCAGTCAAAATCATTTTCCATCTAGCTATTCGTCCAGAGAGAGCTGGCTTTTCGAAGATATACTTGATATGGTCCATCTTAGAAATCAATAGAGTGGTGTGAGTCAACATATATTGTCATAGCCGATGAGCAGCCCATGCCAGAGCGCAACAAGTTTTCTCGAGTAGTGAATATCTTATTTCACAGTCGGTAAACTTTTTGATCAGGTAGTATATTGCATGCTCTTTTCGGCCAGTCTCGTCATGTTGGCCCAACATGCACCCTATTGAATTCTCTAATACAGTCAGGTACATAATCAGAGGTCTTCCTTCAACTAGAGGCATCAAGATTGGAGGTTCTTGCAAGTACTCCTTGATTTTTTCAAAGGCTACTTGGTAGTCTTCATTCCATCTGATTACTTGATCTTTCTTCAGCAGCTTGAAGAGAGGCTCACAAGTAGCAGTTAAGTGTGATATGAATTGGACGATGTAGTTGAGTCAACCTAAGAAACCTCTGACCTCCTTCTCAGTACAGGGAGTTGGCATCTCTTGGATAGCTTTGACCTTCACAGGGTCGACCTCAATATCTTTACCACTGACAATAAATCTTAGGAGTTTTCTAGACCTTACCCCAAAGGTGCATTTGTTGGGATTCAGCCTTAGCTTATATTCTTTCATCCTTTCGAATAGCTTGTGTAAGTGATCGAGGTGTTCTTCTTCAGTCTGTGATCTTGCAATCATATCATCCGCATAGACCTCTATTTCATGATGGATCATATCATGAAACAAGGCTACCATAGGTCATTGATAAGTTGCCCCTGCACTCTTTAAACCAAACGACATGACCTTGTAACAAAAGGTGCCCAATTGTATGACAGAGGTGGTCTTCTCCATATCCTTGGGAGCCATCTTGATTTGATTAAAGTCAGAGAAACCATCCATGAAGGAGAAGACTTTGTGTTGAGCTGTGTTGTCGACCAGGACGTCAATATGAGGTAGCGGGAATTCATCTTTGGGGCTTGCTCTATTCAAATCCCTGTAGTCTACGCACATACATACCTTCCCATCTTTCTTTGGCACGAGGACCATGTTCAGAACTCATTGAGGATATGATGTCACAACCAAGAAACCTGCATTGAATTGCTTCATTACTTCAGCTTTTATCTTTTCAGACATGTCTGGCCGCATACGATGCACTTTTTGCTTGACTGGAGGGCAATCTTCCTTTGTTGGTAGACGATGAACCACAATGTCAGCATCCAACTCTGGCATATCTTTATACGACCAAGCAAACACCTTAACATAGTAATGTAACAACTAGACCAATCTTCCTTTGATATTGTCTTCCAAGTTAGCGCCGATCTTGGCTTCTTTCTTGTCTGTCTAAGTACCTAGGTTGATCACTTCAACTAGCTCTTCACGTGGTTGAATGACATTCTCCTCTTGCATCAGAAGTCTGGCTAGTTCCCCAGGTATTTCACAATCTTCTTCGCCTTTGTCTTCGGCTTGGTAGATTGGATGTTCAAAGTCATAGCTGGCAATAGCCGAGTCGTTGGCAATGAGATACGGAGTGGATGTGGATCTGAAAATGTGTGTGTGTGTGCATGTAGATACATGGATATTTTTAAAATGGAAATAGGAAAAAGAAAGATAATGAGCATAAAATTTGAATGCAAAAGGTCCAATGTTTTTCATTAAATGATCATATGGCATATGAAAATGAACAAACCCTTAATAAATGGACCATGGTGCCCCAGGAAAGGCACATGGCTTAAATTCATTGTTTGGAATTAAAATTACAGACAAAAGTTCTTGAATGAATAAAACAGTAAATAGTAATTACTCCTCGTTGAAGGAGATGGGACTGAAATCCTTTGCACGCTAGTTGTCAAGTCCTTCACCGGCAGTCAGGTAAATCCATTCATCAAAGTCACAGTCATCCTCAGAGTCTTCAATAGCATTTACTTCATGATTACCAATGCGAAGAGGTGGTTTTCTTATGCGAGCACGTCTGACCTTCCTTTGAGCTTTGGCGGTGAAACCCAACCCAAACTTGTCTGATTTGAAAGGAATGTCGAGGAGTTGTTCCCAAATAGTACAACTTCCATCTTCAACCGCAGTGCGAGCATCTTTGAATGACACCATTCTTGGCACAACTTCATCAGTTTTTGGAATATCATAAGAGATTTTGGTGGCGGCAACCATAGGAGGAATCACTTCGAAGGCTTGGCACAAAGTATCTATAAACTCACCATCCATCTCCACATATTTGAAGGAATTGAGGTGGCTTACCATGAATTCTTCTTCACCACAGACAATGATGATCTTCCCCTTGACTGGGTACTTCAACTTTTGGTGAAGGGTGGATGTCATTGCCCCTGCGCCATGTATCCAAGGGCGCCCAAGTAAACAAGAGTAGGTGGGACGTATATCCATCACATAGAAGGTAGAATTGAAAACTTGTGAACCAACTTTAATGGGGAGATCCACCTCTCCATGCTCCATCCTTTTGGACCCATCAAAAGCCCTCACAACTATGTCACTTGGTTTTAACACCAGACCTCTGCAATCTAACTGGTCCAAGGCACCTTTGGGTAGAACCTTTAGAGAGGAACCAGTATCTACCAGGACATGGGCCAGGGTAGTACCTTTGCATTCAATAGAGACATGCAAGGCCTTGATATGATTTCTTCCAACAAGAGTTAAGTCAGCATCGGAGAACCCCAACCCATTGTCGATAGTCAAACTTTCCACACAATTTTCCAACTGGTCAGTTGTGGTCTCTTGAGGAACATGAGCTCTCTTCAAAAATTTGATTAAAGCTTGGGCCATCGGAATAAAGAAACAAAGACAGCATAGATATTTTGGATGGGGTTTGCCCCAGTTGCTCTACTATCTTGAAATCATTCTTTTTTATAATCTTCAAGATTTCCTCCATCTCTTGGGTGGAAGGTTCCTCAGCAGCAATGTCTTTGGTAGGTTCCTCTATCCCAGTAGGCTTAACTACTTTCTCTTTTCCCCTAGTGTCAGTACTAGGCTTATCAATGGTAATAGGGACCAGTGTTATTGTAGTAGTTGGATGTGAAATGTTAGGAGAGAAAATCCTCCCCGTTCCTGTTACCTTGCTAGAACCAGAAACATTTGTAACATCATCATTCTTGTCTTCATTGATCTAGGAATCTTGCTTAATTCCATGATAGTAAACTTCAGCACCGTAATTCCAAGGGACTGCTTTGTAGGAGGAGTAAGGAATCGGCCCAGAAGCAGTAATTATCAAGGGAGTAATTGCTGGTTCATTGGAAATCCTAATAGGATCCTTTGAAGAGATCCTAAGAGGCTTGCTGGAAATTGTTATGATAGAAATGTCTTCAGATTTATCGTTCGGATTTTTGATGGTCGAAATTCTTTCAAACAGGATCTCATGACTATTTATCAGGCATTGAACACCTTATTTCATCCATTATCATCCATTAACTTATTCGGTGCAACAATTACAGTATTTCAAATAGCCATGGAAAACACTAGCTCTCAGTAGGTTCTCTTTAACAACAGTCAGTGGAGTAGTCAAATCTTCAACGGAGGGAAAAAAACAGTGTCTTCAGTTGCATCGACACCTTTCCCATGATTTGGCATTGGTGCAGTTATAACATTCAAAGTTGTAGGTGAATCAAACTCAATAGTTTTATTATCGATAAGATCTTGAATCTTGTTTTTTAGAGCCCAGCATTGATGAGTTTCATGCCCAGGGATGCTGGAATGATACGCGCATTTGGCATTAGGGTTATACTTCAGTGATGTAACATTGGGATTTGATGATGGATCACGTAATGTTACCAAGTTAGCCTTCAACGGGTGTTTCAAGGCTTGAAATAACGACATGTTAATCCTTGTGAATTGTCTTCTTGGAACCTCAGGTATTTGATGATTGGCTTGTTGTGGCCTTTGAGCAGAGGGTGAGTTAGAGATCAAAGTAACATTAACAGATTGGCGATGGTATTTCCTGACATGGCTTCTTGAACCATATACGACATTAGTTTCTTTCTTGCCAATAAAGGGCTTCTTTATAGTGTTTAATGTAAAAGAAGATGCCATGGGGATTTTTCCACTTTTGATACCACTCTCGACCCTTTCACCAGAAAGAATTAACTCAGTGAAACCAGATGATGAGCTCCCAATTAACAAGTTAAAAAATGGGCCAGTTAATGTTCCCATGAACATGTCCACTAGCTCCCTATCAGTCAATGGTGGTTGAACTCTACCAGCATGGTCCCTCTATTTTTGCGCGTACTCTTTAAACCCTTCATTAGTACCCATTGTGATTCCTTGAAGTTGGACTCTAGTCGGCGCTAAATCAGCATTGTACTGATATTGGCGATAGAAAGTGGTGGCCAGATCTTCCCAAGTATGAATGTTGGAACCCTCTAACTGGTGAAACCATTCTAACTGAGTCCCATACAGTCTCTATTGAAAGAAGTGTACCCAGAGCTTCTTGTCAGTGGTATGTGGTTGTATCTTGCAGACGTAGGACCTCAAGTGAAGTTTTTGGCATGAAACTCTGCCGTACTTAGGAAATATTGGAATTTTGAACTTGTGGGGAATAACAACCCCAGGAACTAAGCCCAAATCACCAAAATCTAAGCCAGGTACAACTTGAATCTCCACAACTTTCAACCTATCTTCCAGTTGCTTGTACTTATCCTCAGCCGATGGATACTGTTCACCAAAGTAATCTTCATCCTCAGAAGCTTGATTGTTTGCACCCCCAGCACGGGTGATCCTTGCATCTTCATCTTGGTTTTCGTCCTCTTTGGATGACTCTTCAACCACTTACACTTGATGGACAGGGCCTTTAAACCTTTTCCCCATGTTGATCAGTGCCTTCTTCTTGGTCTTCTTTTTGGCCACCAGATGTGACATCAGCTCTTGTTGTCCCTTGGCCAAGGTGAGTAGGGTTTCTTGAAATTGAGAATTATGCTTCTACAAGTCTTTCACGGTTTTCTCGATATCCATCATACTAAAATAAATAGTAGAAAGATGAGGAAACCTGTGCTTGAAAACCTGCTTATGTTATGATGCATGAAATGCGTATGCAAATGATTTCGAGGACTTTTAAGATTTAAATTTGTTTAGACAAAGAGAGAAAAAACATTAGCTGCATTAATAAGTTCAAATTGTTACAAGATGCCTCTTGGGCTTACAATGGAAGAAACAAAGATAATACAAAATAAACTCCTAAAACAAAAAGGACTCAAGCTTCCCATGAGCGCATCCTCTTCGGTGCAATGTAGGAATTCAAACTCCGCTCTTCATGAAGTTGTCATGTGAGCTCCAAAACCTTCTTCTCACTTACGTAGAATCGGGTTTCAAATGTGTCTCACTCCCCTTTGAGCTGAATCCATGATCTTTGCAGCTCCTCGAGAGTAGTCGGCATGTTAGGATGAAGAATAACATAAGGAACATCTCCCTCGGTAATAGGCTCCATGATGATAGGTAGAATGGCCTCGTAAGTCATCATATGGTTTTGAGCGCGAGCTCGCACCCACTTGAAATAAGGCTCCAAAGGAATGGAGTTCTTATGCCCCAAAGTTTTGCTATCAACTTTGTTCACCATGCCCTAAGCTCGTACAAATCTTTGACGGTAACCTTGGGCATCATTCTCATAGTCGAGCATAATTCCTTGGACAAGTGCATTATGAGGATCATCCCTCCTAGCATACCCAAACTGTCGTAAAGCCAACCAAGGATTATAAGTGATACCTCCCATAATTCCAAGGAGAGGGACATTAGGAAATTCCCCACAACGATCAATGATGATAATGTCCTCCAAAGACCGAGAACACCAATGAATATCTGAATGCGTGAGTGACATTAACCTATTAGACCATCTCATGCCTTGATCATTCTTCAAAACAAATCGAGGTAGGTGCGAAATAAACCACCTATCCATCAAAGGAGTGTAACACATAAGAATTCATCTTCTCTTCATGGTGCGAGAGTGAAGAGAATGCAAGATATCTCCAAGCAAGGTAGGCATCGGGTTACGAGATAGAAAAAATTTAATCGCATTCACATCTATGAGTTGGTCCGGGTTAGGAAACAGTACCATCCCATAAATTAGAAGAGCCACCACTTCTTCAAAAGCTTGCAAATCCAGAGTATCCCAAAATAATTGAGCCTTCTCAAACTGAAACTTGACTAGAAAACCCTTAACACCACTTCTTGTTTCCCAATTTGCCACAACGTCGGACCGTTGCAAATGTAAAGCTCGAACAATCTCCTTAGGTCTTGGTTATCTCTCAATGCCGGTGAAGGGTAATTGATCAAGAATAGGAACCCCCAAGAGTTTAGAAAATTCTTCCATGGTAGGCACTAGTTGGTAATCAGGAAATGTAAAGCAATGGTGCTTAGGATCAAAGAATTGGAAAAGCATATGTACCATATCCTCTTTAAAGGTTGTGGTAACCAAGTTGATGAGACGCCCGTACTTCTTGGTGAACGGAGAATCATCGGGAACCCTTGATTCTAATTCCTTAAGTTGAGGAGGCACTCTCACAAGGTTGATTTGGATGGTATTTCTTGGCATGGAAGCCATGTTCTACAAAATAGCACAAAGATAAATCACAAAGTCCTTGAAATGGTTAGTGCAAATGCAATGATATGATGTCATGATGTTATGCACAAGTAAAAACATACACACAAAGCAAACAAGTCCTTATATTTAGGCTTGTATGAGGTTCATAGGTAAGTACCCTCTTGAAGCTTAGTTAGTTCAACTTGTCCTAGAAAGTAATCGGGTTCTAGGGGATCTCAATATCATTGATCTTTCTTCATTGGGTATTGTTTCAGCACAAGCCTCTATTTTAGTGACCGAATTATCCCAAAAGTCAGATCTCAATGAGCGTAGTATCGAGTATCACCCAACTTTGAACTGCACCAAATTCGGCTATCTCACTACTTCCTGATGGCCAAGTTGTTCAATTAAAGGTTCTAAGGTTCGTTAGTGCTTCATTACACCACACAGCGGCCCTGTATTCTCCTAAATTCGCTATAAAGGATACTGGTACCCACAAATGTGTCACACTAACATATCTATTATCTCAACCATATCGGTCTACACCGTACAGTCTCCATAATTTTTTCTATTTACCTAATGATGTTCCCAGATCCGGGTAGAGGATCAATACAAACCCAAAGAAGGACCCATAAATGTGAAGCAAACAAATCAAACAATAAAAGCAATTAAATGTGATCTAGCTCTAAGGTAACCCCACTTTTAAGTAAATCTCCCCAGCAGAGTCACCAGTTCTGTAATACGGTGGGAGAACTGACTTGGTTGTTTTGCGTTTGATCATAATTGTTTAAGATAACAAGAGTCGCCATCGACTTTGCTTTTATCCAATAAAGGAAAGGGCGAAAAGAACAAGAAAGACCTTTAGAGAATTTTCTTGAGTTCGGGGGGGTAGGTTATGAAAAGGGAAGGTGTTAGCACCCTTTTCATCCGCAGTTATCTATGGGCTCTTAGTTGCTAACTCACTTTGAAAATGCTTTGTTTGAAATGTGTTTGTGATTGTTTTTTGAAAGTATTTTCTAAAAGTGTCATTGTTTAGGCAAATATTGTAATGATTCTCGTCTCTATAAGAATGTATACAAAGTGTTGACTTTTAAAAATAGTTCGTTTTTGAAAGTGTTGGTGTGTTTGAAAGATGGTGTTTTAAAAATGTTGTGAGCAAACAACTAAGAACGTTCTACCTACTTAAAATAAGTCTTTGTTCTTTTCCTCCTTCTTTAGATATTTCTATCTTACCATTGATTTGGTAAGAGGCCCTATCATTGGATGTGAAGGGACGGGCGCGGGTTGTCGTACAGTTATAGAAGGCAACTTGTGAGACGCTTTAGCAATTTTCGTAAGGGACTAAGATCGTTTTACCAAAGGAAACATCGAGGGGTCATCGAGGGACTACGATCTTTTTTAATCGAGGTTCTTTGCTAAAGCGTCCCACATTCGAGGGACGTGACTATTTTTCTGAGGCAACAAACGAGGTTACCTTAGAGGTGTGCGTGTGAAAAGTGTGTTTGATTCAAGTTAATTTGTCTTTGATTAAGGTTGTCTAGCAATTGATTTTAAATCTTGCCATATACGCCTAATTACTATGCAGTATAAAGAAAAATAGTAAATTGCGGAAATTAAAATTCTACGCTATTACAGAGCTTTAAGGGATGGAGATTATAAATTTACAAATGGGGGATGGATCGAATCAACAACGCAATTAAAAGTCTAAATAAACAAGCAATACAACCCAATCAAATTAGAAATGAACAGTTAATTAAACTAAAACAAAATGTTAAATAAAATTAACTGAAATAATATTTTGGTATTTTGTTTGTGAGAGAATTTGAAGGGCAAGTAAAACCTATTCTAGAAAATAAAATAATTGACTAAAATCAATTAAATCATATTTTGGTATTTTATTTTTTATATCATGAAGAGGTTAAACAATTTAAAAGAATGTTAACTATAAAAAGTTAATTAATAAGGTTACTCACAAAGTCCTAAACTAAAAATAATTAATAAATTATATATTTTTATTTAATTAAATTAAAAAATAATTAATACTAAAAATTAACAAAATTAAATTTAAACTAAAATTATTAAAATAATTCTAAACTAATTAAAATTCTAAATAATTAAATTAACCTAAACTATGCTAATTCTAAGGTTATTGAATAAAATTTTAACTAATTTTAAGTACAAACTAAATTTATTATAAAAATATACAAATTTAAATCCAAACTAAATTAACAAAATTACTAATTTAAAGGCTGACTAAATGACTTAATATTACTAACTTAAACCAAAATTTTAAGAATATCAAAAACAACCCTATACTAAAAAAAATCTCAAGCTATTAAAACAAATCTTAAACTAACCTAAAAAAATCTAAAGTCATTATATTAATCTAAAAAAAAGATGGTGCTAAAGCATAAAAAATAGGGTGCAGCAGTATGAGTTTTCCTGGGCTAGAAATTTAGAATAGATTGGTCTTAAAAAAAGTATGACCCAAGAATCATGAGAAAAAAAATATTTTTATAATAGAATAAAAAAGAGGGTTGTTGGGCTGGACCACAAATCAGGTCAATGTAGACTCGGGTTACCTCTTAAATGTACAGGGTTATGAAAACCCTAAAAGAGTAACATGCCTCTTTTTTGTGAAATAAGGATCTTCATCTTCCTCTTTTCGAACCCTCTCACTGACCCTCTCTCTTTGCTCAGTCGCGGCGCTGCAAAATCTTCCATCGCCATGGCCGAATCCAAGCTCCTTAGCTCCGATTCTAACTTTGTGTCTTCCTCATCTCTCTTCCGCTGCAAACGAAATTCAAACTTCTCAGCGTCTCTCATCCTCTCACTCTAAGTCTCAAACGTGACAACAATTAAGGAAAAAAGCTAGCAAACAATTACAACAAAACCATAAAGAAAACATCGAGGGGAAGGAGTTTGTAACCTGATCCAACAATGATGTTTTTTTGGTGATACTTTTCAGGTACGCCTCTTTGCTCTTTCGGTTCTCCTTATGTTCTTCGTTTCTGCTTTTTTCTTCTCCCAAAAACTCTGATTGAAAAGGGTTGGTATTGTTATTCTGTTACTTCTGTATTTCTGTTTCCGTCTCTTTAGAATTACGTTCTTACTGTGAACTGTGTTGGAAAAAAAGGCTGACCATGAATGTTAGAATGAATGGCTGTAGTGAGATTACAGGGCGTGTATCTGTTGTTTTAACAGTAGTTTGGAAGTGTCTTTTTATGAGATTTCTGTGAGTTTGAAGGTTGAAAGGTATGTTCCGGCAATGAATGGGATAGGGTGAGGGTTGTGGTGATCGAAGTTGAAATTTTTTGTAAGCGGTTGTATTGAAGCAGTGATGATGATGACAGTGAGCATGGAAGATAGGGAAGTTCTCTTTCTGTTTCTATGTATTTTCTATTTTTGAATATAATATTTTTTATTTCTGAAGGGGTTGGCTTAAGAAAATGATGATTAAAGCTAAGGGTTGTCTTGTATGATGGATTACTTTGCTGTAAAAAAACTATTTTGTTATTTTCTTTTCTGATGGACAAAATCGACCCCCCTGGTTGTTATGTTATCTGTCTCTCTTATAATAGTATGAGAATGAAACTTTTGGGGGGAAAATAAATTGAGTTTTGAACACTTGTGTTATGCTATTTCTTCACTTTTCGATGCAACTTGTGTTTTGCTTATTTGTGTGCAACCTTTGGACTGTCTTGGTACATGTTTTGCAGGGCAGTATTATAGTTTTTTGATTGTTTCAATGCAGCCTATTTTGACAGTATCTTGACCTCTTGTGTTTGTCCCTTTTTTTACAGTAATGCAGGCTTGTTTGAACATGTTTTGTGCAGAACTTTGGACTGTGATGAATTCTGAGTTTAGCTTTTTGTCTCTTCCCATTTTCTTCTCTGTGAACCAATATTAATTATGATTTGCAATGCCTCCCCTGATTTACTTGTAAATTTCGACTTTGTGAAACAAAAATGATTTTACTAAGTCCCTTTATTTCTAATTCTTCTCACCAATCCCTAATGATGAAAATGTATAAATTATTTGAAAGATTCTTGTTTAAATTCCATTGTTTATACGCTAATCTTGTCTTCCTTTTATTTGTTTTGTGTGACGATGTGGAAAATGGAAAGTAAATTTATAAGAGGAAATCATGGATAGGATTAAAGAGAAATGGTGGATATATAACCTAAAATGGGTCTCAACTTCTTCTTTGAGCAAGGCATTCCGCCTGTAAAGGTTAATATATAAGCTATTTCAAATTAAGAGACTACCACCTGCTGTTATAGGAAGGATTGTAAAAATGACTTTCTGGGGAAAGCAATATGGCTTCCTGGGGAAAGAAATATGACTTCCTGGGAAAAGCAATATGGCTTCCTGGGGAAAGAAATATGACTTCCTGGGGAATGAATCATGACTTCTTAGGGAATGAAATACAACTTCCTGGGGAAATGCCAACATATTCCTGCTGAGGAGATAAAAGTTTTCTCGTGCCAAAATAAATGCACAATCTCAAACCAATGCTCGAAGCTTGCAGAAATTCAAAGTAATAATATTGCTGGGAAACAAAGATTCAAACCAGAAATAAACTGGAGTGAAACAGTCAACCAAAATACATCCTTTGAGAAATAAACTCAAGAGGGAAACCCAATCTATCCAGACAAAGAGCTGTACAGAAAGGCTAAAGCAAAAATCTTCCACGAGGGATAACTCAGTGGGGAAATTGAAAGAATATACACTTTCTGCTTAAGGCCGATACTCTATTGGAGGGAGGACAATACAACTCTGCAAAACAGGGTAATATGTCAACAAAATATTAACGAATGTGAATGAGCAATGATTTGATAAATTTAACTATGCATGATGTATGTATGAATGTATGAGTGTTATCATGTATATGCTGACAAAACAGACATATAACACTGGGAGTGACCAGGCAAAACCAACTCAGACACAATCAACACTCGGCTAAATCACGTCCAAGATGAACATTCCATAAGAAAATAAGCACCAAACGAGGAAACAAAATCATATTTCTCGGCTTAACTTCACTGGGAAGGAACATAATTCGGAAGTAAACAAATCATAACGAAAAAACAGTACAGATACAGAGATATAACATCCTTCTCCCAACTTCACCGAGGAATAGCACTCAAACCTCAATGGGGAAACAAATGTTTTCACGATCCTCACTTCTACTGGGGATTTCAATACTGATTTCAAATAAGGTAGATGGAAACCATATCAGCAAAACATCAACTGAGGATTTCGAGCTGACTTCATTGGGAGAACATCATACAGACTTCACTAGAGGAGATAATGCCTCATCATTGAGACATCAGCTGGGGACCTCGTGCTGACTTTATTGGGGAGGCCAACACCACATCGAAGAGGGGAAACCAAGATACGTTCTTCAATATTGAGAGTAAGTATTGCACCAACTTCTCTGGGGAAAAAGTACGAAACCTCACGGGGATAACAACTTGGGGAGTTAAGAAGTCAAACATTATAGCAAGAAATTAATCTTATGGGGATTTTAAATCAAACCCATCACTTTGCGGGTGAAAACCCAAAAAACTGACAAATGCCTCAACACTTCTTAAATAAAACATTGCCCTTGCCTGTTTATCGGGCAATCAAACAAAATGCAAGTACTGCCGAAAGGGAGATGCTTCGTAAATGAGTCAAATCTCAGCATGCACGGGGAGAAAAGACTTCTATCAAATAACGAAGACTTCACTGGGGAATCTTGGACTGAGTCTTCATATCATGCAAACTTATTCCAACAAAATATGCCATGGGATAGCCTTCCTAGGGAATCAAGAAGTCAACATTATAGAAAAAGGTCAAACTCATGGGGATTTTAAATCAAACCCAGCACTTGGTGGGTGAAAACCCAAAGAGTTGACAACTGTCTCAACACTTCTTAGAAAATATACTACCCTGGTCTAGTTGCCTGGGAAATAAATACCAACAATAATGCCAATACTGCAGAAAGAGTGATATTTTGCAAATAGTCCCATCTCAGCACACCAAGGGAGCAAGACCTTTCGTCATATGAGGGAAGACTTCACTGGGGAATCTGGGAGAGAGGCCTCAGACCATGCAAACCCAAAATAAAAAATGAACCAAGACTTGGCTGGAGAAAATGGGATCACAAACGCAATACTGCACGTTATTCCAATTGGTATCGTCTTCAATATACAAAAATCACATGCATACCAGCGAAAATGACCTGAGAAAACTTCCCAAAATTACTGGAGTTCGTCCATTCCTGGGATCACCACTTTTGTTTTCCTCTTGAATCACAAAATCTAGAGTAAAAGTAAGTTGTAAATTATTTTTAAAAAATAATTTTGTTATTTAATCTTTTTGCTTTGAAATTATTATCAATAATAAATGGAGTCTTTGTAAGCTGAATAAAAATAAGAAATAGAAAGAATTGGGTAAAATCTCAAATTTTATTGATAGAATGGTAGTTTGCGAATGGCGAGACTCCACGGATGATTACAAAGTTCGGAAAATGGTAATATATAATGGAAAAGATACATTGAGATACAATGACCACTATTCCCTCTAACAACTTTGAAGTTCTGAGCAGCAACTTCCATTGAAGTATAGTGAGGATCCAAGAAGATTGTTGCTTCAACGATCAAGTCTTGTCTGATGTAGTTACTTGCCAAGAAAGTCCTTAACTTTTTCCTAAGCTGCCCTTGCGGGTTTTCAACTTAGCGGGAAATTTTATTCTGTTTATGTCTCTAATTTTTGCCTAGACCGCCCTTTCGGGTTTTCAGCCTACCGAGACGCTCCTTTTTGCCTAAGCCGCCTTTTCGGGTTTTCAACTTAGCGAGCTGTTCTTTTATTTCTTTAGGCGAAGTATTTCTTGACTGCATCAGCATTCATGGGACGTGGGAACTCCTCTCCATCCATAGTTTCAAGAATTAATGCATCGCTAGAGAAGGCTTTCTTGACAACATACGGGCCTTCAAAATTGGGAGTCCACTTGCCCCTAGAATCAGCGTTAAAAGACATGATCTTCCTGAGCACGAGGTCGCCTACTCTGAATTCACGAGGTTTGACCTTCTTATCAAAAGCTTTCTTAATTCTCTTCTGATATAACTGCCCATGACACAAAGTTGTCATTCTCTTCTCTTCGATCAAATTCAATTGGTCGAACCTGTTCTAGACCCATTCAGCCTCTGACAACTTGTTTTCCATTATCACACGCAAAGAGGGAATCTCAACCTCGATTGGGAGCACCGCTTCCATTCCATACACAAGGGAGAACGGGGTTGCTCCTGTTGAAGTGCGGACAGATGTCCGATACCATGTAAAGTAAAAGGGAGCATTTCATGCCAATCTTTATAAGTAACAACCATCTTCTGGATGATCTTCTTGATATTCTTATTAGCAGCTTCAACATCCCCATTCATCTTCGGCCTGTACGGAGATGAATTGTGATGGACAATCTTGAATTCTTCACAAAGTTCTGTCATCATCTTGTTATTCAGATTCGAGCCATTATCGGTGATGATTCTGCTCGGCACACCATACCGACATATAAGATTATTCTTAATGAAGCGCACTACCACCTGATTAGTAACATTAGCATATGAAGCAGCTTCCACCCATTTGGTGAAGTAATCAATTGCTACCAAGATAAAACGGTGTCCATTCGAAGCTTTGGGTTCTATCATTCCAATCATGTCAATACCCCACATAGATAAAGGCCACGGGAAAGAAATAACATTGAGAAGTGTAGGAGGCACATGAATTTTGTCCGTATAAATCTGGCATTTATGGCACTTCTTTGCAAATCTGTAACAGTTAGATTCCATTTTCAGCCAATAGTAACTTTCCCTTAGTATCTTTTTAGCCATCGAATGTCCATTGGCATGAGTTCCAAATGAACCTTCATGAATCTCATGCATCAACATGTCTGCTTCGTATCTATCCACGCATCTGAGCAAGACCATGTCATGATTTCTCTTGTAAAACACATTTCCACTGAGGAAGAAGCTGCCACCCAATCTTCTCAATGTTTTTCTATCTTTATTCGAATCACCAATCGGGTATTCCCGAGTCTGGAGAAAATGCTTGATATCATAATACCAAGGTTTCTCATCTGCTACCTCTTCTGTTGTAAACACATGAGTGGGCCTATGAGTGGGCCTATCCAGTTTCCGAACTATAATTTGAGGTATATCATTCCAAGTATTCACTTGATACATAGAAGCCAGAGTTTCCAGAGCATATGTCATTTGATTTTCGTCTCTGGGGATGTGATGGAATTCAACTTTATTAAAGAAGGATAACAATCTTCTAGCATAATCTTTCTAAGGGATCAAGCCGGGGTGACAAGTATCCCACTCTCCTTTAATCTGATTTATTACCAAAGGTGAATCACCATACACATCTAGAATTTTAATTCTGAGATCAATAGCTTCCTCGAGACCCAAGATGCAAGCCTCATATTCTGCCATATTATTAGTACAATCAAATGTCAACCTTGCAGTAAAAGGAATGTGTGATCCATGTGGAGTGACAATCACAACACCAATTCCTTTACCATAAGCATTCACAACTCCATCAAATATCATGCTCTAGCGACATTCAAGATCAGGCCCTTCCCCGAGAAATGGTTCATCACAGTCTTTTACTTTCAGAAACATCACATCCTCATCGGGGAAATCATACATCACAGACTGATAATCATCAACTAGTTGGTGAGCAAGATAATCTGCCAACACGCTATTTTTAATAGCTTTTTGGGTGCGGTATTCGATTTCATATTCAAATAACACCATCTGCCAGCGGGAAATTCTCCCAGTAAGAGCAGGCTTTTCAAAATTTTACTTGATTGGATCCATTTTGGAGATCAACAAAGTAGTGTGATTTAACATATACTGCCGCAAACTTTTTTTCGCCCAGGCCAGAGCACAACATGTCTTTTCCAGCATGGAATACCGCGACTTACAACCAGTAAAATTTTTACTGAGATAATAAATGGCGTACTCTTTCTTCCATGTTTCATCTTGTTGTCCCAGAATACAGCCCATAGAATTATCTAACACTGTCAGATACATAATCAATGGTCTTCCTTCAACAGGAGGGAGAAAGATAGGAGGTTCAAGCAGATATTGTTTAATACTTTCAAATGCCCTTTGGCAGTCATCTATCCACACACAACCTTGATCTTTCTTTAACAACTTAAAGATCGGTTCACACATTGCATTCATGTGGGAAATGAATCTGGAAATATAATTCAAACGACCGAGGAACCCTCTGACTTGATTTTTAGTTCTCGGTGTTGGCATTTCTTTAATTTCTTTGACTTTATCAGGGTCAACTTCAATCCCTCTCTGGCTAACAATGAAACCCAACAATTTCCCTGACCGAACACCGAAGGTACATTTATTTGGATTCAAGCGGAGACAATACTTCCTCAAATGATGAAATAACTTAAAAAAATCTTTTACATGCCCTTCTTCAGTTTGGGATTTAGCAATCATATCATCAACATATACCTCAATTTCCTTGTGCATCAGATCATGGAATAGGGTTGTCATAGCCCTCTGGTACATTACACCAGCATTCTTCAACCCGAAGGGCATCACTCTGTAAAAGAATGTTCCCCAGGGTGTGATAAACGTTGTTTTTTCCATGTCCTTAGGATCCATCCTTATTTGATTATACCCGGAAAATCCGTCCATGAACGAGAAAACTATGAATTTTGATGTGCTATCCACTAACATATCAATGTGTGGCAATGGAAAATCATCTTTTGGACTAGCTTTATTTAGATCTCTGTAATCTACGCACATGCGAACTTTTCCATCTTTCTTCGATACTGGGACAATATTGGAAATCCATTGAGGGAACACTGATGTCACAAGAAAACCGACATTAATCTGCTTTAGAACTTCTTCTTTGATCTTCCCTGCCATATCTGGGTGAGTTCTTCGCAACTTCTGTTTGATTGGCGGGCACTCTGGCTTCAGCGGCAAACAGTGCTCTACAATATCTGTATCTAGACAAGGCATATCTTGGTAAGACCAAGCAAAAATATCCACATACTCTTTCAAAATCTCAATCAACCTTCTCTTCACATCAGGATGCAACAATGCTCCAATCTTGACTTCCTTTGGATCTTCTTCTGAACCCAAATTGATTACTTCCAATGGCTCTTTATATGGATGAATGGCATTCTCCCCGCGCTCAAGCAACCGTGAGACCTCTTCCAGAATCTCATCATAATCTTCTTCTTCGGCCCCATACACAGGACATTTAAAGTTGGGAGAGGGTGTAGGGTCATTGTATTCAACGTGTTTTTTTAATTAATCTGCACATATGATTACTTTTAGAAACTGACACATATAACAAGTGATCATGTAGATTGAATTGCAATTATTATTTATTTTGAAATGTTTTTTCTAATTACCATTTTCCAAGAAAAAAGCAAAAAATAAAAACACAATTTGGGAAACAAAGACAACTTTTATTATTGATTTTAAGAATCAAAGCAAACAGATAAGCCCATACAATATCAATACTTTCACCTTGGGCAGACTGAAAGCTTTTCAAAAAGATTAATAAAAATAAATTACTTTGAAACATGCATGCAAGAGGGAACATCATTGGTGATCCAGTTCTGAACCCTAACTCCGTGCGTCACATAATTTGGTATTTTTGGCTCTGCTTCATCTTCCATAATGGAATTAATACCGGGAAAAGTTGGATGAAGATAACCCCCACTACGAAATATGTCTTGATACTTGCATGCAGCAGACTTCGACTTCATGCTCTTACCTTTATCATTCTTCACAGAGAACCCCAAGCCATCTCTATTATTGTTTACAGGTGGATCAACAATCTTTCCCCATACTTCACTATGGCCATTACACACAACATGCTGAGCATCCTTAAACGAAGCCATAGTGTTCTCATTTCCTCTTATATTATCAATGGATAAAGCTTGGAACTGGGTTCCAACAGCAGCTTCATCCGCTTCCACAATGCTGAAAGAGGACAAATGAGATATCAATAATGCCTTTTCTCCACTTATAATTACCACTTTTTCTTCACGCACAAACTTCAACTTCTGGTGTAAAGTCGAAGTGACAGCCCCTGCCTCATGTATCCACGACCGTCCCAACAAACAAATGTAAGCGGCTATAATATCCATGACCTGGAAAGTAATTTGAAACAAATGTGGGCCTATATGAATAGGCAAGACCACTTCACCAATAATAGATTTCCTTGATCCATCAAACACTTTCACAATAATGCCACTTAGGCGCATGGGCGTTCCTTGATATTTGAACTTCATAAGTGTGCTCATTGGTATAACGTTCAATGCAGATCTATTATCAATCAACATATTGGATAATGAATCACTCTTGCAGTTCATAGAGATGTGGAGGGCCAGATTGTGATTCCTTCCTTCATCGGGCAGTTCATCATTGCAGAAACTCAGGTTATTACATGATGTAATGTTCCCTACCACACTGCTGAATTGGTCTACTGGCATATCACTTTCCACGAAAGCTTGGTTCAATACCCTCATCAAAGATTCTCTGTGAGCATAGGAGTTCATCAATAAAGCCAAGATAGATATTTTTGAAGGAGTCTACAGTAGCTGATCTATAATTCTGTAGTCTCTCATCTTGATTATCTTCAAAATATCATCCACCTCTTTTTCTAACGTAGCTCCACTAGATTCCCCCACTGCCTTCTTGGGTTCAACATTTTCAACAATTTTCTTTCCAGTACTAACATATCCACGAACAACTGGCGCAAATACACGACCATTGCGGGTCATTCTGCTAGTCTCAACAATATTTTCAATATTAGGCATTGGCTGGATGGGAACTTCCACACCATCCTATAAAATTGTAGCATTATATTTGTAGGGTACAACCTTGTCTGACTTGTAGGGGACAGGACCCGTGAAACTAATCACCAATGGAGTAATAGCTGGCTTGCTATGATATTCAACTTCAAAAGGGGTAGGTGCACCAAAACAAGGCACAATAACATTTACTCCCTCTTCAACACATTCAGTCATTACAGAGTCATCTCTAGAAAACAGATCTTCATCTAAGGAGAAGAACACATCCGCAGAGGCATACTCATCATCTGACTCTTCTTCAGCAAAATAAACCTCAATCTCATCAACCTCATGGTAATCATCCCTTTGGACTGTAACCTTGATAGTTACATTATCCAATAAAAATTGAATACCTTTCCTTACAATTGAACATCCTTGGGAGTCCCGGCAGCAAATTCGGTAGGATCTATACTGATGTTCTACCTGACCATCCATGTGGCAGAAAGTAGCATGCAATTGTACAAGATCCTCATTCATATATTCCACATCAAAGATTCTGAACTCTCCAGGAAATCCAGAAACCATGTTTACTTCCTCTTCATACTCTTCCCTAGGCCTGATTATATGGATGAGGCCCTCATCCATCATCTCCTCCAAATCAGCATTTATCTTGTCACAACCCTGTATATCCGCACTACAAATGACACAACTGGAATGGTCATGCGTATAATAGCTAAATTCACAGAGGTCTGCATGCATTTTTACCAAATCTCCTCTAACCAATTTAATATTAAAAATCTGGAAGTTGCCTGGACAACCAGAAACCATGTTCACAACATTTTCTCCTTCATGATTTGGCAAAGGATTATCTTTCACATTAGGGCCAACATCTTTGAAGGATAAGATACCAGACCTCACCAATTTTAGTACTTCAGTTTTCAAAGGATAGCAGTTCTCAACATTGTGCCCTGGTGCTCCCTGATGAAAAGCACATGTTTGGTCTGTCTTGTAATACCAAGGCAATGGTGATGGTATAACGGGAGGTGGTCTGGTCTGAACCAACTTCTTTTAAATTAACATCGGGAGTAATTATGCATAGCTCATAGGGATATGGTCATAACTCTCCCTTCTCTGATTATATCCTTGATTCCCATGATGGGATGGTCTCTGATAAGCAACGGTGGTTGGAGATACACCAACAACTGGATTTATTGAGGTGACTTGTTGATGACGCTGATAATTTCTTCTAGGAGGATTAACCTTCCTTTCTTGCATAACAACATTTGTATCTTCTTCCTTCTTATTGGAAAACCCATAGGATGGCTTCTTCGTGCTTCTAGAACATTCACTTTTTATTAAACGACCCTCTCTTACAGCCTCTTCCAAACGAATACCCATGCCCACCATTTCAGTAAAGTCACTTGGTGCACTCGCTACCATTCTCTCATAGTAGATAACACCCAGAGTCTTTAGGAAAATCTTAGTCATCTCCTTTTCTTCCATGGGAGGAATCACTTGGGCGGCTACCTCATGCCATCTCTGTGCATATTCTTTGAATGATTCCCTGTCCTTATGGACCATGGCCCTGAGTTGATCACTGTCAGGCGCCATGTCCATGTTGTATTTGTATTGTCTGATAAATGCTTCTCCCAAGTCGTTGAAAATATGGATATTGACGTTGTCCAAACTCATATACCACTTCAACGCAGCACCAATCAAACTATCTTGAAAAAGTGAATCAACAGACGTTGATCATCAGTGTGGGTAGATATTCTTCTTATATACATCACAATATGAGCACGAGGACAAGTGTTTCCCTTGTACTTCTCAAATTCCGAGACTTTAAACTTCGCAGGTATCTTGACATTTGGGACCAAGCATAAATCATTCACATTCTGCCTGAACAATTCCTTTCCCCGGATGGCCTTCATCTCTCTCTACATCTTGTCAAATTGATCTTTAAAATCATTCATTCGATCATAGAGACCCAAGCCTTAACTTGGTGGAGGAAAAGGACGATACATATCATCATTATGAAATGGGACCATATTCATCGAAGGAGGTGCAGTAGGAGCAACATGCACCACATGAGGTGCAGGAGTAACAGTAGTCTGAACAACTGGAGTAACTTGAGGACCAAGATTGAAACCTTCATGCATAAAGTTTTCTAGCATTCCTAATGGATAACCTTGAGGCATGTGATTCTGAACAACAGCTAGAGTAACAGACACAGGAACAGTCGGAACTTCAGTAATAACCTTTGTCTGTTAAGATTGAACACTCGGTGGCTAATTCTGAGCAGCCACCAGATGTTCCATCAGAGCAGTGAGATTGGCCATGCCGGCCTTCAGAGAAGAAACTTCCTCGCGCAGCTCGCGATTCTCTTGTTCTAAGTTGTCCATCTTCCTTCTGAAATTAGCTCGAGTATTATAGTGGTGAGACAGCTTGCTGAACGAAGTAAAGAAGCTTGGTAAGACACCTGGATATGCATAATAAATTCAAGAAATATGTGCAATATTATGCATGATATGCAATGCACATGATTTATTTTATTAATATTTCAAGGGACTTAAAGATTTATAGACACATTGCAAATATCAAAGTAATAACACATTTGAAATACTGAAATTTTTTATTATAATAACTTCAAAATGAATTACAAGTTTTAATAATCCCAAGTACAAGATGAAAATAAAGTCTAAAACCCTAAGAAGTAAAGCTGATGGAGATCACTCTATATGCTGGCGCTTCCCAGTAAGCCTGGCAATCTGAGCCTTCAACCTCGGGTTTTCTTCCCCATATCTGGTGGCAACCTCCTTCCAATCACCTGAATCATGATGTGAGCAACTGGCATCTGATTGAGGCATAGAGGAAAATAAATCCCCTTGCCTCTCCATGGTCTCTACAGCCTGACTCTAAAGAATCTCAATCAAGTCGTCTTTCTCCTTCAAGTATGCTCTATAGGAAATCTCTAAAAATTGGCACTTATTCTTCCAAGCGTCCTTTTCCCGCTGCATCTTGACCAAAGTGAGTTGTAGCTCTTCCACATCATCCAATAAGGGAGGAGTGGTCTTCACAAACAAGTCAGACATAGGTGCTTCCCAAGAATACGACATCTTCAACTGAATAACTCTCGTTTGGACCCAGTGAAGATAAGGCTCCAAAGAAACAACCCCCCTAGGTCCCATGTCTTTCCTACTCTTCCTATGAATGTGAAGCCAAGCCTTCGCAATCCGCTCCCTAGATTCCTTCGGTCTTCTCCCTCCTTCAAGATGAAACTACTCAAATGAATACTATTAGGTTTATCCCTTATCGAATAACCAAGCTGTCTTCGTGCAAGAACAAGGTTGTAGTTAATTCCTCTCTTTGTACTAAGAAGAGGTACATTGGGGAAACTACCACAACTGTCGACAATCTCTACATCATAGTAAGCCCGATGATACCAATCAATATCTGAGTGAGTAAGTGCCATGATCTTAGGAGCCCAACAGGGTTCCTTCCTGACGTCCCAAAAAGCATCAGACTGAGGCATATGAGAAATAAACCACCGGTACAACAGAGGCGTGCAACAAATAATCATCCCCCCATGATAAGAATTATGAAGATGAATAGAGTAATAAGAATCACCCAACAATGTAGGAACTGGGTTTCTAATCATGAAGATCCTGATAGCATTAATGTCAACAAACTTATCCATATTAGGAAATAAAAACAACCTATAAGCAAGTAGAGTAAAGATGGCCTAAAAAGCGACTGTACTCTTCATCCTGGAAAAGTAACGAGCTTTCTCCAATAAGAACTGAGCTGGTAATCCTCTAATCCCTCCTTTAGTAGTAATATGGGCTTCAACCTCAGAATTCCCCAGATGGATCAAAGCAGAAATCTCGTGTGGTTTTGGCTCACCCTCCAAACCAGTAAAAGGAACACGATCGGTAATCGGTAAATCCAACAGATAAGAATACTCCTCTAGTGTAGGCATCAACTGATAATCAGGGAAAGTAAGGCAATGATACATTGGATCATAGAAATGGACCAAGGTCGAGAGAATACCCTCATTCATTCTAAGCTTCATGAGAGGAATGACGGATCCATACTTCTTCCGAAAATCTGCATAACACTCAATCTCGAGAACTAGACTGATCAAATCATCTATCTTGGGATCTTTGAAACTGTATTTTACGGTCTTTCTTTTTCCGGAATCCATGGTCAAAAGGTACCTGAGATATTCACAAATAGTCAACTTTCAAGTCCCTTGAAATAAAATTTCTTCAAAAGATGCTTATGAGTGCATGGATGCATGATGCAATAATCACACACAAGATCACAAACATAGGGTTCATAGGTTCAACGACATGAGCATGAGGTCGAAGGTACTACCCATAAGGTATGGTCTAAAAGTTATCACTTGTAGAACAAGGTTATAGAGGTTTCCAGAGTTTACATCCTTCCTTTGGATATTACCAACTTCCCAATTAACTCGGTAATTAGTAATATTATCAAGAAAAACTCGTCCGAGCGTAGTATCGTGTGACATCTATTTCCCGATAACTCCGTCATAGCTTCTGCACTACACCTAAAAGACCAAGATGGGTTAGGTATTCTACGGTCCTCAGCTTCAGCAGGCTCCCAGGTCAAAATAAGTACGTCTTCCTGATTATCTTTGGCAACAACACCAAAGAGAACAACTGGTACAATGATACAAACTGCTCACCAACAACTTCCTCCATATATATATATATATATATATATATATATATATATATATATATATATATATATATATATATATATATATATATATATATATATATATATATATATATATATATATATATATATATATATATATATATATATATATATAACCTCTTCTAGGTCAACCTTGACCTGAGAAGAGATTTTGAGAAAGCCATACTGTTGTAGCCCAAAATTTTCCCTCCCATCTTTCATACAAGACACAACCCTATAGTTTTTCGTACATTCAAGTTGGCTCATAAATCGATCAGACATATTCTCTTCCCAGGCAGTAAATCAGCAATTAGGGTTTTGCATTTCTCAAAATAAATTGAGTTTTCAAAGTTTCAAATGGTTTTCTTGGTTCTTCATGTATTCTCAAGGATGCTTGTGCCAAGTTTCAAACCTCGCATTCCAAGCTGACTCAGTCAATGGTTCAGATGACTGAAAACGACTACATCGACCCAAAATTTGACCTTTTGCAAGAACAAATTCAAAACGATCGTATCTTCTTCATTATTTAATATTTTTGAATGGTTTCTTGCGTATGATTCTCCTTGATTCCATCTCAAATTTCTCTTCACAAATAAAGAACTGATTACGCATAGAAGATCACCAAAAATTCGAATGCGTTGGAAGTCGCATAATGAATTTTGACCTAATTTCAAATAACAGTCGTCTGATTGCTAAGAATTGTGATTTCTTCTAATTACAGGACCTTGAGCCATTTGTTTCTGCTCATGGTCATATGTGATGTCGCTCATGGGTTTATCTTCAAAGAATCGAAGGAAAATTGTGTTTGGAAGACTTTAAAATTATTAAATCGTCTCAAGGCATTTGTTGATTTTTAATTTTTTTCTCTCTTAAACACAATTTACTGAAGGACTGACGATTGTTCTCAAGAGCATGTTTATTTGGACAGGATATGAAGATTAAGGCTATCATTTAAAACAATCATGATTGTGAATTTAAGTTGGCCAATTGAGTTATATTCTTAAACATTTATTTTGTTTAGGAATTGGAGTACAAGGTGCAGTTTTGTTTGAAATGCAGTTATAAAGTCAGTTGTGATCATCAGGAATTTAGGTAGTGATTTGGAAAGTGTTTTTCAATAATTCCAATCCAATTTCATTTTTATGGCACAAGGTATTGTGGAACTCATTCATGGGATGTTGGAGAATTCAAATTTGAATTTCAATTAAAAGAGACTTTGCATACTTTTGGTATCATTAGGGATTGTTTGTTCAAAGTACAAGTTGAAAAAAATTACAATATAACAAAATTTCCTAATGGATACAAGTTTGTTCTAAAAAGTAAACTACAAATAAGTTTTCTTCAAGTCTTCATTAAACACTTCAAGTTGCTCCTCGTCAATTTTCCCTATTGCCCATTGTGATCGGTGGATCTGGAACTGACTGTTTAACGCTGGTTCGCGAAATGTCGCAGAAGCAAGAGTCGCCACCGTCTTTTATTTTCTCCAACATGGACAGGACAAAAGCACAGCAAAATTCCTTATGAGATAGTTTCTCGGTTCGGGAATTAGATTTATAGAAAGGGAAGGTGTTAGCACCCTTTCTATCCATGGTTATCCATGGGCTCTTAGATACTTGCTCATTGTGTTTTCAAAAGTGTTTGCTTTTCAAAGTGTGAGTGGGTTTGAAAAAGTTTAGTTTAAAAATTTCAGATCGACTCTTGTATCAGTCCTCAAGAGTGTTTGAAAAATTGTTTTGAAAGCTTTTTGAAAAGTATTGGTGTGAAAAGAGTTTTGATTTGTTTTTTAGAGCGAGTATCTATGAGTCATCTACCTACCCTAAGGAATTAGGCTGTGTAAATATCCTTAAGGTAGTGCCATCCCACCATTGAGAGGTAGGTAGCACCACCGTTGGAGGTGTTCGGGTCAATTCGTTTGTAGGGACAGTGTGGTCACCAGAGCAACAGTAGGACACCTTAGAAGCTACCCTTATGCCATTGGTCCTTTTTAATTCCGAGGCAACCGTTTCGAGGCAACTGGATCATGTTATGGACATAAGGACTTACTAAAACGTCCTATACTCGACGACCACGTTTCGAGGGCAAGGCAACAGTGAGGCGTACCCTAAGAGTGGTGTGTGAATCTGTGTGTTATTTCAGTTATGTTTTATCTTGTACATGTATCATGGTGAGCTACGCTTTGTTTTTAATTAGCCATACATTCTTTCATGCAAGGTTTAGCAGTTAAGAGTGCGGAAATTTAAATGCGGAAAGTAAAATCCTACGCTATTACAAGGCGCGGGTCTATACATCGCCAAATTAACAAAGACCCGTTTTTAATAAAAAAACGGAAAATAAATAAATTCCTAATTACTATTATAAGGCTTGAGCAATTACATAATATTCACAATAAAATAAAACAAATGCGCGAAAGAATAGAACGTTCGAGGGCGTTGGACCCTTTTGAGAAATTAAATGAAATTAAAAAGCTAATTAATTATTTAATTAAGAAAAGAAATGTTTTTATGTTTTTTGTTGTATTTAATGAAAAAAGAAAAGAATTTAAAATTAGAAGGAAACCCTAGTTCTAAATATTTTTAATTATTAAAGAAAAGGTTAAAGTTTAAAACCTAATTTATGCTAATTAATTATTTACATATTTATTTACAAAATATTTAGTAATTAATAATAATAATAATAATAATGAGAAAATTATTTGTTAAAAAAAATGAAAAGGTTAAAAAACCCTAATTTCTACATATATTATTAATTTAAGAAAATATTAAAGTTTTAAAACCTAAATTAACTAAGTTAATTGTTAGAGTTTATTTACAAAATAAATTAATTTAAATATTAATTAAATATATTTTAGTTTCTGATTTTTTTATATATGAAAATTAATTTATGAAATTAAAGAAAACAATTAAAATAATTAATAGAATTAAGAAAGAAAAACAAATTAAAAATTAAAAATTGATGCAAACCATGGGGGGTATCAGGCCCATTTAGGAGGTTTTTTGGAAGTAATTTGGCCCATTAGACAAAAAGCCTTGTTTGACTTTCTGGCATCACGTGCGTGTTCATTGACTCCTGAGTACCGTGGTCTGCATTCTTTGGCCATTGGATTGGGTTTCATGCATAAGTTGTTCTACTTTGGCCATTTGGCTTTTGGCTTTTGGCCATTTGTGTTCTGGCCTCAACGTTCCTTAATCTTCTCAAGATGTCTGTCTCGTCATGCATAAGTTGTTCTTTTTTGGCCATTTGGCTTTTGGCTTTTGGCTTTTGGCTTTTGGCCATTTGGCTTTTTGGCTTTTTGGCTTTTGGCTTTTGGCCATTTGGCTTTCGGCCTCAACGTTCCTTAATGAACCTGCATGGGATCCTGTCTAAATCTGCAGTGTTGAATCTCATGAACACATTAAATAAAATCATAAAATACAAATAAAGCCAATATATGAAGAAATTTAATGTTTAGACACAATATGGCATGTATGAATGATTATACCCTTTTGATCATGGAGATCAAATCAATCTTACCCTTACTGGAAAATTAGTGACCTGAATGCTTTTATGCCCTTTGGATCATGGAGATCAAGCCAGCCTTATCCTTACTGAAGAAGTAGTGAGGTGTTGGTTTGTAATTGTGATGGCTTGTTTGTAGTGAGAGAGGGATTTGTAATAAGGATTTCAAGGTTTTAGGGTTCTTGAAAGAATTTGATATTCTAACAGTGTTGTGGCAAAGTTTTTTTTTCTCTTTTTCTCCTCTCTGGTTTGTGTGAAAAGAAGGTGATTATATAATGGAAATTAGGGTAAAGAAAATGGGCTTTGAATGTGCAATTGGGCCTCCAATGTTCACTTGAGTTCGTCACTTTCCAGGCTAAATCGCAGGGACTTAAGTTCAATTTTTGAAGTTGAAATGTGAAAACAAAATGTAGCCGACATCGATAAATAACTCCTGTCAGAAAATCGGCTCAATCGGATAAACGGTGAATTAGTTATGAATTTTTGAAGTTTCAGCTCAGACGAACTTATTTTGGGCTCCAGAGTTGACTCTGACACGTTCTTCAATAAAAAACTGGTATTGATTGGAGCATAATCCGGTCTCGACTTTTGAAGCAAAGTTGTAGATCTATGAGTCAAGGACCTTGTGTAAAAATATGAGCCCAATCCGATAAAAATTGACCGAGTTATGAATTTTCGAAGTTTCGGCTCAGATGAAATAATATTCAGCATTCAGGATTTTCAGCGTGTCACGCACTCTGAGCAAAAAACGAAGGCCTTTTGAATACCGTTTGAACTCAATACCTTCTGTGAAAATGTAGCCAACTCAATTTGTGAAATTTTGGCGCCGGAACCAGCTCGATACGATGAAAATCGACCAAGTTATGATTTTCTGAACATGACGCAAATAAACTTTTGTCACAAATTTTCTGTATGAAAATACTTGATAAATCCACATTTTTGAAAACCTTCTGATCGAAATTGGCTTCCAGCCGTGAGAGATGAAAACGTAGATAATGTCAAGACGGAATTTTGGCCACCGGAACGGGTTCAAAACGAGCCACGATCTTCAAGTTATGAATTTTTTAGCGCGTAAAAACTGCACTTTCAGCACACTTTTTTCACCATATTTCTTCGAGAAAACTCACACAGTCGGATACCTTCTTTAAAGAATTGACTCTTGAGCCGAACCTAAATTTGAGCATAAGTTAGGACATTAAGGAGCACTTGAGGTAATTTGGATGTAAGGACCTTGATGCAACACAAAACCCTAATTTTGACTTGACTGCCTTAGGAGGTCATTTGACTGTGCAACCTTTGAGAAATCTTGAGGAATATGGAAGGGCAAATTTTGGGGTACAACAGTTGCTCCTGTTCAATCTTCTTAGACCTGAGGATGTAGATTGGCTTGCGTGCCTTTCATGATCCGAAGGTGGAAGATGATTGAACACTAGAGTGCCCAGAAATTTGCGCTCACATAGTAAAGTATCAGCAGCGTGATGGCGGGAATGGGCTTACAGATGCCATTTGGAGAAGATGATGGGTAGGAGGATGGGCTTATAGATGCCATCTGGAGGTATGACAGAACTTTGTCGGGAATGGACTTATAGACGCCATTTGGAGACTGTAGCTATGTGGATGGGCTTACAGATGCCATCTAGGTGTCGATCGCGTAAGAGATTCCTTAGCGAGAACTTGCGTACCTGAGAAAGAAAGATAATTACCTGACCTATTACAGGAGTTGATCTTAAAATTCTTTATGTAGATGTGCCCTGGCTGGATACAAGTATTGAATCTTAAAACTCTTCAGACGTGCCCTGGCAAGATACAAGAATCGAGTCCGGAGAATATAGTCGTCAACAGATACACCCTGGCGAGATACAGGAATCGGATCTTCAGACTCTTTAGACGTGCCCTGGCAAGATACAGGAATCGAGCCTGGTAATGTTAGTCGTTAATAGATACACCCTGGCAAGATACAGGAATCGGATCTTCGAACTCTTCAGACGTGCCCTGGCGAGATACAGGAATCGAGTCTGGAATTCAGAAAGGTTAGTGAGTTGTCTCTACTAACAGGTTATTTCCATGGACGGGTGGTCTTTAACGACGAGTGTCTATAACGACGGGTGTCTATAACGACGAGTGTCTATAACGACGGGTGTCTATAACGAAGAGTGTCTATAACGACGAGTGTCTATAACGACGAGTGTCTATAACGACGAGTGTCTATAACGACGAGTGTCTATAACAACGAGTGTCTATATCGACGAGTGTCTATAACAACGAGTGTCTATAACGACGAGTGTCTATAACGACGAGTGTCTATAACGACGAGTGTCTATAACGACGAGTGTCTATAATGACGAGTATCTATAACGACGAGTGTCTATAACAACGAGTGTCTATAACGACGGGTTGTATCAGAGAAATCTTTAGGCATTGATTTAACTGGATTTGTATTCTTTGACTGGGTTGGTCTCTTTTGACTGTATTCGTCTACATAGCTGATCATTTAACTGTATCCTTCCTGAAAGGTAAAGGTCAGTCATATGCAATGCATGATATGAATCAAGCAACGATGTTCTCAACACATGAGATTTTATGATATGATGCGTATATGCATGTATCATGATGTATAACAATGTGATGTTATGAATGTATCTTCGTCTGGGAAAATAAATCCTTGACGAATGCCGGGAAATTAAATCATGGGCTGATGTTGAAGAGTGAGATTCTTCGTTTCCGTTGGGGATGATGATTGCAAGAATACCGGTAAGAGAAGATGACTCCGTTGGGGAATAAACTTGGCGAATAGATTACTCTGCGGGGAGGTAACTCTATGGGGAAAGAGAGGTACTTTGCTGAGGTTGGTGATAACTCCGCTGGGGATACCGTTGTTGTAAGCTCTGGTGGAGAAATAACCTTTGAATAAAAACGGGGAGACGCGTTCGCTCTGCAGGGAGTGAAGGTATCTTGGTCGCATTCTTCAGCTGAACTTACCTTGGCACTTCGGTGGACAGGGCAACCGGATCATTTAGACAACTCATTATTGCCCCAGTTTCTGTTGGAGAAGAAGGTACCTGTGAAGGTGTTTGATGACTGCCGATTGACAACTCTTCTTCTGGTAGGCAAGTGACGGGATGTCGGGACATAGTCGTACGCTTAAATCCCTAATTTTTGCCTGGACCGCCCTTTCGGGTTTTCAGTCCACCGGGATACCCATTTTTGCCCAAGCCGTCTTTTCAGGTTTTCGACTTGCCGGGTGCACAGATTTTTTTCATTTCATCCCTTA
Source organism: Vicia faba (assembly GCA_948472305.1). Lineage (NCBI taxonomy): Eukaryota > Viridiplantae > Streptophyta > Magnoliopsida > Fabales > Fabaceae > Vicia > Vicia faba. The sequence continues at coordinate 236,741,916 of OX451736.1, forward strand.
TTTTTGCCCGAACCTTTTTGGTTCGCCGGGAAGCCCTTGTTTTTGCCTAGGCCAGTCGACCTAGCAGGTCTTTAATTGTGCGTAGTATTTTTTCGACTATGTCCATGCTCGCAGAATGTAGGGAGTTGTCACTGTTGTAGTGTTGTGTCGCCATACCAGAAGATCTTCGTTTGATCGTCCAATGCCCCAAGTGATCCAGATGAAGGTTGCCCCTAGCTGCTGGGCATCGTTGAGAGATTCTCTGGATCTTGACTTAACTTCCCCAGATGGTAGACCATGATCATGCCGTGCCCCTTGATTGGAGATACTCTTGTTCATTAGACTTTCGTCATGCGAATTTCTCTGCTGTTCAAACAACTAGTCATATGCAAGCAATGTTATATTAGAAATGCAAAGCTTATGTCTATCTTGAAGTTTTTTGAAAATGCATTTTTTAGTAAGAACAAGTGAATTTTGTAAACTGCGATGTCAACTCGTTATTTTACCACAAGCCTTAAGGAGTCGGGATACCTTTTGTAACAGTATGCTTTCGAACTAACACATGCTTCAGCTAGGACTTTTTAAGGGTTATAACGTGGCCTGGTTCACGGTTTAAGAAACAAATGATAAAGGCTCAAATTATTTGTACCCACCCGTTCTTCATGATGTTCTTCAAACCTAAGCTCAGTTGATCGTGCGTTAGACCTTGTTTGAGTCTTTGCTCTTGATATTCCAATGATGGTTCGGACACTGATAATTTATTTTGAATAGGCAGTCATCTTTTGTTGAGGGTTTGTAGGACATCTTTCTTTTTGATTTTGTTATCCCTGTTTTTTGCCTGAACTGTTTCTTTTGTGATTACAGTCAGCGGGATGCCCCAGTTTTGTAAGTCTCCTTCATAGGTTTTGACTTAGTGGGCTTTTATTTTTGAGAGATAATGACTGCCTGTCGTTATGATTATTCGGAACCATCTCTGTCTTTTGCTTTGGAAGGACCTCTTTGGTGCCATTTGTTATGCACTTGGACCAACTGAGAGAACTACCATGCCCCAGGTTATGATTAAGGGTTTTAATTTTCGAAAAGAAAAACTCCTACTTCTTTGGCTCGAAGGGGTTGACGAGGGATTATCTTCCTTATTACTCCAGTGTTTAGGAATTGAAACAATGCCTGTACCTCATCAGCGGGGTCCATTCAAAAGCATACTGTAGATCGTGGTATCGTTTTCGTCATCCTCCCTCAAGAGGCTTAGAATTTTCAATCAAAAGTTGATCATCACAAAAATATGAAAACAGTTTGCATATAGTGAATACGAAATAATTACTTCAAAACAGACATGTGTAATGCATTAATGAAATAACCAAGTTTGTCATGAAATAAAATGTTTGAACAACCAAAGAAAATTACAATCTGAACATTCAAATGAACAAAAGTTTCCGATCCTAGCCATGTTTGGGCAGGGGAGCAGTGGTCACATTGGGAGCCTCTGGAGAGTCGAGCTGGACTTCCTTTGCGTCAATCAGATCCTGAACCTTGTTTCTCAAAGTCCAACAATCATATTGTAGCATGCCCTGGGATGTCAGAATGATAAGCGCAGCGAACGTTGGGGTTATACCTTGAAGGCGTCCTGTTGGGATTCTTTGGAGGGTCCATGAGGGTTACCAACTTGGTTTCCAGCAACTGTGGCAATATCTGTGACAAGGTCATGCCGAGGGGAGTGAATTGCCTTTTGGGTCTCTCTTCCCTTTGCTGATTGTGACACTGAGAAGCGCCAGCCGATTTTGCAATAACCACCGCGTTGACCCCTTGGCGGTGTTCGGACCTATTCTGCCCTCTTGAGCCATAGACAGCACTAGATTCTCTCTTGGATGGTTTCTTCTCAGTGTCCGAGGAGTCACCATTATGTATTTTCCCCGACTTGATGCCAACTTCTATTCTTTCCCCGGTCAAGATCAGATATGTAAACCCAGCAGCAGAATTCCCAATCAGGTGGTTGAAGAATGGACCAGACAGGGTCCCCAAGAACATGTCGACGAGCTCGCGGTCAGTCAGAGGTGGTTGTACCCTTCCAGCAAGGTCCCTCCATTTTTGAGCATATTCTTTGAAGCCTTCGCCTGTACCCATAGACATCCCCTGAAGCTGAGTACGCGTGGGAGCAAGGTCGGCGTTATACTGGTATTGTTTGTAGAATGCAGTGGCCAAGTCCTCCCAACTGCGGATGTTGGCTCCATTCAGTTGATATAACCAATCGAGTTGAGTTCCCAATAGACTATCCTGAAAAAAGTGAATCCACAAATTCTTGTCAGCCGTGTAGGGCTGGATCCTCCTTATGTAAGACCTGAGATGCAGCTTAGGACAGGATACCCCGTCGTACTTGGCAAAGGCAGGTGCCTTGAATTTGTGCGGAATTACTACCCCAGAAGACAGACCTAGATCTTCGAAGTCCAGGCCGGGCACTTTTTGTATTTCCATAGCACTTAGCCTATCTTCTAGCTGTTTGTACCTGTCCTTAGCTGGAGGGTACTGCTCATCATTGTAATCGGTCTCGTTGTCGGAGACCACAGGACTAGGAACCTCTCTCTCATGGGGGCTGTCCTTTCCAACAGATGGGGTAGTCTGCTCAACTTCATTTAGTGATCCATTCCCAGATTTGCGTCTCGGGTTGAACAACACTGTCCTCTTCTTCTTCCTCTTCGAGAGCAGAGTCTTCAAATCCTATTGGCCCTGGGCTAGACTCTTAATCAACTCCTGGAACTGGGCATTCTGGGCCTGGAGGGCCTGGATGGATTGCTTAGTAGATGTTTCAGGATTCATGATGAGACTGCTGAAATAAACAGCAAAGAAGGTAAGCAACCTGTATAGAAAGGGTACCTGTTATGCAATGATATGTATGATATGCATGCAATGTTTTCAAGGATCTCGCGGGGTAGACAAGAAAAATTGTTAGAATTTGCATTTTGTAGCTTGATGGAAGGCACTGCATATTGTTGAGAGTCCTTCTTCAAGAGTCAAGGCTCACCATATCGAGTGGGTCATAGCCCCTGACAACCTCGGTTAGAGGAAAATAAATCCCCTTTGCCCCTTGCTAGCCACTTTGATTCATCATGACCTGCATCACAAGCCCTTGAGATCCTTGAAATGGATTAGTCCTTATGTGGGATGTATGCAATGGTATGATGGTATGCTATGCATGGAGTGATGTAAGTAAACCCAGTTATGAGTCCAGATTAAGGACTGTAAACAAAACCTGCAAGGGAACTCATGTGTTAAATAACAAGTATGCAAGTAGTCATGTTTGAAAGCACACAAGTCACACAAAAGAGCCCTTAGATTTTAGGCCAACATGAAGTTTGGGTATTACCCTCTTGAAGTTGGTGGGCTCAACCTGTCCTATCAGAAGTAACTGGGTTCTAAGGGTCCCAATATCATTGGATTGCTTTCATTGTTCATCGTTTCGATTTAGCCACTGAACTGACGACCGAAATATTCCAAGAAAACAACCCTCAATTGAGTGTAGTATCGAGTATCAACCAACCTCGGACTGCACCAAAGTCAGTTATCTCACTACCCTAAAGAGGCCAAGATGATTCAATTAAGGTTCCTAAGGTCAGTTGATGCTTCACAACACCGCGCGGAGGCCCCGTACTCTCCTTGACTGGACTCAAGGGTTACCGGTACTCACCAAAGTGCCACATCAATGTAGCAGTCTGCTTCAACCATGTCGGTATACCCCGCACAGTTCCCTCACAACCTTGTTGCTACTTTCTAAGAAGGTATCCCCCAGATCCGGGTTAGGATCTATATAACTCCCAAGAAAGTACCCATAATAATAAAGCAAGCAATTCAGGCAATTGAAAACACAAGTGATCTTAGTCCTAAGGTACACCTCACTTTTATAAGTCTATTTCCCCAGCAGAGTCGCCAGTTCTGTGATCGGTGGATCTGGAACTGACTGTTTAACGCTAGTTCGCGAAATGTCGCGGAAGCAAGAGTCGCAACCGTCTTTTATTTTCTCCAACATGGACAGGACAAAAGCACAGCAAAATTCCTTATGAGATAGTTTCTCGGTTCGGGAGGTAGATTTATAGAAAGGGAAGGTGTTAGCACCCTTTCTATCCATGGTTATCCATGGGCTCTTAGATACTTGCTCATTGTGTTTTCAAAAGTGTTTGCTTTTCAAAGTGTGAGTGGGTTTGAAAAAGTTTCGTTTAAAAATTTCAGATCGACTCTTGTATCAGTCCTCAAGAGTGTTTGAAAAATTGTTTTGAAAGCTTTTTGAAAAGTGTCGGTGTGAAAAGAGTTTTGATTTGTTTTTTAGAGCGAGTATCTATGAGTCATCTACCTACCCTAAGGAATTAGGCTGTGTAAATGTCCTTAAGGTAGTGCCATCCCACCATTGAGAGATAGGTAGCACCACCGTTGGAGGTGTTCGGGTCAATTCGTTTGTAGGGACAGTGTGGTCACCAGAGCAACAGTAGGACACCTTAGAAGCTACCCTTATGCCATTGATCCTTTTTAATTCCGAGGCAACCGTTTCGAGGCAACTGGATCATGTTATGGACATAAGGACTTACTAAAACGTCCTATACTCGACGACCACGTTTCGAGGGCAAGGCAACAGTGAGGCGTACCCTAAGAGTGGTGTGTGAATCTGTGTGTTATTTCAGTTATGTTTTATCTTGTACATGTATCATGGTGAGCTACGCTTTGTTTTTAATTAGCCATACATTCTTTCATGCAAGGTTTAGCAGTTAAGAGTGCAGAAATTTAAATGCGGAAAGTAAAATCCTACGCTATTACAAGGCGCGGGTCTATACATTGCCAAATTAACAAAGACCCGTTTTTAATAAAAATGCGGAAAATAAATAAATTCCTAATTACTATTACAAGGCTTGAGCAATTACATAATATTCACAATAAAATAAAATAAATGCGCGAAAGAATAGAATGTTCGAGGGCGTTGGACCCTTTTGAGAAATTAAATGAAATTAAAAAGATAATTAATTATTTAATTAAGAAAAGAAATGTTTTTATGTTTTTTGTTGTATTTAATGAAAAAAGAAAAGAATTTAAAATTAGAAGGAAACCCTAGTTCTAAATATTTTTAATTATTAAAGAAAAGGTTAAAGTTTAAAACCTAATTTATGCTAATTAATTATTTACATATTTATTTACAAAATATTTAGTAATTAATAATAATAATAATAATAAGAAAATTATTTGTTAAAAAAATGAAAAGGTTAAAAAACCCTAATTTCTACATATTTTATTAATTTAAGAAAATATTAAAGTTTTAAAACCTAAATTAACTAAGTTAGTTGTTAGAGTTTATTTACAAAATAAATTAATTTAAATATTAATTAAACATATTTTAGTTTCTGATTTTTTTATTTATGAAAATTAATTTATGAAATTAAAGAAAACAATTAAAATAATTAATAGAATTAAGAAAGAAAAACAAATTAAAAATTAAAAATTGATGCAAACCATGGGGGGGTATCAGGCCCATTTAGGAGGTTTTTTGGAAGTAATTTGGCCCATTAGACAAAAAGCCTTGTTTGACTTTCTGGCATCACGTGCGTATTCATTGACTCCTGAGTACCGTGGTTTGCATTCTTTGGCCATTGGATTGAGTTTCATGCATAAGTTGTTCTACTTTGGCCATTTGGCTTTTGGCTTTTGGCCATTTGTATTCTGGCCTCAACGTTCCTTAATCTTCTCAAGATGTCTGTCTCGTCATGCATAAGTTGTTCTTTTTTGGTCATTTGGCTTTTGGCTTTTGGCTTTTGGCCATTTGGCTTTTTGGCTTTTTGGCTTTTGACTTTTGGCCATTTGACTTTCGGCCTCAACGTTCCTTAATGAACCTGCATGGGATCCTGTCTAAATTTGCAGTGTTGAATCTCATGAACACATTAAATAAAATCATAAAATACAAATAAAGCCAATATATGAAGAAATTTAATGTTTAGGCACAATATGGCATGTATGAATGATTATACCCTTTTGATCATGGAGATCAAATCAATCTTACCCTTACTGGAAAATTAGTGACCTGAATGCTTTTATGCCCTTTGGATCATGGAGATCAAGCCAACCTTATCCTTACTGAAGAAGTAGTGAGGTGTTGGTTTGTAACTGTGATGGCTTGTTTGTAGTGAGAGAGGGATTTGTAATAAGGATTTCAAGGTTTTAGGGTTCTTGAAAGAATTTGATATTCTAACAGTGTTGTGGCAAAGTTTTTTTTCTCTTTTTCTCCTCTCTGGTTTGTGTGAAAAGAAGGTGATTATATAATGGAAATTAGGGTAAAGAAAATGGGCTTTGAATGTGCAATTGGGCCTCCAATGTTCACTTGAGTTCGTCACTTTCCAGGCTAAATCGCAGGGACTTAAGTGCAATTTTTGAAGTTGAAATGTGAAAACAAAATGTAGCCGACATCGATAAATAACTCCTGTCAGAAAATCGGCTCAATCGGATAAACGGTGAATTAGTTATGAATTTTTGAAGTTTCAGCTCAGACGAACTTATTTTGGGCTCCAAAGTTGACTCTGACACGTTCTTCAATAAAAAACTGGTATTGATCGGAGCATAATCCGGTCTCGACTTTTGAAGCAAAGTTGTAGACCTATGAGTCAGGGACCTTGTGTAAAAATATGAGCCCAATCCGATAAAAATTGACCGAGTTATGAATTTTCGAAGTTTCGGCTCAGATGAAATAATATTCAGCATTCAGGATTTTCAGCGTGTCACGCACTCTGAGCAAAAAACGAAGGCCTTTTGAATACCGTTTGAACTTAATACCTTCTGTGAAAATGTAGCCAACTCAATTTGTGAAATTTTGGCGCCGGAACCAGCTCGATACGATGAAAATCGACCAAGTTATGATTTTCTGAACATGACGCAAATAAACTTCTGTCACAAATTTTCTGTATGAAAATACTTGATAAATCCACATTTTTGAAGACCTTCTGATCGAAATTGGCTTCCAGCTGTGAGAGATGAAAACGTAGATAATGTCAAGACGGAATTTTGGCCACCGGAACGGGTTCAAAACGAGCCACGATCTTCAAGTTATGAATTTTTTAGCGCGTAAAAACTGCACTTTGAGCACACTTTTTTCACCATATTTCTTTGAGAAAACTCACACAGTCGGATACCTTCTTTAAAGAATTGACTCTTGAGCCGAACCTGAATTTGAGCATAAGTTAGGACATTAAGGAGCACTTGAGGTCATTTGGATGTAAGGACCTTGATGCAACACAAAACCCTAATTTTGACTTGACTGCCTTAAGAGGTGATTTGACTGTGCAACCTTTGAGAAATCTTGAGGAATATGGAAGGGCAAATTTTGGGGTACAACACCCATCAATACTCATCACATGAAGAAAAAGAAGAGAAAAAATGTTAGCAACATGAAATATTAGGCATGAAATCAAGATTTTCAAAAAATAATAATCCATCATTAGGGTTTGCGATTTGGAATCAGAATTTTTTGTTTCTTTCATCACATCCCATTTTCCCCCAATTGCAAATCACAAGAAAGTTGTCTTTCTTGGTTCATAAAAAGGGAAAAAAGAAAAATTTACAAGCAAGTTCAAATGCACAAAATTGCAGCAGAAAACCAAAATAATAAGCAAAAGCAACAAAATGCAAACCAACAATAGGCAGCAGCTAAAACAGCAGGTAACAAGTGGGTAACAGCAGGCTACAAGCAGCACAACGGAATATAGCAGAACAACATAAACTAAAATAAGGCAGCATCATAGCAAATATAACAAACAACATGCTTAAACAAACAATTGTCATCATTTTCCTTAAAACATACAAACCCTTCAGAATTTCAATAGGTAAATAAATTTTTTTTATTTTCATTGAAAGAGGAAAGAGATCACCTAGGCCACAAATAACCCCAAAATTGTCAAACACTGCTACAGCCCATAAGCATGTTATATATGCTGCAAAATTGCCCAAAATACATCCTGCAAAAACTCTGCTACAAAAAAAAAACAGTCAAAACAACAATAACATATTTCCTTGTTTTCTGCTACCCAAACCTGTTAACAAAACAGTCCTGACTTGCACAAACATAGCAAAAACAAAAGCTATACGAAAAACCACAGCTTTTCAAGCATCACAAAACCAAAAAACTTGTTGTACTCACAATACAAAAAGCCACAGCTTTTCAAGCATGACAAAACCAAAAAAACCTGCTGTAATCACAATACAAAAAGCCACGACTTTTCAAGTATCACAAAAAAAAAACCTACTGTAATCACAAAACCAAAAAGCCACAGCTTTTCAAGTATCACAAAAAACTAGAACCAACACTAAAAACCTAAATTCACTGTTTTAAAAGGTTCAATTGCACAGAGGGAGGGAGATAAGGTTCCAATAATCACAGAAGTTGTACAAAAAAAACCTTAATGTTCGTCATTTTTCAGAAATAAAAAAGCCAAAACCTAAAACACTATCATCATTTTCCCAAAACCACAAACCCTTTAGAAATCAAATCGAAGTTCAGAAGAAGACTCGAGTCAAGGATTTAAGAAAGATATTACCAGGAGCCGTAAAAGGTGCGAGCTCGCGGATCCGAAGTATCAGAGTACCGATCTCTTCTCCTTTCCTTTGTTTCTTCCTCTCTCAATACTTTCATTCATCATCCATGCATGTTTCTTCAAGAACATTTGAATTGGGTTACGTCTAAGAATTAGGTTTTCTAACCCCCTTTCAAGATCTATTCAGATCTTTGCTTTTTCCTGAAAACCAAGTTGCAGATAAGTAACAAGGATAAAGGGGCGAAGAGAATGACATAAAGAAAAAGTTAATCGGAGCAATTTAAATTGGTGGCTCCGTGTTATTCATCAGCGACGCTGCCATCCTCATCGGAGCCACCGTGGATCTCTATAGCTTATGTCGCGTGTTCATCATTCACCACCGTGTTTGATCTGTTTTGATGGTTAATGTTTATATTTTGAGTGTTTATTATTGAATGAAGGCAGAGAGATCGTGAGAGAAAGATAAGAGAAGAAAGATGTTTTTTTTCTTTGATTATGTTTATCATTCTGACTAACTAATGTTGTTTTGTTGCAATAATCATGGTTTTAGGACTAATAGGGCGGTGACATTTTTCACCGTCCATGTTGATGAATATGTGGATCCCATGCAACGTTCCATTGCAAGGTCCATGCACCATCACTCATAATCATGGGATCAACATCATACAGCTCAAGAAGCATTGTCCACCATGTTCCCTCAAAGACTAACCGCGCTGGATCAAACACAGAAATTTATTGGGCTTTTGACTTTTTTTTGCTCTCTACATCACTAGACTGCTTCAATTGCAGGCCCATTAACTTTTTCTATCCCTTTATTTTATTCTATTTTACTTTTTTTTTTGTTTTCTTTTTTGTTTGTTTTGTTAATTAATTTATTTTAGTATTATATTTAAATTTGTAAATAAATCAATATTGTCTTAAATAATTATTAATTTTAAAATAATTTTTGTTTGATATTATTAATTAAATTATTAATTAACTTTATCAAATGGGAAGAGTTTTAACTTAAATAATTATTTAATAGTTCGGACATGTATTGTGTGATTAATTAGGGTTTTAGGTGTTTATTTCTGTCATCCCCATTCATAAGTTTGTACCCCCATCCCCGAAGCTCTGTAATAGCGTTGAATTTCAATTTCTGCAATTTACTGTTTTCTTTATATTGTATAGTAATTAGGCGTGCATGGAAAGACATAAAAATCAATCGCTAGATAACCTAATGTCAAATATCAAATTAACTTGAATCAAACACACTCTTTCACACGCGTAACTCTAGGGTAACCTCGCTTGTTGCCTCGGAAATACAGTCTTGTCCCTCGAATATGGGACGTTTTAGCAATGACCCTTCGATAAAAAAGATCGTAGTCCCTCGATGACCCTCGACGTTGCCTTTGATAAAACGATCTCGTCCCTTACGAAAATTGCTGAAATGTCTCATAAGTTGCTTTCGATGACTGTAAAATTGACCCGCGCCTGTCCCTTCACATCCAACGATGGGTCTTCTTACCAATTAATGGTAAGAAAGCAACATTAAAAGAAGGAAGAAAGGAACATTGGAAACCTTTCGAGTAGGTAGAGTCGCTCCTAGTTACTCGCTTGCTCACGACGAAAACATTTTCACACCTACACTTTCATTTCAAAACATTTTCAAAAGACAAAATTTTTTGTATACGTTCTTATAGAGACGAGAACCATTGCAAAACATCTTTTCAAAACCACTTTCAAAAACACACATTCCACAAACACATCCTTGAACCTTTTTTTTCGAAACAAAACTCTGTACGCGTTCTTATAGAAACGAGAACCATTACAAAGAAATTTTTCAAAACACTTTGAAAGCCCACATCACAAGCACACTGTCAAATAAAAGCAAGTGATCTAAACGAGTAACTAAGAGCCCATGGAAAACCATGGATGAAAAGGGTGCTAATACCTTCCCTTTTCATAATCTACCCCCCGAACCCAAGAAATAATCTTGAAAGCTCTTTCCTATGCTTTTTTACCTTTCCTTTTGGATAAAATAAAAGTCGGTGGCGAATCTTGCTATCCGCACAAATGCGATCAAAATGCAAAGCACCAAGTCAGTTCTCCCACCGTATCACAAAACTGGCGTCTCTGCTGGGGAAATAACTATTCTAAAGTTGGGTTACCTTAGGGTTAGATCACATTTACTTGCCTTCTTTGTTTTATTTGTATGATTTACATTTGGTTCTTTTGTTTGGGCTTGCTTTAGATCCTAACCCGGATCTGGGGTATACCTTTTAGGTAAGTAGCAATAGACTGTGAGGGAATTGTACGGCGTAGACCGATACGGTTGAAGTAGTCGCTACATTGGTGTGGCACTTTGGTTGGTACCAGTATCCCTTGTGGTGAATCAAGGAGAATACGGGTCCGCCGCGTGGTGTCATGAAGCATCAACTGACCTTAGAACCCTAATTAAACAAACTTGGCCATTAGGACGTAGTGAGATAACCGGTTTCAGTGTAGAGCTTAAAATTTGTTGATACTCGATACTACACTCATTGAGGCTAGACTTTTGGGATATCTCGTCTGCAAGAAAAGATTGTTGTGCTGAGACAATGCCTAAGAGAAAGGTCTGTGATATTGAGATCCTTTAGAACCCGATCACTATTGCTAGGATAGGTTGAGCCAAATAAACTTCAAGAGGGTACTTACCTACAAACTCCATGCGAGCCTAAACCTAAGGACTTGTCTGCTTTATATGAATATGATTATTTGTATATATACTTGCTTAACCCGCATATTTATACATAACATCATAACATCATACCATAGAATTTTCAATAACCTTTTCAAGGATCTCAAGGGCCTATGATGCAGGGTCATGTTGAACCAGACGCCTATCCAGGGGCAAGAAGATTTATTTTCCTCAAACCGAACACCATCAAAGATCAAGTACAACAATTTGAGTCAAGGGCTATGACCCACTTGACATGGTAAGCTTGATTCTCGTGGAAGGACATCCACCGATACAAATTTCTCCAATAAAAAATGTCGATCAAAGTTCAACTTCTAACTTTTTCTTGTGTTTACCCCGCGAGATCCTTGAAAACATGCATCCGCATATCATGCATCATATCACGACAGGTTTCTCCCGTACAGGTCTCCTTATTTTCCTACTGTTTATTTCAGTAAGATGGATATGGAACAAACGGTGAAAGATATCCAGGCTCAAAACGCCCAACTCCGAGAAATGTTCTTAAACCTATCCAAGGGGCAAGAAGAAGTGAAAGCTCTCCTCACTAGGGGCATGATCATGGGGAATCTTGAGGGCAACAAGGATGATCAGTTGGAAAGGCTACAAACTGAATTTGCCATAATGAGGGTCCAAATGATGGTATAACTGGTGGGCCAGATAGCTCTTATCCAAAATCTGGCTCAAGGACAAGAAGAGTTGAAAGTTCTTGTCAACCAACTTCGTCAAGACAGTTGCAACCGTATGGGGGAAACAATCAGGATTGGAAATCAAGTCACTGCTCAGCCTCCCATGAGACAAGAAGCCAGAAGACCTTCCCAATTTGCTACTACCTCGCGACCCGATAACAACCTCACCAACAACAACATGGGAATCAGTGCAAAGAGGTCGCACCTAAGAGACAATTCACCAGGATCGGTATGTCACTAGCTCAAGTACTACAACACACGTTTAAGGTGAAGCTAATTACATTAAAATCTCCCCCCAGAATCTTAATACTGCTGCTCCTAATTACCGTCCCAATGAGAGATGTGCATACCATTCAGATGGTCCTGGGCATGATAAAAAACAATAGCGGGGCTCTGAAGAATAGAGTTCAAGACCTGATCGATGAAGGAGTGTTAGAATTTACACAAGACGATCAACTGGAGCTCTTCTATCACCCCTCAAGAGTATCCATGTAAAGTGACGATCTGGGCGAGGAAATTTCCTGCTTATTTGAATTTTCAGTTGTAATTTCTTTGTTTGCTTAAAACACTTATGTCAGACTTTGGCTATTCTCATTAATGCATTAAATATGTTTGTCTTGAATCAATCCATTCATTTTCATTATATCTTAAACTATGTTTTTTATTCCCTTTATGATGTTCAACTCTTGTTTCAAAAGTTGCAAGCCTTTAAAAGAAGGATGACGAAAACAATGCCTTAATCTCATACAGTATGCTTTTGAACAGACCTTGCTGACGATGTACAAGCGTTTTTTTTTAAATCCTAAACACTGGAGTTATAAGGAAGATAATCCCTAGTCAACCCCTTCGAGCCAAAGAAGTATAAGTTTCCTTTTTACACAAATTGAAACCTTTAATCAAAACCTGGGGCAGGATAGTCGCTCAGTTAATTCAAATGTGCGTTCAAATCGCAAACTCTCATCTCGTAATACAACGAATGACATAAAAACATTCCTTTGGAATCAAAACATTCCTTTGGAATCAAAAGATAATGATGGCTCCCTACCAAATAGGAAGTCATTAGCTCTCAAGAGAAAAGTCCACTAAGTCAAAACCTACAAAAGAGACTTAAGAAAAACTGGGGCATCCCGTTGACTGTAATCTCAAAACAAGAACAGTCGGGCAAAAATCAGGGATAACAAATCAAAAGAAAGAGGTCACTGCAAATCCTCAACAACATGAAAAAAAATAATATGTTGCAAAAATGTCTGTCTTCCGACAAACTTAACTTGTCTGAATCATCACCAAAACGTCATTACAGACTCATTTGGAGTTCAAACGCACAATTAGCTGAGTTTAGGACCAAAGAACATCACGAAGAACGGGTGGGTACAAATATACTTTGAGTCTTTATCCTTTGTTTCTTAAACCGTGAACCAAGCCACGCTACAACCCCTCAAAAGTCCTAATTGAAGCATGGGTTAGTTTGAAAGCATACTGTTACAAAAGGTATCCTGATTACTGTAAGGCTTTACTCTAAACCCCGAGTTGGAATTTTTAAAACAAAATTTCTTTACTTGCTAAAATGCATTTTCAAAAATTTCAAGGCAAGCATAAAATTTGCATTATTTGAATATTGCTATTTGCATATGGCTATTTGTTTGACAACAGAGAAATTCACACGACGGATATTCAGTAAATGAAAACTCTCTCAATAAACAAAATCACTTCAAATGGAAAGACACTTCCAATGACAAATCTCTCATAACCAAGGGGCACGGCATGACCATTGTCCAACACATCTGGGGCAGTCAAGTCGAGATTCAAAGAATCTCTCAAAGAAATGTTGAATCACTCAAGGGGCAAATCTCCATCTGAATTACTCAAGGGGAAATGTTACGTTGATCTTGGGATTGAACATAATCCACTATGAAGACTTCCGGTACCATCAAATAACTTGTCTGTACCAGTAGTACCAGGGGGTGTCAGTATCAGGTCTTCAGTTTCTTCCACAACAGTCTTAGAAAATATCCCTAGAAAGTTCAGGGCTACCAGAAATGTGATCAAAATCTCAAACGTCGAGATGAAGCAGATTAACTTTAGGGGAAAACCGGCTCTCACATATAAAAGGTCATGTGTGACCAAGAAAATATTTTTTGGCATTACTGCAAAACTTACTACTATAGACAGTGACAAATCCCCACAAAATACCCTTCATAAGGTGATCCCCGGTGAAGTCGTCAGAGTCACAAGGCTATCCTCGACAAGTGCAGAAACATCTTTAAACAAAAATGGGCCATCCTCCAGCCGATGACATAGTCAAACTCGCCAGCAAAGGGAGGAGTTTTAATCTTATCCCAACAAACGCATACATCACACTAGCTCCCAAACAGAGGATACAACTCTCTTACAGATATGGTTCAAATATGATCCAGATTGGCGACAGGGATTACTTCTCCAACAAAAGGCAAGATTACCCAGGTTGAATTTGCTTCCCAGACTATCATAAATCAAGGGACCACAACTCCTCTTCCCCATCAGACTGCTCTGCAATCCCCACAGGTACTTTCTCCAGCAGGAGCGGAAACAAGGACATCCTACTACAGGATCACTAATGTATCTCCAGTATGCAGCCTAATGGTATCAGGTTCTCTCATATCCCCGACGAAGCAAAAATTCTAGTTACCATTCCAGAGATTCCCCAGTGAACGTCGCCCAACTTCTCAGGATTCCCCGGCAGGATTTCACAAAGTCCACAAAGCAATGCACGACATTTCCCTTCCCCAATAGAGTTTATTTCTCTAATAATGTAAACTCTTCCATCCATGCTTCAACTTTAATAAAATATGAAGACTTACACTCCTCATTCCTAGCAGTACTCGGGGATTTATTTTCCTTGAGTCCAGCAACATTGCAGCAGAATAATTAATATGTTCATACATTACATTCATGCATCATGGCATTGATAACACAAATGCATATAGCACAATCTCATGTCGTGCATTTCATACATAATGGCATCGCATACAACTAACTCTTCATCTTTTCAGGAAAAATAAATCAACAGGAAATTATCATCAAATTTCCGACAAGATAACTATTTGTGGACAAATAAATTACAGATTAATTCCCGAGAAAGGACTGGTTGACCATCTACATAACAAATATTTCCTTCAGACCTTTGTCGGTTCGGTCTAAATATCTCAATGGTTTATCCTTATTCTTCCCCGCAGAATTATTCTCAAGCAGAGTCTTTCCCAGCGGAAATAGAAGAACCACGGTTTTCTACAAACAGTCAGGAATTCTATTTCCCATACTCTCCAGCAACAGTCATGGATTTATTTTCCCAGACTCTGGTCCAAGATTAGCTCCTGAAACTAAACAGACTTCACACGGGTTTATCGTGAAAAAACTTACACGGGTCCCTTCTCATACATTTCCAAATAAAGTTTCACACGAATTCAACATGAAGTAACCCTACTACCCAGGTTCCTTCTCATAGCCCTACTATCCAAGCTTTCATTTCGAAGTAATCCTATGACCCAGGTTCCTTCTCATAGCTCTACTATCCAGGCTTTCATTTCGAAGTAACCCTATGACCCAGGTTCCTTCTCATAGCCCTACTATCCAGGATTTTTTTCGAAGTAACCCTACGACCAAGGTTCCTTCTCATAGCCCTACTATCCAGTCTTTATTTCGAAGTAACCCTACAAACCAGGTTTCTTCTCATAGCCCTATTATCCAGGCTTTCATTTCGAAGTAAACCTACGACCCAGGTTTCTTCTCATAGCCCTACTATCCAGGCTTTCATTTCGAAGTAACCCTACGACCCAGGTTCCTTCTCATAGCCTTACTATCCAGGCTTTATTTCGAAGTAACCCTAGGACCCAGGTTTCTTCTCATATCCATACTATCCAGGCTTTCATTTTGAAGTAACCCTACGAACCAGGTTTCTTCTCATAGCCCTATTATCCAGGCTTTATTTCGAAGTAACCCTACGACCCAGGTTTCTTCTCATAGCCCTACTATATAGGCTTTCATTTCGAAGTAACCCTATGACCCAGGTTTCTTCTCATAACCCTACTATCCAGGCTTTCATTTCGAAGTAACCCTACGACCCAGGTTCCTTCTCATAGCCCTACTATCCAGGATTTATTTCAAAGTAACCCTACGACCCAGGTTCCTTCTCACAGCCCTACTATCCAGGCTTTATTTCGAAGTAACCCTACGACCCAAGTTTCTTCTCATAGCCCTACTATCCAGGCTTTCATTTCGAAGTAACCCTACGACCCAGGTTTCTTCTCATAGCCCTACTATCCAGGCTTTCATTTCGAAGTAACCCTACGACCCAGGTTCCTTCTCATAGCCCTACTATCCAGGCTTTATTTTGAAGTAACCCTACGACCCAGAATCCTTCTCATAGCCCTACTATCCAGGCTTTATTTTGAAGTAACCCTTCGACCCAGGTTTCTTCTCATAGCCCTAATATCCAGGCTTTCATTTCGAAGTAACCCTACGACCCAGGTTTCTTCTCATACCCCTACTATCCAGGCTTTCATTTCGAAGTAACCCTACGACCCAGGTTTCTTTTCATAGCCCTACTATCCAGGCTTTCATTTCGAAGTAACCCTACGACCCAGGTTTCTTCTCATAGCCCTACTATCCAGGCTTTCATTTTAAAGTAACCCTACGACCCAGGTTTCTTCTCATAGCCCTACTATCCAGGCTTTCATTTCGAAGTAACCCTATGATCCAGGTTTCTTCTCATAGCCCTACTATTCAGGCTTTCATTTCGAAGTAACCCTACGACACAGGTTTCTTATCATAGCCCTACCATCCAGGATTTCATTTCTAGGTAACCCTACGACCCAGGTTTCTTCTCATAACCCTACTATCCAGGCTTTTATTTCGAAGTAACCCTACGACTCAGGTTTCTTCTCATAGCCCTACTATCCAAGCTTTCATGTCGAAGTAACCCTATGACCCAGGTTTCTTCTGATAGCCCTATTATCCAGGCTTTCATTTCGAACTAACCCTACGACCCAGGTTTCTTCTCATAGCCTTACTATCCAGGCTTTCATTTCGAAGTAACCCTACGAACCAGGTTTCTTCTCATAGCCCTACTATCCAGACTTTATTTCGAAGTAACCCTACTACCCAGGTTCTCAAAACCTCACTATCCAGACCCCTGCTGGTTCAGTTTAAATCTCTCAACAGGTTATCCTTATTCTTTCCTCGTAGACATTTTCTCTGGTTCAAATAAATACCTCAACGATTTATTCCGATTCTTCTCCAGATTTTTGCTGGTTCTGATAAATCTCTCAACGATTTATTCTGATTCTTATCCAAATTTTTCTGGTTCAGATAAGCCCATTCCCTACACAATCAATCAGCGCATCATCAAGTGCAAATTTCTGGGCACTCTAGTGTTCAATCATCTTCCACTTTCAAGCCACGAACGAAAAACACGTCGATCTCACTTTTCAAGTTTAAGAAGATTGAACAGGGGCAGCTGTTGTACCCTAAAATTTGCCCAGCCATTTTTCATACAAGACAAAACCCTAGAGTTTTTCGGACATTCAAGTTGGCTCAGAAATTGATCAGACAGATTCTCTTCCCAGGCAGTAAATCAACAATTAGGGTTTTACATTTCTCCAAAGAAATTGAGTTTTCAAAGTTTCAAATGGTCTTCTTTGTTCTTCATGTATTCTTAAGGATGCTTGTGCCAAGGTTCAAAAATCACATTGCAAGCTGACTCATTCAATGGTTCAGATGACTGAAAACGACTACATCGACCCAAAATTTGACCTTTTGCGAGAACAAATTCAAAATGATCGTAACTTCTTCATTATTCAATATTTTTGAATGGTTTCTTGCGTATGATTCTCCTTGATTACATCTCAAATTTCTCTTCATAAATCAAGAACTGATTACGCATAGAAGATCACAAAAAATTCGAATGCGTTGGAAGTCGCATCATGAATTTTGACCTAATTTCAATTAACAGTCGTCTGATTGCTAAGAATTGTGATTTCTTCTAATTAAAAGACCTTGAGACATTTGTTTCTGCTCATGGTCATATGTGATGTCGCTCATGGGTTTATCTTCAAAGAATCGAAGGAAAATTGTGTTTGGAAGACTTTAAAATTATCGAATCGTTGCAAGGAATTTGTTGATTTTTAATTTTTTTTCTCTTAAACACAGTTTACTGAAGGACGGACAATTGTTCTCAAGAGCATGTTTATTTGGACAGGATATGAATATTAAGGATATCATTTAAAACATTCATGATTGTGGATTCAAGTTGGCCTATTGAGTTATATTCTTAAACGTTTATTTTGTTTAGGAATTGGAGTACAAGGTGCAGTTTTGTTTGAAATGCAGTTATAAAGTCAGTTGTGATCATCAGGAATTCAGGTAGTGATTTGGAAAGTTTTTTTCAATAATTCCAATCCAATTTCATTTTTATGGCACAAGGTATTGTGGAACTCATTCATGGGATGTTGGAGAATTCAAATTTGAATTTCAATTAAAAGAGACTTTGCATACTTTTGGTATCATTAGGGATTGTTTGTTCAAAGTACAAGTTGGAAAAATTACAATATAACAAAATTTCCTAATGGATACAAGTTTGTTCTAAAAAGTAATCTACAAAGAAGTTTTCTTCAAGTCTTCATAAAACACTTCAAGTTGCCCCTCATCAATTTTCCCTATTGCCCATCAATACTCATCACATGAAAAAAAAGAAGAGAAAAAAATGTTAGTAACATGAAATATTAGGCATGAAATCAAGATTTTCAAAAAATAATAATCCATCATTAGGATTTGCGGTTTGGAATCATAATGTTTTGTTTGTTTCATCACATCCCATTTTCCCCCAATTGCAAATCACAAGAAAGTTGTCTTTCTTGGTTCACAAAAAGGGAAAAAAGAAAAATTTACAAGCAAGTTCAAATGCACAAAATTGCAGCAGAAAACCAAAATAATAAGCAACAGCAACAAAATGCAAACCAACAACAGGCAGCAGGTAACAAGTGGCTAACAGCAGGCTGCAAGCAGCACAACGGAACATAGCAGAACAACATAAATTAAAACAAGGCAGCATCATAGCAAATATAACAAACAACATGCTTAAACAAACAATTGTCATCATTTTCCTTAAAACATACAAACCCTTCAGAACTTCAATAGGTAAACAAATTTGTTTATTTTCATTGAAAGAGGAAAGAGGAAAGAGATCACCTAGGCCACAAACATCCCCAAAATTGTCAAACACTGCTACAGCCCATAAGCATGTTATATATGCTACAAAATTGCCCAAAATACATCCTGTAAAAACTCTGCTACAAAAAAAAAAGTCAAAACAACAACAACTTATTTCCTTGTTTTCTGCTGCCCAAACCTGTTAAAAAAACAGTCCTGACTTGCACAAACATAGCAAAAACAAAAGCTATACGAAAATCCACAGCTTTTCAAGCATCACAAAACCAAAAAACCTGCAGTAATCACAATACAAAAAGCCACATCTTATCAAGCATGACAAAACCAAAAAAACCTGCTGTAATCACAATACAAAAAGCTACAACTTTTCAAGTATCACAAAAACCAAAAACCTGCTGTAATCACAAAACCAAAAAGCCACAGCTTTTCAAGTATCACAAAAAACCAGAACCAACACTAAAAACCTAAATTAACAGTATAAAAAAGGTTCAATTGCACAGAGGGAGGGAGATAAGGTTCCGATTAATCACAAAAGTTGTACAAAAAAAAACCTTAATGTTCGTCATTTTCCAGAAATAAAAAAGCCAAAACCTAAAACACTATCATCATTTTCCCAAAACCACAAACCCTTCAGAAATCAAATCGAAGTTCAGAAGAAGACTCGAGTCAAGGATTTAAGAAAGATATTACCAGGAGCCGTAAAAGGTGTGAGCTCGCGGATCCGAAGTAACAGAGTACCGATCTCTTCTCCTTTCCTTTGTTTCTTCCTCTCTCAATACTTTCATTCATCATCCATGAATGTTTATTCAAGAACATATGAATTGGGTTACGTCTAAGAATTAGGTTTTCTAACCCCCTTTCAAGATCTATTCAGATCTTTGCTTTTTCCTGAAAATCAAGTTGCAGATTAGTAACAAGGACATAGGGGCCAAGAGAATGACGTAAAGAAAAAGTGAATCGGAGCTATTTAAATTGGTGGCTCCGTGTTATTCATCAGCGCCGCCGCCATCCTCATCATTCACCACCGTGGATCTCCATAGCTTCTGTCGCGCGTTCATCATTCACCACCGTGTTTGATCTGTTTTAATGGTTAATGTTTATATTTTGAATGTTTATTATTGAATGAAGGCAGAGAGATCGTGAGAGAAAGATAAGAGAAGAGAGATTTTTTCCTTTGATTATGTTTATCATTCTGACTAACTAATGTTGTTTTGTTGCAATAATCATGGTTTTAGGACTAATAGGGCGGTGACATTTGTCACCGTCCATGTTGATAAAAATGTGGATCCCATGCAGCGTTCCATTGCAAGGTACCATGCACCATCACTCATAATCATGGGATCAACATCAAACAGCTCAAGAAGCATTGTCCACCATGCTCCCTCAAAGACTAACCACGCTGGATCAAACACATAAATTTATTGGGCTTTTGACTTTTTTTTTGCTCTCTACACCACTAGACTTCTTCAATTGCAGGCCCATTAACTTTTTCTATCCCTTTATTTTATTCTATTTTACTTTTTTTTTTGTTTTCTTTTTTGTTTGTTTTGTTAATTAATTTATTTTAGTATTATATTTAAATTTGTAAATAAATCAATATTGTCTTAAATAATTATTAATTTTAAAATAATTTTTGTTTGATATTATTAATTAAATTATTAATTAACTTTATCAAATGGGAAGAGTTTTAACTTAAATAATTATTTAATAGTTCGGACTTGTATTGTGTGATTAATTAGGGTTTTAGGTGTTTATTTCTGTCATCCCCATTCATAAGTTTATACCCCCATCCCCGAAGCTCTGTAATAGCATAGAATTTCAATTTCTGCAATTTACTGTTTTCTTTATACTGTATAGTAATTAGGCGTGCATGTCAAGACATAAAAATAAATCACTAGATAACCTAATGTCAAATATCAAATTAACTTGAATCAAACACACTCTTTCACACGCGCACCTCTAGGGTAACCTCGCTTGTTGCCTCAGAAATACAGTCATGTCCCTCGAATATGGGACGTTTTAGCAATGACCCTTCGATGAAAAAGATCGTAGTCCCTCGATGTTGCCTTCGATAAAACGATCCCGTCCCTTACGAAAATTGCTAAAACGTCTCATAAGTTGCTTTCGATGACAGTAAAATTGACCCGCGCCTGTCCCTTCACATCCAACGATGGGGCTTCTTACCAAATTAATGGTAAGAAAGAAACATTAAAAGGAGGAAGAAAGGAACATTGGAAACCTTTCGAGTAGGTAGAGTCGCTCCTAGTTACTCGCTTGCTCACGATGAAAACATTTTCACACCTACACTTTCATCTCAAAACATTTTCAAAAGACAAAGCGTTTTGTATACGTTCTTATAGAGCCGAGAACCTTTGCAAAACATATTTTCAAAACCACTTTCAAAAAACACATTCCACAAACACATCTTTGAACCTTTTTTTCCAAACAAAACTTTGTACGCGTTCTTATAGAAACGAGAACCATTACAAAGAAATTTTTTCAAAACACTTTGAAAGCCCACATCACAAGCACACTGTCAAATAAAAGCAAGTGATCTAAACGAGTAACTAAGAGCCCATGGAAAACCATGGATGAAAAGGGTGCTAATACCTTCCCTTTTAATAATCTACCCCCCGAACCCGAGAAATAATCTCGAAAGGTCTTTCCTGTGCTTTTTTACCTTTCCTTTTGGATAAAAGAAAAGTAGGTGGTGACTCTTGCTATCCGCACAAATGCGATCAAAATGCAAAACACCAAGTCAGTTCTCCCACCGTATCACACATATGATTTTACACATAAGTGAGAACTTCAATCCAAGACTTGGCCTTTAGCTTAAGTATCCTGATGTTTGTTATGAAGTTGAGAGATTTTGATTTCACATTACTGAGTCATCCTAATTGTTGATTAATAAATTTATTCATTTCATGTTAGAAATTTGAAAATTAACCCCTATCACTTCAGTCAACTTCCCAATCTTGAAAAGACTCCTCCAAAAATTAACCATTGTTCAACACATTTTATACTTTGGAGATCTTTAAAATCACATGATCCTGCACACAAAAACACTCTCTTTCTTTTCATCCAGTAGATGAAAAAGGGATACATACATATTATATCCTTGATGACAGACTTCTTCACTTTTGGTGCATAAAATAAGTAAGAAGCATTTAGCTCATCATCATAGGATACCACCCTTCTTAGGTTAAGATATAGAAATCCCCTTCAGATGAATCTTGAGACAAATAAGACATTCTACTCAAAAAAAAAACCTACACATTACTCAAATGTCTTCACAATGGATTTTAAAACTGACCCATATCCCATTATTGAGCAACATAAATATTTTTGATGTCAGAATAAATGTTCTAGACATTTGAGCAGCATAAATCCCAAGAAACACAACATCATAGTATAACTATACATCAGAATCCAGATCATAATTCTCTCCCCTTTATCTTACTCCCAAAGAGCTGAAATTATTTGATATAACCAGAGATTTCATGAGAAGTCATGAATTGCTTTCATCATCTTTCTTCTTCAAGCAAATAGCTCAACCTATTCTGGCTACAATAATAATTATTTCTTTTAGCAATAATACCAGAAGCACAAACTACGAACCACCAGAGTTCTTCCATCAAAGGCATATGCAGCAGAAGATAAATTAAAACAGCCTCAACATATTCCAGGCAAGATGACAGAACATCTTGTAGGACACAATGCACATACAACCATCATTAGTTGTCACATTAACAACATTATTACAACCATCAGTAGTTGTAACCTTAACCCAACCATCAGTAGTTGTAACCTCAAGACAACCATCAATAGTTATCATATCAACATTACAATCATCATTAGTTGTAATAGTAGCATAACCATTAGTAGTTATGATATAAAAATAACCATCAGTAGTTGTTTTAGTAGTAATATAAACTGCAGAAGAGGACACAGAAGCATCAGACAACCATTAATAGTTGTCCCTTAAATCCAAGATAGATATCAACCTTTCCTTCCAATATCTAGATAGTACCAGAAATATTCTCCCTGGATCTCACCCAATAAAAAGAACACGGTGCCTTCTCTGATGCCAATTGAAATTCGGGAACTTACATGATATGGCAGAAGTGATGTTACAAACATCAGAATATGATGTCATGACGAATGTCACAACATCTGTCAAGAGACTGACTAGCAATACCAAACTGATATATTATGCAGAATTATAAAAGTAGAATGATAAAGAAGACAATTAATTTTTAACCCAGTTCGGTTCAATTCACCTACATCTGGGGGATACCAAGTCAGGAAGGAAATCCACTATTAGTAGTATTAATTCGAATTTAAACTCCCCCGTTTGCAACCTCTAACTTAATGGCTACCAAATGCAACTTCTACCTAGGAACTTACTAGATATGAGAACCCCTCACACTTCCAATCACCGTAGTGATATCAACCTCCCAATTATAGGGAAAGACAATCCTGGGAACTTCTAGGAAGAACATACTTCCCAGTTACAAAAAAGACTTAGTTAAGACTATTAGCTAAGAAGAATACTTTGGTTCCTTAGAAGCTTCCACCAAGAACAATAATCAACTCTTTGCTTAAAATATTAGAGGAAAAAAATACTCAACTCATTACCTAAAGGCTTCTCAGTGAGAACACTATGTCTACCACAAATATCAAAAGATACTAGGGTGACTTACACCACAATGAACACGAGAGACTCTCAAACCTAAACCCTTATTTTACAATCTATTAAGAACTATTTTTCCCTAGGTCTTGGCCTTCCTTTTATAAGCCTTCATCTATTCATTGGCTTCGAAGTCTCTGTCCAGTTATTCCTTAATCTATGCGCTGATTGCTGCAGAGAATATCTCCTTAAATCTTGGAACAAATCTTCAAGTATCCTAAATTAGCTCAACAACAAATTTTAGAAACTTTTAATGTGGTTTGATATTTGATTCACTTTTTCAAGTTTTCATCTTCTTAACCTGCAAAAATAACTGAGATATATCCAAAAGGAATCTCAGAAAATCAAATCAAATCTTGTCCAGAAATATCAAACAACAGCACTTACTGCACCAGACCAAGATGTCATGACACTCTTTGGAATCTGGTTGAAAATCACATAACAACACATCCTGTTATGACAAACAAAGTTTTGCCAAAATTTTGCTAATCACAAAATGATGGTGCTAACACACATAACCATTTTTTGTTGGGGTGTCATCTAGACGAGGTTTTATAGTGTCCAATTAGGTTTGTGTAATTGAGAATATTGGGTTGAGCATTGTGGGGGGTTTCATCCAGAAAAACCTAGGGTTTGTCCTCCAAGATCTTTGGTATATTTGGGGGTTTTATTTGAGACTTTGTAATTGGGGATTCAATCAAGTGAAAGCTTTGAATATTGGAGATCTTGCAAAGGAGTAGCGCAAGATAATGAATCATATTAGAAGTTCTTGTGGTCAATAGTCGTAATTGGATTCGCTCAAGTAAAGGCTTTGGAGATTTGGGATCTCGCAAAGGAATAGCTTAAGTGGTGAATAGATTGGATCTATTATGTCTTGGTCTTTCTCAAAACTAAAAGAAGAGAAGGGGTTGAATCAACATCAAACATTTAGGGTTTATAGGGTTTCTCTTGAACACTTCTCTTATAATCATCTTTTTTCAAAGTAAGAAATTTATCTCAATTCCAAAACAGAATTGGGGAGAGACGTAGTTGAAATTTTGGAACTTGCAATATATATGTTAAGACTGATGTGTCAATACAAAACACAATGTGAGGACAAATTTTATAACATCATTTGCTGACAGAAACTTAATAAAACAGGAGATTTTGCATAAGCATAAATTGCAGAAAATTAAACAACACAATCAATTGTTAACCCAATTCAGTGTAATGTCACCTTCTCTGGGGGCTACCAAGCCAGGAAGGAAATTCATTATGATATTATTGGTTCAAAGCTAAACAACCCAAGTTTATAACTTTTTGCCTAATCACTACCTTGTGCAAGTTCTACCTAGACACCTCTAGATCTGAGACCCCCCTCTCACTTCCAATCACCATTGTGATAACTACAACCACAAACCTTGTGACTAGACCAAAAGAACCAAATAGAAGATTATACTTGAAATACAAAATACTCAATTTGGCTTAAAAGCTTCAACTAAGAACAATACTTAACTCTTTGTGTAAAAGCTCATGAGTGAGAATAATAATTTGATAAAATCAAGTAAAAATCAGTCAAACTCAATGCATCAAAATATACATGAGTGACATACAAATAACACAAACACAAAGAACTTAAAAGACTACCAAAACCCAAATCCTTGTGTTGCACCCACAATTTTTTTAATGTGAATTCTTGCTATTTTAGGTTTAGCATGTCCTTATTTATAGACTCTTGCATTATGGGCCTGGAATCTTCAAATTAATTCTAATCTTCACTTTTTAAATCAGCTGCAAGATATTCACATAAAAATAGGAACAAATATTTTAAAGTTTCCTAAACACTTTCCAAGATCCTTTTTTATGAAACCAAATTAAATCTGCACATGTTCCTAATAAATCTCCTTGACCTGCAAAGAATAATGAGTTATATCCAAAAGGATCTCTAAAAAAAAATCAAATCTATTAAGAGTTAAAACAACAGCGCTTGCTGCATAACAGACCAAGATGTCAAGACATCTCAACATCTGTTTGATACACATGATAGTAGAACCTGTCATCATTTGCTCAAGATGTTGTGACATCTTGCTCAACATCAGTCCAAAACCATGTTTTAGAAAAATTTATGCCAAACGGAAAACCATAGATTTAACAATCTCCTCGTTTGGCAAATTTTAGCAAAAACAACCATTGCATAATAACCTTGGAGAGAGGGATAAAACCACAACACAAGGTACATGCAAACATGTAAACTTTGTACAAACTACAAAATAAACATATATCAGAGAATACATGCAGCTACATATCACCATCTTTAATACTCCAGAAGACAGATGTCCAGACATGAGGTTTGACATCACAGACAGAAGAAAAAAAAAACCATGTCACACATGATGAAGACTCCCCCTCAAAGGGAAAACCCCAATCACCAGAAAATCCAAAATACTAAATATGAACTACCCAAGTTTACACATCAGAGGTAGCAGTAGCAGCAGCAGAAGATAACACAACCTTAAATCAGGATTTTGACACAGCTTCACCAAGCAGGATGTTAGAAGATCTGGTAAGACATCCTACCATATCAGAAGAAGCAGCAACAACAGAAGCACCAATAAGCATGACAAACTATCATGCTCCCCCTTAACAGTTGCCTACATTAAGCAACCACAATAACTATTGTCTTCTTAGAAGTAGCACAATTCTATCAGCATGCTAATCAATATGTTATAACATGTGTCATAACATCAAGACAAACAAAATACACTAACACTTTACTCCCACTTTTTAGAAAAAAATGACAAAAATAGAGTAAATGAAAATAAAATGGAAGCACAATAATTTCAAATAAGCAATAAATGGATGGAAGCACACAATAGCAGATGGAATCACACAAGGAACCATTCATTAGAAACACATAAAATGTTAGGAATTGCACCATAAACAACAAAAAGAGCTTTACAGAATATTGGGTCATAAGCCCTTCAACATAATGTTATCAAAACAAACAAACAAAAAGAAAAAATAGCTTCTTAAGTAGTAGTTCTACTGGCTATTTCTTCATCTTCACTTCCCTCTTCATTTTCATCATCCTTATCAACACTCTTCTCTCCCTGTCCATCATCATTACCCTCATCAGGATTTTCTTGAATATATTTTTCAGCTAGAGCTCCAATCAATCTTTCAAGTTTTATTTTCCTTGCACCACGGGTTTTTATGGTTTCATCCAGCCCCTTACAAGTAGCTTTTAACTATACTATTATATAGTCATTGGTAATGGAAATGATGTTAAAACATAGTTTTATTCTACAACCCTTGTAAGAGTTTTGATGATAACAAACACAAAGAACAATTATGCTTTCTAAATTTATATTATGTTTTGCATAGAAGTTGTGATGGAAGAAGATCAGAAGATAAGTTACAAAGTTGTTTCTACTGTGATTGTAAACATATCTCAAAAAGTTCTTATGGAAGAAGATCAGAAGATGCGCTAAAACGTTGTTTTAACTCAGATTATAAACATCTTTCAAAGAAGTTCTAACGCTGCAAATCAGATTCTGTGGCTAGGATCTCCAAAGTTCTGAAGCAAGCATCAACAAATACTTTAATGTTCTGAAGCGTTACAAATCAAATATTTCCATTTCAAGATTAACGGTTGGAAGGGAACAAGGATCTTTATTTTTGGAAAGCACCTTAAATGTAATTGATCAACTTTCCAAATAATCCTTCATGCTTCACCTATTTAAACAAGGCTTTAAGGATAAATCGTTCACGATTTCTCATGCATAGTAACGCTGCTATCATTTTCATCCTCAAACATTCAACATTCAAACTGTGTAAAACATCACTTGTATTGTGATACTGTTTTATTAAAAACACTATTGTACACTTTTATTCAAACATTGTTTAAATAAATTCCTTTAGAAAAACCGGGTCGTGGTTATACTCAAGAAGACTTTGACAGTTGTCAAAGTAGATTTGTAATCAAGATTGATTAGTGGGTTAAGCCTCGTTTAGAGAGGCGAAATCATATTAGCGGATGGACTGGAGTAGTTTGAGTTCAAACGAACCAGGATACCCAACGTTTTATTTACTTTCAGTTTTAAAAATCCTAATTCAAACCCCCATTTCTTGTGTTTTTCCATTCTTCAATTGGCATCAGAGCACCTAGTTATGAGTTCAAGCACTTAACCGTGTCAGTAAAAGATCCAAGCTAAGAAAAACACTATGGTGCGGCCAAGTCAGAACATCAACAATGACTACCATAGTGATTGATGTGTACATACATCCTGTTGATGGAGAGAACTTTGATTACTGGAAAGACAGAATTGAAAGTTTCTTTCTGGCTCATGACGCTGTTCTTTGGGATATGGTGATTGATGTGTACATACATCCTGTTGATGAAAGTGGTCAGAAGATTAACAGAAAAAGAATTTTAGATCATCAAAAGTGAGACCTTAGAAATCATCACACGGCCAAAACTATTCTCTTGAGTGCCATCTCATACTCAGAGTATGAGAAGATCACAAACAGAGAGACATCAAAGCACATGTTTGATTCCTTGAGAATGACACGTGAAGGAAACACGCAAGTCAAAGAAACTAAAGCCTTTGCGCTTATTCAGAAGTATGAAGCCTTCAAAATGGAATAAGATGAAACCATTGAAACAATGTTCTTAAGATTTCAAATTCTGGTTGTTGGGATAAAAGTTCTGGACAAAGGGTACTCAACTGCTGATCATGTAAAGAAGATCATTAGAAGTTTACCAAAGAAATGGAAACCCATGGTCACTACTCTCAAACTGGAAAAAGATCTGAACAAAATATCTCTAGAAGAACTTGTCAGCTCTCTCAGAAGTCATGAGATAAAGTTAGAAGATGATAAGCCCCCTGAAACAAGGTAAGCCTTTAGCCCTTAAATCTGACAAAAAAATATGATTCTAAAGTTTTGAAGGCAATAGAAGAAAACTCTGGTGGTTCCTCATCAGAAGAAGACAAATTATCCCTTCTCTCCAGAAGAGTCAATCAGTTGTGGAAGCACAGGTAAAGGAAGTTCAGAAATTCCAGAAGAACAGGGAATCCATATGAATCATCGTCTGGATACAGAAAGTCTGAAACATCTTCTGAATACAGAAATTCAAGAAACAAAGACATAGTCTGCTAAGAATGCAATGAACAAGGGCACTATTCGGAAGGAGAAACCTAAAAAAAAGTTCTTTAAGGAGAAGAAGAAAAGTCTAATGGCAACATGGGATGACTCAGACTCTTATGAAGCAGATACAGAATCAGAATATGAAAGAGCCAACATTGCCCTTATGGCTAACATATTAGAAGATATTGAATCACCTGGATCAGAATCAGACTCAGAGGAAAAAGAGGTATTTTCTAACTTTTCTAGATCTCAATTAGAAGAGAGTCTGTCAGAAATTCTAGAAAGGTATCAGAAACTTCAAGTCATAAACAAGAACCTGAAAAAGGATATAGTTTCTGACTCTGAAGAAACTAAGAATCTGAGATTGGAAAACTCTGAGCTGAAAGAAAAAATTTCAAAACTTGAAAATGAATTACAAAATACTCAGAAGGAAACTATCTCAAAAGTTACTAGTAACCCTGATAAGATCATAAAGGAATATGATCATAGCTTTCAGAAATTCCTCGCTAAAAACATAGATAGAAGCAAGATGGCTTCAATGATCTATGGAGTTAGCAGAAATGGCGGAAAAGGTATAGGATACAAAGGTAATGTATCCCAACCTAAGAAAGTTAAGGATTTGGTTATTAAACGTACTCCTCTAAATTCTCACTTTACCTATGGTCCCACACATGACTTAAAGTATACTAGTAATGATTTTTCTGCTAAACCAAAATTTAAACAGAATTTTGGTAACTCTAACAAACTAGGACCCAAAAAGATATGGGTACCTAAGGATAAAATTTTCTATGTTACATATATCTTTGACAGCAAGACTGAAACACCAATCTTGGTACCTGGACTCTGGATGCTCTCGACACATGATGGGAAGAAAGCATATGTTCCAAATCCTGGAGCTTAAATCTAGTGGCTACGTAGGTTTCAGAGGCTATCAAAAGGGGAAGATAATTGGATCTGGAACTATTGGTAACGGTAATCTTCCTTCTATTACTAATGTTCTGTTAGTAGATGGATGAATGCATAACTTGTTATCCATAAGTCAATTAAGTGACAACAGTTATGATATAATCTTTAATCAAAAGTCCTGTAAAGCAGTTATTCAGAAAGATGGATCTATCCTCTTTAATGGAAAGAGAAAGAACAACATTTAAAAAATAATACGTTTTGAACTGAAAAGTCAGAATGTAAAATGCCTATTGTCTGTTAATGATGAGCAATGGGTCTGGCGCAGAAGATTGGGGTATGTTAGTATGAGAAGAATATCTCAGATTAACAAACTCAATCAGGTCAGAGGACTTCCTAACCGGAGGTTCAGCTCAGATGCTCTGTGTGAAGCATGTCAAAAAGGCAAGTTTGCAAAACCCTATTTTAAAGCAAAAAAATGTTGTTTCTACCTCTAGACCATTAGAACTTCTGCATATAGATCTATTTGGACCAGTGAAAGCTGCATCTATTAGTGGAAAGAAGTATGGATTAGTGATCGTAGATGACTATAACAGATGGACAAGGGTAAATTTCTTAAGACACGAGGACGAGTCACACTTTGTGTTCTTTTCCTTCTGTAATCAAGTCCAAAATGAAAAAGATCTTAGAATTGTTAAAGTCAGAAGTGATCATGGTGGAGAATTTGAAAAAAGAAATTTGAACTATTTTTTAATGAGAATGGCATCTCTCATGATTTCTCTTGTCCTAGAACTCCCTAACAAAATGGAGTTGTAGAACGAAAGAACGGAACTTTACAAGAAATGGCCAGAACCATGATCAACGAGACTAACATTGCTAAGGACTTATGGGCAGAAGAAATTAACACAACATGTTACATTCAGAATAGAATCTCCATAAGACCTATTTTGGATAAGACTCTATATGAACTGTGGAAGAACAGAAAGCCCAACATCTCGTATTTCCATCCATTTGGATGCATTTGTTTTATTCTTAACACTAAAGAACATCTGAGCAAGTTTGACTCTAAAGCACAAAAGTGTATTATGTTAGGATACTCTGAACACTCAAGAGGCTACAAAGTATACAACACAGAAACACGGATTGTAGAAGAGTCAATCAGTGTTAGATTTGATGATAAGCTTGCCTCTCAAAAGTCAAAGCAAGATGAATCTTTTGCAGATATAGAAGTCCAAATTACAGGTACTGAAGACATTGCATCATAAGTTTCTCATAAAAATCACAGACAACACCAGAAGAAGATGTCACAAATATAACAACAACATCTGAAGAACCTCTCTAGAAAAGACAATCCAGAAGCAGCTTAGCACATCCTGAAGACAAAATTATGGGAAAGAAAGAAGACCCAATCAGAATAAGATCCCCATTCAGAAACTCTAAAGAATCTCTCATGGGATTAGTGTCTCTGATTGAGCTAACTTCCATTGATGAAGCTCTTCTGGATAATGATTGGATGCTTGCATTGCAGGAGGAATTAAACCAATTCACCAGAAATGATTTGTGGGATATGATTCCCAAACCAAAAGGGTTCAACATCATTGGAACCAAATGGGTATTCAGAAACAAGCTGAATGAACAAGGAGAAGTCATCAGAAACAAAGCGCGGCTGATGGCACAAGGTTATAGTTTGTAAGGGGGGATAGACTATACAGAAACCTTTGCTCTAGTCGCCAGGTTAGAATCTATCAGACTTTTAATTTCTTTTGCTATAAAGAATGGAATCACTCTATATCATATGGATGTCAAAAGTGGATTCTTAAATGGATACATTGTTGAAGAAGTTTATGTGCACCAACCCCCTGGTTTTGAAAATTCAAAACATCCAGAATATGTATTTAAACTAAAGAAATCACTATATAGTCTGAAACAAGCTCCCAGAGCTTGGTATGAAAGACTAAGTAGTTTTCTGTTAGAAAATGATTTCCCCAGAGGGAAGGTGGACACAAGTTTATTCTGTAAGCCATTTAAAAATGACATTCTAGTTTGTCAAATTTATGTAGATGATATTAGTTTTGGATCTATTAAAGCCCCTCTGGGAAGAGAATTAGCTAAGTCTATGTAGGCAGAGTTTGAAATGAGCTTGATGGGAGAACTCAAGTTCTTTTTGGGCATTTAGATCAATCAAACACCAGAAGGAACATACATACACCAAAGAAAATACGTCAAAGAACTTCTGAAGAAATTTGACTTATCAGAATGTAAGCCAGCCAAAACTCCAATGCATCCTATATGCATTCTAGAAAAGGAAGAGGTAAGTAAAAAGGTAGAACATAAGATCTACAGAGGTATGATTGGTTCTCTCTTATATCTTACAGCTTCAAGACCTGATATTCTGTATAGTGTATGTCTATGTGCTAGATTCCAATCAGATCCTAGAGAATCTCACTTAACAACTATTAAGCGAATTTTCTAGTATCAAAAGGTACTACTAATCTTGGTATGTTTTATAGAAAAACAAAAGAATACAAATTAGTAGGGTATTGTGATGCTGACTTCGTTGGAGACAGTAGAAAGAAAAAGCACTTCTAGAAGCTGCCAATTTCTGGGAGAAAATCTGATCTCGTGGTCCAGCAAGAGGCAATCCACAATTGCATTATCAATCACTGAAGCTGAATATATATATATCAGTATCTGGATGTAGCACACAGATGCTCTGGATGAAAAGTCAGCTTGAAGACTTCAATATATTTGAGAGTAACATTCCTATACTTTGTGATAATACTTCCGCCATTTGTTTATATAGAAACCTAATTTTACATTCTAGGGCTAAGAATATAGAAATAAAACATCACTTTATTAGGGACTATATTCAGAAAGGAATTCTCTCTTTAAAATTTATTGACACAGATCATCAATGGGATGATGTCTTCACTATAACCCTTTCTGAAGATAGGTTTAATTTCATTCTGAAACATCTCAGCATGAAATTATGTCCAGAATAAGAGTTTTATTTATGTATTCTTTAACCCTCAGAAGTTTAATTTTTTTTGGTGAACATATGATCAATAATTCTTCAGAACTTAGAAAGACAGTTGTATCAGGATCTATCTAAGAAGATTTGAACAGTTCCCAAACGGTTCATTTCAAAGATAGAAGCATGTAGTTCACAACATCAACATATGTCATCCTCTCACAAGAGTTTCATCTAAGGCTGAACACACGTTTAAACTCTGAAGAGACTAAAGCGTGATTGGATGCATTGAGACTCGTGTTGTATTGGTAATTGTTCTATATCTCCGTGCCATCTCCCCATTTTCAGGAATCATTAATGCTATGTAATCATCATTTTTCACTCTTTTCTTGCTAATTAAGTTTTCAATTTGTTTATAAATACACCATTCACTTTCACTTTCACTTTTTCACTCTCACTTCTTCTCTCTACTATTTTAGCTCTACTTTCTGTGTGAACAATGGCTTCTTCTCAAAGCGCTCAAAGCTCTCAATGTGTTCCTGGCTCTTCTTCTTCAACAGCAGAAAAGTATGAAGAACCTTCAAGAACTCTACTGACTCCCATTGATACACTAGAAGTTCTCTGTGAACTCATTGTGGACTTTGAAAGTATGAATGAAAACGGCTACGACCTTACTCCTAATGTTGAAGTTCAAGGGTGGACCAAGTATTTTGATCGTCTTCTGGGTCCAGTTTTTCCAAGATTAGTCAATAAATCTGGATTCATGCAACTTCTTCAAACCATCAAGTTACTTCATTTTTGATGGGAAAAATAGTAATTTCATAAGACCTTATTGCACGCTTGATAGGTCATGGCGGCGAAGGCATTCGTTGCAGTGACATGGCAGAAAAATGCTCTGACCTAACAACAATTTCAAAAGAGATTTTTACTTCTGGCAAACCTTCAAACAAAATTAAATATCTGAAGTACTACTTTATAATTTGGTCAAAAATCATCTTGGGCTGCATCAACCACAGAAAGCCCACAAGCTCTCCTGATTACATCAATATTGACCAGCAATTTCTTCTGTACTTCATTGCAACAAAGGCAAAGGTAAATCTTCCTCATCTGTTGTTTAATCATATGAAGACAAGAGTCAAAGAGACTAGAGAAGAAGAAAGGACTAAGAGGGACTGGATACCTCTTGGTAGGCTAATTTTAGATATTTTGACAGAAAACAAACTGGTAGAATATCTAATGAAGCTCATCAGGTCAGCACTCTGGAAGCATGTGCTGGAAAAGTTCAGAAGGAAAAAAATATGAAGAAAATGAAAATCATTGACACCATCAAGAAGGATCCAACTGTTGCAACAAAGGAAGTCATTACAACAAGAAGAGTTCCTCTAAAGGATTTCCCTCTATTCTCTCAAACAAATGCTTCTCCAGAAATTATTGTCAGATATCTGGAAGCTTGCAAAATGGATGGGACTGTTCTAGAAGTAAACATTCGCGACCTGCGACAACAGGCTCTAGAGGTTGTTCTCAAGAAATCAAGGAAAAGGAAATTTGCAAGATAAGGATCGTCTCAGGAGGTTCCCAAAGCTTCTAAGAAGAAATGTAATTCTTCTTTTATTTCTGTTGTAGAATCAGTGCTTTTATAAACATCTGAAACCCCTCCTCTCCAAAACCCACAGAAGACCCTTCACCATAAACCTTTTATGATTTTGATATTGAGTTTGACCCTTCACTCACACTAGAAAACATTCTGAACAAACCACATTCTACTACTTCCCATCTTGAATAAAATCAGCCAGAACTTTCTCAAGTTCTTTTTGATATTGATTAATTTGATCCAGTGTTTCAAGATTCCCAACCAGAAAATCCAAACTCTCAAGCTCCCCACTCTAAAAATCCAAACTTTCACGCTCCCCAGCCAGAAATATCCAAATCTTAACTCTGATACCACTTCACACATTCCTGGAATAACAGAACCTCTCACGGTTCAACAACCTCTCTCAATCCACGATATTCCATAAATTCCATCTCCTTACCATTCCACTCTACCAAATACACCTCCTTCACCCATTATCATTTCTGATTCTCCCTCTCAATTCAACCCTCCCGAAGATCACCTTCATACAATAATAGACTTAAAAGCGCTGGATAACCTCGCCTCTAGCTCACAAAAATTCCATCCCAAAACCAAAACCAAATATCACCAAGAAAGATGTTGGTAAAAACTTGATGATTTTTGAAACAAAGATATTTGAATGGATTAACTCTCTGAAGCTAGCCTGCTTAGAGAATCTGAATCCCGCTGCTTCTGATTCACACTGGAACCAGTTCAGAAAACGGTTCAATTCTGAATCCCAGAAACTCAAGAAATTAAGTTATGAAATGGCCCAACAGAACTTTTGTAATTAGCTGAATGTTTTCAAGGATTAAATTTTGCGCTACTAGGAAAAGAAACATCTTCTTGTGCTAGACAATGCCCCCTGGGAAGATCACCAGCCTTCATAAGTTGATGAACCTTGCTCTAATACTCTTCCTCTGGTTATAGTTCAAGACAAAGGCAAAGAAATTGAAGAAACTACTGAGTCAGGATCTGCCACAGCCTGCTCTGAAAAGGTGGAACCTTCTACTGATATACCTTTTTCATCTCTGGTTATGCAAACTCTGGAGGAGCTGAAGAAAAAAGATGCAGTGGTTAAGAAGAGATTAGACAAGCAAGATGACACATGCAATGAAATCAAAGGAATGCGGGGAAAACAAGAAGAGTCAAACACACAGATTAAGAGTTTGTTGGAAGCCCTGTTCACATGACTTCCTCCACCTCAATCTTAGTTTTGAAAACTGTTTTCTTTACTGTGTTCAATCTTTTTTGTGTGTTGCTTTCTTCTGAATGTGTTATTGCAATCCTATATTAATACAACTCTTCATTTATTGCTTACACATGTTTATATTGCTTTTTGATTCTTGACAAAAAATGGGAGAACGTAAGATATTTCTAATAAGAGTATCGAGACACAGTCTCAAACATTTTGTATATCATAACTTCTCATTTCTTGCTCTGAAATTAAAACAGGAACAAAACTCTGGTGAAGACAGAAGCAGATGCATCAAAAACTCTAATTAGAATAAACTTCAGGGAAGTATTTCATCTCTATCTGAGTATTCAACTCAGGGGGAGACCTTCAAATGCTTTATGTTCTTTCTGTTTTTATTGAAACATCCTAGTTTTTGTCATCATCAAAAAGGGGGAGATTGTTAGAACATAGTTTGATTCTACAACCCTTGTAAGAGTTTTGATGATAATAAACGCAAAGAACAATTATGCTCCCTAAATTTATATTATGTTTTGCAGAGAAGTTCTGATGGAAGAAGATCAAAAGATAAGTTACAAAGCTGTTTCTACTGTGATTGTAAACATCTCTCAAAAAATTTTGATGGAAGAAGATACAAAGATGTGCTAAAACGTTGTTTCAACTCTGATTATAAACATCTTTGAAAGAAGTTCTAACACTGCAAATAGGATTCCGTGGCTCTGATATCCAAATTGTTGAAGCAAGCAACAACAAATACTTTCATGTTCTGAAGCGTTACAAATCAAATATTTCCATTTCTAGAGTAACGGCTGGAAGGGAACAAAGATCTTTATTTTTGGAAAGCACCTTAATTGTAATTGATAAAAATTCCAAATAACCCTTCATGCTTCGCCTATTTAAACAAGGCTTTGAGGATAAATCATTCACGATTTCTCACGCACAGTAACGCTACTATCATTTTCATCCTCAAACATTCAACATTCATATTGTGTAAAACATCACTTGTATTGTGATACTATTTTATTAGAAACACTATTGTACACTTTTATTCATACATTGTTTAAATAAATTCCTTTAGAAAAACGAGGTTATGGTTATATTCAAGTAGACTTTGACGGTTGTAAAAGTAGATTTGTAATCAAGATAGATTAGTGGATTAAGACCTCGTTAAGAGAGGCGAAATCGTCTTGGCGGGTGGACTGGAGTAGTTTGAGTTCAAACGAACCAGGATAACCAACGTGTTCTTTACTTTCAGTTTTAAAAATCCCAATTCAAACCCGCCTTTCTTGTGTTTTTTCCATTCTTCAAATGACACTTTCCTTTCCAGATGTCTTGACAATGTCTGGGACATGCGTTCCTTCAAACAAATTATAATGGAAAGAAAGAGGTGAATTCCTTCTACATATATCATCTACACCGACAAAGATTCTAGGATGTTGGTTCAAAATGACTCCACATATTAAGGTTGGGAAAGCAATAAGCATTTTTACTGCATAGGAAGTGCCTTGCCTTTTGATTTCTTCAAAGATGTAAGTTCCAAAATCATAGTTTCTCTTGGTCCCAACAATGTAGATGAACCTTCCCAGACCAATAGAAATTGAGGAAGATTGATTGGTAGGCACCCAGTTAGTAGCTCCAATCTTGTGAAGAATGGCATATTTCACACTCAGATAGCTTGCATACAATTTTTCTTTTCTAGGTCAATTCTTAACTTGCCTTCCCAATGATTTCTCTAAAAATGGTGTCATCAGACACCTCAACCTCTGGTTGTTCTTTCTCACTCCTTCCTAGAAACATGTTAATAACATTTGGAAATAATTCCACACACTTACCTCTTACAAAAACAATTCTATACTCCTTGCTTGTCTTGTCATTACATTCTTGAGTTATGTATACAAAAAACTCCACCAATTTCTCATGACAAATACCCAACTTGGAAATAGTCTTCATTAATCCAGCTTGATTAATGAAATTAGTAACCTCCTTATATTCTAAGGCATATTTCCCCAATTCCCTTTCTAGAGCAATAACCCTATGATAAAAATACTTCCACTTCTCCACATTTTTGCAAGATGAAAGGACATATTATCTATAGGAACATCTAGGATATTTAGAAGAGTTTTCCTTATCATAAAGTTTCCTTTGGTGTCATGCAAGTGGTCCTGAACATCAGCATCAACCTCTGAATCACTTGAAGTAACCTTCATTCTCTTCACGACTTTCTTCTTTGATCTTGGAGATATAACTTTGCTCTAACTCTTAGTTGGTCCCACAATAGTGATTTTCTTGGGAATTTTGGAGGGAGTACTCTCAGTCATACCAACAGTCTTTTATTTAATATTTCTCAATCTTTTGGAAATGCTAGGAGCTATCCTTTTGCTTATAGGCTCTTCATCAGAGTCATACTCATCAATGTTGACAATCTCATTTTTTTTGTCTTTATCACCTTCTTCCTTTTCACCTGGTTATGTAGCTACTTCATGCTCAGTTTCAGGAACATTTAAATATCACTCTTTCCCAGGATAAGAGAACTTGTTCATAGATGTTAAAACATCTGGTGCATCATTAGGAGTAGCTTTACCACTAGCAATATTTGAAAGTAATCTACAAATGGTCTTGTCAATAACAAGGTCTTCTTGATTACATTGCCTTGCATCTTTCATAATGCTAGCATATTAAGACTACACTTATGAGAAGTCTCGACAATTTAACAATATTAAGGTTTTCAGCATCCCTAGTATTTGTTCCAGGAGTATCAACATCCATGGATACAGGTGTATCAAGAGCATATGTTAAACCTGATGATTTTTGGGACACACTTACACATGAGTGATTCCTTCTTCCATCCAGAGAATTTGTTCTACTTCTCTTTGGAGTGATACTTGGGATGATTGTAAGAGGAACATCATTGGTTATAAATTTTGATAAGTCTTCTGAATTCCTTATATCCTGAGGAGCAGAGGAGGGCATATCCTGCTTGTTTGACATATTAGTTTCTTGAATATTGAAAAGAGAGATGTTGAAAATAATATTTTGAACAATATCTTTGGAATACAAGAAGGTGGGATAAGGTTTGAACCGAGGATTTGAAGAATAGGATTTTGAATAGTGCAGTAGGCAATGGGATTTAAATAGCGTAATACTTTGAAGATGTCAAGGCTTTATAATGATGTTTTTAGTTTTTCATACGCTAACAAATAGAGAAGAAAAAAACTATCTGTTGCATGCCTCTACCATGCTAATTACCATAATTTCTTAGCAATATACACTTCACCCATTTACTTCATAAGTTGAATTACCACCATCACCTTTGTAAAACTTTTAGCAAGATTTTTCCACATCATAACCTCCTTGACAATAACAACTTCTTTCCATATAAGATCATTTATGGAATGATTGAGACTACCCCTTTGCCTTGTCCTATCTTGTTGAGTAATAATTTTTTCTATATTTGTGTTACCCAAATACTCAAAGTCCAATGTCATGACATTCTGTCTATTATTACATTCCTTCAAAATTTTCTGCTCAACTTGAAACCCTTCCAAGTAGGTTTTAGTAATTTCTTGAGGTGTCCACATATGATAATTGTCATTTGTTTCACTTTCTTTCATTTTTCATGAAAATCCGTTATCTAAAAACTCATCTTTTATTGATAAAGATGTGAGAGAAAAATGAGTAAAGAGACAAATGTTCTCATTTTTGGGACTCCATTATCTCTTAGTCTTACTGCTTATACTATTCTCAAGATGAGTGTACTATTTAGAATAACCATACAAGTTATAGCATAAAGGAGTTTTGTGACCATATTTCCTACAATGATGACATCTCTTAAGATGACTTATGGGTATGATGAAAAGTTTCTGATGTCTCATAGGATGTTGGAACCTTTTTTTTGACATTGTAGCATATTTTCCTTTCTTTGGATCAATACAGTCTGACTCAAGTTTTATAATCCAATTCCTGTTGAAATCCCATCATCTTTTCCAGCTTGAAGATTTTCCTCTGAAGAGTCTGTTCCATTGTTAAGCATTTTAAAGTATTTGTTCATGTTTGCAAGCTTATATGTCAGTAGTAATACTTCTTTCTGAATATCAGACACTTTGATAAGAAGTTCCTTCTTCTTACCAATATTTTTAGAAGACTTGTATCTTCCTGAAAAGGCTTTAACATGCTTGGTAGATTCAATATCTGAATCCTTCCCAATGAAAGAGATATACATTCCTTTACGTTGTTTCTTGAGGAATGTTGAACATTTTTCTCTAATGTGTCCAAAGTCTTTACATTCATTGCACTGAATGCCTTTGTTTTGTCTTGACTTTTCTTCAGTTCTAGTTTTATTTTGAGCATCATAGTTATTATTGATGACAGATGAGATGTTTTGGACACTTGGACTTCCTCTTTTATCCATTATTTTCATAATTCTATGGAATTATTTCCCAAGTAACATAATGGTATTGGACAGTCCTTCATTAGTATCTAGATCAACTTGACCTTCTTCATCTTCAGCATTGGATACAAAAGCTACGCCCTTGTTCTTTTTCTCAGACTTGTCACTAATAGCCAACTCAAAAGTTTTAAGCGAGCCAATAAGTTCATCAATCCTCATGTTGTTGATGTCATGAGCTTCTTTGATGGCTATCACTTTCATGTCAAATTCCCTAGGTAGAGACCTAATAATCTTTCTAACAAGCTTCTCTTTTGACATCTTTTCTCCCAAGGCACTATATGTATTTTCTATTTCAATAATGTTCACATGATAGTCTTGAATGGTATAATATCATTCATCTTTAGACTCTTAAACTTTTTAGTGAGAAACTGAAGTCTTGACATCTTCACTTTAGATGTACCTTCATGAGTTGTCCTGAGAATTTCCCAAGCATCCTTGGTTATAGTACATGTATTAATCAACTTGAACACATTCTTGTCCACTCCATTGAATAGAGCATTCAAGGATTTGGAATTTCCAAGAGCTAATTTATCATCATCTTCATACCAATCTTCCTCTAGATTCAAAGACATATTCCCATCCTTTCAAGTCAGCCTTTCAAGCTTTGTTGTGCATGGATTTTAAAAAAGCCACTATTTTAACTTTCCACCAGTCATAATTTGAACCATATAAAATAGGTGGTATGTTGATGTATCATCCTTCTTTTTCCATAGTACCAAAAAGATTCTCCTTAGAGCTCACCCAATAAACAAAATGGGATGCCTTCTCTGATGCCAAATGATATTCTGGAACTTGTAATATAAATGTTAAGAATGATGTCTCAATACAAAACACAATGTCATGACATATGTTATAACATGAGATTTTGCAGAAGAATAAATTGCAGAAAATTAAATAACACAATCAATTGTTAACCCGGTTCGGTGCAACGTCACCTAATTTAGGGGCTACCAAGCCAGGAAGGAAATTCACTATGATAGTATTAGTTCAAACCTAAAAACCCTGGCTTACAACTTCTCACCTAATCACTACCTTGTGAAACTTCTACCTAGACACCTTATAGATATGAGATCCCCCTCTCGCTTCCAATCATCGCAATGATACTTACAACCACAAACCTTGTGACTATACCAAAATAACCAAATAGAAGATTACACTTTAAATACAAAATACTTAGTTTTTCTTAAAAGCTTCAACTAAGAACAATACTCAACTCTTTGCATAAAAGCTCATGAGTGAGAACAATAACTTGATAAAATCAAGTAACAATCAATCAAAATCAATGCATCTAAAGATACATGAGTGACATACAAAGAACACAAACACATACAAATTAAAAGACTCACAAAATACTAATCCTTATATTGCACCCACAATTTCTTTAATGTGAATGCTTGCTATTTTAGGTTTAGCAAGTCCTTATTTATAGACTCTTGCAGTATGGGCATGGACTCTTTAAATCAAATCCAATCTTCACTTTTTAAATCAGCTACAAGATCTTCACATGAAAATAGAAACAAATCTTTTAAAGTTTCCTAAAAAGTCTCCAAGATCCTTTTTAATGAAACCAAATCAAATTTTCACATGTTCCTAATAAACCTCCTAGAAATTCAAAGAATAATGAGATATATCCAAAAGGATCTCCCAAAAACAAATCAAATTTATCAAGAGATAAAACAACAATGCCTGTTGTATAACAGACCAAGATGTCAAGACATTTGGCTCAACATAAGTCTGATACACATGAAAACAGAACCTATCATGACAATTGGTCAAGATGTTATGACATCTTTCTCCATATTATTCCAGAACCATGTTTTAGCAAAATTTACGTCAAACCTAAAACCATGGATTTAATAGTAGCCATAGAGAGGATGATTGTTTGATCAGAACAAAAAGTGGTCCGATGTATGACGTCTACAAGGCTGGAATCAGTGAGGAGGATAGGGGTGTACCTGCAAGGAACTCAGACGCTCAAGTAATAAAGAGTGCAAATATATACAAGAAAGATATTACGATTTTCTAGACTGAATATTTGATACCAGGCCCTCACAAGTGTGAGGGTTTATATAGTTCCCCC
The DNA here is from genome assembly GCA_948472305.1 of Vicia faba. Lineage (NCBI taxonomy): Eukaryota > Viridiplantae > Streptophyta > Magnoliopsida > Fabales > Fabaceae > Vicia > Vicia faba. The sequence goes on from OX451736.1 coordinate 236,784,071, forward strand.
GTTGCTTGGACATTGGTTCCTATTTTTGGGCCTAGATATGAGATTCCTCAAAAATAGGTAATTGTCGGGAACTAGTCGTTGTGATGGGAAGAGGTGCTCATAACTAGCTGTTATAACGGGCAGACAAGTGTCTCACAGGAAAGCGTTATTTCTGGTCATTTCTTGGTGGCTATCCTCGTGTGGCGAGGCAGGATGAGGGATAGCCTGTTTGAGCAGGAAGAAGTAGCCGTGCAGACCCTGGTGGTTAGCTGACCAGGGCTCCTCGGGAGAGATGCTGAAGGGATAAAGTGTCATTTATCCTTCATGCTTTATCGATCCAAGGTTATTGTACCATCTTATACACAGAAGTGGATTGGTCCCTACTTATCCATTAGGCTAGTCTAGAATAGGAGCTCCCAAGTTGTTGCTCCTAGACATGGGAGTAATGACTTAGAGTCAGCCCGTGCGTCAAGGAGGAAATAATGATGTTGAGGACACTTTAGGATGTATATAAAGAAAGGCATAGTTGAGGATCCTGCATGAAAGTTCATGTGTTCGACGTGTGGGGAGCCGATCTGTTGATTGGACTTTGAGAGGTTATATGCCATGCCTGCATCGAGTCATGTACTATCATTAATGTGTGATAATGGCAGCCTAAGGGCTAGGGTTAATGATGACCCATACGCTACTCCAGGACACGCGCGAGCGGACACTTGCGCGAAGGTTGTCCTATAAATAGGGTATAATGGAGCCCATTCATACTTTAGATTCTCTCTGTATTTCTCTCTTTGTTTATTTCTTCCTTGTCGCCACTATCATGCATTTCCATCAGCCGTCATCACATAGTTGTTTGGCCACAGCTTCCAGCTCTCTGTCCACGTAAGTTTCATGTTTCTCCTTACTTTGTGTAGTCTTTAGCATTGTTTTTGCCTGTAATTCATGCGGATAGGGTAGAGTAATCTTGTGGTGAATGTTTCTCCAGTGACCTGTTGGTGTTTGAAGGTGATTGAGCCATTTTCTGGCACTATCACCGGTGAGAGGGAGAGTTTGTGCGTTTTTGGATGTTCTGGGGCCGTAGTCGAGATGAAGAGCTTAGCTTATCGCCGTCATAGTCCATGAATTTCTGGTAAATTTATGAGTTTTCCGGTGGACGTATGGAGTTTCTGATGAATGTGAAATTCTGGTGTATTAGACTTTAAATGTCCTATGACATTTTGGGACATCTGATCTGACTTAAAATACACAAGCAAGGTATAAACATATTAAAACAATATTGAAAAGCATAAAAAAACACATGAATTGTTAACCTAGTTTGGAGCAACTCTCCTACTCTGGGGGAAAACCAAGCCAGGGATAAAGTCCACTATAATAGTATTAATTCGAAGCTAAACTCCCCCGTTTACAACTTCTCACTTAATCACTACATGTGCTATACTTTCTACCTAAGGCTCACCTAGGTATGAGGCCCTCCTAAACTCCCTTCAATCACATACAGCGACTGGACATAAACAGGAAGACACACTTCCATGATGAAAAAACAAAAGAGACACTTCCATGACAATACCTAGCCAAGACTCTTGACTAAGAACAACAACTTGAATTTTCTTACAAGTTTCCTTTAAGAACAATGCTCACTTTTGCTTCACAGCTTCGAGGAGAACAATAATTAAATCTATGCTTAAAAGTTTAAGAGTGATAACAGAAGCTTGCAACTCAAGGAACACAATCCAACTCACATGTCGAGTGGATCACATAATCTAACTCTCCTAGATAGTGGTACAGACTCAACCCTAATGATTACATATTTTATATTCATGGCCAGTACTTTTCTTAGGTTACAATGCTTCTATTTATAACATATCTCTCAACTGGATTTGGGTTTCAAATCACAACATATTAGTTGTTACAAACCTGCATAAGATTCTACAACAAAATAGGTCTTCAATCAAATCTTTCCTAAAACTTCTCCTTATTTAGAAAGTCAATATTCTTTAATATTCTTATTGATTCTTCAAGACCTTTAAATTAGCACCACATAGGACTGTATAATATTCCCAAAATATTCTTGCATCTGTTAAGTCATAATAGAATCCAACAAACCAGCTCAGCTCAGGCGCGATGTCGAATGACCCATCATAGGATATCTTTTCCAACATGTTGCTCCAGATGATGAGACATCTCATATCAATAGGTTTCTTCATAAATTAGAACTTCAACCTATTTTTTTTTACAAGTTAGAAAATCATATTTAACATATTGCTGCTATATTAGTTTTACCAAACATAATTCCAATCACATAATTCTGAGAATTAACAATCTCCCCTTTAGCTTATTTTGGCTAAAACTAATTTACATAAACTTTGCATACAGAAGAAATAACACAATAAATCTCAGGTTAAACAATATAAAACATTCATTAGCAACCGTAAACTAAAAACATCAAAAGCAGACAGTTTTTAGTCTTCACATCTTTGACAGTCTTCAGTCTTCACTATCTTCTCACATGACGTCACAAAACAGATGCCCAACCACAAACGTAGCACATACTCTCCCCCTTTTTATCCAGAATATGAAATAGTCATAAGGATAAGTAATATACTTAGTCTGATTGATGTCATAACATCATATCCAACAGCTCTTCACGACAACTCTAAACTTTTCCACTCTAGACTCAAAAGCTCAGCTAACACAAACCGCTCCTCTTCATGTTCAGCTGGACCAATCTATTACGGCCAATACAATATGATGTCAATACCAAAAACATTACTCACAGGCTTATTTCACTCCCCCTTAATACACAAACCTTCCTTGTATTGGGAAACAAGACAACAGAGTACCCCAGAATACCTTCAATTCAGATAACTTAGAACACAGGTCACCACTGTGTTCATAACTCAGATCATAAGTCACAACCAAACGACTCAGAACATAATATTATTATTCTATATCCTTACGAGACTGGTTCTAAAACAAAGTTCAGACTTAATAGCTTAACACAACTTTTCTCCCCCTTTTTGTCCAAAAATTGACAAAGGAGACCCTCACACGACCAGACCCAAGATAGACTGTTCCACATTTGAATGTAGACTATAAGAAAAGAGAAAGAGTAACCACCACAAGATGAACGAGGTGAATGAGTGCCCTTTTTAAATAGCCAAGAAGTATTCTACTTTACACCAAAATTTGAAATATCCAGTAAAAGAAAAAATCATTACAGCTTATGGTAAAGAAGAATACATGGTGGGCCACTTGAACTCCTTCAAGTATGTTGAAATGGATGGTTAATTCCTCGAGACTCCTTGCCAGACCTTTAAAGTTATTCCTCAGACAACTCCTATTTCTAAAACTGCTCCTACTATTCCTAAGGTTACCAGGATTCCACCAAGAATGGCTTCTCTAAAAGACGCTAGGGTTGTGGTAGAAGAGGGAGGTTGCACTATTTGGGGTCAACTTACTGACATTCCTTACAATTCCGATAAATTGTTTTTGGGTTTCACCTTAGAGGCTCAGAGGGCTATTTGTCGTGCTTGCGCTAATCCCGGGAGACCACCATTCCGCATCAACGACAATGGAGTTCACAAAAATCAAATCAATGTTGTAGAAGATGCTGATAACGACTGTGATCTAGACAATTGGATTTTTCCTACCACCGATATCGGGCTCAACAATTGGAAGGCTAGAGAATTTATACCAATATCCTTTAGTCAGGAGTAAATGCTATTTCCTGTTTTCTTTTTTTCAAGTTTTTGGTTATGTAATTTGGACAATAAACCTTATGCCTTACCCGGGGCATAACAGTTCAATTGTTAGGGTTGTCATATTTCATTCAATAAATCATTGGACGTTTGAATTCAAATTTCGCGCTCTTTGTCTTTCTTTTACTTTATTGCTTTCAAAATAGCTATGTGTTTTTACATACACCCACATAAAAAATTGCACATCCACATCCACTCTGAATCCCATCGATTACAATTCTTCTATTGTCGATTATGACTTCAAAAATCCGATCTACCAAGCCAAGGACAAAAATGAGGAGAATTATGAAGTGCTTTGAGAGCTTGCTAGATTGTTAGAGTAAGAACAAAGATCCATAAAACCGCATGAAGAGCCAGTCGAGGTTGTGAACTTGGGTACTGAAGAGGTCAGGAAAGAAATCAAGATAGGTGCCAACCTAGAAGGCAATGTCAAAAAGAGGTTAATCCAGATGTTACGTGACTAGGTTGAGATCTTTTCTTGGTCTTATGAAGACATGCCAGGGCTTGAAATGACATTGTGGTTCACCGTCTAGTGATGAAGGAAGGTTGTCCTCCTATTACGCAGAAGGATTATCGTATGCATCTTGAGATGTCTGAAAAGATGAAAGTTGAGGTTATTAAACAATTCAATACAGGTTTCTTAGCTCTTACTTCCTACCCTCAGTGGGTTACAAATGTGGTGCTAGTACCTAAGAAGGACGGTAAGGTGCGTATGTGTATAGACTACAGGGATCTGAATAGGGAAATCCCCAAAGATGACTTTCTGCTTCCGCATATTGATGCTCTGGTTGACAACACCGCTTAACACAAAGTATTTTCCTTCATGGATGGTTTCTCTGGTTATAATCAAATCAAGATGGCGCCTGAAGACATGGAAAAGACTACTTTTATTACACAATGGGTAACTTTTTGTTACAAAGTTATGCCTTTTGGTTTGAAGAACACCGATGCAACATATCAGCGTGCTATGGTAGCTCTGTTCCATGATATGGTCCATCACGAGATAGAGGTTTACGTTGATGACATGATAGCCAGGTCTCAGACTGAAGAAGAACATCTCAACCACCTGCACAAGCTGTTCGAGAGGTTGAAAAAGTACTGAATCCAAACAGGTGCACCTTTGGGGTAAGATCATGTATTCTCCTAGATTTTGTCGTCAGTGGTAAGGGTATTGAAGTTGATCCAGCCAAGGTTAAAGCCATTCAAGAAATGCAAGCTCCCCGTACTAAGAAGGAATTCAGAGGTTTCTTGGGACGATTGAACTATATTTCCAGATTTATTTCCCATTTAACTGCTACTTGTGAGCCAATCTTCAAGTTACAAAAGAAAGATCAAGTAATGAAGAGGAATGACTACTGTCAGATAGCTTTTAACAAAATCAAGGAGTACCTCTAAGAACCTATAATTTTGATGCCACCGGTGGAAGTAAGACCCCTTATCATGTACTTAACGGTGTTAGAGAACTCAATGGGGTGTGTATTGGGGAAACATGGCGAGTCTGGTCGAAAAGAGCATGCAGTATACTTGCTTAGCAAAAATTTTACCAACTGTGAAACAAGATACTCACTTCTCGAGAAAACTTGTTGCGCTTTGGCATGGGCTTCTCGCCAACTGAGACAGTATATGTTGACTCATACTACTTTGTTGATCTATAAAATCGATCCAATAAAATACATATTCGAGAAGCCCGCTCTCTCTAGAAGAATAGAAAGATGGAAGATGGTCCAAAAAATACGACATTTAACACACTACTCAAAAAGCAATCAAAGGAAGTATACTAGCATATCATTTGGCTCATCAAGCAGTAGATGACTATCAGTCTATGAATTTCGAGTTCCTAGATGAGAATATCATGCTAGTTACTGATTATGAAAAACCTGGAATGTATGATGAACCTGAATCAGGATCCTGATGGACTATGGTTTTTGATGGAGCTTCCAACGCGCGTGGTAATGGAATTGGTGTTGTGATTGTCTCTGCCAAAGGTTTCCATACGCTATTTACCGCTAGACTTTGCTTTGATTGTACCAACAATATGGCCGAGTACAAAGCATGCATCATGGGTATCAAAGTTGTCATTGATATGAGAATCAAGTATTTAGATGTGTATGGGGACTCATCCCTGGTGATTAGTGAGATTAAGGGATAATGGGATACGAAGCATCCAATTCTCATTCCTTATCGATAACATGTGTTGACGTTAATTCCATGCTTCGAAGAAATCACTTTTTAACATATTCCACGAGAAGAGAATCAATTGGAAGACGCGCTAGCTACCATGTCATCTATGTTCAAAGTCATATGGGATAATGAAGATCCTCTGATTACCATTGAAAGGATAGACAAACCGGCACATTGCTACGAAGTTGATACTGACAGAGTAGAGAAAAAACATTGGTTTCATGAATTGAAAAGATACCTCGAGGCTCAAGAGTACCCCAAGGGGGAATCTTTCAATGATAAGATGTTTCTAAAGAGGTTCTCTGCCAAGTTCTTTACGAGTAACAAAATCTTATACAAGCGCAACCACGATTTAACTTTGCGTCGTTGTGTAGACAAGAAGGAAGCTGAGAAAATTATGGAAGATATGCACGAAGGTGTCTTTGGTACTCATTCTAGTGGATATACAATGGCTAAGAAGATTTTGAGAGGAGGTTATTATTGGTCTAACATGGAAACCGATTTCGATCATTATTCCAAAACTTGCCACAAATGCCAGATTTATGCTGACAAAGTACATATGCCTCTGGTTCCTTTGAATGTCTTGACTTCTCCTTGGCCGTTTGCAATGTGAGGCATTGATATGATTAGAGAAATTAAACCTACCGCTTCCAATGGACATTGTTTCATCCTCTCCGCTATTGATTACTTCATGAAATGGGTCAAGGTAGCCTCGTTTAATTATGTTACCAAGAATCTTGTGGCTCGATTCATCAAGCATAATCTCGCCGATACAGCATTCCTGAAAGGATTATCACAGATAATTATATCAATCATAACAATAATATGATCATGGAACTCTACACGCAATTGAAGATTAAGCATCACAATTCTTCTTTGTACCGACCAAAGATGAATGGCATAGTGGAAATCGCCAACAAGAATATCAAGAAGATCTTGCAGAAAATGACGGTGACATACAAAGATTGGCATGAGATGTTACCATTTTCTCTTCATGGTTATTGCACTTTAGTATGTACATCAATTGGAACAACCACGTTCTCTCTAGTCTATGGTATGGAGGTTGTCTTAACTATTGAAGTCCAGATCCATTCCCTAAGGATTACGAAAGACGCAGATTTAGATGAAGACGAATGGATTCAGACTTGACAAGTTAAATTTGATTGATGAAAAAAGGCTTGCGGCTTTTTGTCATGGTCAGATGTATCAGAAACACATGATCAAGGCCTTTAACAAGAAAGTCAAACATATAGTGTACTAGGCTGGTGACTTGGTAATAAAGCATATCATCCTACCACAAGGTGATCCCAGGGGCAAATGGACTTCCACATATGAAGGGCCATTATAGATCAAGAAGATACTTTCTGGTGATGTTGTGATACTTACTACCATGGACGGTGAAGATTTTCCACACCATGTGAATGCGGACATAGTCAAAAAATATTACGCGTAAAAGAGACCCGCTAAGTTGACAGGCCTAGGAAAAAATAAGGGCATCCCGACGAACCAAAAGGGTTTGGGAAAAAATTAGGAACATATAAATAAAAATTATACACCCGGCAAGTCGAAAACCTAAAAAGGAGACTTGGGCAAAAAAAGGTATCCCGAAGGACTGAAAACTCGAAAGGGAGATCCAGACAAAATTTAGGGATTAAAGTGTACGACTATGTCCCATTTGATCATCTAGTTACAACCAACGTTATTACCAATGACAAGTTCAGACGGTACAGATCAATCCAGTCATCTTCTTCCGACGGCAAGTGATGATATGCTTGAAAACATAGGGGCAATAGCAGAGTTGAAACTCGATGTGATCATTTCCACATAGATGCTTTTTTTTTGTTTACCACTTTGTACTTTTCATATTTTACGATGATTTCCTCTTACTAGGATGTCTGTCTCTATGTATAAAACCTCCTGTTTATGGGCAAACTTTCTAAGTCAGTATAAGTCCTTTTAATTTCGAAACTGTTTTACTTCCTCTATTTTGTTTGCAAATATGTCCAATGATTACTTTGAATGAACATATGCATTTGGACATAATTACTGGTTACAAATATTTGCATAAAAACAGGAATAACCATTACTAAAGACCCTGGGAGTTGGGAAAAAATTTCATCTATTCTCAGAACCCATAAAATAATCCTCATGAAGTTACTCCAAATAAAGGTACACTACCCAGCAAGTCTAATATGCCCTCGAGCAGAAATTGGGGAATTCTCCAACAGTTTATCTCTATATCCCTAATGGATAGCTTGACATGAGCACTTCCCCCAGTAGATTACCTGTCAGACAGGATTGTGACCATTTCCCCAGCATCTTGCAGAAACTTCCGCAGTGCAGTCTATGGAGTTTTGTTCCCCATCAGAGTGTTATTCCCTCAACACAATTTACAGGAATTTAATTTTCCAGCGGAGTTTATTTCTCCAACACCGTAAAATCCCTAACAGAACTCTCTTCTCCAATAGGGTTTATTCAAGGTTACTATCCCCATAACAGTTTACACCCGTATCTGAAACCTGGTCAGATAATGCATTGGAGAATTATCCATCTCTTGTATCCCCAATCAGGGTATATAAAAATAAAATACCCCAGTAAAAGAACGACAGACTACTGACTTTCCTAGAATGCTTCTATCCCTAAGCAGAAGTCGAAGATCCCCAACAAAGTACCCCCTAACATAAAGCGTGAATGCCCAGCAACATCGTTCCTAGCAGAAACTGAAGATTCATATTCTTCGTCCCCAGTAACAGTCATGGATTTTTTTCCCCAACTAAACATTGATATACAAAGCTACCGTTGTCATCAACGACATCTTGCATCCTTACATCATTTGCAAAATATCATAGCATATGCATAGAAAACACATATAATATTCTCATGTATTTGGAGAGCATTATTACACAATGCATTACATACATCATGACATTGCATAAAACTAACTTTGTTTTTTCAGGTTAATTCACAAATAGATAAATATTGTCAATAATTTATCCTCCTTCAGATACAATCAGTCAACGATTCATTCTGATACTCCTTTGGATACAGCCAAGAGTATACTCATTCTAATACATATTCTCGATACAGTTTAGATGCGATTGAGATATAGATTCATTCTGATACTCATTCCAGTACATCTTTTAGATACAGTTTAGATACGATCAAGATATAAAATCATTCTGATATTCATTCCAATACATCTTTTAGATACGGTCAGACATAGATTCATTTTGATCCTCTTATAGATACAATCAAGACATAGACTCATTCTAGAAAATCATTCAGATACAATAGAGACATAAGATTCTTTCTGACACTCCCTAATACATCTGCTAGATACAGTTGGACACAAACTCATTATAGTATACTTCTCAGATACCGTCGAACATAGACTCATTATGATACTACTATCAATAGACACTTTGGATGGCATCTATAAGCCCATCTCTGACGACACTCTGCCATCTCTCAGAATGGCATCTTTAAGCCCATTAAAGCAAGGCAATCAACTAACAGTGTTGATTTGTGCACTGGTGAGCGCAAATTCCCAAGCACTTAGGTGTTCAATCCTCTTCCACCTTTAGATCACAAATGGTGTACATGCTAATCTAACTCCTTAGGTTTAAGAATATCGAACAGGGGAAGCTGTTGTACCCTAAAATTTTCCCTCCCATTTCCAAGACAAATTAATTGAAGACACTCCCTCGGGCTCATAGAAGTTTCAATTGCTCAAGGGTACTCAAGGAATTGATCGGACAAGTCCTCCTCCTAAGAAATTCACCTACAACTAGGGTTTTGTTTTTCTCAAAGAAAATTGATCTTCTAATGCCTCAAGTGGGTTTCATGGTTCCTCATTTGCTTCAAACAATCCTCATGTCAAGTTTCAGGCCTTTCTTCATAAGTTTGCTCAGTCAATTGCTCATATGAGTGGAAATTAGTTGTATTGGGTAAAAATTCAACATTGATCAATCTATAGTCAAACATCAAGATTTTTGGTCAAAATCAATATTTTGAAGTCATATTCATCATTTTATCAAGGGTTGATCATGATTCATCAAGAAAACTAAAAAATCATCAAAAGTCAAAAGTTACTAAATTAGGATTTTCTTAAGGAGAAGTCAATTGAACTTTGACCAAGCATAACTTTCAATACTTCATCAGAAATTTCTCAACCAAATCCTATCTTGAAGGAAATTCAATTCTCTATAACTTTGTCTCTCTAAGCTTAAGGCCAAAACTTCCTCATTTAAGAGATATGAGCCAAACTTTACATGTCATTTTGAAAGTCAACAAAAAGAGACTTTTTGTGAAGGCAATTTACATAAAAAATTAAGAGAGTTATGATTGGTGCAAGTTGAGAAAATTTGGAGAAATGCATGAAACCTTCATTGATTTTTTTGAAGTTTTAGACTAACGGTCCAAGCTTTTGAGGTTCAAACATATTCGTAACACCTTATAGGACCTCTAAGTCCATTCATGCATCATTTTAATTTTAATTTCATTTATTTTGATTTTTATTCATTTAAATTCAAAATTAAATCAAATAAATATTTAATAAATGTATAAGGCATAAAAGGCTTGTTATCTAAGTCTTTTGGAGGCCCAAGGTCATGCTACAAATCGTTTAAACCTATTTGTGAATCAAATCTTCATTGGTTTTGGAAGATCTTAACTTATTTTCAAACAAAAATCAAAGATATGATTTCATGAGATGTCCAAGCCCACCATTTGACCTAATCTTCCCTTCTATATATATTCATCATATTCAGACCAAAAGGAGGACGAATAGTAGCTTGTAGAACCAACCCTAATTCTTCAAACTTTGCAAAGAAACTAGGGCACGAGCAAGCTTTTTCTCCAGCAAGTTTCAATTAACTTTAAGCATTCCATCAGCTTCCTGAGACCACCAGGATTCATTCCCAATCACTACTCAAGCCTACAAAATCTCAGAACTCTTAAACCAAACATCTCTGATTTGTTCATGTTTCGCGATTTCAAACTATTTATTCATGCAATATAAATTAATTATATGCATATATTATGCTCATATTGATGATTGGAATTGTTTTGAACCATTATTTATGAGTTTTCGTGCAGGAACAACCATTACCCATTGTTATGGTTTGAAGCTCTCAAAATTTTGAAACCCTAGCTACAAGTCTTTTCAGTCAAAACTAACATCACCGTTGAATTTGTGAGGTATTAATTAGTGGATCGAGACATTTTTCTTTTTTGTTTAGCTTCGATTTTGCAGGTTTGACATTCGGTCTTGCCATAGAAGAAGGTGGTGCCACCGTTGGTGGTGGCATTGACATGATTCAAGGGCCTGAATGGCTCTCTCCCTCTCTCTTATTGGTCCATTAAAAAACAACTGACCCCACCACTAGCGCTCGTGTTCAATGTTTGTGCATTTCTGATTTTTAGATTTTAACTTGTTTTAAATATATTACTTGTTGTTAAATTAAATCCTAATAACTATGGCCAGTTGGTAAGCGAGATGCTCGTTAAACAAGAGGGCGTGGGCTCGATTCCCCCTTTTGTCAAAATCTTTTCTTTATTTTCCAGTTTAATGTAGGTTCAATATATGTTTATTGATGGAAGAAGCTATCACCTTTGAGCCAAAGGGGTGGGTTCGATCCCCACCCCATGCATCTTATTTTCTCAATTTTTTTTCTAACCCTTATTTTTTCATTCCATTTAATTATTTATTTTTCTAATTAATCAATTAACCAAAAACCCTAAAATACCTTTTTAAAACATAATTAGTTATAGTTTTATTTCTTAACCAATTGATTTTCTTTAATTAATTATACTTTAAGTTTTTATTGATTAAAATGAATTAGAAATTAGGTTTTTTTAACACTTAAATTATTTTCTACAAAAAAAACCAAAAATATATTTTCTAACACATAGAATCTTTAAGGTTTTAAACAACTTTTTATAACACTTTCATTCATCTTTTGCAAGTTATTTTCTTAGTCAAGTGTATAAGACACACTCTCTAATGTAATAGCATATATTTATTTTCCGCATCTTTTTTTTTTATTATGTATCTGTTCCAAGGATGTAATAGCATAGGAAATTTACATTCTTCACATTATAATTGTTAGTAATTAGGGTTTGTATAGAAAGACTAAAATTGACATAGAAAATCTAATTCTCAAGACTAAATAACTGAATCAACACACAATCACACTTTCACCTTTAGGTTAACCTCTCTTGTTGCCTTACGAATATTGGTCATGTCTCTCGAAAGTAGGGATACTTTAGCAAAAGACCCTCGATATAATCATCATAGTCTATACGATACAAGAGATCATAGTCCCTTGATATCCCTCAAGTAGCCTATGAAAAGATGAACTAGTCCCTCAGTGACCCTATGAATAATATGATGATAGTCTCTTTGATACAATTGCTAAAGTACCCTTAAATGTTGCCTTCTATGACCATACGATGATCCTATGCTTGTTCCTTCATATCCAGTAGATAAGATTACCTACCAACTAATGGTATGGATAATATTATCTCTGGAGGAAAGGGAAAAGAGTAAGAAAGACAAAAACCTGGTGGGTAGGTGTTGTACCCCAAAATTTGCCCTCCCATTATTCAAGACATTCTCCTAGGGTTTCCTTTTTCTCTAGGAAGTTTGGGTTCCTAAGGCCTAAAATGTTTTCATGGTTTCTTATAGGTCTCCAAGAATGCTCATACCAAGTTTCATGCCTTACGACACAAGTTTGCTCAGTTAATTGCTCAGATGACTGAAAATCAACTGTATTGAACAAAAAGTCAACTGTTGTTAACATACTATCAATCTTCAAGATTTTTGGTCAACATCAACATTTTGAAGTCATATTCATCATTTGATCAAGGGTTTATCATTATTTATCAATAAAAACTCTCAAATCATCAAAAGTCAAAAGTTGCCAAATTAGGGTTTTCCTTAGGAGAAGTCAACAGAACTTTGACCAAGCATAACTTTCACATGCTTCATCATATCTTACCCAACCAAAGCTCATTTTCAATGAAATTTAATTCTCTACAACTTTCATTCTCTAAGCTCAAGTCCAAAAAATGCTTCATTTGAGAGAGATGGGTCAAAACATTATAGGTCATTTCAAAAGTCAACAAAAATACACTTTTTTTCAAGGCAACTTACATCAAAATAAAGTTAATATAGAGATTGTAGAGGACATGTTTAGCTTTCTAAAAAGTCAAAGATCACCTTTAAATGATGAAAATTGAGAGAGTTATGACCAGTGCAAGTTGGGAAATTTTGAGCAAATGCATGAAGTTCAAATTGGGCAAACTTAACATTTTGGGACATTCAGCTATTGTTTCAGAGTTCAAACGCGTGTTTCACTCTATATGCACCTCAATACTTGTCCATACACCTCTCTTTGGTTTATTATATTTTATTTTTGATTTTTATTTATTTAAAAGTAAAAATAAAATAAAGGCTTATTACAAGAGTCCAAGCCCAACCTTTTGACCTAATTTCCTATCTATATATTCTCCTCAAATCAGACACAAAAGCCACGAAACCTTGTGCAAAAAAGCCATAAAAAAATCACAAAATTTTCAAATCTAGGGCAACTTGCAAAACAAAGTTTCCATCCTTTTAAATACACATTAACCATCCTATTCATTCCCAGGAGGATCAGAGGGTAAGAGGAGATCATTTACAACAATCCAAACAGACAGAAACGCTCAACCATGCATCACGATTCTATTATTTCATGATTTTTTCATTCTTGATTTTCATTGAATTTTAAGATGAACTAACCACGCTAATATGTTCATGAGGTCTCTATGTGCAGGAAAATTTAATCACATGACATTCATGTTATCAAAATTGTAAAACACCATAATTACACTGATCCCATGTATTTTTGTCATAACTCTCAAACCAACCCATTTCAGTCTTAAAGAACCATCCCATTGGATTCGTAGGGGTTGATTTAGGGGCGTATGGTACCCTTGATCTCTAATGTGTGATGTTTTGCAGGAACATGGAATTTATTCGCCGGAAAAGACGACCGGAGCTAGGGCTCCGACGTCTCTCCGGTATGTGCATTTTTGTTTAGAAATTGTTTTATTTGTTTCATATAAATCACCGGATGTATTACCGCTGTAGCGGTTGGACCGTGTGTGATAAGTCGTTACTATGCCCATACGCAGGTTTGATCCTTGTGCGTCCTAATTTTTTCTTCATTTTTCTAATTTCCGCAGATCAAGTGTGATATGTCCAGCGGACCTACCATGCGCCCTCAACTCTCAGCCATCAGATCTCATCATCCTCAACATCAAGCGCTTCAAACGCTTCCCTATAATACGCCACTTGAGATGCAGCACACTGGATCGAATGGACCAAACAGTGGGCCTGGACTCAGATTACTATTCACACCCCTTCCATCCTGCTACTTCAGGCTCAATTTCTATCTTTTTTATTTACTATTACTTTTTTTACAACATAATTAGTTTTTAATTTAATTAATTAAAATTAATTTAGACTTTTAGGTTTTTAATCATTTTTTAATTAATTTAACTAATCATCTTTTTTTAATAATTAAATTAATTCTTTTATTTATCCAAATTAATTAAGTTTTTTTAGGTTTTATTAATTTAATTAATCAATTTTTTTAATTAGTTAAAATTAATTAGGTTATTAGGTTAATCATCAAATTTTTTTATCAAGAAAATCGCCAAACAACAATTTCCTTCTCCTTTCGCTTTCCTATCTTATATTTTCGCGTAGTTTATTATTCTCGCGCTTTTTTCCAATTATTGTAACTGCCTATGGTTTGTAATATTAATTATGGTTTAAGTTTTGCATTTCTATTATGTATCTCTCCCAAAGCCGTGTAATAGTTTAGAATTTATTTTATGCTTTTATTTTCCGCATTTACCTTACCGCATTCCTATTTTACTGTTATTATTAGTAATTAGGTCATGTATGGCAAGATAAAATAAAACGGTAACAAACCCTGATGAAAGATAAGCATAACTGGAAAAAATCACTTCGCACACGCGTACGTCTAGGGTACCCTCTCTTGTTGCCTCTAGATTAAACAGTCGTGTCCCTTGAAAGCGGGGAGCTTTTGCACTGTCCCTCAAAAACAAAGATCGTAGTCCCTCAATGACCCTTTCGATGTTGCCTTTGGTAAACGATCTAGTCCCTTACGAATATTTGCTAAAGCATCCCTGCAAGTTTCCTTCGATGATTGTACGATGACCCACACCCGTCCCTTCACATCCAATGATAGGGCTTCTTACTAACTAATGGTAGGGTAGCACTATCTAAAGTAGGAGGAAAAGTACAATAAATACCTTGAGTAGGTAGACCGCTGTTAATCGCTTGCTCACAAATCTCTTCAAAACAAAAACATTTCTCACATACACTCTTCAAAATATTTTCAAACAAACACTTTGTATGCATTCTCGAGGACAAATACGAGAATCATTATAAAGTTGCCTTACAATTGGCATTTTCAAAATATTTTCCAAACACACAACACAAAGTAATTTTCAAAACACAGTGAGTTAAGAGATTAAGAGCCCGTAGACAACTACAGATGAAAAGGGTGCTAACACCTTCCCTTTTCATAATCTACCCCCCGAACTCAATAATCTCAAGGTTTTTCCTGTTCTTTTCACCCTTTCCTTATTGGATAAAAGAAAAGTCGGTGGAGACTCTTTCTATCCGCAACATTTGCGATATAATGCAAAACCAAGTTAGTTCTCCCACCGTATTACAGAACTGGCGACTATGTTGGGGGAAAACTACAAAAAAAGAGGGGTTACCTTAGAGTTTAGGATCACTTTACTTGTTTTACTTGTTTTCTTTGAATGCTTTACATTTGGGGTTTGCTCGGGTTTAATTTCTTGCAAAGATCCTACACCCGGATCTGGGGATACCTTAGGTAAGTAGAAATAGATCATGAAAACTATACGGCATATACCGATATGGTTAAAGTGATGGCTACGTTAGTGTGACACATTGGTTGGTACTAGTGTCCCTCGAGTCAGTCGGGGAGAATACTAGGCTGCCGCGTGGTGTCATAAGCACTAACTGACCTGTAGAACCTTAATTGACCCAACTTAGCCATTAAAAGGTAGCGAGATAGCCGAATTTGGTGCAGTCCGAAGTTTGTTGATACTTGATGTTGTGCTCATTGAGATTTGACTCTCGGGATTTGTTTGGTGGCAAGTCAGTTGTCGTGCTAAATGAAACATGTGGGATAAATCAATGATATTGAGATTCCTAGAACCCAATTACTGCTTTAGGATAGGTTGAGCCAACTAAACTTCAAGGGGGTACTTACCTATGAACCCCATGCAAGCCTTAAACCTAAGGCTCTTGTGTGCTTTGTTTGTGTTTGTTATCAGTTCAGACATGACATCATAATATCATAACATCATAACATCATATCATGACATTTTCACTAACCATTTCAAGGATCTATGGGATTTATCTTTGTTCTTTGTTGTAGGGTCATGTCTTCCAATCGCAGAAATACTATTTGAATCAACTTTGTAAAGGTACCTTCCAAGCTTGAGGAATTAGTCTCAAAAGTTCCTGACAATTCTCAATTCATCAAGAGACATGGTCATCTACTCAGTTTAGTTACTACCAGTTTCAAAGAAGACATGATGAGTGTTCTGTTCCATTTCTTTGATCCTAAAAATCCCTATTTTACCTTCCCGGATTATCAGTTAGTGCCCATGATGGAATAATTCTCTAAGTTACTCAGAGTACCTATTATTGAGCAAGTTCCAAAACCCAAAGACATCACAATAGCCTTACATCTGAAACAATCAGACATCATATCTAATTGGGACACAATAAGTGGAGTCAAGGTTTTTCCTCCTAAATTTCTGATAGAGAAGGCTTAGTGGTTTCTAGATGCCATGAATTTTCATGATTTTGAGGATATTTTGGCTTTACTAATTTATGGTTTGATACTATTTCCTAATCTGGACCAATTCATAGATGTGAATGCCATCAAAACATTTCTCACTCATAATTCGGTGCCTACTTTGCTTGGAGATGTCCTACATTTCCTTCACACTCGTACTATGAAGAATTGAGGAAATCTTATGCATACCTCTACTGTCCAGGTGGTTTATTTTGCGCCTGCCCCGATCAGTGATGAAGAATGAACAAGGTTTGAGGTGGTCTCAAAGGTTGATGTCACTTAGTAATTCAGATATCCATTGGTGCCCTCGATCTCAGGCAGACATCACTATTATTGACCGTTGTGGGGAATTCCCTAATGCACCACTCCTTGGCATAAGGGGAGGTATCACTTACAACCTTTCCCTAGCTCTACGTTAGTTTGGTTACGCTCCAAGAGATGGTCCTCAGGATATGCTCATCCAGGGTATAGTATTCGACTATGAGAACGATCCTCAGAGTTACCGTAAAAGGTTCATACGTGCTTGGGGAATGGTCAACAAGATTGATAGCAGAACTTTGGGGCATAAGAATTCCATCCCTCTGGAGCCTTACCTCAGATAGGCGCGATCTCGTTCTTAAAATCTTATGATGCCATATTCTTCTATCCTACCACTGATCATAGAACTTGTTGTTGAAGGATATGTTCCTCACACCATTCTTTATCCTGACATGCCTACCGACTTTGAAGAACTGCATAAGTCCTGGATTTAACTCAAGGAAGAAAGGGATGCCTTTGAGACTCAGATCTATGCTAGTGAGAAGAAAGTACTGGAGCTGACGAAACGACTCCATGAAGAACAAAGCCTTAATGCATATGTCAACACAAAGAGGAAGCGCCCATGGAAGACTTGAGTTCATATTTTGTTCTTTGTAACTCTTTTTGTTATCATTATAAGCCTAGAAGGCAATTATAATTTGAACTTGTTACTAAAGCTTCTTCGTTTCATTTTGTTTAACAAACTTAAATACCACAAAGATGCTTAAAAACATTACACTTGCATTTACATATCATGCATAGCATCACATAACAGGTACTTTCTAGACAGGTTTTCTCATCTTCTTACTGTTTATTTTAGTAAAAGATGGCACTCGAACAAACTGTGAAAGAACTTCAAGCTCATAACACTCAGTTTCAGCAAATGATCTTGGACTTAGCTAAGGGACAAGACAAATAGAAGACCCTCATAACAAAGGGGAATAAGAAGAAGACTAAAAAGCCAACAATTTTTCTTAATATGGGCAGAAGATTTAAGGGTCCGGTCAGAAGGGCTCTAGATTTTGAGGCCCCCCATGAATAAAGAAGATAACCAAGAAGAAGATGACAAGAGTGTGAAAGCTGAAGGGAATAACAACCTTGGTTTTGGCCAAGATTCTAATGAAGACTATTCTGCTGAACAGTATCATCCCACTGTTGACAGATACAAACAATAGGAAGATTGTCTTAATGCTATGGAGATCCCGAAAGTGCCTGGACTTGATTTTGAAGAGTTGGGTCTTATTTAGGGGGTTGTTATCCCTCACAAGTTCAAGGCCCCTAATTTTGCCAAATATGATGGTGTGTCCTGTCCAAAGCTTTATCTGTGGTCTTATGTTCGGAAGATCCATCCCCATACCGCTGACAGAAAGTTATGGGTTCACTTCTTTCAAGAAAGTTTAGCTGGGACACAACTTAAATGGTTCTATCAGCTGGAGGGAACCAACATCCGCACTTGGGAAGACCTAGCTGCTGATTTTTACAAGCAGTATCAATACAATGCTGATCTTGCACCGACTCATGTGCAATTACAAAGTATGACCATGGGCTCTCATGAGGGGTTTAAAGAATATGCCCAGAAATGGAGAGTTTTAGCTGGAAGGGTTCAACCTCCTCTATCTGATAGGAAGATGGTTAATATGTTCATGGGAACTCTGACAGGGCCTTTCTTTAATCATCTGATTGGAAGCTCATCATCTGCTTTTATCGAGTTAATTCTAACTGGGGAACATGTTGAAGGTGGAATTCTAAGTGGAAAGATTCAAGTGGTTGCTTCTTCGAGTGTCGTAAAGAAAATGTTCAATGGTAAGAAGGAAATAAATGATGTTTATGGCCAGAAGGGTCATACTAGAGGTAATCATAATCCATTTGTAGGAGCTGTGTTAATTTATAATCCTGCACTTGTTCAACAACATCAGCAAAATAATCAGCATGGGTCAGACGCACCTAGAAGGCAATTTACCAAAATCAGCATGCCACTGTCTCAGGCATTATAACATTTACTGAAAGCGGAACTGATTATGTTAAGGGATCCTCCTCAGAATCCCTACACCTCCTCTCTTCGATATAATCCAATTGTGAAGTGTGCTTACCATTCCAATAATTGTTGGGCCTTGAAAAACAAAATTCAAGACATGATTGACAACAAAGAGATTGAGTTCGATCCTCCTGAGACCCCGAATGTAATTACTGCACCTATGCTGAAGCATGACAAAGGCATAAGTGTTATTGATGATGTTCTTTATGTTTCTACTATAAGTGAATTGGTTACTCCCCTCCCAATTATCAAGAAGAATCTGTTGCAGGCCTGTTTATTTCTGGGCTGTATTGAAAGATGTTACTGTTTTGCAGCACAACCCAATGGCTGCAAGTTGCTGGAAGAAGGCATTCATCGCCTAATGAAAAATCACATAATTTTGGTTGAGAAGGTTCTGTATGTTGAGAATTTGTTTCAAGACTTAGTTGTAATATCCAGCACTCCTATCAGAATCACTTTCAAGGCTCTTATAAAGATCACTACCAAACCCAAAGCTGCTCCTTTAATAATCACCACATTTGGACCAATTCCATATTCTTCAGATAAGCTATCCCTTAGAACTATGGATCCGACGTCTACTACCATGGCGTCAAACAAGGACTACCGATCATTATGAATGAAGGTACTGAAGTTGTTGATCTTGACATTGACAATATTGCTGGGACCAGCAAGGTTACTAGAAGCAGAAGGGTTTTCTCTCCGGAAATCTCTCCAAAGACTGTCACCACACTTGTTCGTGTTACCGCTACCGAGTCGGTTACTGAGGCTCTGGGCAAAGAGAAAATGATGGAGCCTGCCCAGACAGTGGCACCTAACGAAGTAACCACTGATGATACTTCCAGGAAAGAGTTAGAGGAGGTATTAAAGATTATCCGCAAAAGTTATTACAAGATTGTCGAACAATTAGGACAAACCCCATCTAAGATCTCCATGTTATCCCTTTTAATGTGTTCTAAAGCCCATGCACAAGCCTTGGTGAAAATCTTAAAATATGCTCACGTACCACAAGAGATTTCTGCCGAACAATTTGGAAGTTATGTTGCTAGTCTACCAACAGATAATGGTTTAGGTTTTTCTGATGCTGACTTGACCCTTGAGGGAATAAACCACAACAAGGCCTTATATGTATCTAATGAATGTAGGGGAACTACTTTAACGCATGTATTAATTGATATTGGTTCCTCGCTAATTGTTCTACCAAAAGGTGCTCTCGACAGACTTGATTGCAAAGAGGTTATACTGGAACTTAGTGATATTATGCTCATAGCCTTTGATGTATCGAAAAGGATGGTGCACGGAGATGTGGACCTACCGATCAAAGTAGGTACTCAAGTATTTGGTTCTACCTTCTATGTCATGGACATACAACCAACTTATTCTTGTCTACTAAGACGCCTCTGGATTCATGGGGCAAGTGCTGTTACTTCAACACTACATCAAAAACTGAAGTACCCCGTGAAAGGAAAGGTTGTTACAGTCTATGGTAAAAAGGAGTATATGGTGAGTCACTTAAACTCGTTCAGGTATGTAGAGATGGACAGCGAATTCATCGAGACTCCCTGTCAGACTTTTGAAGCTATCCTTCCTATCGCTACTAAAGATGTTTCTGCTACTCCCAAAGTTACCAGTGTTCCTCCCAGAATGACTTCTTTAAAGGATGCTAGAGTTGTCGTGGAAGAAGGTGGTTGAACTACTTGGGGTCAGCTTCCTGATATTTCGTATAAATCTAAAAAATTTGGTTTGGATTTTATTGCAGTAGCTCAGAGGACTATTTGTCGCACTCGTGCCGGAACACCATCATTCTGCATCAGTAACAACAAAATCAACGCGATAGAAGATGCTGACAGTGATTACAACCTAGACAGCTGGATCTTTCCCACCATTGGCAACAGGCTCAACAACTGGAAGACATAAGGTCGTATCTCAATCTCCTTTAATAAGGAGTAATTGCTACTTTCTGTTTTATTGCTTCCTAAGTTTTGGTTATGTAATCTTTAAACAATAACTTTAAAGCCTTGTGTATTACCCGGGGCACAATGGTCCATTTGTTAAGAATTGTCATTTCATAAACATATTTTCATTTAATAAAGAATTGGACGTTTTGCATTCAAATTTTATGCTCTTTGTATTTCTTTTACTTTATAACTTTCAAATAACTATGTGTTCTTACACACACCCACACTATAAATTGCAGATCCACATCCACTCTGGATTCCGTTTATAATAACTCTGCTATTTCCAAATATGACTTCAACAATCCAATCTACCAAGCCAAGGACGAAGGTGTAGAAGATTGTAAAATACCCAGAGAGCTTACCAGACTGTTAGTACAAGAGGAAAAAGCTATACAACCGCATGAAGAGCTAGTTGAGGTTGTAAACTTGGGTACTGAAGCAGACATGAAAGAAGTTAAGATAGGTGCCAACCTAGAAGACGGAGTCAAGGACATATTAATTTAGATATTCCATGACTATATTGAGATCTTTGCTTGGTCATACGAGGACATGCCAGGGCTCGATACTGATATTGTGGTTCATCATCTGCCGATGAAAGAGGGTTGTTCTCCAATAAACCAAAAAGTTTGTCACATGCGTCCGGAGATGTCGGAAAAGATCAAGGCTGAGGTTATGAAGCAATTCAATGCATGTTTCTTGTCTATTACATCATATCCTCAATGGGTGAATAATATGGTGTCAGTACCTAAGAAATACGTCAAGGTACATATGTGTGTAGATTACAGAGATCCGAATAGGGAGAGCCCCAAAGATGACTTCCCACATCCATATATTAATGTTCTGGTTGACAACATTGCTTAACACAAGGTATTCTCCTTCATGGACGATTTCTCGGGTTATAATTAGATCTAGATGGAACCTGAAGACATGGAGAAAACAACCTGTGTCACACAATGGGGCACTTTCTGCTACAAGGTTATGCCTTTTGGGTTGAAGAACATCAGTGTCATATATCAGAATGTCGTGGTAGCTTTGTTCCATGACATGATCCATCACGAGATAGAGGTCTACATCGGCGACATGATAGACAGATCCCGGAATGAAGAGGAACATCTTGACCATCTACACAAGTTGCTTGAGAGGTTAAAGAAGTACAAGCTGAGGTTGAATCCGAACAAGTACTCCTTTGGGATGAGATCTGGTAAGCTCTTGGGTTTCATTGTCAGTGGTAAAGGTATTGAAGTTGATCCTGCCAAGGTCAAAGCCATTCAAGAAATGCCCACTCCGCATACCGAGAAGGGAGTCAGAGGTTTCTTAAGACGACTGAATTATATTGCCCGATTTATTTCTCAATTGATTGCTACTTGTGAGCCGATCTTCAAGTTGCTGAAGAAAGATCCGGTAGTAAAATGGAACGATGATTTCTAGATAGCTTTTGACAAGATCAAAGAGTACCTCCAAGAACCTCCTATTCTGATGCCACCAGTTGAAGGAAGACCTCTAATCATGTACTTAACAGTATTAGAGAATTCAATGGGGTGTGTACTGAGCCAACATGACGAGTCTAGTCGAAAAGAGCATGTAACATACTACCTTAGAAAAAAGTTTACCGACTGTGAAACAAGATACTCATTTCTCGAGAAAACTTGTTGCGCTTTGGCATGGGCTGCTCGCCGACTAAGACAGTATATTGACCCATACTACTTTGTTGATCTCTAAAATGGATCCCATCAAATATATATTCGAGAAACCAGTTCCTCCCGGAAGGATAGCCTGATGGAAAATGGTCTTAATAGAATACGACACTCAGTACACCACTTAGAAGGAAATCAAAGGAGGTGTGCTGGTGGATTATTTGGCTCATCAAGCTATAGGCGACTATCAATATATGAATTTTGAGTTTCCGGATGAGAATATCATGCTAGTTACATATTATGAAGAACCTGGACTATATGAAGGACCTGAGCCAGGATCCCGATGGAATGTGGTTTTTGATGGAGCTTCTAATGCACTAGGTAACAAAATCAGGGCTATGATTATCTCTCCCCAGGGTTGCGATACGCCCTTCACCGCCAGACTTTGCTTTCACTATACCAACAACATGGCAGAATACGAAGCGTGCATCATGGGTATCAAAGTTGTTATTGATCTAAGAATCAAGTTCTTGAATGTATACGGGGACTCAGCCCTAGTAATCAGTTAGACTAAGGGAGAATGGGACATGAAGCATCTGAATCTCATTCCTTACCGAGAGCATGTGTTGGCTTTAATACCATACTTCGAGGAAATCACTTTTGAGCATATCCCACGAGAAGATAATCAGTTAGAAGATGCATTGTCTACCATGTCATCTATGTTTAAAGTCAGATGGGACAATGAGGCTCCTCAAATTACTATTGAAAAACTAGACGAACCGACACACTGCTATGAAGTTGACACTGACGGAGTAGAAGAGGAGCCTTGGTTTCACGAAATGAAGAAATACCTCGAGGCTCAAGAGTACCCTGAGGGAGAATCTATAAATGACAATAAGTTCCTATGGAGATTCTCTGCTAAGTTCTTCTGGAGCAATAAAATTTTGTACAAGCGCAACCATGATTTGACTCTGCTTCATTGTGTAGACAAGAAGGAGGCTGAGGAAATTATGGAAGATATGCATGAATGTGTATTTGGTACTCATTCTAGTGGACACACTATGGTTAAGAATATTTAAGAGCGGGTTATTATTGGTCGACTATGGAAACTGATTGCCATTATCTCGCCAGAACATGTCACAAATGTCAAACCTCTGGTTCCTCTGAATGTCTTGACTGCTCCTTAGCCATTTTCAATGTGGGGCACTAATATGATTGGAGAAATTAAGCCTACTGCCTCTAATGGACATCGTTTCATCCTCTTCGCCATTGATTACTTTTCAAAACAGGTTGAAGCGGCCACATTTACCTCCATCACCAAGAATGTTGTGGCCTCGTTCATTAAGCATAATATCATATGTCGGTATGGCATCCCCAAAAGGATTATCATGGACAATGGTACTAATTTGAACAATACTATGATCATGGAACTCTTCACGCAATTCAAGATTAAGCACTACAACTCTTCTCTGTATCGACCAAAGATGGATGGCACAATGGAAGCCGCCAATAAGAACATTAAGAAGATTATACATAAGATGACGGTGACATATAAATATTAGCATGAGATGTTACCATTTTCTCTTCATGGATACCGTGCCTCAGCCCATACATCAACTGAGGAAACCCCATTCTCTCTAGTCTATAGTATGAAAGTTGTCCTACCTGTCGAAGTCTAGATTCCTTCTCTAAGGATTATGAAAGACGCGGATTTAGACAAAGATGAATGGGGTCAGACTAGGCTAGACCAGATAAGTTTGATGGACAAGAAAAGGCTTGCTGCTGTTTGCCATGGCCAGATGTACCAAAAGTGCATGATCAAAGCCTTCAACAAAAAGGTCAAGCATCGAGTATATCGGGCTGGTGATTTGGTAATAAAGTGCATTATCCTACCGCAAGGTGATCCCAGGGGAAAATGGACTCCCACCTACGAAGGGCCATTTGTAATCAAAAAGATATTTTCTAGGGGCGCTATGATACTTACCACCATGGACGGTGAAGACTTTCTGCCCCCTGAGAACGCGAACATAGTAAAACTATACTACGCATTAAAGAGACCCGCTAGGTCAAATGGCCTAGGAAAAAATAAGGGCATCCCGACGAACCAAAAGGGTTCGGGTAAAAATTAGGGATATATATATATATATATATATATATATATATATATATATATATATATATATATATATATATATATATATATATATATATATATATATATATATATATATATATATATATATATATATATATATATATATAAAGATTACACACCCGACAAGTCAAAAACCTGAAAAGATGGCTTGGGCAAAAAAGGGTATCCCGGTGGACTGAAAACCTGAAAGGGCGGTCTAGGAAAAAGTTAGGGATTAAAGAATACGACTATGTCCCGTTGAATCATCTACTTATAAAGAGCTTTATTACCAACATCAAGTTCAAACAATATAGATCAATTCAGTCAACTTCTTCCGAAAACGAGGGGTGGGATGCTTGAAGACATAAAGGCAATAGCAGAGTTGAAACTCAATGACATCGTTTCCACATATTTGTTTTCTCTTTGTTTTACTTTGTACTCTTTTCATTTTACGATGATCTCCTCTTACTAGGATTTTTGTCTCTATGTACGAAAACAGCCTGTTTATAGGCAAATTATCAATACAAATACAATTTCAAAATTCAAATTTTGTTTTATTTTCTCTATTTTGTTTACAAAAACGTCTAGTGACTAAATTGAATGAACATATGCATATCAATATGATTACTGTTAACAAATATATGAATAAAAACAGGAATAAGCATTTACTCAAGACTCTAGGAACTGGGATAATGTTCAGGTTGTCCACAAGTCCCCACAGAAAAATCCCCACATAATAACCTCCATGGGATTATCCCCACAAAGTTACCTTCACAAGCTCATCCCCGACGGAGATACATTCCCCCCGCAAGTCTAATATACTTCCAGATAGGAATTGGGGTATCTTCCAGCTATTAATATAACCATACTCCCCAGCAAATCCCCCTAGAGGATAAAGAAATCTAATCATTTCTCCAGCATATAGTGGAAATTTACTCCGCACAACCTACGAAATTCCAAGTCCCATCAGAAATGATTCCCTTAGTATAGTTCACGGGAATTTAATTCCCCAGCTGATTTATTTCTCCAACACCGCAAAATCCCTAGCAGAATTCTCTTCTCCAGCGAGGTTTACTTCTCCAGCGGGGTTAATTTCCCCAACAGGGTTTATTTTCCCAACGAAATTTAACTTCCCAAGCAGAGCTCATTCCTTCATTTACTATAAATCCCCAGTAAGATCCTCTTCTCAAGTAAAGTGTAGTCCAGGTTTCTATTCCCAGAAAGTTGCTACAGAATTTGAAACCGAGCCAGACATCATTTAACTTTGTCCTCCCCCAGAATATTTGTAGTCCATATCGGAAACTCCGTCATACGAAACCTTTGAAGGTTATTCATCTCTTTTATCCCTAGTCAGGGCATATAAGAACTAAATTCCCCAGTAGAGTGATGAACGACCAATGTTCCTCAACTTTTCTATCCCTAAGCAGAAATCAAACATTCCCAGTGGAGCATCCTCAAAACAGAAAGCAGGAATCCTCAGCCGAGACATTCTAAACAAGACTTAAGATTTATATTCTTCATCCCCAGCAACGATCATGGATTTATTTTCCCTAGCAAAGATGTTATACGAAGCTACCGATACACTTCAACAACATCTTGGATCCATACATCATTTACAAGTACCATAACATATGCATACGAAATGCATATAGCACACTCTCATTTACTTTGAGAACATCATTACGCAATGCATTACATACATTATGATATTGCATGAAACTAACTTTATTTCTTTCGGGTTAGTTCACAAATAGACGAATATCATCAACAATTCTGAAACAGGTCGCAAATTAATTCCTGAAACAAGATGGGGCAACTATTTGTACAACCAGGCAGTATGAATTCCCAAAACAGGATGGGTTTACCAACAAAAAGGACACAAATTAATTCTCGAAACAGGATAGGAGCAACTATCTATATGACCAGGTCCAAGATTAATTCCCGAAATAAGACAGGGAAATTATCTATACGACCAGGCGGTATGAATTCCCGAAATGGGACGAGTTCGCCAATAGAAAGCAGGTCAAAGATTAATTCTCGAAACAAGATGGTAAAACTATATATATGACTATGCAAATATTAAATCTCGAAACGTAATAGGGAAACTATATATATAACCAGGCAAAGATCAATTCTCGAAACAGGACGGGGAAACTATCGACATGACCAGGTGGTATGAATTCCTGAAACAGGACATGTTTACCAATAAAAATAAATTGTAGATCAATTCTCGAAGCAGGACATGGTGACTATCTACATGACAAGTATTTCCCTCAAAGACTAAATCTGACAAGTGTTTCCCTCAAAGACTAAATATGACAAGCAGCTACTTAAGCACCTTCCTAGATGTTCATTCTGGAAAGTTCTCCAGATAGCCAAGCGTAGACTCATTCTGATATTACTATTGACATTCATTTTGATGGCATCTATAATCCCATATCCAATGATATTTCGTCATCTTTCCGAATGGCATATTTAAGCTCATTCAAGCAATATTATCAACCAACAGTGTTACTCCGTGCACATGCGAGTGAAAATTTATGGGCACTTAAATGTTCAATCCTCTTTCACCTTCAGATCATGAATGGCAGACATGTCAATCTAACTCTTCAAGTTTAAGAAGATTGAACAGGGGCAATTGTTGTACCCCGAAATTTGTCCTCCCATTATTCAATACATTATCCTAGGGTTTAATTTTTCTCAAGGAAGTTTGGGTTTCTAAGGCCTCAAGTGGTTTCCATGGTTTCTTATAGGTATCCAAGAATGCTCATACCAAGTTTCATGCCTTACATCACAAGTTTGCTCACTCAATTTCTCAGATGACTGAAAATCAACTTTATTGAACAAAGAGTCAATTAGGGTCAACATATAGTCAACCTTCAAGATTTTTGGTCAACATCAACATTTTTAAGTCATACTCATCATTTTATCAAGGGTTGATCATGATTCATCAAGAAAAACTCTCAAATCATCAAAAGTCAAAAGTTGCCAAATTAGGGTTTTCCTTAGGAGAAGTCAACTGAACTTTGACCAAGCATAACTTTCACATGCTTCATTAGATCTTCCCCAACCAAAACTCATTTTGAAGGAAATTCAAATCTCTACAACTTTGTATCTCTAAGCTCAAGTCCAAAAATGCTTCATTTAAGAGATATGGGCCAAAACATTATAGGTCATTTCAAAAGTCAACAAAAAGACACTTTTTGTCAAGGCAACTTACATCAAGATAAATATTCAAATGCAAATATGGTCAATATAGAGATTGTAAAGGACATCTTGAGCTTTCCAAAAGGTCAAAGATCACCTTCAAATGATGCAAATTGAGAGAGTTATGACTAGTGCAAGTTGGGAAACTTTGAGCAAATGCATGAAGTTCAAATTGAGCAAAGTTAAAATTTTGGGCCATTAAGCTATTGTTTCAGAGTCCAGACGTGTGTTGCACTCTATATGCACCCTAATACTTGTCCATACACCTCTCTTTGGTTTATTATATTTTATTTTTTATTTTTATTTATTTAAAAGTAAAATAAAATAAAATAAAATAAATTCTTATTACAAGAGTCCAAGCCAAACCTTTTGACCTAATTTCCTCTCTATATATTCTCCTCAAATCAGACACAAAAGCCACAAAACCTTGTGCAAAAAAGCAATCCAAAAAAATCACAAAATTTTCAAATCTAGGGCAACTTGCAAAATAAAGTTTCCATCGTTTTCAATACACACTAACCATCATATTCATTCCCAGGAGGATCAGAGGGTAAGAGGAGGTCATTTATAATGATCCAAACGGCCAGAAACGCTCAAGCATGCATCACGATTCTATTATTGCATGATTTTTCCATTCTTTATTTTCATTGCATTTTAATATGAACTAACCACGCTAATATTTTCATGAGGTCTCTATGTGCAGGAAAAGTTAATCACATGAAATTCATGCTATCCGAATCGTACAACACCATAACTACACCGATCCCATGTATTTTTGTCATATCTCTCAAACCAGACCGTTTCAGTCTAAAAGAACCATCCCATTGGATTCGTAGGGGCTGATTTAGGGGGGTAGGGTCCCCCTGGATCTCTAACGTGTGCTATTTTGCAGAAATAAGGAATTTATTCGCCGGAGAAGATGACTGGAGCTAGGGCTCTTGCATCTCTCTAATCTATGTCCCAATTTTTTTCTTCATGTTTTCTAATTCCTACAGATCAAGTGTCATATGTTCAGCGGACCATGTAACACCCGTTAATTTATGTAATTATTTAATTAAATATTTTCTAATTATTCAATGAAGTTGTGTGATGTTGTCAATTGTTGTCATAAGTTGCTAGATTATTACTAGTTAATTAATTAGTTGATTAATAATAGTAATAATACTAGAATTAGTAGAATAATAGAATAATTGTGTTGGACCTATTTTAAAGGTTAGAAGTAGAGATATGGGGGTGTGTTGTTAAGCCCACTAAGAATAATATTATGAGGTTTTATTTAAATAAATAATAGGATTAATTGAGAAGTTGTTGGGAAAATTGATCTTGAGAAGTTGCAGAGAAGAGGAATAAGGAGAAGAGGCAAAGCAAAGTTTTCGGTCTGAGAGTTTTAGAGCGACCTTAAATCCAAGGAGAGTGGTGTTATGACTCTATAATGGGGTTTATGATGAGTATTATGTAGGGATTGGTCGCGTGTATAATTGTTGTGCATATGATTTTCTGGATCTGTTCTTGAAATTGCCCGTTTTCATGTTGTGGTCGTTTATGAATTTTTTGCATAACTGCCCTGTACAAATTGCTGAATCTGTTAGTAGGAGTTATAGTTGTCCCGTTGTTATGTTATTCCATGCGGTGGTCGGAAATTAGTGATTGAGGAGAATTCCGAAAGGATGCAAGATGTTCCGAGGAGCACATGTGCTAGGTGTCGAGCGACCCAAGGTTGCAAGGTGTGCCGAGAAGCACATGTGATAGGTGTCGAGCGGAACAAGGCTGCAAGGTGTGTCGAGGAGCACAGGTACTTGTGTCGAGAAGTACAAGGCCGCACGATGTGCCGAGGGGCATGGTGTGTATCGATCGATATAGAAGCATAAGGGGAAGGTGTCGAGCGACATGGCCACTATGTCCAGGGGGACATGTCTTTATTAATTCTTTTCTGTTGTTCCTGTGCATGTTGAGGGGAACATAATTATTTCTTATTCCTTAATTCCCCTGTGCATGCTAATTGGTTAATTATTTTTATGTAACATTCTCAGTATAATAATTAGATTCCTTAAGGCATTCTACCCTAAATGATTAATGGATTTCTAGTAAATATAAGTTAGTAGCAGGAGAGACAATATAATTAATAAGGGACTAGTAGTAAATGGTATGAAATTGGAGATAGTGGTACAGAATCGAAAACATTAGCGTTTTAGAAGAAGACTACTTAGCCGGATATAGTCAAATTATTGAATAATTATGCAGGACGTCGTAGTATATTTTGGTTGATACGGGGTATTGTATACTTTGTTATAATTTGAAAATTGATAGGTGATGATGAATTTTGTTGAGATACCTATAATTATTGGCAGATATTAAGTTGTAGGCTTATGGCTAATGTCGAATTATGATGAATTGTTGTTGTTGTTACTACGTTAATACTGTTGTCACATACATAGCATATCAAGTTAGGAGCTCATGCTCAGTAAGTTGGCATGGATTGGCAAATATAAAGTTGAAGGCTTATGCCTTGTTTATGCCTCTATTAACTGGCATATTATTAAGTTGGGAGTTCTACTTTGTTGGTACCACATGAATGTGCATAAAAACAAGTCACATTTCATGTTGCATCCTGAGTTGTGCGAGGGTGAATTGATTGTGTTAAATGTTGTTAATGAGCTGCGAAGTGGTGATTTTGTATGAACTCATTCTAATATATTAATTATCATACGTTCTATTATATTGTTCGATATCTCACCCCTTCTGTTTGAATGTTACCCCTATCTTGGTAACATGCAGGTAATCCAGAGTAAAGGTTGTTCACCTTCGGTAGTTTGAGTCGATGTTGCCGCTATGATATGTAGCGCTCAGTGGGGAAGAACGCTTGTTGATTTATTGTTGTGATTACTTCGACTGCTTAATCTTAAATTGATTTAATAAACACATTGTTGTTTTTGTAGTTGTTTTCAGTTGGACAAAGATATTATGTCATTGAATTGAAAATTGTGATTCCGCTGCTTATTTATAAAAGTTGTTTTACTCTAAAGACGAAATTATGTGGCTAACGGTTCATATTAGTTTAAGTGTTATGTATCTATTTTATATGCGATTAATTGATGATGTTTTTAAGTAGTAAGTGTAGCATCCTATTTGTATGTCAAAATTTTGTAACTATGATTTTAATATTATTTGCCGGGTAGAAATAGGGTGTTACATTAGTGGTATCAGAGTGAGTCGGTTCGTCTGGCCAAGTTGTCGAGTCATAGTTTTTTTAACAATCAAATATTAATAATTTGAATTCTAACCGTTATTTGTGTTGAGATTAGAAGTTGAGATGGCTGGAAGTATTGACGTTGCAATTGCTGCTACTTTGGAAGCAATGGCTCAGGTTATGGAGAATCAGCCGAACGCTGACGGGAATGCTAGATCTCGTAGTTTGGCAACTTTCTAGAGGGGGAATCCGCCTACCTTCAAGGGTAAGTACGATCTTAATGGAGCATTAGATTGGTTGAAGGATATCGAGAGAATCTTTTGTGTGATGCACTGCACTCCAGTGCTGAATGTTCGATATGGTACTCATATGCTAGCAGTCGAGGGCGATGACTGGTGGCTATAGACTCATCAGAATTTGGAGGCTGCAGGTGAAGATATCACTTGGGCTGTCTTCCGTAGGGAATTCCTAAGGAAGTATTTCCCTTAAGATGTTTGTGGTAAGAAGGAAATTGAGTTTCTTGAGCTGAAGCAAGGGAATATGTTGGTTACAGAATATGCTGCAAAGTTTGCTGAGTTGGATAAGTTTTATCCGCACTATAGCGAGGCAAATGCTGAGTTTTCGAAGTGCATCAAGTTTGAGAATAGGTTGCACCCAGAGATCAAGAAGGCAGTTGGATACCATAAGGTTTGTGTCTTTGATGATTTGATTGATAGTTGCAAGATCTATGAAGAGGATAATGATGCTCACTATAAGATTATCAATGAGAGGAGGGGTAAACACCAACAAAACCGTGGTAAACCCTATGATGCCCCAGTTGGTAAGGGTAAATAGAAAGTTGCTCATGGTCAGAGAACTAGTGGGGGAGATGCTCCTTCTGGCGTGGTTTGTTTCAAATATGGAAAACCTGGTCATAAGAGTAATGTGTGTACTGCTGAGGTGAAGAGTTGTTTCCATTATGGTAAGGCTGGGCATGCTATATATGAGTGCAAGCATAAAGATATGATTTGTTTCAACTGTGGTGAAGAAGGACACATTGGTAGTCAGTTTCAGAAACCAAAGAAGGTGAAAACCAGTGGAAAAGTGTTCGCTTTGACCGAGACTCGGACAACTAATTAGGACAGACTCATAAGAGGTACATGTTTCATTAATAATACTCCTTTAATTACTATTATTGATATCGGTGCTACTCATTGCTTTATTGATGCTGACTGTGTTGAAAGATTGGGTCTTACGTTGTCTTCTATGAATGGAGACATGGTCGTCGATACTCCAACCAAGGGATCAGTGGCTACTTCTTTTTTGTGTTTAAAGTGCCCATTGTCGATCTTGGATAGAGAATTTGCCGTTGATTTAGTTTATTTGCTTTTAATTGGGTTAGATGTGAGCTTTGGTATGACCTGGTTAGAGCATAACTATGTTCATATTAACTGTTATAACAAGTATTTGATATTTTCTACTCCTGGAGAAGAGGAAGCTAGTATGTTGTATGCTAGACAGTTGCGGCAGTTGATGCAAGATGAGGCTATGATGTTCTCGTTAATGGAATCACTATCTGTCAAGAATCAAGCTATAATTGAGGAGTTGCAAGTGGTGCATGAATTTCCTAAAGTTTTACCTGATGAAATTCCTGAGGTACCGCCAGAGAGAGAAGTTGAATTTTCTATTGATCTTTTACCTGGAACCAGACCTATTTCTATGGCACCATACATGATGTATGTATCTGAATTGTCAAAATTAAAGAAGCAATTGGAAGATTTACTTAAATATAAGTTTGTGAGACCAAGTGTATCACTGTGGGGAGCTCCAATGTTGCTAGTAAAGAATAAATATGGAAGTATGAGGCTTTGTGTTTATTATAGACAATTGAATAAAGTAACGATTAAGAAAAAGTACACACTTCCAAGAGTAGATGACTTGATGGATCAATTGGTGGGTGCTCACGTGTTTAACAAGATTGATTTGAGGTCGGGCTATCATCAGATTAAAGTGAAGGATGAGGATATCCAGAAGACAGATTTCAGGATGCGATATGGATATTATTAGTATTCAGTGATGCCTTTTGGTCTTACTAATGCGACAGGAGTATTCATGGAGTACATGAACCGTATCTTTCATACTTATTTGGATCAGTTTGTAGTGGTTTTCATTTATGACATTTTGATTTACTCTAAATCTGAAGAAGAGCATGCAGAACACTTAAGAATAGTATTGCAAGTTTTGAAAGAGAAGAAGTTGTATGCAAAGCTGTCGAAGTGTGAATTTTGGTTAAAGGAGATTAGTTTTCTTGGCCATGTTACCTCAGGTAGTGGCATTATTGTAGATCCATCTAAAGTAGATGATGTGTTACAATGGGAAACTCCAAAGTCGGCTACCGAGATTAGAAGCTTTTTGGGGTTATCTTGTTACTAAAGAAGGTTTATTGAAGGTTTTCCTAAGTTGGCACTTCCGTTAACTAAATTGACTTGTAAAGGTAGAGCTTTTGTATGAGACGTTCAATGTGAAGAAAGTTTTACGGAATTGAATAAGAGATTAACGTTGGCTCCAATTTTGACATTACCTAATTCAGGAGAACCTTTTGTTGTATATTGTGATACTTCTAAATTGGGTTTAAGAGGTGTACTTATGCAGAACAACAAGGTAGTTGCTTATGCGTCAAGACAGTTGAGAACTCATAACAAGAACTATCCTACGCATGATTTAGAACTTGCTACAGTTGTTTTTGTGCTGAAGATTTGGAGTAATTATCTTTATGGTTCTAGATTCGAAGTATTTAGTAACCATAAGAGTTTAAATTATTTATTTGATCAGAAGGAGTTGAATATGAGACAGTGGAGATGGTTAGAGTTATTAAAAGATTATGATTTTGGTTTGAATTATCATCCAGGTAAAGCTAATGTCGTGGTTGATGCTTTAAGTCAAAAGACCTTACATATGTCGACAATGATGGTTAAAGAATTGGAATAAATCGAAGATTTCAGAGATGTGAACTTATTTTGTGAGGTGACAGCACAGAGTGTTACATTGGGAATGTTGAAGATTAATAATGATTTTTTGGATAGTATCAGAGAAGCTCATAAGTTATATGTGAAGTTGGTAGATTTAATGGTTGGAATCAACCAGTCTGAGAATAGTGATTTCAAGCTAGATGCGTAATGTGTGTTAAGATTTCGTAAATAAATTTGTATTCCTGACAATACAGAGATGAAAAGAACGATTCTTGAGGAAATTCATAGAAGTAGTTTAAGCATCCATCCAGGAGCTACAAAAATATATCAAGATTTAAAGAATTTGTTGGGTGGCCTGGGATGAAGCGTGATGTAGAACAGTTTGTGTATGCATGACTGACTTGTCAGAAGTCGAAAGTTGTACATCAGAAGCCTGTAGGGTTGATGCAACCGTTAAAAGTTCCAGAATGGAAATGGGATATCATTTCAATACACTTTGTGACAGGATTACCTAATATTCCAAGAGGACATGATTCGATCTAGGTGATTGTTGATAGGCTTACAAAGTCGGCTCATTTTATTCCTATTAACATCAATTTTCCAGTGTCGAAACTGGAAGAGATTTATATTAGTGTAATTATAAAGCTGCATGGTGTTCCTTTATGTATTGTGTCAGATAGAGATCCGAGGTTTACTTCTGATTTTTGGAAGAGTCTGCAAGAGGCGTTGGGTTCTAAGTTAAGGTTGAGTTCGGTGTATCATCCTCAGACGGATGGTCAGACTGAAAGGACTATTCATTCGTTAGAAGATTTGTTGAGAGCACGTGTTCTTGAATAGGGAGGTTCGCGGGACACTTATCTTCCATTAATAGAGTTCGCGTATAATAACAGTTACCATTCTAGTATTGGAATGGCACCTTTCGAAGCGTTGTGTGGTTGGAGATGTAGAACTCCTTTATGTTGGCATGGGTTCGGGGAAAGCGTAGTGGTTGAACCTGAAATTATTTGAGACTACTGAGAAGGTGAAGTTGATTCGAGAAAAGATGAAGACTTCCCAAAGTAGACAGAAAAGTTATAATGACAAGCGAAGGAAAGATTTAGAATTTCAAGAGGGTGACCATGTGTTTTTGAGAGTCACGCCTGTGACTTGTGTTGGGCAAGCATTGAATTCTAAGAAGCTCACTTCTCATTTTATTGGTCCATGTCAGATTTCGGACATAGTTGGGAATGTTGCTTATAGAGTGGTTTACCTCCTAACCTTTCAAATTTACATGATGTGTTTCATGTGTCACAACTCAGGAAGTATATTTTAGATTCATCTCATAAGATTCATATGGATGATGTGCAAGTACGGGATAATCTCACTATGGAAACGATGCATGTACGGATCGTGGATCATGAAATGAAGACTCTGAGAGGTAAAGAGATTGCTTTGGTGAAAGTAGTCTTGTTAGGAGCTGTCGGAGAAAGCATGACGTGAGAGTTGGAGAGCAAGATGCGGGAATCCTATCCCGAGTTGTTTGAACAAGGTAGATTTTCGAGGACAGAAATATTCTAAGTGGGGAAGAGTTTTAACACCCATTAATTTAATTAATTATTTAATTAAATATTTTCGAATTATTCGTTGAAGTTGTGTGGTGTTGTGAATTGTTGGCATAAGTTGCTAGATTATTACTAGTTAACTAATTAGTTGATTAATATTAGTAATAATACTAGAATTAGTAGAATAACGGAATAATTATGTTGGGCCTATTTTAAAGGTTAGAAGTAGAGATATGGAGGACGTGTTGTTAAGCCCACTAAGAATAATATTTTGAGGTTTTATTTAAATAAAGAATAGGGTTAACTGAGAAGTTGTTGGGAAAATTGATCTTGGGAAGTTGCAGAGAAGAGGAATAAGGAGAAGAGGAAAAGCAAGGTTTTCGGTTGGAGAGTTTTAGAGCGACCTTCAATCCAAGGTATGGATGGGGTTCTGACTTTATAATGGAGCTTATAATGAATATTATGTAGAGATTGGTTGTGTGTATAATTGTTGTGCTTATGATTTTCTGGATCTGTTCTTGAAATTACCCATTTTTATGTTGTGGCCGTTTATGAATTTTCTGCATAACTGCCCTGTACAAATTATTGAATCAGTTAGTAGGATTTATACTTGTCCAGTTGATATGTTATTCCACACGGTGGTAAGAAATTAATGATCGAGGAGAATGCTGAAAGGCTGCAAGGTGTGTCGAGGAGCACACGCGCTAGGTGTCGAGTGGCACAAGGCTGAAAGGTGTGCCAAGGAACATAAGTTCTAGGTGTCGAGTGACACAAGGCTGTAAGGTGTGCCGAGGAGCACAGGCACATGTGTCGAGCGGAAGAAGGTCGAATAATGTGCTAGGGGAATGGTGTGTGTCGTCCGATACAGAGGCATAAGGGTAAGGCATCGAGAGGCATGGACACTGTGTCGACGGGCACACATCTTTATTAATTCTTTTTTGCTGTTCCTGTGCATATTGAGGGGCACATAATTCTTTCTTATTCCTTAATTCCCCTGTGCATGCTAATTGGTTAATTATTTTCGTGTAACATTCTCAGTATAATAGTCCTTAAGGTATTCTATTCCTAAATGATTAATGAATTTCTATTAAATATAAGTTAGTAGCAGGAGAGACAATATAATTAATAAGTGACTAGCATAAACGGTATGAAATTGGAGAGAGTGGTACAGAACCGAAAATATTAGTATTTTAGCAGAAGATTACTTAGTCAGATATAGTTGAATTGCTGAATAATTACGTAGGACGTCGTAGTATATTTTGATTGATACGGGGTATTGTATACTTTGTTATAATTTGAGAATTGGCAGGTGATGATGAATTTGTTGAAACACCTTAAATTATTGGAAGATATTAAGTTGTAGGCTTATGGCCAATATCAAATTGTGCTGAGTTGTTGTTGAATTATTGTTGTTGTTGTTACTACATTCATATTGTTGTCACATACATAGCATATCATGTTGGGAGCTCATGTACGGTAAGTTGGCCTTGATTGACAAATATAAAGTTGAAGGCTTATGCCTTGTTGATGCCTCTATTAACTGGAATATTATTAAGTTGGGAGTTCTACACTATTCGTACCACATGCATGTGCATAAAAACAAGTCGCATTTCATGTTGCATCTTGAGTTGTGTAAGGGTGAATTAATTATGTTAAATGTTGTTAAAGAGTTGTGAAGTGGTGATTTTGTATGAACTGATTCTAATATATTAGTTATCATACGTTCTATTATATTGTTCAATATATCACCCCTTTTGTTTAAACGTTACCCCTATATTAGTAACATGCAGGTAATCTAGAGTGAAGGTTGTTTACCTTCAGTAGTTCGAGTCGGTGTCGTCGCTCTGATACGTAGTACTCGGAGGAATGAACGTTTATTGCTTTATTGTTGTGATTACTTCAATTGCTGAATCTTAAATTTATTTACTCAATACTTTGTTGTTTTTGAAGTTGTTTTCAGTTGGACAAAGATGTTATGTCATTGAATTAAAAATTGTGATTCCGCTGCTTATTTATTAAAGTTGTTTTACTTTAAATATGAAGTTATGTGGTTAACAGTTCATCAGTGTTTAAGTGTTATGTATCTATTTTATATGCGGTTAACTGAAGGTGTTTTTAAGTAGTAAGTGTAGCATCCTATTTGTATGTCGAAGTTTTGTAACTATGATTTTAATATTATTCGCCGGGTAGAAATGGGGTGTTACAGACCTACCATGCGCCCTCAACTCTCAGCCATCAGATCTCATCATCTTCAACATCAAGCGCTTTAAATGCTTCCCTATAATACGCCACTTGAGCTGCAGCACACTGGATCGAATGGACCAAACAGTGAGCCTGGAATCAGATTGCTATTCACACCCCTTCTATCCTACTACTTCGGGCCCAATTTCTATCTTTTTTATTTACTATTACTTTTTTACAACATAATTAGTTTTTAATTTAATTAATTAAAATTAATTTAGACTTTTTGGTTTTTAATCATTTTTTGATTAATTTAACTAATCAACATTTTTTAATAATTAAATTAATACATTTTTATCCAAATTAATTAAGGTTTTTTTAGGTTTTATTAACTTAATTAATCAATTTATTTTTTTAATTATTTAAAATTTATTAGGTTATTAGGTTAATCATCAAATCTTTTTATCACGAAAATTGTCAAACAACAATTTCCTTCTCCTTTTGCTTTCCTATCTTATATTTTCGCGTAGTTTATTATTCTCGTGCTTTTTTCCAATTATTATAAATGCCTATGGTTTATAGTAGTAATTAGATTTTAAATTTTAAATTTCTATTATGTTTCTCTCCCAAAACCGTGTAATAGTTTAGAGTTTATTTTCTGCTTTTATTTTTCGCATTTACTTTACCTCCTTCCTATTTTACTGTTACTATTAGTAATTAGGTCATGTATGGCAAGATAAAATAAAACAGTAACAAACCCTAATAAAAGATAAGCATAACTAAAAACAATCACTTTGCACACGCGTACCTCTAGGGTACCCTCTCTTGTTGCCTTTCGATTAAACAGTCATGTCCCTCGAACGCAGGGACGCTTTAGCACTGTCCCTCAAAAACAAAGATTGTAGTCCCTCGAACGCAGGGACGCTTTAGCACTGTCCCTCAAAAACAAAGATTGTAGTCCCTCGAAGACCCTTTCGATGTTGCCTTCGATAAACGATCTAGTCCCTTACGAAAAACTACTAAAGTGTCCCTACAAGTTACCTTTGATGACTGTACGATGACCCACGCCCGTTCCTTCACATCTAACGATATAACTTCCTACTAACTAATGGTGGGGTAGCACTATCTAAAGGAGGAGTAAAAGTATAATGAAGACCTTGAGTAGGTAGATCGCTAATAATCGCTTGTTCACAATCTCTTCAAAATAAAAACATCTCTCACAGACACTCTTCAAAAATATTTTCAAACAAACACTTTGTACGCATTCTCGACGACAGATACGAGAATCATTATAAAGTTTCCTTAAAATTTTCATTTTCAAAATAATTTCCAAACACACAACACAAAGTAATTTTCAAAATAAATGAGAATGGGTTTGTGCGTTTCTCCATGTAGCGATGTTGTTATCAAGCTTTTTTTTCAATTATCTATCCCCAAGGTTGTGATAGATATTTGAATTAATTTATGTATATCCATTACATCAGTCTCTATACAATAATGTTATTATCAAGCTTTCTCTTCAATATAACCCATTGCATCAATCTCCATACATCAATGTGTGAAATTAGTGATATAATCCATTGCATCAGTCTTCATGCAACAATGTATTAACAAACTGTGCTTTATTTATCCCCTAGGTTATGATAAACGCACAAGTTCCTCCTCTGCGATATAACTCATTGTGTCAGTCTCCATGCAGCAATGTTGTTATCAAGCATTTTCAATCATCTACCCCCTAGGTTGCGGTAGGCGAGAGAATTACTTTTCAAAGATATATCCCCTAGGTTGCGATAAATATGCAAATAAGTCTGCATAATCCATTGCATTAGTCTTCATGCAATAATGTGTTATCAAACTTTGTTTTATTCATCCCCTAGGTTGTGATGAATAGACAAAATCAAATCAAACCAAAACTTACTATATTAGTCTCCAAGCATTAGTAAGTCAACTTTTTTCGAAACTTGTATTTTTGTAAATTTGCAAAAGAATCTACAATCTCTTAGATACTAACGAATTATCTGCGTCGTCGTGTCTAAGTCATGAGAATGTTGTACAACGTATCCTTATAATATTTCAACTTGTATTGTTTACCTCCTAGGTCATGGTAAATACGCAAAAAAAACTATGATCTCTTTTCTAGGTATTGACGAGTTATCCGCGTTGTCATATCTAGGTCAAACTTACTATTCAATCTCTTTATTTAAACTCAGATAGGATGATACATCATCATCTTTGCCTATTTCTCGGTGCTTTTGGGTATGTTATATCAGTGTATCTTTATCTAGCCAACATTTGGTTAAATTTTGGGGTCTTCAATTATTTAATAACCCTCTGATTCGAATATGCGAGACCAACACATTCTCACACCATTCAATCGAAGAGTGATTAAATAAGGGTAGTTGTCACACCATTCTTTTGATTTACGTTAATATTTTATGGTTTTATAAATATTCTTTCTCAAGTCCAGTTAAAAATATAATAATTTGTTTCAAGTTATTTGTATTTTTAAATAACAAATACTTGCTCATCTTCATGTACTTTTCAATTGGCTTTTTACTTCGAATAAGTAACATAGAATAATTGGTAACGAATTAAGCTTGCAAGTATGAGGTCACACCTTCGAAACTCTTATAGTGCATTTTTTAACAATTTTTTATTTCTTTTTGTTACTAATTTTCTTTCCTTTTTTGGAAATACGACATTGGGTTTTCATACATATTTGGACTAATTTACTTACTAAGTATTTTAACCTAACTTCACTCTATAAATAAGACTATTGTTGTCCTAGTTTATCATCCAAAATTTCTCACAACAACTTTTCACACACACTTTCTTTTCAAATTTTCTTCTCAATATTATTGGTGTTTGTTTTACTATTTTTTGGCCGATGATTTCATATGAGGCCTCCTGATTATTTTTTTTAATTGTTGTTATTGTTTTATTTAACCATATAATGATATTTTCTCATGGTATCCTTTCTTTGTAAAAAAAAAATATATATATATATATATATACAGTATTTTGTTTTATCAATGATTTCACAACCATTTTTTTGTCATCATTTCTTATCAACGTGTTATTTAACCTACAATATTCACATTTTATATAGGTTCCATACATATATTACAACAACAATTTCTAACCCATTTTTCTAACACACTTAAGAAACCTCCATCCATATTTTTTTATACATAAAACCCTGTACACATTATACACATTTTGTGTATACAATATATATCAGTTTTTCAAATAGAAACATTCTCTCAAGGGATTCATTCACAACTATCATACTCGTATCTCACCAAGAAAAACCATACACAAGAAATCTCTCACTCTCGCATGTGTTGACCATGACATACAAACCGTATCCGATTTTCAACCTGCTTATCAAAACCAAAAATCTATATTCAAACCATTTTGAATTACAATTAGTAACTTTTGTTTATCACTTTTTTTTGCAGCCACAACATTTGTTCATTATTTTTTTCAGCAACTCAAAACTCAAGTGTAGAAGTAAATCTAAAACACAAGCAATGAGAAAACAACAGAACAAAGAAAGGGATTTGGATTTGAATCTAGCCGCTCCATCACCAATAGCACATATCTCTTGATCCATCACCGTACACACCTCCAGATTCGTAGCCGGTATGCCACCGCCGATCAGAGCTGCAATCGCAACCGCTATAGTCGATCAACCTCCCTCGTCGCCGACTCATCCCTCCAACTCGGTAACTTCCTCCGTCGTTTTGTTCGATTTGTGTTGATGTTTGTTTGGAATGATTTTGAAAGTGGGAGAGTAGAAATTTTTATTATTGAAATCAATTTTGTGAGATTTATTGTTATTGTTTCGGTAAAAGAAAGAACAGTAATGAGGGAAAAAATGGTGTTCTGAATGTTAACCGGTTATGTTACTCATGTTTAGATCTTCTTGTTTTTTATTTAATTTTTGATACAAAGGACACATGTCCATTTGTTATTGATCCTATTTAATTGCTTTTAGATAATGGAAAAAGTCAAGCTTTAAAGCTTGAAAAGAGAATAGGACGTTGATGCCTTTATCTCTTAGTTTCTATTACAATTATTCTTTTTTTATTGATGGATATTAATTAGGATTTACACGTTTTTAGATTAGGACTTCAACCTATATATGTATTTCTAAATTCCATTCACACTCCCAAACTTACTTCCCAATTACAATCCTCACCCCCTATGCTATTTGGCTCAGTTCAATATCTGAACTTGGACCCTTGTTGAATAAAACCCTCCTGTTTTACTCAGCCAAAACAAAATACACCTCTTGCATTTTATTTAATTTTTTTATTTTTTATTTTATTTATTTTTATATTAACTAATACTTTTATGTTTAATATATTTATAAATTTTAATATTTTTTTATTGTTATTATAAGATACAAAGAAAAAATCAATTTTTTTAGTCAACTAACAAATAATGGGATATACATACTTGGATAATAAATTGATCGTATTAAACGTCTATCAGTCGTTTATTCAAAATAAATATTAAAAACCACGCGCCAAAGAGTGACATGTGGCCAATATATGGCCACGTGATGAGGAGACTATATCAGACTCCCCCCCCCCCCCCCCCCCCCCCCCCCCGCTCTATGACTTAAAAACAACTAACCAACAATTCAAATCATTTTCTACTAACTTAACAAAAAACCAAGATATTTTCGAAAAAATGATCAAGGAGAATTTATTTCAAATTAACTGCGAACTACGTCTACGCTCAAACAAATTTCAACCTAGACAAGGTTCAAGGTTAATTCGAAAGTAATTCTTCGTAATCCATAAAAAAATACAAACCAACCGCGAACTACGAAATAGGACTCTGATTCCTCCTAAGAGGATACGTAGGCATACAATTAAAATCGTGGAGAGTTCCCCTAATTAAAATTAAAACCCTTTTTCCCCTAATTAAAATTAAAACCCTTTTTTTCCTAAGTAAATAATTAAAACCCTTCTTCCTAAAAATTGCAGTTTTAAACCTAGTATCCTTGTGAACAAGGTAGATGAGGGGTTCCTAACACCTTCCCTTCGTCTAGAAC
This sequence comes from Vicia faba, assembly GCA_948472305.1. Lineage (NCBI taxonomy): Eukaryota > Viridiplantae > Streptophyta > Magnoliopsida > Fabales > Fabaceae > Vicia > Vicia faba. The sequence continues at coordinate 236,827,089 of OX451736.1, forward strand.
CGAGTCCAAATCTAGAATCTCTGAACTTTTAGGGTTATTCCTTTATATTTCCTTCCTTAGGATAAAAATTAAAGGTGGCAACTCTAATTTTAAAAACCAGTTGCAATAGTTGACGACTCTGCTGGGGACTCAACCCTAGCTTTAGTAGCCTTTCCTTTAAGTTTTAAGGTTTTTCTTATTTTTTGGGTTTTTATTTATTCATTTATTTTGCTTATTATTTTGTTATTATATTGTTATATCTATAGTAAGATTTAATTATTACAAAAAAATATTTTAAAAAATAAAACCTTAGAAACAAGGTTTGTCTATTAGCCAAGGGGTTACGTCAACCCTTATGTGACGACTTCGCCTAGAGACGGTGGAATTCCACAAAAGGAATACCTCTCGAGAGACATCCTCTTGGGAAGTAGGACTTTGAAATGACACCTATGACTCTTTGTACGACCTTTAAACCAAAAACTCGTGATGAGACCTTTCGTGACCTAGAGACGAAAGTTTGTCTGTAAAGAGACTCCGATAAAGGAAGGCCCTTATGCCTTTCCCTATAGTGTTATTCATGATACCCTTAAGGAAGACACCTTATGAGGAGGGTAGAATATTCGTCCAATACTAGGAACCTACCTTCTAAGGATACCTTTAACAAATCCCACTACAATCTTTAAACCCGCAAGGGTTATCTTTCCATCCTATGTCATCTTTAGCCCGTAGAGCTTCTGTCTCTATCACCATCCCTATCCTGTAATGACTCTTCATCGTCTTTCATTGGCCATAATCATTAAGGAATTCCTACCTTTCTTAATCTCTAAGACAATGTAGGATATCATCAAATCTATGTCTATTATCATCTTCGTCTATAAGGTGTCCCTGCCTGTCTCAATTTCTGAGTCAGAGTAGGATATCATCATCAAACCTGTATAGGACACCCCTACACCCCCTACATCTATCATCATACTATGTCTACATCACATTGCATATTCATGAAACTTTTTTTTCATACCTAAGAGCGAAAAATGTTTTTGCATGCCCGAGCATTTTCATACATTTACGTTTCCATACATTTTCACAAAATCATTTACACTTCCACTCTTATCCAACTGTGATCCAGCTAGCAAGATTCTCGATACTCGCAAGTGAACTCAAAGCATGTCTCAAGAAGCTATGGAAGAACTCAAAATAGGCCAAGAACTGTTGAATTAGGAGGTCGACCAATTAAAGACTCAAATGAACTTGATCATGCAATTATTACTGAGGAATGGAGGTAACCCTTCGTCATCCCAGCCACAGGCCTATTCAGCACTGCAGATTCCACCACCACGGGAAATTCCCCCACCTCAACAACAACTACAACGACCTTATCAACATAAGGGATATACCCAACAAAGTAGAAGACAAAAGCTATCACCTAGGATATTTGATCTATTTCTCTTACCGCACATTCAGCTGCTACAACATTTACTCAAGGCATCCTTGGTAGAGCTGAAGCCACTTGCTCCTCTAACCGGGGCGCTCCCACCAAAATATTATGCAAATGAAAAGTGTGAGTATCATGCCAATTCTCTAGGGCATACCCTAGAAAAATGTTGGGTTTTCAGACCCAAGGTCTAAGATTTGATTGACAATAAGCAGTTGACTTTTGAAGAAGGGGTCTCATCGGCGAATGGTCGCCCTTGCCTTGACAAATCCAAAGACTAAAGAATAATCCCCTAAAGTAAGTGGGTCAACAAGAAGGCTTATCCCTAGATCATTAGGCCTTTATCATTTCAAATTGTAATTTCTTTCTTGCTAAGTGTTATTTGTTATAAACTTTGTATTCTTTAGTCAAGTAATTTGAATAAAATAAGCATGCATGTTTTTGAAATTGATTCATTCCACAAATAATCAACGACTTTCAATTTTCACTCTTCTTTTCCATTTTTTAAACTAACAAATTTCGATAGTGAATGATGAAAATACAAAATAATCAAATTTTTGCCGACGTATGCTTTTTAATAGTAAGGATTAACTGACGATGTAAGGCATTGTTTCAATTCCTAGACAATGGAGAAATAAGGTGTTAAACCATAGTTAACCCCCTCGAGCCAGAAGTCGAAGTTCTTTCTATTTTTTAAAAAACCCTTAATCTTAACCGGGGGCAGGGTAGATTTCAATTAATTTGACGATGCATTCAAATCCCAAGAGAATCAAAACGATCTAAGCAAAGGTTCAAGCATATCTCTTTCCTTGACACATCATTGAGAGAACAATCTAAGAAAAGATTCGAGCACATCGTCTTCCCCGTGTTCATAATCCAAGATTGACGAATCAACAAAGACAAAGTCTACGACATCCTTTTCCTCAGTACATCAATCAAGATCAAGGAAACGATGAAAACGAAGCTTACAACAATCAGCATGGAAGTCACAAATTTTCAAAATCAAAAGCGAAAAAAAAGAGAAATTAAAAAAAAGGAGAATTCCCACTAAGTCAAAGGAAATAAAAAAATTGACTTAGGAAAAAGTTAGGGCATCCCGATGGACCCAGAAATTCAAAAGAATCGGTCCATGCAAAATAATGGATTGAAAATAAAAAAATTGGATAACAATCTTGTGACTTCAAAATCAAGAATAATTAAGTCTCCTCATAAATTCTTGGATCTTATCAATACTTGGATCCTATCAATGTTTTTCATCAGCACTCAAATCATTATCTATGTTTCTCATCATCTACGCGATTACGAAATTTCTCTTGGGGATTAAACGTATCTCTTGGATTAATTGAACTTAGGATTGGAGAACATCAAGGAGAATGGGGTGGGCTAAATAAATTTTGAGCATTACATCTATTATTTCTTAAACCACGAACTATGTCCACGTTATAACCTTTAAAAGTCCAAATTGAAGCTAGGTTCACTATAAAATCATGCTCAGCAAGATTTGTGTTAAACTGGATCCTATGTTTGTTAAAATTATTTCTAACTACTTCGCTTCTTCGAATATTCATCTCTAATCATCCATTTATTTTCAATAATCATTTTTGATTTCAAGAACTTGCATGTGCATCACATTAGAATTACTTTTCAAATGTACACTTTTATAAACGAATCGATACTTAGCATCAAGGAAATTTCAAAATAGATCTGATCAAAGGCATCATTTCCAAGAAACTTCTAACTGGGGAAGAGCGTCTAAGAGGACCCCTATAAACAGGGGCAAATACTAATGATTTTAGGGGTATATCACATGAAGATACTATTGACAAGGGGTGATCATTCTGAAATTCAATCAACTCAGATCAAATTTTAAAGCAATGTTCAATCAGGGGCATACCTTTCAAAGGAGCATTCCTTAACCAAGTTATACTACAATAGAGTATGACTCAGTTTCCTTGTTTTAACAAGCCTCTAAAGGCCTTGATAATTAGGGGTAACCTTCCAAGATTCAAATGGTGGAGCAGTACGTACAAAGTTCATCCTATTGCACGTAGGGTCCAAATTCCCCTTCAAGCAACTTCAAATACAAACTCTCAAGCTTCGAAGACTTGGGGAAATATATGTTAGGTTCATGGTAAGGTTTAAGTTCTTTCTGAGGGTACCTTCTCTAGATCCTGGAGATTGAGGGGCATATCTTTCAAAATTTGAATGGTGGGGCAAACCATTGCAAGGCTCAATAAAAAGGACTTGATTTAAAATGGTTCATCAAATTCAAACATTTTCAAGAGTCTTTTAATCAGGGGCATAGTGCAAAATAGTGGGGTTATTCATATTATGATCAAAATATTTCCAAGCTCGTATCATAGAGAATCTCCTCTAATACCCTACCGATAAATTAGGGGAAGACATTCTACATAGAGGAAAGCTCTTTGCGTACTTTCAATAATCTACAGAGGATATTTCTCCTACATCAACAATCTTCAAGTTCGAATCAAGTATAAGGAAATCATGATAGCATAACATTTAACCATCATGTGACAAACAACCTTGTTGCATGGGAAAACCACTATGCTTTAAACATCCATGATCTATCACAGAGACACCATTTCAAAAAAAACCATTTGAGTCATAATCATAAAGCATAAGGTTGCATAAATTATGCATTAGGGCTCTTCGTTTGAGAATCAGGCTATACATTCCATCTCATTCATTTGGTAACTTCCGACAGCATGGGTCGAGCATATCTCAAAAAGCCGAATTATGCATTCGCATTTCAAAGTCCAACTTCCATTTACACATATCCAAGTCACTCATTACATACATCAGTCAATCATTACATTACATGCATCAATCAAATTTACACGCATTGCATAAAACCTTGTTTTATGTGGAAACAATCATCATTGTTAATCAAGCTACCTATTCTATATCGAATCTCGGTAAATGATTATCCAGAAGACCTCGATAGAAGGTAGCTCACAATTTAATCTCGGCAGTAGATTCCTCTGGTTAATCTCGGCATATGATTATCCAGAAGACCTCGGTAGAAGGTAATTCACAACCAAATCTCGGCAGGAGATTCCCCCAATTAATATCGGCAGTTGATTTTCCAGAAGACATCGGCAGAAGGTGATTCTACGTTGAATCTCGGCAGTAGATTCCCCTGGTTAATCTCGACAGATGAATATCTAGAAGACTTCGGAAGAAGGTAATTCTCAATTGAATCTCAGAAGAAGATTCCCCTGGTTGATCTCGGAAGATGATTTCCTAGAAGACCTCGACAGAAGGTATTTTCTCGACAGAATCTCGGCAATAAATTCTCCTGGTTAATCTTCGCAGGTGATTATCCAAAAGACCTCGGCAAAAGTTAGTTCTCAATTGATTCTCGACAGTAGATTCCTTAGAAATCTCAGCAGTAGATTTCCTATTAAAAAGCCTCATATCAAGCATGACGTACACATGATCATATCAAAATCTCAAGGTCATTCACAACATTTGGTGCATCTAACATATGAAAACACCAAAGAACATTTGATAAAGCAATAAAGTTTATTCTGGTTAGAAAAACATTGAAAGAAAATCTGCGCCTATTTCCATGCCCATGCCTGTGCATGCGAAACAAATTACCTATGACACATTGCCACTGTTCACCATGATTTATCAAAATTCAAATCAACTTCAAAATACAACAACTAGCAACAAAAAATGTTGGGGAGTTGGTGATTACGAGAACCTGATAGTTTGACAAAGGAGAATTATCAAAAATATTTGAAAAATACTTAGAGCATACACAAACATTTGAGGCATACACACACTCGAGGCATATACACTTTGGGTTCCATATCGATCTAGGACATCATGCATACACATCACACATGGCATTTTTCCAAACATACTTTTGGCTAAACCAATATCTTTTGTCCCTTCATCAGATCATTACCTTGGCTAAAGACAGATGCAACCGACTCCATGCAGCAATGTATTTTCCTTCTTTGTAATATAGCTCATTGTGTCAGGCTCCATGCAGCAATGTATTTTCCTTCTTTGTAATATAGCTTATTGTGTCAGGCTCCATGCAGCAATGTGCAAAATCTGCAATATAACTCATTGTGTTAGGCCTCATGCAACAGTGTGTTTCCTCCTCTGTAATCTAGCTCATTGTGTCAGGCTCCATGTAGCAATGTGTAAAATTCGCAATTTAACTCATTGCATCAGGCTCTATGCAGCAATGTGTTTTCCTTCTTTGCAATTTAAACTCATTGCGTCAGGTTTCATGCAGTGATGTGTTTCCTCCTTTGTAATATAGCTCAACGCGTTAAGCTCCATGCATCAATTTGTGAAATTTGCAATTTACTCCATTGTATCAGTCTCTATGCAACAATGTGTTCCTTCCTCTGCAATATAGTTCATTGCGACAGGCCCCATGCAGCAATGTGCGAAACCTATAATATAACCCATTGCGTCATTCTCCATGTATCGATGTGTTTCCTTATCTACAATATAATCCATTGCATCAGTCTCCAAGCAGCAATATTGTTATCAAACTTTTTCTGCAATATAATCAATTGCATTAGTCTACAGGAAGCAATGTTATTATCAAGTTTCCTCCTAGGTATAACTCATCTCTTTAGTCTCCATGCAGTGATGTAGTTATTAAGTTATTCTCAAATATCTATCCCCTAGGTTGTGATACATAGGCATAAAAAAATCTACGTAACCCGTTGCGTCAGGCTCCATGCAACAATGTGTAAAATCTATAATTTATTTTATTACATTAGTCTCCATGCAACAATGTGTTTCCTCCTCTCTGATATAGCTCATTGTGTCAGGCTCCATGCAGGAACGTGCGAAGCTCACGATATAACTCATTGTCTCAGTCTCCATGCAGCGATGTTGTTATCAAGCTTTTTTTTCAATTATCTATCCCCTAGGTTGTGATAGATATGCGAATAAATCTGCATATATCCATTGCATCAGTCTTTATGCAACAATGTTATTATCAAGCTTTCTCTACAATATAACCCATTGCGTCAGTCTTTATGTAACAATGTGTGAAATCCGTGATATATTCCATTGCATCAGTCTCCATGCAGCAATATATTATCAAACTATTCTTTATTTATCCCCTAGGTTGTGATAAATGCACAGGTTCCTCCTCTGTGATATAACTAATTGCGTTAGTCTCCATGCAGCGATGTTGTTATCAAGCATTTTAAATTATCTACCCCCTAGGTTGCGGTAGGCGAGAGAATTACTTTTCAAATATTTATCCCCTAGGTTACGATTGATATGCGAATGAGTCTGCGTAATCCATTGCATTAGACTCTATGCAACAATGTGTTATCAGACTTTGTTTTATTCATCCCCAAGGCTGTGATGAATAGATAAAATCAAATCAAACCAAAACTTACTATATTAGTCTCCAAGCATTAGTAAGTCAACTTTTTTCAAAACTTATATTTTTGTAAATATGCAAAAGAATCTACAATCTGTTAGATACTGACAAATTATCAGCGTCGTTGTGTCTAAGTTCTATAAAAAAACTTTGGTTCAAAAGCTGGTAAAATGATACATCATCATATATGCCTACTCTTTGTAACCCTGAGAACATTGTACAATGTATCCTTATAATCTTTCAACTTATATTGTTTAACTCCTAGGTCATGGTAAATACACAAAAAAAAATTAAGATCTCTTTTCTAGGTATTGACGAGTTATCTGCATCGTCATATCTAAGTCAAACTTATTCTTCAATCTCTCTATTCAAACTCAGATAGGATGATACATCATCATCTTTTCCTATTTCTCGGTGCTCTTGGGTATGTTATATCAGTGTATCCTTATCTAGCCAACCTTTGGTCAAATTTTGGGGTTTTCCATTACTTAATAACCCTCCAATTCGAATATGCGAGACCTGCACATTCTTGCACCATTCAATCGAAAATTGATTAAATAGGGGTAACTGTCATACCCCAAATTTACCCACCCTTAGTGCTACTGTCAAGTTTATTTTCAAACTTGGATTTTTATAAAATTATTTTGATTTACATTAATATTTCGTGGTTTTATAAATATTCGTTCTCAAGTCCAGTTAAAAATATAATAATATGCTTCAAATTATTTGTATTTTTAAATAACAAATACTTTCTCATCTTCATGTACTTTTAAATTGGATTTTTATTTTGAATAAGTAACATGGCACAATTGATAAAGGAATTAATCTTACAAGTATAAGGTCACAAGTTCGAATCTCTTATGGTGCATTTTTTAAACATTATTTTATTTCTTTTTGTTACTAATTTTCTTTCCTTTTTCGGAAATCAGACTTTAGGCTTTTCATATATTTTTAGGCTAACTTACTTACTAAGTATTTTAACCTAATTTCACTCTATAAATATCACTATTGTTGTCCTAGTTTCTCATCCAGAATTTCTCACAATAACTTTTCACACACATTTTCTTTTCAAATTTTCTTCTCAATATTATTGGTGTTTGTTTTACTATTTTTTGGCCGATGATTTCATATGAGGCCTCCTGTTTTTTTTTATAAATTATTATTGTTGTTTTATTTAACCATATTATGATATTTTCTCATGGTTTCCTTTCTTCGTAAAAAAATAATATATATGCAGTATTTTGTTTTCTCAACGATTTCACAAACCTTTTTTTTATCATCATTTCTTATCAACATGTTATTTAACCTACAATATTCACATTTTATATAGTTTCATACATATATTACAACAACAATTTCTAACCCATTTTTCTAACACACCTAAGAAACCTCCATCCACCTTTTTTTATATATAAAACCTTGTACATATTATACACATTTTGTGTATACAGTATATACCATTGTTTCACGTAGAAACACTCCCTCAAGGGATTCACTCACAACTACCATACTCGTATCTCACTAAGAAAAGCCATACACAAGAAATCTCTCACTCTCGCATGTGTTGACCATGACATACAAACCGTATTTGGTTTTCAACCTACATATCAAAACCAAAAATCTATATTTAAACCATTATGAATAACAAACAGTAACTTTTGTTTATCACTTTTTTTTTGCAGCCACAACATTTGTTCATTATTTTTTTTGCAGCAACTCAAAACACAAACAGTGAGAAAACAATAGAACAACAAAAGGGATTTAGATTTGAAACTAGCCACTCTATCACCGAAATCACACATCTCTCGATTCATCACCGCACACATCTCCAGATCTGTAGTCGGGATGCCACCGCCGATCACAACCACGATCGTAACCGCTACAGTCGCTCAGCCTCCCTCATTGTCGACTCGGTAACTTCCTCTGTCATTTTGTTGGATTTATGTTGATGTTTGTTTGTATTTATTTTACATGTGAGAGAGTAGAAATTGTTAGTATTCAAATAAATTTTGTGAGATTTATTATTATTGTTTGGGGAAAAGAAAGAACAGTAATGAGGAAAAAAATGGTGTTCTGAAGGTTAACTGGGTATGCTACTCATGTTTATATCTTCTTGTTTTTTTTATTTTATTTTTGATAAAAAGGAACCATGTCCATTTATTATTGATCCTATTTTATTACTTTTAGATAATTGAAAAATTTAAGCTTTAAAGCTTGAAAAGAGAATGGGACGCTGATGCCTTTATCTCTTAGTTTTTATTACAATTATTCTTTTTTTTATTGATGGATATTAATTAGGATTTATATATTTTTAGAATGGGCCTTCAACCCGTATATGTATTTCTAAATTCCTTTCACACTCCCATAATTACTTCCCAGTTGCAATCTGCACCCCTTGTGCTATTGGGCCCAATTCAATATCTAAACTTAGGCCCTTGCTGAATAAAATCCTCCTGTTTTACTCAGCCTAAACAAAATACACCTCCTACATTTTATTTAATTATTTTATTTTTTATTTTATTTACTTTTATATTAATTAATACTTTTATGTTTAATATATTTATAAATTTTAATATTATTTTATTATTATTATTATAAGATACAAAGAAAAAATCAATATTTTTAGTTGATTAATAAATAATGGGATATACATACTTGGATAATCAATTGATCGTATTAAACGTCTATCAGTTGTTTATTCAAAATCAAATATTAAAAACCACGCACCAATGAGCGACATGTGGCCAATATCTGACCACGTGATGAGAAGACTATATCAGACTCCCCCCGCTCTATGACTTAAAAATAGCTAAACAACAATTCAAATCATTTTCTACTAACTTAACAAAAAACCAAGATATTTTTGGTAAAATGATCAAGGATAATTTCATTCAAATTAACTTCGAACTACGTCTATGCTCAAACAAATTTAAACCCAGACAATGTTCAAGGTTAATTCAAAACTAATTTTGCGTAATCCATAAGAAAACCCAAACCAACCGCGAACTACAAAATGGGATTCTGATTCCTTCTAAGAGGGTACGCAGGAATACGATTAAAACCGTGACGAGTTCCCCTAATTAAAATTAAAACTTTTTTCCCCCTAATTAAAATTAAAACCCTTTTTCCCCTAATTAAAGTTAAAAACCTTTTTCTGATAATAAATAATTAAAACCCTTCTTCCTAAAAATTGCGCTTTTAAACCTAGTATCCTTGTGAACAAGGTAGATGAGGGGTGCCTAACACTTTCCCTTCGTCTAGAACCGAGTCTAAATCTAGAATCTCTGAACTTTTAGGGTTATTCCTTTATATTCCCTTCCTTAGGATAAGAATTAAAGGTGGCAACTCTAATTTTAAAACCAGTTGCAACACATATACTGTCTTAGTCGACGAGCAGCCCATGCCAAAGCATGGAAAGTTTTCTAAAGCAGTGAGTATCTTGTTTCACAGTCGGTAAACTTTTTGCTAAGGTAGTGTATTGCATGCTCTTTTTGACAAGACTCGTCATGTTGTCCCAATACACACCCCATTGAGTTCTCAAATATTGTATGGTACATGATCAGAGGTTTTCCTTCAATCAATGGCATCAGAATTAGAGGTTCCCAGAGGCACTCCTTGATATTTTCGAAGGCTATCTGACAATCATCGTTCCACTTCACTACTTGATCTTTCTTTAGCAACTTGAAGACTGGCTCACAAGTAGAAGTCAAATGGGAAATAAATCTGGCAATGTAGTTCAATTGTCCCAGGAAACCTTTGACTTCCTTCTTAGTACAGGGAGCTGGAATTTCTTGAATGGCTTTAACTTTGGCGGGATCTACTTCAATACCTTTACCACTGACGATGAAACCTAGGAGTTTATCGGATCTTACCCCAAAGGTGCACTTGTTTGGGTTCAACCTCGGCTTGTACTTCTTTAATCTCTCAAACAACTTGTCTAGCTGGTCAATATGTTCTTCTTCAGTCTGAGACCTAGCTATCATGTCATCAACATAAAATTCTATCTCGTGATGGATCATATCATGGAACAAAGCTACCATAACGAAAGTGGTCGTTTCCATGTCTTCGGGTGCCATTTTGATTTGATTATAACCATAGAAATGATCTATGAAGGAAAATACATTGTGTTGAGCGGTGTTGTCAACCAGAACGTCAATATGTGGAAGAGGAAAATCATCTTTAAGGCTTTCCCTATTCATATCCTTGTAGTCTACACACATATGCACCTTATCATCCTTATTAGGTACTGGAACCATATTTGCAACCCACTGAGGACAGGACGTAACAGCTAAGAAATTTGCATTGAACTGCTTCATAACCTTGACTTCGATCTTTTCAGACATCTCGGGATGCATACGACGAACCTTCTATTTTATAAGAGGACAACCTTCCTTCATCGGTAAATAGTGAACCACAATGTCTGTATCAAGCCCTGACATGTCTTCATACGACCAAGAAAATATCTCAAGATAGTCACGTAACATCTGGACTAATCTCTTTTTGGTATTGTCTTCCAGGTTGGCACCTATCTTGACTTCTTTCTTGTCCTCTTCAGCGCCCAGGATCACAATCTCGACTGGCTCTTCATGCGGTTGTATGGCTCTTTCTTCCTGCATTAACAACCTAGAAATCTCTCCAGGTACTTCACAATTTTCCTCACCTCCGTCCTCGGCTTGGTAGATTGAGTTTTCGAAGTCATAATTGGCAATAGCATGATTGTTATCAATTGGATCCAGGGTGGATATGGATCTGCAATTTGTTGTGTAGGTGTGTGTAAGAACACGTAGCTATTTTGAAAACAATAAAGTAAAATAAATACAAAGAGCGCAAAATTTGAATGCAAACGTCCAATGATTTATTAAGTGAAAATATGCTGATGAATAATGACAACCCTACCAAATCGACCATTGTGCCCTGGATAAGGCACAAGGTTTAAAGTTATTGTTTAAATTACATAACCGAAAACTTGAAAGCAAGAAAATAGAAAATAGCATTTACTTCTAAGTAAAAGATATTGGTATAAAGTCTCCATCCTTCCAATTGTTGAGCCAATTGCTGGTATTAGGGAAAATCCAAATGTCAATGGCACAGTCGCTATCATCATATTCCATAGTGTTGACTTGATTTTTGCCATGATTATTTATGGGAGAAGTGATCACATTAGGAGTCTCTGGAGGTTCAAATTCAATCTCCTTAGAGTCAATCAGATCTTGGATTTTATTCTTCAGAATCCAACAATTATTAGTGTCATGTATGGGACTGTTGGAGTGATATGCACACCTTGCATTGGGGTTATAACTAGGAGAAAAAGTATTAGAATTCTAAGGAGGATCCTTAAATGTAATCATCCATGCCTTCAACATGTGTTTCAATTCTTGAGATAACGACATGTTGACTATTGTGAACTGTCTCCTGGGTACGACCTGCCTATGCTGATTATTCTGTTGTTATTACACTAGCGCAGGATTAGAGATCAGAATTTCCCCCACAGATTGGTTGCAGTTACTCTTATTAACTTTTCTGGCCATACACATCATTAGCTTCTTTCTTCCAGTTGAATGACTTCTTCGCACAACTTGAAGATGCGGCCACCTGAATTTTTTTGCTTCTAATTTCACCTTTAACATGTTCCCCTGTTAATATCAATTTGGTGAACCCGGTTTAATAGCTTCCAATCAATTGATTGAAGAAAGGACCTGTCAAAATTCCCATAAACTATCAACCAATTCTCTATCAGACAAGGGAGTTTAAATTCTTCCTGCTGGGTCTCTCCATTTCTGGGCATACTCTTTAAAGCCTTCGCTAGAGCCCATGGTCATACTCTATAGTTGCATACAGGTTGGTGCAAAATCAGTATTATACTGGTATTTCTGATAGAAAGCAGCATCCAAATCTTCCCAGGTGTGGATATTGGTCCCTTCTAGTTGATAGAACCATTCCAACTATGTTCCAGATAGGCTCTCTTGAAATAAATGCACCCATAACTTCCTATCAGCAGTGTGTGGTTAAATCTTTCGGGCATATGACCTCAAATGAAGCTTTGGGCACGAAACATCGTCATTCTTTGCAAAAGTGGGGACCTTGAACTTATGAGGAATGATAACTCCTGAGACTAAGCCCAAATCCTCAAAATCCAACCCAAACACTTTCTGGTTCTCCATAGAATTTAGACAATCTTCTAAATGCTTATATTTTTCACCAGGAGGAGGATATTGTTCATCCGAATAATCTTCTTCCTCTTTATCAGGGACCTTGTCAGAACCAATGTTGTCTTTTTCATATTTAACACATTTACCGTCATCCTGGTTGTCATCTTTGTCTAATGGGATATCAAATTCTTGAGCTTGTTTGATTGGACCCCTGAACCTTCTTCCCATGTTAAGGATGCCAGTTGGTTTCCTTGTCTTTTTCTTCTTCTCTACGTTCAGGAACATCTCTTGGAACTGAGCATTTTGGGCCTAGAGATCTTTGATTGTTTGTTCAAGAGCCATTTTTCTGCTGAAATAAACAGCAAGATGATTAGAAAACCTATCTTGGGAATACATGTTATGTAATGATGTGCATCATATGTAGATGCATATGCAATGTTTTCAAGGAACTCGCGGGGTTAAGAATTTTGAAATATGAATTTGGTTGTAGCTTTGTCTGAAGAACTTTGCGTCTTTGTGTTTGAACGTCCTTCTATAAGAATCATGCTCTCCATATCAAGTGGTTCATAGCCTCCAACACAAGAGAATGTACATTTATCTTTGATGGCATCTGGTTTAGAGGAAAATAAATCCTCTTGCCCCTTGCTAGCAATTTGGCTTATGATAATCCGGCACCAAAGGTCCTTAAGATCCTCGAAATGGTTAGTAAAAATGCCATGTCATGATGATATGATGTTATGATGTCATGTTTTAACAGGTATCAAACACAAACAAACCACACAAGAGCCTTGGGTTTTGTTTTACCCCAAAATCTTTCCTCCCATTTTACTCAACATATGTTCATGGAGACCCCTAACTTGCTCAAAGATACCCAAGAGTTGACCAGACAAACCCACTCCTAAAGCAAGGAACCTCTAATTAGGGTTTCTCTTTTCATCAAGATGGGTGATCTCCAAAGACCTCATATATTTTTCCATAGTCCTAATATGTTCTCAAGATCATCCATGTCAAGTTGCATGCCTTACACAAGAAGTTTGCTCAGTCAACTGCTCAGATGCTTGAAAATTAACTATATTAGGTCAAAAGTCAACTGTGACCCACATACAGTAAAACTTCAAGATTTTTGGTCAACATCAGAATTTTGAAGTAATATTCATCATTTGATCAAAGGTTGGTCATGATTCCTTAATGAATTCTCCTAATTCATCAAAACTCCAAAGTTGCTAAATTAGGGTTTCTCAAGAAAAGTCAACCAAACTTTGACCAAGCATAACTTTCTCATACTTTATTATAAATTTATCATCCAAAGCTCATTTTAAAGAGAATCCAATTTCCTAAAACTCATCTTCATCCCTCAAGTTCAAAAAGTGCACTCATAAAAATATATGATTTTCTACATTATAGGTCCTTTTGAAAAGTCAACAAAAACACCTTTTGGGTCAAAGCTTCTTACACGAACATGGAAGATCCAATTGAGATGAAATAAAAAGGGTTGTTTACGGGACATCCTAAGATTTATAAAAAGTCCAAGAACACCTTCCTAGGGTCAAAATTGGAGGAGATATGCATTGTCAAAGTTGGCCATTTTTGGAAAATTGTCAAAAGTCAAATGTGCTTAAAAGTGCATTTTTTGTCAAATGGGCCTAACTTTTCATGATTGTATCTTGTTGAAGACATGGTCCATGACCCAAATCAGCATCCATATATTATTTTCTCTATTTATTTATTTTATTTTGATTTTTATTATTTAAAAGTCACATTAAATCAAATAAATGACAAAAAATATAAAAGATTGATTTTTTTATCTGATTTTTGTTAGAATCAAATATAATTAAGCTGGCCTAATCAGATCAAATAGAATCAAGAAAAATTGAGGAAAAAATAGCATGATTATGATGATTTGGGAAAGATATCATATAGCAAACAAATCACATTCAATTTCCATGATTGGAAAAGATTCAAGTTGTTTTTGTTGCCCTAATTTATCACACTGCATATATAGAACATACACAAGCCAAAAGAACAAGAGTTGCAGTCGTGAGAGCTGAAGAACAAAACCCAAATTTGGGCAAAAAAGTGGTGGATCATTTTCTCACATAGAGGGTGATTCAAGGCGTTCCAAAGCTTATAAACAATTCCTGGATATCTCCTGAAGCTAACACGATCAATTGCAAGCATTCCCAAGTCCAGAATCGCTCCTGGTAAACCCACGGTTTGCACATACCAGTTTGATTTTGATATTACAATTTACGCATGATTAACCACTTTTAAGCATAGCATTGTATTTGTATCATCATTTGGAATGTTTTGGTTCAATTAATTTTTAGTTTTCATGATTGTTTCGCTAATTGCCATTGTTAGGGTTTAGGGGGCCGTTTTAGGGTTTCTTTGTACAGGTTAAATTGGACTAAGAAAATGGTGCCATGGTACTCGTTAGATCAAGATGAGATGATTGGTATATCTAGAATTAATTTATCATGCATTTTATAAATTTTTGAAGCTTGCGGGTTTATAGTTGTGGAAGATGTTCATAGGCATAAGTCTAATACCTAAAACGACACTTTTGAGAAGAAGATGAAGGCGTGGCAATCAACCACTGGTCCATTTGAAATTCGCGCATTTTTGGAGGAAACTATGTGGCTTGTCATTATAATATTGTTTTCTTATTATATTAACAATTAACAGCGCAACGCAGATGGCAAGGGGTATAGGCGTTTGAAGCAAAGGATCTGGGTTCGATCCCAGGTCCAAACATTTTCTTATTTTCTGAACAATTCCTTGCAGATCCAGCGTGCCTCATAGCTTGGCATCAACCATACACCTCAGCGCTTCATCACTGGATCCATCTCCAGCCAGATCCAACGCTCACCATGCGTAAGCTCATGGTAGACCCTCAGAAGATGATCCCCCTGGATCAGGTGCAAGACCTTTGGGCCAAAGAATTTGGGCCCAGCCAATTCAGAAACCCCCCCCCCTAATTGCTCATCATATCAGGCCCAATTCTTTTCTTTTTATTTTTTAATTCCTTTTTATTATTTATTAATTATTCCTTTTTTTTTCAAATAACACCAAAAAAATCATGCCTTTTTTTTATTTAATTAAAAAATCATAAAAACATCAAAAATCATTTTTAAAAAAAAATATTTTTATTAATTAATTAGTTTAATTAAATTAGGGTTATTTAATTCTCTTTTTATTATAATTTTAAAATAGTTAGAATTAGGATTTAAATTTGTACATAGCCTAATTTTTTTCTCAAAAAATAACCTAAATATTTTTTCAATTACATTTTTAGGTTTTCCAATTATTTCTCGCATTTAATTCGCCGCGCGTGCCTTTAACTTTCCTTTTTATATTATTGTAACTGCTCCGAGTTTGTAATAGTAATTAGGGTTTTAACTTTCCGCATCTTTATTTACAGTCAAAATAATTATGTATCTGCGAAAGCCTTGTAATAGTTAGGATTTTAATTTCTCGCATTTTCATTTCCGCAAACAATAAACTGCTTAGATGTATGTATAGGATTGTATGGAAAGACAAATTGCATTTAATACAGTAGAAAACCCTAAATGTGCAAAGATAAATAAACTAAGAAAAAAACACTTGCACATGCTCACTCCTAGGGTTTACTCCACTCCAGTTGCCTTCGGTAAACGGTCATGAAGTATAGGGAATATTAGTGGTCGTCCTCTAGTCCCAGAAGATCTAAAATGACCCATTCGAATGTTGCCTCGGAAAAAGATATTTAAGGCTTTAGGATGATTACTAAAATTTCGGAACATTGTTTTTGTGATCGTGCTTGTCCCTTCGAACGTCCCTTAAAACTCCAACGATGGTGCTACCTATTCCTTAATAATAGGATAGCGTTGTCTAAAGGAAAACGAACAGACTTTTTACGAGTAGGTAGATTAGCTCATAGGTACTTTCTCAAACAAATTTTTTCACACAAACACTTTTCAAAAATAGTTTTCAAAACAACTTCGTCACACTCTTGAGGACCATTACAAGGGTTATCACGAAATAAAACTTTTTAAAACAAGCATACACAAGCAATTTTAAAAATGAGCAAAGTACCTAAGAGCCCATGGAAAACCATGGATAGAAAGGGTTCTAACACCTTCCCTTTCTATAATCTACCCCCAATACTCAGAAACATCTCGAAAAAGGTTTTTTCTGTTCTTTTTCCTTTTCCTTTGTTGGATGAAATAAAAGTCGGTGGCGACTCCTGCTTACCGCGACATTTGCGAATACAAAATGCAAACAAGTATAATAGTCGGTTCTGCCACTGTATCACAAGTTCAAAGGCTTTCCAGAGGTCCATAAGTAAGTACCCTTATCTATTGAAGTTAAGTTGGCTCAGCCTATCCTAAAATAGTAACCGGGTTCTAGGAATCTCATATCACTGATCTTTCTCACATGTTTCATTTTAGCACGAAAATTGACTTGCCGCCAAAACATCCTGAGAGTCGAATCTCAATAAGCGTAGCTTCGAGTATCAACCAACTTTGGATTGTACCAAAACCAGCTATCTCAATACCTTCTAATGGCCGAGATGGGTCAATTAAGGTTCTAAAAGTCAGTTAGTGTTTAATGATACCATGCGGCAGCCTAATTTTATCCTCGACTGACTCAAGGAACATCAGTACAAACCAAAGCATCACACTAACATAGCCATCATATTAATCATATCAGTCTATGTCGTACAACCTTTATGATCTATTGATACTTACCAAAGGCATCCCTAATACCCAAACAAGCCCTTAAAATAAAGCAAGCAAAGCAAACAATTAAGCAAGTAAATGTGATATAAACTCTAAGGTAACCCCTCTTTTTTTAGTAATATATCCAACAGAGTCTCCAATTCTGTAATACAGTGGGAGAACTGACTTTTTGGTTTTATCCAAATGTGCAGATAGCTAGAGTCGGCACCGACTTTTCTTTTATCCAATTAAGAAAGGGTGAAAAGAACAGGAAAAACCTTGATAGATTTTGAGTTTGGGGGGTAAAATATGAAAAGGGATGGTGTTAGCACCCTTTTAACCCATAGTTATCTACGAACTCTTAATTACTTAGCTCACTTTGAAAACTTGCTTTATGTGTGTGTTTTGAAAATGTTTTTGAAAACGCCAATGTAAGGATGACTTTGTAATTATTCTTGTATCAGTCCTCAAGAATTTATACAAAGTGTTTGAAAATATTTTGAAAAGTGATGTAAAAAATGTTTATTTTTTAGAAAATAGTTGTGAGCAAGCGATTAAGAGTTTCTTACCCACTCAAGGTTGTTCTTATTCCTTTCCTTCTCCTTTACAAATATTGCTATCCATACCATTAGTTGGTAGGTAGCCCTATCTATTGTATGTGAAGGGACATGCTTAGGGTCATCGTATGGTCATTGAAGGCAACACATAGGGATACTTTAACAATTGTATCAGAGGGACTAGATCATTTTTTCGTAGGTAACATCGAAGGGTTGTTGAGGGACTATGATCTTTATTCAAGGGTATTTTGCTAATGTATCCCTACTTTCGAGGGACATAACCATTTACTTGAAGTCAACGAAGAGAGGTTACCCTAGAGGTATGAGTTTGAAAAGTGTGTTCAGTTCAGTTATATTTATCTTGAATTAGGGGTTTCTATCGATTGATTTTAGTCTTGTCATACAAACCCTAGTTACTAGCAGTTGAATAAAATATAAGAGCAGCAGGTAAAGTGCAGAATATAAACCTAAGCTATTACATGGCTTCAGGGTAGTTACATAAGTATAAAAATTCGGGAAAGTAAACTCTAAAAGTATTACATCATGGGAACAGATACATAATAGAGAAAAAGCCTGAGAAAATAAATCTAAGCTATTTACCTTGAAGGAAGTGTCATATACACTTGATCTATGAATGTAAATAAAAGATAAGAAAATATAAATAATAAAATAGAAAAAGACATTTGAATGTTTTTGTGTTTTTTTGTGAAAACAATTTAAGTTGATAAAACCCTAAAGTTCTAATTAATTTTAAAATTAAGAAAAAGGGTTAATTAATTAATTAATTAAAACAAAAAATGAAATATTAATAATAAAACCTAAACTTAATTAATTAGTATTAGAAAAAAAAGTTAGTTTTTTAGGTTAATTAAAAAAAATAGGGTTAGGGGAAGAAAAATCAATGAAAAGGTTAAAAAACCAAAAATAAGGGCAAAATGAATGGGGTGGGTGTTGAACCCGTGCCCTCATGGTCTTCTCATTCCTTGCTTGCCACTAATCCAGGCACTCGTTGGTGTCTGAAGTTAGGTGCTGCACAAAATATACTAGACCCGCATAAATTGAAAAAATAGCAAAAAAGTTGCAAAAGGCAGGGATCGAACCCACGCCCTTAGAGACCAAATCCTTAGCATGCCCGCGTCTTGCCACTGGGGTGGCTGTTACATCCGGTTTTATAATGAAAACAAATAAATGTAATATTAACAAAAATAGATGGACCGGAGAGGCGCCATATCCCTAGCTCCGGTCGTCTTCTCTAGCGAGCTTCTTTTTTGTAACCTGCAAAATAGAAACCGTTAATGATCAAAAGAGACCCCCCCTAATTTGACCCTTGTGAATCCATTGATGGCCTTAGATTTGGCTTCTACATAAAGAGATACGAACAAAATAATGTAAATCGGTCCAAACATGGTGCTAAGCTATCCAGGCGTTATAGGACTCATGCAAGGGGTCAAACCTGCATTGTTTGATCTCAGGAACATATTAGAATGGTTAGTTTACATCAAAGCATTTTAAAAATCAAAAATTTAAATTCACAAAAAGTATGGAAACTGGTGATGCATGAATGCGTGTTTCATGCACTTTTGATCATCAAGAATGATCAAGTCTTACCCTACAACACCTCAGGGATTGATTTGGATGTCTAGTTTGCTTTAAAAAGGGCTGGAAATAAGATTGCACGTTTTCCCTAGTTTGACAAAAATTTGAGATTTTTGAGAGAGTTCTTGCAGTAAGGTTTCGTGTCCTCTCTTGTCTAAAGATGAAGTGTATATATAGGAGATCATTAGGTCAAGAAAAATGGGCTTGGACCTCTTTGTAAAAAACTTTGGTTTTGTTTGAAAAATAAATAAAAATCTTTAAAAACATGAAGATTTGTTTCACAAAATAATTCCACACCCCTTTGTATGATCTTGGGGCCCCAAACAAAATCAAATCTTAAGCCTTTTATGCTTTATCCATTATTTGATATTTATTTGATTTATTTTGAATTTAAATGAATAAAATCAAAATAAATAAAATAAAAAATTAAAAGGGTGTATGAATATATTTAGAGGTCCATTATGAGGTCAAAAACACATTCGGACCTTGATAGATAAGCCCATTAGCCCAAAAGTTCAAGTTTGCTCAAATTGGCTTTCATGCATTTTTTTCAAAATTGCCCAACTTGTACCAATCATAACTCCCTAAAATTTTATCATATGAAGGTGATCTTTGAATTTTTAGAAACCTAAAGATGTCCCCTACAATATTAATACTGGTCATTTTTTCATTTGAGTAATTTATCTTGTTGTAAATTTCTTTGACAAAAAGTGTCTTTTTGTTGACTTTTAAAAAGCATAATGTTTTGGCCCATATCTCTTAAATGATGCATTTTTTTGGACTTGCGCTTAGAGAGACAAAGTTGTATGGAATTTAATTTCCTTCAAAAAGAGATTTGGTTGAGAGTTATTTAAAGAAGCATGTGAAAGTTATGCTTGGTCAAAGTCCAGTTGACTTCTCCTTAAGAAAACGCTAATTTAGTAACTTTTGGCTTTTGATGAATCTAGAGTTTTCTTGATGAATCATGAGCAACCCTTGATCAAATGATGAATGTGACTTCAAAATGTTGATGTTAACTAAAACTCTTGAAGTTTGACTGTAAATTGGTCAAAGATGACTTTTTTCCCAAAACGGTTGATTTTCAATCATCTGACTAATTGACTGAGCAAACTTGTGATGCAAGGCTTGAAACTTGTCATGAACATTCTTTAGGATATATGAGAAATCATGAAATCCACTTGAGGCATTAGAATTCCAATATCCCTTGAGGAAACTGAAACCCTAGTTGTAGGTCAACTGCTTAGGAGGAGAGTTTGTCTGATCAACCTTGAGTAGACTTGAATAATTGAGAACCCTAGAAGCATGAGGAGGTGTCTTGAATCAATTTGTCTTGAAAAATGAGAGGGAAAATTTTGAGGTACAACAATGGGGAATATTACCGTATGTAATTTCTTGAGCTTTAGTGAGAAAGAACTCCCGCCAGAAGGTAGAAAGCATAATTATGCGTTGCATATATATGTTAGATATCAGGAAGATTTCTTATCGAATGTGTTGGTTTATACATGTTCTTCACTCTATGTGACGCAGAAAGCTAATTTTCCCAAGTTATCTTATCAGGGTGCTCCCATGAGGCATTCGATAGTTCTAAGAGAACAATTATTGGTGAAGTTTATCTTCTTATGTGGATTGGTCCTTATGTTTTCTAGGTTGCTTTTTAAGTGATGGAAATCCATCCTGCTATGGCACCCAAAAATTTCCCCTCCTGATTTTACTTCTATTTGGCTTATATTTCTCATTTCATTTGCATCACTTCTGATCCTGCCGATTGATCAAAACCTAAAGTGGGTTGATAGATGATGTTTGCAAGGCTAGAATTAGTGAGGAGGATGAGGGGTGTACTTGCAAGGCACTCTGACGCTCAAGTAAGAAAGAGTGCAAAGAGATACAAGAAGGAGATTAGGGTTTTCTTGAGTGAATATTTGATACCCGACTCTCACAAGAGTGAGGATTTATATAGTGCCACCGGCGCTTGGACAATGGTTCCTATTTTTGGGCGTAGATATTAGGTTCCCTCAAAATAGGTAACTGCTAGGAATTGGTCATGACGGGCAGAGAGGCTCGAAACTAGCCGTTATAACGATCCGAGAGGTGCTCACGGGCAAAGATGATTCTGGCCATTCTTGGGAGGCTATCCTCGTGCATTTGGCAGGATAAGGACTAGCCAGATTGAGCGGGAAGATGTGGTCTTGTTGTTCCTGAAGGTGAACCAACCACGACTCCTCGGGTGAGGGGTAGAGGCGTGGTCACGGGAAAGCGTGTTATGGTAGTTCTTGGATGATTGCTTCGCGTGTGGCGAGCAGAATTAGAAGTAGTTACTGACACGAGCAGAGGTATAACTGAGGGCAGCGGTGATCTTGTTGGTTATGGGGATACAATTGACCACATGTCCCTGGCTGAGGGGAAGAAGGGTAAAGGTCTCATTTATATGTCCCAATTGATTGGCCTAAAGTTATTGGGTCATCCTGGATGTAGGAGTGGATAGGGCCATTCCTAGGTGTTATACCCTAATTTTTGCCCCTAATATTTCTCATCATCTCATGTCACAATGCATCAAGACACACACATTAGGGTTGCTTCTCTCTTTATCCTATCTTTAAGTTTGCTCTTGATGGATTACCAAGCACCTTGAATTGTGTACCTTGTACATGTTTTCTTTTAACTAACATCAATATGTGTATATATGTTCCTTTGGATGTTCATATTGTAGGTGATCACAATTGCATTCATCTCACCATCTAATCTAGGGTTTGATGGGCGATTCTCAATCAAATTATTCTCTAATAAATTGCAAGAGTTCAATCTTCAAGGTCATGTCTATAACATCAAATATTTGTGGTTCAATGAGCTTTCTCACTTTATTTAAGTCAAGATCTCCTCAAAGTTGTTGGTGGAAGTCATCAAGAAGATTCATAGGTTCATGTGTTTATTTTCATGCCTTTTTCAACAAGCTTCATTGAGACTTAATCTCTATATTTTAGTGTGCTTCAAGACAACACCATTTCAAGACCCCTTATGATTAATCATGCTTATTTTTCCAAGAAAGTTCAAAAACATTCAAGGTTGACCTAATTGAGCAAATATTAGATTCAGTGATCACAAGTGCATAACTCTCTCAATTTTCAATATTTTGAGTTGTTTCTTTTTATAGATTCTTATCATCATCTACAACAACCTCTCTTCACATGACCATATCCAATTGTGCAAGAAAAATCATCAAACGTTTAGAGGGGTTTCAAGTCATTTTGACACTCTCTAAGCTAGGGTTTGTTGACTTTTAAGGGCCATATCTTGCTCATTTTTGAGATTTTTGAGTGACTCCAAAGCCATGATTATCTTTAAAGGGTCTTCAACAAGCTCTCTTCAGAAGTCTACGACTAATTTTGAATGGATGATCACTAAAAGTTGAGAAAGATTATAAGCCTCCTTGAAGAGCCTTTGAATCTTAGAGTTTGACTTTAAATGATCATAACTTGGTCAATTTTTATGACCTTGAGCCTATTATTTTCCCACAATAATATTTGTTATTTCTACTACAACTTTGTTTTTATATGCAAGACTTTAAGATGCTTGGAAAATTGTTGAAGAATTGAAAAGATTATAGGTCTTTTGTGATTTTCCCCAAATTTGTTCATCATCTTCCAAAGACCATAACTCTTTCAAATTTTATGATTTTTGAATGATCTCAATTCCACAATTCAATTCAAGAGATCTAATTCATGTCATATTTATATATCAAGACCAAAATTTGAGTGGAAAGACATTTAATTTTGAAGAACATTATAGGTCATTTTGAAGTTCAACACTTAGAATTTTTCTAAGTACAAAACATCTATGTTTTTCACAATTTCAATTGGACATAACTTTTTGCTCAAGCATCCAAATGATGTATTTCTTGTCACATTATAAATATTGTAACCTTGTCTTTCAAATGCTTCAAGAACCATCCCATAAAGGTCCTTGAGTAGTGAGATATGCAGTGTTGACGTTGGCTTCCGGAAATCTGTTTTTGCTTCAAGTCATAATTTTTACCACGAGTAAAATTGGATTATAGGTGAAATTACTCAAGGTTTAGTTGCTTAACATGTTTAACTAATTGTCTATATGCATTTTGATAAGAATTTCACTTGATATGAGGTCGTTTTGAGGCATTTCAAGTCACACGTTTGGCATGATTACAAATGGCTTGGTTTGCATGATTTGCCCATAATTCCTCTCGTTTATTATCATCATGCACTTCATTATAAATAGAGGATGATGAAGGTGTGAAGAAAATGCAAGAAAATGGGGGAGGAGTTAAATTGGGTTTTCCTTTCTTGAATAACTTTTGCTTCTAAGCATTATTCATTGAACAATGCTTCTGAGTGTTACTTCTAAGAAATGCCTCTAATTAAGTTAAGAAAACATAAACTCTAAAGCATAAGCAAAAGTAAATAACATGCGATATATCCTGTTTCACTTGAGAAACCCCCAAGCTAGTCCAGTCCATCCTACCAATGTTATTTTTCCTTGAACTCAAGAGCTTAATCCATTATAACCAATCTAATTATAATCGCACGGAAGCCGATGATGACTAACATCCAATGACACGTTCGATGATACAGACTGGATATAACGTTCATTGACCCAATAGAATCTGATCCCTCAAAATCTCCTACCATGATTTCCTTCCAATGATATACATCAGTGATCTCACAAGGCTGACCTTCACTCATTCCTCTTTGAGATATGACTATTATTGACCTAATAGAATCCACTATCATGATTTCATCTATGATGACCCCAGCCAAAGTCTTCTTGAGAATCCTGACTAAACCGAGTCTCTCAAGGAACCATCAAAGATTTGTTTGATTTACATTTGTTTACACTAATAATTCTTCTACACAAGCTGGATATAAACATAATTAAGTACATCAGGAGAACCTAATATACACTAAAATATATTACATTGTATTGTAGCTTTAATTTGTGGTCTTCTTTTCTTCAAGTAGCTTCTTCACGGACAATAGCCCAAAGCACTTGAATCGCTGAAGTCTTCTTCTTCATAAGCTTATGAAAGCTTTGTTGATCTTGATATAGTAAAGAGAAGAACGTCTTCATATTGATTCACCTTAGAAAATTCTAGACAACAACCCTTGTTCCATTTTATTCAATGATTACTTTAGAGCATAACATTTTTGTTGTGAATTTGTAACTGGAGCTCTCATGATCATCTTCATTATCTTCTGCGGCTTAACAATCTTTGTGCAGCATATAAAATTAAGCACATTGTGAATCAATGATTTCATTATAATCATTATCAACATGATTTCAGAATCATTTTGATACCAATTGTTCTTATTGTTGTTATAGCGGTTGGTAGCTTTTTGGTTGTATTCCAATAATGACAACTTTCATTCTTACATTGAACACCAACAACATTATTTTAAACATACGTTTATTTTCTTATATAGACAATCAAAATAGAGTCATTGGCTATTTGAAAAAGATTCGCTAAAAATAGTACTGCTACATCCTTTTCTCTTCCATAATTCAAGTTAGTGGAGAGGTGGTAGAATAAGGCTTTTTTGTACTGTGTACAACTGTACCATGTTACTGTTATATTTTATCCTTCTGTACTTCATAGGCTTCTGTGAGCATGATTTTAGAAGCGGGAATATAACATAAGGTCTTCATAACTTCAAGTCTTCAGAGTCTTCAGAACCGCGTCTTTAGAGTCTTCAGCACTTGGTCATGAGAACCCGTTGTAGAGAACCTTGGATCAGAAGAGCTTCAAGTCTTCTGAGTCTTAAGAGCTACGTCTTTAGAGTCTTCAGCACTTGGTCTTAAGAACCCGTTGTAGATAACCTCGAACCTTTAGAACTTCAAATATTTGTAATCTTCAGACCTTCCGTCTTTAGAATTATTAGTACTTGGTTCTTTAAGAATCCTTATCTTTAGAACCTTAGGTCTTTAGAAACAAAAAGTCTTCAGCATCTAGACTTCAGTAGAAACATTGTCTTGGGATCTTTTAACTTTGTATTCTTTGAAACAAGTTATCTTTTAGAAACTAAGTTTTTACCATCTTGACTTCAATAGAAACTTTGTCTTCAGATCTTCTAACTTTGTTTCTTTGGAACACACTATCTTTAGAAACGTGAGTATTTAGAATCTGGACTTTAGTAGATACTTGAGTCTTCAGATCTTTTGACTATTTCCTTAGAACATGTTGTCTTTAGAAGCTCGAGTCTTCAGCATCTGGATATGAATAGAAACTTTTGTCTTCAGATATTCTGACTTTTTCGTTAGAACCCATTGTCTTCTGAAACATGAGTCTTCAACATATGGACTTAAGTAGCAACTTCTGTCTTCAGATCTTCTGACTAGTTTCTTTAGACAAACATAAGAGCTTAAACTTCAGAGCCTTCTGGAGTTTCTTTTTACTATTCAACATAACTTGTGTAGCGCAGAAGTGAAACTAATTCTCTTCTAATGTCTTGGCCACGCCATCCATCAGAAGCAAAACCTATTTGTTAAGTACTCAGCAATAACAAACATTAGAGTATCAAAAAATTTCATACAAACATAATCATTTGTTATCATCAAAACTCAGAGATAATATTGTATAACCAAATCTTGTTCTAACAATCTCCCCCTTTTTGATGATGACAAAACTACTCCCTCCATTCTCTTTTATAAGAAAAGTTTAAATTTTTAGATTCATTGAACAATTAATGTATCTAGTCTATATATAGTCCAAATACACCATTAATTCCATGAATCTAAAAATTCAAAATTTTCTTATAAAAGAGAATGGAAGGAGTATGTATTTTGATGACACAATTTTGTTCACATAATCAGAAAAAGTGAAAATAGAAAGGTAAGGAATACTTATCCTTTTTATGATACCCCCTAAGTCAATGACTTGATGAAGATCGAATATACTGACTCTAAACCATTTGAGTAAAACTCCCCCTGGTTCCAATATATCAGATATCGAGATCTTGAGAGTCTAGACTTTGGATGCCAATGGAGAAATTGAGATCTTGATGCCAATAGAACATATGAGATCTTGATTTAACATAAATTCTTCTTATTGTTCCAATGAGAAGGAAATCAAATTTAAATCTTTGAAACTTTAATGTCATTAAGACAACTTCCAGATTCTCAATTCTTGGAGTCTAATTCCATAAAAAGGTAATTATGTGTGAAAAACATAAAGTACAGAAGAAATAACAAGAAAAGATAAGAAGTTTAATTGATACCCAAAGTATATTACAACTGAAGGAGAACATAGACATGGAAAGCTATATAAACTTCAAACACATCACAACTCTCATCAAATAGAGCATTGCCTATGATGAATTGATTTCTTTGAACAACTTTAATTATACCTGCTAACTCAGACAGTTCAGATAATACACGTCCAAATGAAATGAATGATTTTTGAGAGTTCTTGGATGCTAGGATTGATAGCTTCAAATGATTAAATATTATTTCCTAAAGATGAATTGGAATACTCTTGCGAAGGGAATAAAGAATACACATATCCCTAGGAAAAACTTTATCAAGATCTTCTTCTCTGGGATGAAGATTTTTCAACAAGAACTGAAACCAGATTTTTACAAGTGATTTCAAATCATCTGAATTAAGGGGATCATATCTAAATGAAGCGTTAGGAACATTTGGAAACATGTCAACATTAATTCAAGAGTTTGGTAAAGGTGGACTCTGGATGGCTTCATCAGTTGAGGAGCGGGTGATGGTAATCGAAACACCAAAGATGTAGGAATGAATGGTGTTTTCATCAAGACTAACAGAAACATGAAGCCAAAAGTTATTTAAAAGGTTAGGATAAATAGAACCTCTTAGAATTGTTTCATACCCATACCATCATTGATTTTCAATAAACTCGTTGATGAAACCATCGTCAGACACATAGTTGGGTCTTTTCTCTTTGATTACCAAGAGAAGATTTTCATCTCCTTGAAAGGTTCTAATAGCCATGGTATGAATACAAGTTTGAAGAGAAGAGACGGTTGAAGATGAAACAAGTTTAAGGACTTGATGAATGACTATAGATTAGAAGAGATATAAATAGTCAGACAAGTAGTTCACGGAGTAAGACGGTTGAAACACTCAAATGACGTCACAAATTGCTAAAAGAAGGAAATGAAATAAGAAGGAAATGAAATAAGAAGTAAATCAAACGTTACACGATAGAGAATATTAGAAAAATTCATGAAATGACTGTTCCCAAGACATGGTGAAAAGGAGTAGTTAAACAAATGTAATCATGATTAATCCATTTCAAGAAGAAAAAAAACGGCTCGTACATGACCTAGGTAGAGTGTGATAGACACTAAGTCTATTGAGGTAATGAGTTTAATATTCTCCGCATCTCGAAAACCACGAAGATTTCCATCTGATCAATAACATTTCTGACTGAAACATCTTCTGACAACTGAAATAAAACAAATTAGAAGTCTTTTGTTTAAGTCAGAATTTTATCCTGTCAGACTATGACTAAAACATGTTTTATTCTAATGACATCTTACTCTAGACATAAACCCATTTTCAGATTCTTTAGAATAAACAGAAATCTATCTTCAGCTAAGGGTCTCGTAAAAATATCAGCCCACTGATGGTCTGTATCTATAAATTTTAAAGATAGGACCCCTTTCTGAACATAATCTCTAATAAAATGATGTTTGGTTTTTATGTGTTTATCCCTAGAGTGTAGGATACGATTCTTACTCAAGAAAAGAAAAAATTATCACATAAGATAGTGATAACGAGATAACATATCGTATAATTACCATGCTTTTTACCGATTTTATATTTCATTAAGTCGTCTAACCCCCGATTATTCCGAGATTATTTGTCTTTTTGCAGGTATAACACTTGTCGACTCAAACCGATGGAAAAGGACAACATGAAGAAGGCTAGACAATAAACAAAGAGAAAAAGAATAAAAAAAATACAAAGTTTGGACTTCTGGAACAGTGACGGTCGTCACGTCCCTATGACGGGCGTAACACCCCCCAACATAAGGAAACACTCGTCATACACCACTGACGAGCGTAAGGCACTACTTCAGCGCGTGACGACCGTCACCCACCTGTGATGACCGTCACGCGCGTGAAGGTGGACGTTATGCATGGATTGAGACGTGGGCGTTAAGGGCAGACTCTTTCTCCCTTTTTCTACTGAGTCCCCTATTTTCTTGCCACCACTATTAGTGCTCCTGTATTTTCTCCACTGAAGACTTCATCAAGAATTCAAAAACTGCTGATTTTTCATATGCTATATATATGGGTACCAGTGCACAGTTCAAGGGTCGAAGAATTTTCCTCAGAACAAATATTATTTTATTTTGCATTTATTTTCCAATTTGCTTGTTTTGGAATTCTGTTTTCATTTTCCTGTAATTTTCATTCAAAGTCTTAGTTTTTAGTTTTAAGTGTTAATTCTTCTTTCAAGAATTAACACGAATCATTTACTGCAAGTCAAGCTCGAAGATTGGATTATTGTAATACCTCAAGATTACCATAGCAACTTTGATTCCAGGTTTTTTTTTATATTGCAATTATTATTCATTCAGTTTTTTATAATATGCCAATTATTGCCATGAATTATATTTTGAACTGTATTGCTGTTAAGTTAATTATGTCTGGCTAAATTATTAATACCGGTATGTGACCGTAAGAACTGAAAGAATTTAGTGATACCTTGGACAAAAATATTTATAAAACAATTTCTGGTTTCCAATTTCCATGATTAATTTAACTATCCTTGTCACGAGAGTGAGAGGTTAATTAACACGATTTTGCCACGAGAGTGGGAAATTAATTAAGGGAAGAACCTGCATGCGAGAGCTGGGGTTCAACCCAGATAGTGGTAACGAAGCATTGATTTTTAAATACACGAGAGTGTTTTAATAAATTAATTAAATTCAAATTGTTTTCAAAAAGTTTTATTAAATTTAAAGTGCATCCACTAGGTTTAGTAGCATGACTTATTTCATAAACACGAGAGTGTATGTCTCAGGTTTTTAAACAATTAGCTTTTACCGAAATACTTTATAGGCCAAGCGATTCACCGAATTCCCTAAGTCCGATTATCACATATCGGTATAATTAGTACTATTACTTTTAATTAAACTGTTTCCCCCAAAAATCGAATACTCATCGCTTAGTTAGACAAACTGTAGCATTAGATCGTATGCGATTGATCCTCAGTCTCTGTGGGTTTGATAATCTTTTAAAACTAGAACGACTGAACTGTATACTTGCAGTTAGTATCCCGATATACTTATAAAGTCCCGATCAAGTTTTTGGCGCCGTTGCTGGGGACTGGTAGTCAATTAATTACGATTCTTCTGTTGCGCGTTTAGACTAAGCAACAGACACCCCTTTGTCGATTTGTATGCCAAGGACTCGCTCACAAGGTGAACCACTTGACAAATCGACGGACGAACCTGAATGCATTCTTTCCGTAAGACGTGCAGTCAGGGATTACTGTTTAAATCACGCTATTCCTTTACCTAAACCCGAAATCAAGATTGATTCTGAGACAGATTCTAATTCTTCCTTTGAAACTGAAACCAATCCAGAATTAGACATGGCCGAAGAACAAAGGACCCGTCCACTGAAGGAGTACGCAACTCCATCACAACAAGAACCCCATAACAGCATTGCTGCTCCAGCAATAAACCGAAACGATTTCGAGTTGAAACCATCATTGATATCAGCTATCCAAGAACGCCAATTCCCTGGAGATCCTTCTGAGGATCCGAATGAACATCTTACAAAATTCGTTTAATCTGCCGACACAGTTATAGCGAGCGGTGTTAGTAAAGATGAGATAAGATTACGTCTTTTCCCTTTCTCACTAAGAGATAGAGCTTGGGCTTGGTTGCAGTCCTTGCCATCAAATTCCATCACTACGTGGGAAGGACTGAAGATTGTATTCTTGGCACGATACTTTCCCCCAAGCAAGACCGCTGCACTAAGAGTCCAAATCAACGGATTTAGGCAGAAGGATACTGAATCGCTATTCGATGCATGGGAGCGCTACAAAGATATGATGTGAATGTGCCCACATCATAGATTAGAAAAATGGCTGATAATCCACACATTTTATAATGGAATCTTGTATAACACAAGACTATCTATAGATGTCGCCGCAGGTGGTACACTGATGGACAAGCCTTATGACGAAGCTAACCAACTCATTGAAAACATGGCTCAAAACTGTGATCGGTGGAAATAGAACTGGCTGTTTTGAAATGCTGGTTCGCGTTTGTGTTTTGTAGAATGTTGCGGTAAGCAAGAGTCACCATCGTCTTTTATTTTCTCCAATAAGGAAAGGACAAAAGCACAACAAAATTCCTTTTCGAGATGTTTCTCGGTTCGGGAGGTAGATTATAGAAAGGGAAGGTGTTAGCACCCTTTCTATCCGTGGTTATCCACGGGCTCTTAGGTACTTGCTCACTATGTTTTCAAAAATGTTTTGCTTTTCTTGTGTTTGTGGGTTTTGAAAAAGTTTGTTTTGAAAACTTCTAGGTAATTCTTGTATCAGTCCTCAAGAGTGTATGAAGTGTTTGTTTGAAAACTTTTTGAAAGTGTAGGTGCGAAAAGTTGTTTTTTTGTTTTGAAAGAGCAAGTACCTAGGAGAAATCTACCTACTCTAAGGAATTAAGTTGTGTAAATGTCCTTTAGACAGTACTATCCCACTATTGAGAAGTAGGTAGCACCGTCGTTGGAGTTATTCGGGTCAATTCGATTATAGGGACATGTGTGGTCACCAAAGCAATAGTAGGACGCTTTAGCGGTAACCCTAATGTCCTAGATCCTTTTTTATCCGAGGCAACCGTTTCGAGGCAACTGGATCTTTAGACAAGATGACGACCTCTAAAACACCCTATACTCAATGACCACGTCGAGGCAACCAAGTGAGGCGTACCCTAGGAGTGGCATGTGCATGTGTGTCAGGATTCGGTTTAAGATTATCTTTGCACATGTATTATGGTGAGCTACGAGTTGATTTTAATTTTCAGGCAAGTCTTGTCATGCATAGTTAACAGTTAATAATTGTGCGGAATGTAAATTGCGGAAAGTAAATCTACGCTATTACAAGGCGTCGGGTATTTACATCGCCAAAAACATAACCCTTGAAAATAAATGCGAGAAAATAAAGAAAGCGATAAAAGATCCTAATTACGATATTACATCCTCGGAGCAGTTACATAAATATGATCAAAATAGGAATCAAGAATAAATATGCGCGAGAAAAATTGAATCGGGAAAAGTCTTAGGGTCTTGACCCTTTTTTGAGAAAAGAATGAATTTTGGTCCTTTTTGCAATTAATTAAATGTTAAACCTAAAACTAATTAATTAATTAATTAAAAGAAAAAAGTATTTTTTATGTTTTTTATGTTTTAATAAAAATAAAATAAAAGAAATTAAAAGTTGTCAAAACCCTAATTCTAGATTGATTTTATTTATTATGAAAAAAAATCAAGATTAAACCTAATTAAACTAAATTAATTAATTTACATTTATTTACAAAATAATTAATAGTGAAATTACTAAATAATAATAATAATAATAAAAATATTTTTTAGGTTTTCTGAATTTATTATGAAAATAGTTAATTTATGAGGTAATTAAATAATAATAATAATAGTTAATAAAAAATAATTAAATAGAAAATATAAAAGAGAAAAAATGAGAAACAAAACCCTGGGGGTGTTGGGTCCAGATGGAGGTATGCTAGCAATTCCTGGCCCATTAGTCTCAAGCCTTGTTTGACTTTGGAGATCCCCCATGCGCCTGGTTGACTGGGAACATGGTGTTCTTCATCTCCTGGCCACTGGATTTATGCTGAGAGACACATGGCATGCTGATGCTTGGAGCGCATGGTAGGACGTTGTTGGAAATCTGCACACAATCATGTTAAGAAAAACAATAGAAACAATTTGGGTGGACCTGGGAATCGAACCAAGGTCTCAATGATCAACGTCCAGCGCATCTACCACCAGGCCATTTGCTTGCTTTGATATTATAATGAGAAACAGATATGATATTGGATAATTAACACTTATGCTGTAAACAAACAAAAATGCGCGCAGTTTTGAATGCTCCAACCACACACTTACACGTCTTCATCTCCTTCGCTGAACCTGTAAAACAAAGAATAGATAGCGGGGGTTTTTAACCCCCACAAACTGTGATAAGGAAAAATAGCGATTAGCTCCCTGGGCTACATAATATTTCGCGAGGGTGCCAACATGTTCGTCTTGTCTCAACGAATTCAACCATGTGCATTAGGGGTTCCAATTTTTCCTATATAGCAAAGCCCCAATTTGAACGTGTATGAACCCTAAAATTCATCAATGGCACTTTTGGATTCTGGGTGTCTCAATGCAATTAAACTATGCCATTAGTTTCCTGTGAGTTCTAGCAACACAAAACACACAAGAAATCACGTTAATGATGCATGAATGAGGCTATTCGATTCTGAAAATAAAATGTAAACCGTTAAACTGTTTGTGGCGATTTCTTGAGCTTTAAGGCTTGGTTTTGTTTGCAAAACGTCCCTGAGAGTTCTAGCAATGTATTTGAATCCACCAATTGCTTTGAATCGTGCTGGAACCTGGAAAACGGTTTTCACTTTTTCTTGGATTTTTTTGAATGTGATTATGGTTTTTCTGCAGCAAATTCCCGTCCAATTCATTAGGGTTAACTTGTGTACTTATAGTAGAATAGAATTAGGTTAAATCCTTGGGCAAAGATCCATGAAATAATGGTTTGAATATTTGATTTACAATCATATATTTTTGAATCTTTTTGATTGGAAAAACTTTCCAAACTTGGAGATTCTTGTCCCTTTGATTTGAACACGAATTTCCAGCTTGATTAGGTCATTCTTGCTTCACAAAAAGATTGAAAAACCATATCTTTGAATTTCCTACAATTTAAATTAATTAAATGAATTAAAATCAATTAAAAATCCAATTAATTAATAAAAATAAGAAAATAAATTCAAATAGGCTTGATGGGTCGTGCATAGGCCTTGGATAAAGTTTCAAGAAGAAATTTGAGGCCCATTAGCAAAAACAAGGTGTTTTGAGCAAAGTTGACTTTTGCAAATTCACAAAAATTTCCCAACTTCTCCAATGCATATCTTGCTCAATTTTGATCATATGAACATGTTCTTGGACATTTTGGAAAGGTCTTGAAGTCCTCTAACCAATGCCTTTGGTCCCATGTCATTTGGATTTACCAATCTCATGTTATGGTCTTTGACTTAAAGTGCATTTTTGTTGACTTTTGAAATTGACCTATAATGTAGAAATTGATAACTTTTTATGAAAGCATTTCTTGGACTTGGAATGTGAAGATGAGTTGTAGGAAATGTCATCTCCTTCAAAATGAGCATTGTATTGGATTTTTCTGATGAACCATGAAAAAGTTATGCCCTGGTCAAGATACAGTTGACTTTTCTACTGTCCAAAAATAGTAACTTTTTGCATCTTGATGATTTTTGAGCCATGCTTGTGGAATCATGATCAAGGCTTGATCAAATGATGATTGTGAGCTCAAAATAAGATGTTGACCAAAAATTCTGACTTTTGACTGCAAAATGACCATTTTACCCCTGCAGTTGATTGTGAAGCAAATGTGACTTTTGACTGTGCAATTTGACACTGTGAGTCTTGAAACTTGACATGTAGATGCTTGGCAATATATATAGGCCTATGGGACTTGATTGAACCATTGAAAACCTCAAATTCCTTGCAAGAACCAAAATCCTAATTTTGACTGGCTTAGGAGGCATTTGGACTGTGCAACCCTTGAGGAATCTTGAACCATTTGAAGATGATTCTTGACAAACCTTGAAGAATATGGGAGGGAAAATTTTGGGGTACAACAAAAACCACTATCAGTGGGGAGGAGAAAGAACATCTATGGAGAAAACTCAAGCCAAAGGCGGGATGTACGAGGTTAGTAGCCTAGATAAAGTTAATGCTAAGGTAGATGCTCTTACCCAAAAGATAGAAAGCTTGACCTTGCCTCCTGCAGCTACCGTGGCTGCAGTTACCCCAAGCTGCGAAGTTTGTGGAGTTCCTGGTCACGTTGGAACCGAATGTCAAATCTTAGCAGGAATATCAGCTGATCAAGTAAATTACGCTCAAGGAAATCCTTATGCCAATACCTATAATCCTGGTTGGAAGAACCATCCTAACTTCTCGTACAAGAGCAATAACGCTTTATATGCACCTGGCCAAGCACCTGCTGTACCTCCAGGGTATCAAAAACCCGCTGTTAATGTTCCTAACATTCCTAAGAAATCTAACCTTGAAATCCTAATGGAAAATTTTATCGCTAATCAAGCCCAACAAAACAAAGAATTTCTCAATCAAAACGTTCACACCGGTGAACAGTTAAAGCTATTAGCAAACAAGGTATATGCCCTAGCAACTCATAACAAAATGTTAGAAACCCAAATCTCCCAAGTAGCACAACACCAAGCTAGTTCTGCCACACCTACTGGTACATTTCCTGGACAACCACAACCCAATCCTAAAGGACATGCAAATGCTATTACATTACGACGTGGGACAACCCTTGATGGACCGGTAGATCCTAGACTCCAAAACCCGACCATGTATCAAAAACCTGAAAAAGAAATAGAGAAGTCGAAAGATCAATCTGAAAATGTGGAGGAAGACGCGAATGAGAACAAAGAGGCTTCAGAAAAACCTTATGTGCCTCCACCACCATACAAACCACCAATTCCATACCCCCAAAGACTTGCAAAATCCAAGAACGAGAGGCAATTCAAGAAATTTGTAGAACTTCTGAAACAACTAAACGTCACTATTCCATTTACAGAAGCTATAACCCAAATGCCGTCATATGCTAAATTCCTAAAAGAAATATTGGCTAACAAGAAAAAAAATCGTTGAGAACGAAACCGTTATGCTAACTGCCGAATGTAGCGCCATAATTCAAAATAACATGCCTCCAAAGCTAAAAGATCCTGGTAGTTTCTCCATACCATGTATAATTGGAAAATCTGTCATAGACAAAGCTCTATGCGATTTAGGAGCCAGTGTCAGTCTAATGCCCTTATCTATTTGTGAGAAGCTCAAATTAGGAGACATGATACCTACCAAGATGTCCCTACAACTAGCAGACAGATCAGTCAAATTTCCTGTTGGTATGCTAGAGAACATTCTTGTCCGAATAGGAAAATTTTACATACCAACTGACTTTATAATAATGGACATCAAGGAAGATTCAAACATTCCCATCATACTAGGAAGACCATTTTTAGCTACTGCAGGAGCCATCATAGACGTTAAGAAAGGATAACTTACCTTCGAGGTAGGAGAAGAAAAAGTAGAATTCATTCTTTCCCAATTCTTTAAAGCCCCTGCTATAGATGACTCATGTTGTCTCCTAGACATCATTGATGAATGTGTCAAAGAACTCGAATGCCAAGAGGACACCTACTCTGAGATGCTGAAAATTCAGACACTGACTATCCTCAAGAATGAAGACTGGAAACAAGAACACTTAGATGCCAACCTAAGCGAATGTTTAGCCTTAACGCCCGATCCTGACCCAACTAATGTGAAACCTGGTATAGAACTTAAAACATTACCTGAGGATTTTAGGTACGAATTCTTAGATAAAGAACTCGAACGACCAGTTATAGTCAATGCCAATTTAGGAGAGATCGAAACCGAAAAACTTCTTAGTGTGTTAAGGAAATATCAAGCCGCACTAGGCTATAATATATCAGATCTAAAAGGAATAAGCCCTTCTCTCTGTATGCACCGCATTATGCTGGAAGAGGACTGCAAGACTTCTAGAGAACATCAAAGACGAACAAATCCTATCCTAAGTGAAGTAGTTAAGAAGGAAGTGCAGAAATTACTAGAAGCGGGCATCATATACCCAATATCAAATAGCAACTGGGTTAGTCCAGTTCACGTGGTGCCTAAGAAAGGAGGCGTTACGGTTATAACAAACACAAAAGGCGAATCGGTAGCACAACGCACTCAAACAGGATGGAGAATGTGTATCGATTATAGAAAATTAAACAAAGCTACGCACAAAGACCATTTCCCATTACCATTCATTGATCAAATGCTCGAGCGTTTAGCCAAACATTCCCATTTCTGCTACCTTTATGGATACTCAGGATTCTTTCAAATTCCCATTCATCCTGATGATCAAGAGAAAACTACGTTCACATGTCCCTATGGTACCTTTGCATACCGGAGAATGCCATTTGGACTATGTAACGCACCTGCAACTTTCCAACGATGCATGATGGCGATTTTCGCAGATTTTTTAGACGGAATCATGGAAGTATTCATGGACGATTTCTCTGTCTGTGGAGAGAGTTTCGACGGATGTTTATCAAATCTTGAATTAGTATTGAAACGCTGTGTCAGTGTCAACCTAGTGCTCAACTGGGAAAAATGTCACTTCATGGTAAGACAAGGAATTGTGTTGGGTCACATTGTATCAAACAGAGGGATTGAAGTCGACAAAGCAAAGATCGAAATTATCAAAAACCTTCAACCACCCAAAACATTTAGAGAAATACGAAGTTTTCTAGGACACGCGGGTTTTTACCGACGTTTTATAAAAGATTTCTCTAAAATCACCAAGCCACTAACCGAATTATTAATGAAAGAGGCTGAGTTTATTTTCGACGATAAATGCTTGAACGCATTCGAGACACTTAAAGAGGCCTTAATCTCAACACCTATTATGCAACCTCCTGATTGGAATTTACCATTTGAAATAATGTGTGATGCGAGCGATTATGTTGTAGGCGCAGTCCTAGGACAACGCAAAGAAAATAAGCTTCAAGCTATCTACTACACAAGCAGAACGCTTGATCCCGCACAGATGAATTACGCCACTACGGAGAAGGAACTCTTAGCTGTGGTATTCGCGTTGGATAAATTTCGTTCCTACTTAGTAGGCGCTAAAATCATTATTTATACGGATCATGCTGCGATCCGATACTTACTAAGCAAGAAGGACGCCAAACCGCGACTGCTCAGATGGATCTTACTCCTACAGGAGTTTGACTTAGAAATAAAAGACAAGAGAGGAACTGAAAATGTGGTAGCAGACCATTTATCGAGATTAGATGGAATCCAAACCGAGAGTGTTCCCATAAATGAAGATTTCCCTTATGAACGCCTTATCGCCAAGCTAGAGATAAACCCTACCGACAGTTTAGATCAACATAATGAACCTTTAACAACTGCGGTAGTAAAATCCATCTGTACTAACACCACACTGCCATGGTACGCTGACTTCGTCAACTATTTAGCTGCCGGTGTTTTACCACCTGATTTGACGTACCAACAGCGGAAGAAATTTCTCCATGACCTTAAACACTACTTTTGGGATGAACCATTACTCTTTAAAAGAGGCGCCGATGGTATCTACAGTCGCTGAGTTCCCAATGATGAAATAGACGACGTCATTTCCCATTGCCATTTCGCCCCTTATGGTGGACACGCTAGTACGTCAAAAACCTGTGCAAAAATACTTCAAGCTGGCTTCTTTTGGCCTACCTTATGGAAAGACGTCCACGTAGCAATTATGAACTGCGATAGATGTCAACGCACAGGAAATATATCTAGACGCGATGAAATGCCGCAAAAAGGAATCCTCGAAGTAGAAGTTTTCGATGTATGGGGAATTGATTTCATGGGACCTTTCCCCGCATCTTTTGGAAATAAATTTATTTTGGTAGTCGTCGACTATGTATCAAAATGGATTGAATCCATCGCCGCACCCACAAACGATACACGTGTGGTACTAAAACTATTCAAGAATATTATCTTCCCACGATTCGATGTACCAAGACTAGTAATCAGCGATGGTGGCTCCCATTTTATCTCTAGAATCTTCGAAAGGTTACTTTCCAAATATGGCGTTAAACATCGCATAGCCACACCATACCATCCTCAAACGAGTGGACAAGTGGAAGTGTCAAATAGGGAGATCAAACAAATACTTGATAAAACCGTAGCCACATCCAGAAAAGACTGGTCTTCCAAGCTAAACGATGCTCTTTGGGCATATCAGACAGCTTTCAAAACTCCTATCGGAACAACGCCGTTCAAGTTAGTTTATGGAAAATCTTGTCATTTGCCAGTAGAATTAGAGCATAAATCTTATTGGGCCATAAAAACCCTTAACTTAAATTATAAGAGTGCTGGCGAGAAACGAGTGTTAGATATCCATGAACTAGAAGAATTGCGTTTAGACGCTTATGAAAATGCTAAAATCTATAAAGAACGAACAAAAAAATTGCACGATAAGCGTATCTCGCGGAAATACTTTAAGGAAGGAGACATCGTACTCCTATTCAACTCTAGACTGAAACTTTTCCCAGGAAAATTACGTTCCAGATGGTCCAGACCGTTCGAAATTAACAAAGTTTTCCCAAGTGGTGCGATGGAAATTAAAGGTAGTTCTATCGAACCATTCATAGTTAATGGCCAGCGCCTAAAGCACTATTTTAACGTCGGAAATATCGATTATTCGGCTTATCTTCAGTTAAGTGAGCCGCCTACCCCAAATACCTAACTGAATAGGTGTTAACTGTCGAGCCGTCGACATAAAATAAAGGCGCTTCGTGGGAGGCAACCCATGTTTTACTTTAATTATTTTTTCTGCTTTAACATGCTTTTATTTTTCTTTTCTTTTTCTTAATCTTTAAAACATTTTCATGATTGCATCTCTTACTCCTTTCTATTTTTCTTCTGTTTTTATTTCTCCCTTTCATCTTTCTTTTTCTATTTAATTTAACTTTGGCAATTTCCTAACCCGAAAATACTTACTTAATTTCCTTTTCTTTCAAACATTTATCAAATATTTTCAGGGGGGTAATTCTTTTACTTTCACATTTCGCGCTATGGATTGTGCAAACTTCATGAATGTCAAATTGCGAAGCCGACACCAAAGAAGACGGTTTGCAGACCTGGGTGAACGGGAGATGTGTCCTACTATCTACGCAGATGATCATGCTATGGTTGCCCTTGGCATTCGTGAGAGTGTCATGTACTTGCTGCATCAGATTGGTTGGGACACTGCTCCTATCCGGCGACGGTTCTGTACCTACAAAAGGATGACTCTTGAGTTCTTGAGTTCGTTTGTTTACCTCACTCCGCCGGGTGTCAAAAACCAACTGTCGGGCCTGGCAAAATTCTGCATGTTTGGCGTTGAGCACGAGTTGCCTCAATCCGACATCGCGAGACTTCTACGATTTTGTTCGGACGAAGGTGCTCATTTTCGGGTACCGGATAGTTTTGGTGAGGAGGCTTTCAACTTGTGGCACAGTTTAACGAACATTCGTACCGGATCCTACGACCACCTCAATGCCACCCACATTCACAATCCGGCCATCCGCTACTTCCATCGTATCCTTAGTAACACGATCTTCGCCCGTGACAGCAACCATAAGCTCAACTCCAAGGAGCTTTTCTTTTTACACTGCGTGTTCACTGGGCAAAAGATAAATGCCGCCCCGTTCCTACTTGCTCACATCCACTCTATTTGTGCTAGAGGTGGAAAACCTTTCTATTTCGGAGGGCTGGTTACTTCAATTTCCATTGGTCTAAACTATGGTGCTGCTCTCGTAACCTTGCCTTCTATGGCACCGGCTCTGCTAACCTTGGATCACTGCAAATCCGCACACCTCATCTACGAGCGGGAAGACGGCAGATTCCACCCCGTAATCAGGAATACTGTCTATCAAAATATCATTTTTCCGAACAGGGACCGAATCGATCCAAGTAACCGAGCAAACTGGTTGTTCGACCCTGAAATTCCCGCAGAGCCTGCACCTGCCCATGAAGATCAACCTGCAGCCGCCGCAGACGATATACAAGAAGAGTTAGATAGTGCTCCTCCTGTCCACGACATTCCAGGATCCTCATCTGCACCTCCTCCGATTAATCTTGAAGACATCCTCCGCGCCCTCCACATGAAAAACCAAATGAATACGACACTTGAAAGGAGGCAAGCCGAGCAATTTGAGTCTCTGTGCGCCCAAAATGCTCAGATCTTGACTGGGCAGCGCAACATGAATGAGAGGTTAGATGAGGCCTTGTCAGAGCTTAACGCCTTGAGGATAGATATAAACACCTTTGGCTTCCAAGACACCGACACTGAAGTCACTCCTACCAGACGCTCTCGCACCAGGAGTAGAGGACGTGGTCACCAGTAGTCTTCCTTTAATTTCTATGTAATTTGTTATTTTTCTGTTTCATTTCTTTTCCTTTTGTTTTTGTAATTGTACTTCCCCGCATATATACCGCAACATTGAGGACAATGTCAGATTTTGTGTGGGAGAGGTACCTTTCAATCTTTTATAAAACTAGTAAATTCTTACGATATGTCTCGATTCAAATTCTTCGCTTTATTTTGCCATACCGAAAATTTTTTATTTTCGCATTAGCCCGACATACCTATTTTAACGAAATCCCAGTTGAGGAAGCCGAAAACGACATAACACGATCGATACGGTTCTGTCACCGTAGACTTCCTACTTACGCGATCCATTTCAATAACCATTATACCGATATCTGGAGTTTCAAGTTCTAGAAGTAACCCCTAGTAGTTTATACTAGCAGTCAGCACCGTCTTGACACAAACCACGTGGAGAATCGATGAATATAAGTGTTTGATGCCTGATTCTAAAAATATCCTTCCTATCTCGCTGCTAAAAGAAAAGAAAATCTGTGTACCAAAATATACGGGCACATATAAGAGCTGAGCAAATAATGAAGGAATCCAGTGTTGGTTGGTTCAGAGGTATCTGGTTCTAAACTCGGTAGGGCATGCTACGGCCCGATCCCCCATAACCTCCAATTTAAATTACATATCCAGGGTTTCCACATTCATGTACCAGACCCCGTGCTAAAGGATCAAAGTCACTAACCGGTTACTCCACTACGTACGTGCTAAGGCAAAGGGCTTAATGTTATTACGCCAGAACGAAACCGAGTGAAATAGATACGAGGAACTCCGGGCAGAGTTATAACAGAAATTGTTGGATAGCTCGTTTAAAATGGAAGTCTACGGCTAAGCTTATTGCTTGCGTCATTAGCGTATCTTTAGTGTTTTACTCAAGTATTGGCCGAACCGACGAGGATTTCCCAAAACCACTTTAAAAATCCAAGGTATGTCATGCTTATGCGCTTGACAAAAACTTGTCCGACCTTTCGAATGACTATTTGCTTGAGGACAAGCAAAGGTTTAAGTATGGGGGAATTTGATAACGAGATAACATATCGTATAATTACCATGCTTTTTACCGATTTTATATTTCATTAAGTCGTCTAACCCCCGATTATTCCGAGATTATTTGTCTTTTTGTAGGTATAACACTTGTCGAATCAAACCGATGGAAAAGGACAACATGAAGAAGGCTAGACAATAAACAAAGAGAAAAAGAATAAAAAAATACAAAGTTTGGACTTCTGGAACAGTGACGGTCGTCATGTCCCTGTGACGGGCGGAACACCACCCAACATAAGGAAACGCTCGTCACACACCACTGACGAGCGTAAGGCACTACTTCAGCGTGTGACGACCGTCACCCACCTGTGACGACCGTCACGCGCGTCAAGGTGGACGTTATGCATGGATTGAGACGTGGGCGTTAAGGGCAGACTCGTTCTCCCTTTTTCTACTGAGTCCCCTATTTTCTTTCCACCACTATTAGTGCTCCTGTATTTTCTCCACTGAAGACTTCATCAAGAATTCA
The DNA here is from genome assembly GCA_948472305.1 of Vicia faba. Lineage (NCBI taxonomy): Eukaryota > Viridiplantae > Streptophyta > Magnoliopsida > Fabales > Fabaceae > Vicia > Vicia faba. Next base: position 236,869,695 of record OX451736.1, read on the forward strand.
AAAACTGCTGATTTTTCATATGCTATATATATGGGTACCAGTGCACAATTCAAGGGTCGGAGAATTTTCCTCAGAACAAATATTATTTTATTTTGCAGATATTTTCCAATTTGCTTGTTTTGGAATTCTGTTTTCATTTTCCTGTAATTTTCATTCAAAGTCTTAGTTTTTAGTTTTAAGTGTTAATTCTTCTTTCAAGAATTAACACGAATCATTTACTGCAAGTCAAGCTCGAAGATTGGATTATTGTAATACCTCAAGATTACCATAACAACTTTGATTCCAGGTTTTTTTTTTATATTGCAATTATTATTCATTCAGTTTTTTATAATATGCCAATGATTGCCATGAATTATATTTTGAACTGTATTGCTGTTAAGTTAATTATGTCTGGCTAAATTATTAATATCGGTATGTGACCGTAAGAACTGAAAGAATTCAGTGATACCTTGGCCAAAAATATTTATAAAACAATTTCTGGTTTCCAATTTCCATGATTAATTTAACTATCCTTGTCACGAGAGTGAGAGGTTAATTAACACGATTTTGCCACGAGAGTGGGAAATTAATTAAGGCAAGAACCTGCATGCGAGAGCTGGGGTTCAACCCAGATAGTGGTAATGAAGCATTGATTTTTAAATACACGATAGTGTTTTAATAAATTAATTAAATTCAAATTGTTTTCAAAAAGTGCTATTAAATTTAAAGTGCATCCACTAGGTTTAGTAGCCTGACTTATTTCATAAACACGAGAGTGTATGTCTCAGGTTTTTAAACAATTAGCTTTTACCGAAATACTTTATAGGCCAAGCGATTCACCGAATTCCCTAAGTCCGATTATCACATACCGGTATAATTAGTACTATTACTTTTAATTAAACTGTTTCCCCCAAAAATCTAATATTCATCGCTTAGTTAGACAAACTGTAGCATTAGATCGTATGCGATTGATCCTCAGTCTCTGTGGGTTTGATAATCTTTTAAAACTAGAACGACTGAACTGTATACTTGCAGTTAGTATACCGACAGACTTATAAAGTCCCGATCAGATAGGAATGTTACTCTCATATATCTGGTAATCTTCCAGCTGATTCTTCATCCATAGCATCTGAGTCTTGCATAGTACTGTTGAAATGTACTCTGCTTCTGCTGTTGAAAGAGTAATTGTTGATTTCCTCTTGCTTGACCAGGAGATCATATTTTTTCCTAGAAGTTGACAGTTTCCAGAAGAAATCTTTCTCTCTATCGATCTCCAGTGTAGTCTGCATCACAGAAACTAGAAAGAGAATACTCTGATGTTTTCTCATACATCAAGCCAAGGTTAGGGGTTCCTTTTAGATACCTCATAATCCTCTTAACACTAGTTAAATGAGATTTCCTAGGATCATATTGGAATCTAGGGCAAAGATGGACACTGAATAAAATATCAGGTCTAGATGCAGTCAAATACATAAGAGAGCCTATCATACCACGATAGAGCTCCTGACATGCTTTTCCACTTACCTCTTCCTTCCCTAGAATACATGTTGGATGCATTGGAGTCTTTGCTACAATGCAGTCTGTCATGTTGAATTTCTTCAGAAGTTCTTTGGTGTACTTACATTGATAAATGTAAGTAGCCTCAAGTTTTTTATCAATCTAAATTCCCATAAAGAACTTTAATTCCCCCATCATGCTCATTTCAAATTCAGCCTTCACTAACTTAGAGAATTCCTCACAGAGGGATAAATTAGCTGAACCAAAAATAATATCATCAACATAAATTTGAACAATTAGAATATCATTTTTGAATGTTTTGCATAAGAGTGTAGTGTCAACCTTTCATCTGGTAAACTTAGTTTCTAAAAGAAAATTGCTCAGTCTGTCATACCAAGCTCTGGGAACTTGTTTCAAGCCATAAAGATATTTCTTTAGTTTAAAAACAAAGTCTGATTTCTCAGAGTTTTCAAAGCCAGGAGGTTGTTTGACATACACTTCTTCTGAAATATAACCATTCAGAAATGCACTCTTAACATCCATCTGATAAAGGATGATGTTATGATTTATAGAAAAAGAAACTAACAACTGAATAGCTTCTAACCTGACAAATTGTGTAAAGGTTTATGTATAGTCTATTCCTTCTTGTTAACTATAACCTTGTGCAATCAGTCATGCTTTGTTTCTGACAACTTCACCCTTCTCATTGAGCTTGTTTCTGAACACCCATCTGGTTCCAATGACGTGGACACCTTTAGGTTTCTGAACAAGATCCCATACATCATTCTTTGAGAATTGGTTCAGATCTTCTTCCATAGCCAGGATCCAATCTTTATCTAGAAGGGCTTCTTCAATAGATGAAGGTTCTGATACCAGCACTTCATCAGAAGGTTTTAGAGTTGATCTTGTTTTGACTGGAGCATCTTTACTTCCAAGGATAAGTTCTTTAGGATGAGAGGATGTGATTTTGTTCTTCCTAGGTTGAGGTTGTACTAATATTTGAGATTATGAACACTTCATCGTGATTCTTTTATCTGAGTGCTCAACATTTTAATTTTTTCTTTAACTTGTCCCAAATGGATCTTATGATCGAACTTTGTCATGTCCTTAAAGATCTTCCACTTGTCTTTAACTTTAGCTTTCTCTTAGATACATCTTCTGATCAACTTCTTTCTTCTTATTCTTTCTTCAGAGCAGTCTTTCAGAGGTTCTGAATTATCTTCATATTGATTCCTCTTATTTCTTTGAGTATTCTCAGTTTTTTGATTTGAGAATAAAAACCATCTTCTAAACTCTAATTTATAATCTGAGAGCAAGGATCAACCTTCTCTTCAGATAATCTATTTATTCTCCTATTTAGAATCACCTGTCTGACTTCTTGAGAAAATTCTCAGAGTACAGATATCCTGATCCTTTATCATCAGAACATCCATCTGTTTTTAAAACTTCCTTTGAACAGAAGCTTATTTTTAGAAGGTCAGTATTTCATGAACTTCTAAGAACCTGTGTGCTATATAGAATTAACCATCATTGCCTAACGTCTTATGAAGTTTTTATTCCTTGAACAAATTTCAAAATCTGTTCTAATAAATATCACCAAACTTTAACGATTTTGACTGACATTCTTGTTCTTGCAATGCTGAGCTAACTTGTTTAGAGTTATTCTTTGATCATACTTCTGGTGAGTCAATGAAAGTTATTTCCTCAACAATGTCTGGTCTTCTGCAAAGCATCCTTCGAAAGAACCAATGTTTAGATCTTCTGCATGAGATCTTCTATCTGCTTGAATGGACACCTTTATCATTAAGTTCTTATGTATCATAAGACGATAGTCTTCCATCTTTTGAAAAGATTCCTAATGAGATCTTATGAGAAAGTCAAGGGTGGACTAATCATTTCTTGAAAAAACCTCATACTCTCAAGGAACTTAATCAAAAGCATTCAACAGATACAACTTCTTATCTGAAGAATCTTTTCTTGTTAGCTTGTTCTTCAATTTTATGTTTTTAGACAGTAGTTGAAAATTGAATAACTATCACCTTAGAGTATTTCTTCAAATAGCATATGTATCTTTATCTGACACCGTTAGGTGTTTGATATCCATCAATAACAGAACCAGGCTCTAATAACAATTAAAGGTGTAAAGAAAACACAAGAAAGAGGGGTTTGAATTGAGTTTTCCTTTCTTGAATAACTTTCGCTTCTAAGCATTATTCGTTGAATAATGCTTCTAGGTGTTACTTCTAAGTAATTCTTATAATTAAGTTAAGAAAACATAAACTCTAAAGCATAAGCAAAAGTAAAGAACACGCGATATATCCTGGTTCACTTGAGAAACCCCCAAGCTAGTCCAGTCCACCCTACCAAGGTGATTTCGCCTTGAACTCAAGGACTTAATCCACTATAACCAATCTGATTACAATTGCACGGGAAACCACCAATGACTAACATCTAATGACACGTTCGGTGAACCAGACTGGATATAATGTTCATTGACCCAATAGAATCTGATCCCTCAAAATCTCCTACTAGGATTTCCTTCCAATGATATCCATCAGTGATCTCACAAGGCTTACCTTCACTCAGTTCCCTTTAAGATATGACTACTATTGACCCAATAGAATCCACTATTAGGATTTCATATATGATAACCGCAGCCAAAGTCTTCTTGAGAATCCTGACTCAACCGAGTCTCTCAAGGAACCATCAAACAGCTGTTTGATTTACATTTGTTTACAATAATAATTCTTCTACACAAGCTAGATATAAACAGAATTAAGTACATCATAATAACATAATACACACTAAAAGATATTACATTGTATTGTAGCTTTAATGTGTGGTCTTCGTTTCTTCAAGTATCTTCTTCACGGAGAACAGCCCAAAGCACTTGAATCGTTGAAGTCTTCTTCTTCATAAGCTTCTGAAATATTTGTTGATATTAATGTAGTAAATAGAAAAACTTCTTCATCTTGATTCACCTTATAACATTCTTGACAACAACCCTTTTGTCCATTTTCTTCAGTGGTCACTTTAGAGCACAACATTTGTGTTGTGGATTTGTAACTGGAGCTTTCATGATCATCTTCATTATCTTATGCGGCTTAGCAAGCTTTGTGCAACATATGAAATTAAGCACATTGTGAATTAATGACTTCATTGTAATCATTATCAACATGATTGAAGAATCATTTTGATAACAGTTGTTCTTATTGTTTTTATAGTGGTTGATAGCTTTTTGGTTGTGTTCCAGTAATGACAGCTTTCACTCTAACATTGAACACCAACAACCTTTTTTAAACATATGATTATTTTCTTATATAAGAAAAATAAAGTCGTTGGCTATTTAAAAAAGAGTCGTTACAAATATTACTGCTATGTCATTTTCTCTTCCATAATTCAAGTTAGTGGAGAGGTAGTGGAATAAGGCTTTTTCGTACTGTGTACTATTGTACCATGTTACTGTTATATTCTTTACTTTTGTACTTCAGAGGCTTCTGTGAGCATGATTTTAGAAGCAGGAACATAACATAAAGTCTTTAACTTCAAGTCTTCAGAGTCTTCAGAATTGCGTCTTCAAAGTCTTCATCAGTTGCTCATGAGAACCCGTTGTAGAGAACCTTGGATCAGAAGATCTTGAAGTCTTCAGAGTCTTAAGAGATGCGCCTTTAAAGTCTTCAGCACTTGGTCTTGAGAACCCTTTGTATATAAATGTAGCAATAAAAAATGTAGCGGTGTAAATCGGAGATCGAGCTATTAATTAACTCAACTCGCAAAAGCAAGAGTCGCCACTGTGCTTTATTATTTCTAAGGGAAAAGGGAAAGAGTGAAATAAAACCCTTAAATATGCAATGTAAAGTGATACTTAAAAGTAATGAAAATATAATGCATTTTTGAATGAGATCGAAGGTTCGGGGGTTGGTTATATAAAGGGAAGGTACTAGAATCCAATGCATCTGCAGTACTCAGCAGAAACCTTTTGAAATATCTGTTTTTTTGTTAAAATTGTTTGTTTGGCTAAAATGGGTGTGAACGAGATTTTGAATATATGATGACCTAGTGTGATACGGTGGGAGAATTGACTTGATTTTTTGTGTTTCGATCGCATTTGTGCGAATAGCAAGAGTCGCCACCGACTTTTCTTTTATCCAAAAGGAAAGGTAAAAAAGCACAGGAAAGACCTTTCGAGATTATTTCTCGGGTTCGGGGGGTAGATTATGAAAAGGGAAGGTATTAGCACCCTTTTCATCCATGGTTTTCCATGGGCTCTTAGTTACTCGTTTAGATCACTTGCTTTCATTTGACAGTGTGCTTGTGGTGTGAGCTTTGAAAGTATTTTGAAAAATCTCTTTGTAATGGTTCTCGTTTCTATAAGAACGCGTACAAAGTTTTGTTTCAAAAAGTGGTTCAAATATGTGTTTGTGAATCGTGTTTCGGAAAGTGTTTTGAAAAGATGTTTTGCAATGGCTCTCGTCTCTGTAAGAACGTATACAAAACGTTTTTTCTTTTTGTAAATGTTTTGAAATGGGAGTGTAGGTGTAAAAGTTTTTATCGTGAGCAAGCGAGTAACTAAGAGCGAATATATCTACTCGAAAGGTCTTAAGTTGTTCTTTTCTTCCTCATTTTAATGGTTCTATCTTACCATTGATTTGGTAAGAAGCCCCATCGTTGGATGTGAAGGGACAGGCGCGGGTCAATTTTTACAGTCATCGAAAGCAACTTATGAGACGCTTTAGCAATTTTTGTAAGGGACGAGATCGTTTTATCGAAGGCAACATCGAGGGTCATCGAGGGACTACAACCTTTTTTATCGAAGGGTCATTAGTAAAGCGTCCCATATTCGAGGGACATGATTGTATTTCCGAGGCAACGAGCGAGGTTACCCTAGAGGTGCGCGTGTGAAAAAGTGTGTTGGTTTCAAGTTATTTTATTCTTTGATTAGGTCATCTAGCAATTTATTTTTGAATCTTACCATACACGCCTAGTTACTATACAGTATAAGGAAAATAATAAATTGCAGGAATTGAAATTCTACGCTATTACAAAATATTCGGGAATGGGGGTACAATTTTTTACAAATGGGGATGAATCAAATGTGATAGAAAGGTCCGAATAATAAGCAATACAACCAAATCGAATTTTGTGCGATTTAATTAAAGCTATGATAATCCATGAAAATAAAATCAACAAAATATGGAAATGAAATGTTAAGTATTTACTTGAAAAGAGAAAAGTAAAACCTATTCTATAAATAAAAATAATTGATTAAATTATATCTTTATTTTTGTATTTCAATAACTTAAGTAAAATCTAAAGAAAGAAAACAAACTAAATTATTATTTTTTGGGGTTTTATTAAGTCAATTAAATTTAAAACAAAATTTATTAAAGAAAGAAAATGATAAAAATTATTTACAACGCCTAAATCAAATTAATTAAAATATATTTTAAGTTTTATTAGTATTTTGCATAACAAAAAAAGTATAAGAAGAAAACAAATTAAAAAAAACGCATGGGCTTATGGGGATTTGGGAGGAGGTCCAAAGGAATCAAATGCTTTTTTGCTGTAACCAAAAAAAGCCAAAGGGGGGGTATGACCAGCAGAATGAAAATGGGATTAGGGATTTCGTTGGGCTATCTAAACTCATGTTAGCCAAAACAAGATCCAGTTTCTTAAACCAAACTTAACCAACGATTAGGAGATAATAAGAAAATTAGGGTTTGGAACCCTTGTCACTCATGCGGAACCGCTAGCTCATCTTCTTCATTAATCTTTGTTCAGCTTTAATCATCTCTTACGTTTGTTGAAACCCTCCAAACATCTTCACTACCCATCCCTGTCTAACTTCGCGAACAAATCGCTCTTTGCCTCTTTGTCTCACCATGATTTGTATTTTTGAAACCCTAAGTGTTGAATTCGGTCTTAAACCTAAGAGACCCGGAATTGATTCATCCTTGACCTCCCCCCTAACTCTCTGTTGCCGGAACACAACCATTTTGTCTCCCTAATCAAGCTCTAGCGATTTTCTTGAAGGGGTAAAATTTCTTTTCTTTTCAAAGTTTACAAATTTCGTTGATTTTTTTTATCTTGTCATATTTTTCTGTTAATTAAGCTTTTGCTATCTTAAGTGTAGAAATCATATGCTTATGGAAGATTTGGAAGGAAGCATTCATACCTGTTGGAGCTTTACAATTTTCCCCGTGCGAAATAGGAAGGGAGAGGCGAGAACGAGGATTGTGTTCAGTGGTGGTCGGAGTTGCATGAGGGGAAGAGATGAGGATGAGGGCGTGGCTTTTTCTATCTCGTTGGTAACTTCTTCTTATCTCTGTGTTTTGGGATTTTTTTTCAGTGATGGTTAAGGGTTGTGGGATTTTTGATGATGGTTCTGTTGTTTTGAGTTAACAGTTTTTTGGGATTTGAGGCTTGTTACTGGTTTTTAGTTTGGGATCTTTTGGTTATGGTTTTTGTTGTTTGAGACTTTACTATTGTATGATGGTTACTGTGTTTGTTGTCTTGATGAAAGCTTAGTAGGTTTTTTTGGTTGTTTGATGGCTTACTGGTTTTTTGTTGTGAAGTTTGGCTATTGTGTTTTGAGTTAATAGATTTTTTGATTGGATGATGTTTTCTGGTTTGTGTTTGAGGCTTGGCTCTGGTTTTGTGAGTTTGAAGATGGTGACTGGTTTTGTGAGTTTGAAGATGGTGACTGGTTTTTTTGGGATTTTTTGATGGTTAACAGGTTTTTTAATTTGATGATGTTTCTGGTTTAGAGTTTGTGAGGCTTATTGCAGGTTTTTGATTTTTGAGGCTTTGTTTTTGGTTTTGTGAGTTTGAAGCTTGGTTCAATGATGGGTTCTTTTGATGGTTAACAGGTTTTTGTTGTTTTGATGGTTAACAGGTTTTTTGCATGGTGAAGCTTGGTTGCTATATTTTGTTTGAGACTTGTGTGTTCTTTTTTATATTGCCATGCTTCTGTTATATTGACCCTTTCAAAAATGTTGTGGCCTCTTGGCCTTTGGTCTCTACAACAGGTTTTGCTTACAGCAGGTTTTGCTTACAGCAGGTTTTGTTTTTTAGCTATTTTGATGATTCTTGGGTTTGCAGCAGCTCCTCTTTTGTATCAAGGCTTTTGCAGAATGTGCATTTTGGGCAATTCCAATAGCCTAGGTGACTTCTTTCCTCTCTTCTCTCTCAATGACAATAAAAAAGCAAATTGCTCTTTTGCCTTTTTTCTAATTCTGAAAGGTTTGCAATTGGAAAATGATGACTTCTTGAGCAAGCTTTGTTATTTTGTTTGATTTAGCTATTTGCTTATTTGCCATACTGCTGCACTGCTGCCTGCTTTAGCTTTTGTTGATGCTGTTGTTATTTGTCCAGTTGTGATGATGTTTGTTGTTTAGTTTATGATGCTGTTTGGACAGTTTGTGGCATTTTGTTTGGTTCAGTTTGCACTGCTGTTTGTTTGGTTTAGCTTGCGCTGCTGTTTGGACAGTTTGTAATGCATTTTGTTTGGACAGTTTGTAGCATTTTGTTTGGACAGTTTGCTTGCGAATTTATTTTCTTCTTTCTTTTTGTGAACCAAGAAGGGTAACCTTCTTGTGATTTGCAACTAGGGTAAATAGGTGGTGATGAAATAAAATGGCATTCTGATTCCACATTGAAACCTTAATTATGAATACTTTTTTTTGGAAAATTTCTTGTTTATGCCCATATAATTTGCACTGATCATGTTTTCTTTCTCTTGTCTTCATGTGAGCAAAAATGGAGATGACAAAGCAAGGAACACAAGAAATCTGTGGCAAGCATGGAAGTCTTGGAGATAAACAAAAGAATTTGATACGACTTCAACCTTCAAACAAACTTAGACATAGATTAATTCTCCTAGGTCAATCAATCATTTGGATTTTCTTTGTAATTTAGAAAAATCATTCTTGTATTGTATCAAATAGTTATACCAATTCATCTTTAAATACAATAAGTTGTAAAAAAAAAGTATTTAAAAGAATAAATTGTTTTGTAACAATGTTTGAAATTAGAGAAAATCTTATGAAATATTCTGGTGTCACTTGAAATCCTTTATCAACAACAACTTGTAATTTCTCTTCGCATCCTAATTGATTTTCGAAATTCCCAATCAAGATATTTGAAATAAAATGTTCCAGTCTGGTAACTTAAATTCCAAGTAATCCCAATAACTTTGTAATTGCATTTCAAACGAACACGCACTGTATATTCCATTTCCTAACCAAACAAATGTTTTAAGGACGTAAATTATCTGGTCAACCTTGATCCCACAATTATGATTGTCCTAAATGACAGTCTTAACCTCCATCTTTTGTCCCAAACAAACCATACTCTGAGAATAAACATTATCTTTTCAGTAAACTGCGTTTTCAGAAAATTCAAAATCAATCAAATGCCTTGCGAGGATTTGATAATTTTATAGTTTTCCAAACTCAAATTTCTTCTGATTCTTTAAAGATAAACCCGTGAGCGACATCACATGTGACCATGAACAGACATAATTGTCTCAAAATCTTGTAGCTTAAAGAAATCAGAAATACTACCTTGAGGAAGCATGAAGACCTGTGAAAGCCAATTGGATCTTTGAGAACTCATTTTCTTTTGATAATTGCAAGAAACCCTAATTACTGGTTTACTGCCACAGAAGAGAATCTGTCTGGTCGATTTCTGAGCCAACTTTAATATTTGAGAAACCCTAGGGTTGTGTCTTCTATGAAAAATGGGAGGGCAAATTTTGGGGTACAACAGCTGCCCCTGTTCAATTTTCTTAAACTTGAAAAGTGAGATCAACATGTTTTTCGTTTGTGGCTTGAAAGTAGAAGATAATTGAACACTAGAGTGCCCAGAAATTTGCACTTGATGACGCGCTGATTTGATTGTGTATGGAAATGGGCTTAAAGATGCCATTTGGAGAAATAGAGGAGAATTGTTGGAGATGGGCTTATAGATGCCATCCAAAGGTGATTGTTGATGGAAAGTTTGAACTGGATCTAAATAGAGAATGGATCAGAATAAACCGTTGAGAGATTTATCTGAAACAGTAAAAATCTGGAAATGAATCAGAATAAATCGTTGAGAGATTTATCTGAACCAGCAAAATAATCTGGAGATGAATCAGAATAAACCGTTGAGAGATTTATCTGAACCATTAAAAATCTGGAAATGAATCAGAATAAATCGTTGAGAGATTTATTTGAACCAGTAAAAATCTGGAAATGAATCAGAATAAACCATTGAGAGATTTATCTGAACCAGTAAAATCTGGAGATGAATCAGAATAAACCGTTGAGAGATTTATCTGAACTAGTAAAAATCTAGAGAAGAATCAGAATAAATCATTGAGAGATTTATCTGAACCACTGAAATCTGGAAATGAATCAGAATAAATCATTGAGAGATTTAACTGAACCACTGAAATCTGGAAATGAATCAGAATAAATCGTTGAGAGATTTAACTGAACCAGTAAAAATCTTGAGACGAATCATAATAAACCGCTGAGAGATTTATTTGAACCAGTAAGGATCTGGAAATGAATCAGAATAAACTGTTGAGAGATTTATCTGAACCAGTAAAAATCCGGAGATGAATCAGAATAAACCGTTGAGAGATTTAATTGAACCAGTAAAAATCTGGAGACGAATCAGAATAAACCGTTGAGAGATTTATCTGAACCAGTAAGGATCTGGAAATGAATCAGAATAAACCGTTGAGAGATTTATTTGAACCAGTAAAAATTCTAGAGATAAATCAGAATAAATCGTTGAGAGATTTATTTGAAACAGTAAAAATCAGCCTTTTCTCGGGAACTGATATGTATTTGACTTGTTGAAGATTTGTATCTGTCGGAAATTTGTTGATAATAACTGTCAAATGTTTCTTTCCTGTAAAAAAGGTGATGATTTAATTGTATGCAATGCTATGGTGTATGCGATGCATGTTGTGATGTTTGCCTCTCAAAATAAATGAGATTACACTATATGCACTTGAGTTGCCAATGTTATGACGTATGTATGCGAATGTATGAGAAGTAAAGATTGTTTGTGCCGTAGCATTGCTGGAAGTGGGGAAAATAAATCCACTTTGAAGCATTGACGGGTGAGTTTCCAAGTAAAGACTCTGTTGCAGAAGGGAAAAGCCAGATATTTCTTGTGATATCCTGCTGGGGAAATCTAAGAAGTTGGGCAACTTGCTGGGGACGCTTTGGACTAGTGGGTGGAAATTTTTGCTCTGGCTGGAGAAAGTACCTGCGGGGGGTTTTATGGAATGGCTCACAGATATCACTCTATTCCTTAAAGTCATTAGTAATTGTCTTTCCGTTTTTATATTTATTTGTAACAGCAATCACGTTCAAATGCATATGTTCAAAATAAATCATTGGACGCTTTTTGTAAATAAAATAAAGAAAAACAGATGGTTTTGCACTTTCAAAAAAGGGTATCTTTGTATTAACTTGAACAAGCGTTTTTTGTACAATGAGACAAAGCATTCTGGCAAGAGATTTTCGTCGTAAAAAGATGAAAATTTATAAAAAGAAAAGGTAGCTATGTGAAATAATCCCCATGGGGTTCCTATTCTGCTATAGCCTTCATGTCTCTGAATGTCTTATCTGTTGGTCGCCTTGACGAAGTCGATTGGATTGATTTAGAGCCAATTGAGTTGATTGGTTGACGCTGAAGATTGTTTTACAGATAATCCAATGGGACATAGTCATACGCTTTAATCCCTAACTTTTGCTTGGACCGCCCTCTCGGGTTTTCAGTCCATCGGGATACCCTTTTTTGCCCAAGCCGCCCTTTCGGGTTTTCGACTTGCCGGGTGTACATATTTTTTTTAATTTTCAACCCTTATTTTTGCCCGAACCCTTTTGGTTCGCCGAGAAGCCCTTATTTTTTCCTAGGCCAGTCGACCTAGCGGGTCTTTGATCATGCGTAGTATCTTTTAACTATATCCGTATTTACAGGGTGCGGGAGGTCGTCGCCATCCATAATAGTCAAGATCATTGCTCCACCAGAGAAAATGCTTTTGATTACAAATGGCCATTCATATGCAGGGGTCCATTTTCCCCTGGGATCACCTTGTGGCAAAATGATACGCTTGATTACCAGGTCACTGACCCGATATACCTGACGATTGACCTTTTTATTAAAAGCTTTGATCATGCATTTTTGGTACATCTGACCATGACAGATAAATGTAAGCCTCTTCTCATCAATCAAGTTTAGCTGGTCAAACCGAGTTTGAATCCAATCTTCTTCATTCAAACTAGCATCCTTCATGATTCTTAGAGAGGGGATTTGGACCTTAATAGGCAAGACAGCTTCCATGCCGTACACGAGAGAATAAGGTGTTGCCCCAGTTGATGTGCGAGCTGTGGTACGATACCCATGGAGAGCGAATGGTAGCATCTCATGCCAGTCTTTGTATGTGACTGTCATTTTCTGTATGATCTTCTTAATGTTTTTGTTAGCAGCTTCTACAGCATCATTCATCTTTGGTCGGTAAGGGGAAGAATTGTGATGCTGAATCTTGAATTGCTCACACAAGGCGGTGATCATAGTATTATTCAAATTTGTACCATTACCAATGAGGATTCTCTCTAGGATACCGTACCGACAGATGATATTCTTCTTGATGAACCGGGCAACCACATTCTTAGTAACGGAAGCAAAGGAAGTTGTCTCAACCCACTTTGTAAAATAGTCGATGGCCACTAAGATAAAGCGGTGTCCATTGGAGGTTGTTAGCTTGATTTCCCCAATCATATCGATTCCCCACATAGCAAATGGCCAAGGAGCCATCAAGACATTCAGAGGAACCGGAGGTACATGCACTTTGTCAGCATAGACTTGGCACTTATGGCAAGTCCGAGAATGTTGGTAGCAATCTGCCTCCATGGTAGACCAATAATAGCCTGCCCGTAGGATTTTATTTGCCATTGTATGCCCACTGGAATGTATACCAAAAGTGCCTTCGTGTAGCTCACCCATGATCCTTTCAGCCTCAGCCTTGTCTATGCACCGAAGCAATACCGAGTCATGAATGCGTTTGTAAAGAATGTCGTTACTAAGGAAGAATTTAGCCGAGAACCTTCTCAGGAACTTCTTGTCATTCACCGAAGCTCCTTCTAGATATTCCTGAGACTCGAGATACCTCTTGACTTCATGAAACCAAGGCTGGTCCACTACTTCTTCGGTATTAATCTCGTGACAGTAGGCTGGTTCATTCATCCGCTCAATGGAGATTTGAGGAGCCTCATTATCCCAATTAAGTTTAAACATAGATGACATTGTAGCTAATGCATCTGCCAGCTGATTTTCTTCTCGCGGGAAATGCTCGAAGGTAATCTTCTCGAAATGCGGCAACAATGTCAACACATGTTCTTTATAAGGGATAAGATTGGGGTGCTTCCTGTACCATTCCCCTTTGACTTGACTGATGACCAAGGTTGAATATCCAAATACATCCAAGTGTTTGATTCCCAAGTCTATGGCAGCCTTGAGACCAAAGATGCACGCTTCGTATTCTGCCATGTTGTTTGTACAGTTGAAGCAAAGTTTGGCGGTAAAGGGAGTATGACATCCTTCTGGAGATATGAGTACGGCGCCGATATAATTGCCAAGTGCATTGGATGCCCGATCAAAGAACAGGGTCCATCGGGATCCTTGCTCAGGTCCGTCATACGGCCTGATTTCCTCACAGTTGTCCAATGTCATGATGTCTTCATCCGGGAATTCAAACTTCATCGACTGATAGTCTTCTACAGCTTGGTGAGCAAGATGATCATCCAATACACTGCCCTTTATAGCTTTCTGGGTAGTATACTGTATATCATATTCTATCAGGATCATTTTCCATCTTGCTATTCTCCAGAAAGAGCAGGCTTCTCAAAGATGTACTTTATCGGATCCATTTTAGATATCAACAAAGTAGTGTGGTTCAGCATATACTGTCTCAGCCGGCGAGCAGCCCATGCCAGAGCGTAGCAAGTTTTCTCGAGCAGTGAATATCTTGTTTCATAGTCGGTAAACTTTTTGCTCAGGTAACAAATAGCATGCTCTTTTCGTCCAGACTCGTCATGCTGCCCCAGCACACACCCCATTGAGTTTTCTAAAATAGTTAGATATAAGATCAATGGCCTTCCCTTGACAGGTGGCAACAACACAGGAGGTTCTTGTAGGTATTCCTTGATTTTGTCAAAAGCAACTTGGCATTTGTCGTTCCATCTGACTACTTGATCTTTCTTCAAGAGTTTAAAGATTGGTTCACAAGTAGCTGTCAGGTGAGAAATAAACCTGGCTATATAATTCAGACGTCCCAAGAATCCTCTAACTTCTTTCTCAGTACAAGGAGACGGAATTTCTTGTATCGCTTTAACCTTGGCAGGATCAACTTCGATACCCTTGTTGCTGACGACAAAACCCAAGAGTTTACCAGACCGTACTCCGAATATGCACTTGTTTGGATTCAATCTCAACTTGTATTTCTTCAATCTTTCAAACAACTTCTGTAGGTGATCAAGGTTCTCTTCTTTCGTCTGCGATCTGGCTATCATATCATCTACGTAGACCTCTATCTCATGGTGTATCATGTCATGAAATAAAGCTACCATAGTGCGTTGATAGGTTGCCCCAACATTCTTCAGTCCGAATGGCATGACCTTATAACAGAAAGTGCCCCACTGTGTAACAAAAGTCATTTTCTCCATATCCTCAGGCGCCATTTTGATTTGGTTATAGCCCGAGAAGCCATCCATGAAGGAAAACACTTTGTGTTGCGCCGTATTATCCACCAGGATGTCGATGTGGGGAAATGGGAAATCATCTTTGGGGATTGCCCTGTTTAAGTCTCTGTAGTCCACACACATACGCACTTTACCATATTTCTTGGGTACAGGGACAACATTGGCCACCCATTGGGGATAAGAGGTGACAACCAAAAATCCAGCATTGAACTGCTTCATAACTTCTACTTTGATCTTTTTCGACATGTCGGGCCTCATACGACGAACCTTCTGTTTTACTGGGGGACAATCTTCCTTTATAGGCAGACGATGTACCACAATGTCTGCATCCAGTCCTGGCATGTCTTCGTAAGACCAGGCGAAGATCTCAACATAATCCTACAACAGCTGAATCAGATATTCCTTGACACTCGGCTCTAGATTGGCACCCACCTTGATTTCCTTTTTATCTTCCTTGGTACCCAAGTTGATTGTATCCGACGGTTTCTCATGAGGCTGAATAGCTCTGTCTTCTTGTTGCAACAACCTGGCCAACTCTCCTGGCACTTCATAATCTTCCTCACCTTCGTCGTCGGCTTGATAGATCGAATTTTCAAAGTCATGATCGGCCATAGCAGAATTGTTACCCCTGAGATCCTTAGTGGACGTAGATCTGCATTTTCAATATGTGAGTGTGTGTAAGAACACAACTACCTTTGAAAGAAATAAAATGCAAGAAAGAAAAGACAAAGAAAACAATATTTGATGTAAAAACGTCCATGATTCATTAATGACATATGAGAATGAAGTGACAACCCTTACAGATTAACCATTGTGCCTCGGGTAAGACACAAGGTTTAAAAAAGAGTCTGAATTGTTTAAATATTACAAGCCTGAAAATATTAAAAGACAATTACTCTTGAATAAAAGTAATAGGAATGGAATTCTTCGCCTCCCAATTATTAAGCCCTCCGTCGATAGTTGGAAAAATCCATTCATCCATATCACAGCTGCCATCACTATCTTCTAATGCGTTGACTCCTTGATTGCTGATACGCATAGGTGGTCCCCCTGCGCGAGAACGTCGGACAGTCTTCTGAGCCTCTGAAGTGAACCCCAACCCAAATTTGTCAAACTTGTAGGGAATATCCAGAAGCTGACCCCAGATAGTACATACTCCCTCTTCAACTACTGCTCGAGCATATTTCAATGAAGCCATCTTTAGCAGAGGTCTGGTAATCTCCGGGACCTTTGGAGTAGACTTGGTTGCTGCGACCGTTGCTGGAACCTCCTCAAAGTTCTGACAGGGAGTCTCTATGAGTTCACCAACCATTTCAACATACCTGAAAGAATTCAAATGGCTAACCATGTATTTCTCTTCCCCATAAATTGTGACAATCTTCCCTCTGATCGGGTATTTTAGCATTTGGTATATGGTGGAAGTGACGGAACCAGCACCATGGATCCAGGGTCGACCCAGCAGACAAGAGTACGAAGGGAGGATGTCCATCACATAGAAAATTGAGTCAAAGTTCTGAGTCCCAATTTTTATGGGGATACTAACTTCTTCGTGCACTGTCCTCTTGGAACCATCAAAGGCCCTCACTATAATGTTGCTAGGTTTCAAGATGAGTCCCTCGCAATCCAGCCGATCGAGGGCATTTTTGGGAAAGACATTAAATGATGAACCGGTATCCACCAAAACATGGGCAAGTGTGGTGCCCCTGCATTCAATGGAAATATGCAAGGCATCGTTGTGCTTCCTTCCCTTAGAGGTTAAATCAGCATCGAAAAATCCCAATCCATTATCAGCAGTTAGACTGGCCACACAGTCTTCAAATTGGTCGATGAAGGTCTCCTGGGGCACGTCAGCGGTCTTAAGAAACTTTACCAATGCTTTGGCATGAGTTTCAGAGCACAAAAGTAAGGACAACAATGATATCTTCGAGAGGGTCTTCCCCAATTGTTCTATAATATTGTAGTCACTTTTTTTTATTATCTTCAGGATTTCTTCTATTTCTTTTCTAGAAGCTTCAAGGATGACTTCGGGATATTCTCTTGCTTGGGCAGGCTCAACCAAAGCCTCTTTGCCCCTGGTATTGGTAGTAGGGACAACTGTAGAAGTATCACTGGCGGTGTCGATAGGAGTGGCAATAGTGATGATCACAGGAGTAGCAACAGTCTTTGGAGAAATCTCAGGTGAGAAGACTCTCCCACTTCTTGTTATTTTGCTGGTTCCAATGATACTACCGATATCAGGATCAATATCTCTCGCAACTTCATTTGTGACAGCCAATTGATCTTGCTTGACGCTGTAGTAATAAACTTCAGCCTCATAACTCCAGGGAACAACTTTATTTGAGGAGTATGGTATTGGTCTTGGCATAGTGATGATCAATGGTGCAGTTTTGGGAGCGGATGTAATCCTGACGGGTCTTTTGATGGAGACCCTGGGAGGATTTTCGGAAATGGTGATTATCGAAACATCTTGATAAGAACTCTTGATAAGTGGTAGCTTTTCAAATAGGATTTCTTTACTAGTCATCAGGCGCTGGACGCCTATCTTTAGTAACAAACAACCGTTCGGCAGAGATTTACAAAGGTGGCAATTTTCATCTCAACCTGGGAATAAGCCGGCTTGCAGTAGATTTTGTTTAACGGTCAACAGAGGAGTAACCAAGTCATTCACGGAGGAAACAAAACGATCATCATCAATGGCGTTGATACCTTGGCCATGTCTGGGCATTGGTGTTGTTATTACATTAGGCGTTTCTGGGGACTCAAATTCAAGCTCCTTCGCATCGATAAGGTCTTGCACCTTATTCTTTAAGGCCCAACAGTCATCTGTATCATGCCCTGGGCTTCCAGAATGATAGGCACATCGGGCGTTTGGGTTTTAGCGAGGAGAAGCCGTATTGGGGTTTTTGGGAGCTTTCTTTAAAATTGCCAGATTGGTCCTTAGAAGGTGTGGCAACACCTGAGACATGGTCATGTTAATCTGGGTAAATCGTCTCATGGGCGCTTCTGGTTTGCGTTGATAATTTCGCTGCTGATTTGGCGCAGGATTAGAGATCATGACAGCCCCTACTGCCGGACGATGGTCGGTTTTGTTTTGATTCCTATAATCATACGCAACACTGACTTCCTTCTTCTCAACAAAAGTTTTCTTCACCATACTTGAGGATGCATCTCTTTGAATTTTGCCGCTTTTTATACTGGCTTCGACCCGCTCACTAGTCATGATTAATTCGATAAACCCAGAGAAGAACTCCCAATCAGGTGATTGAAAAATGGTCCTGACAAGGTGCCAAGGAACATATCCACTAATTCTCTGTCGGATAGAGAGGGATGGACTCTACCTGCAAGATCCCTCCATTTTTGAGCATAGGTTTTGAAACCCTCATTTGTTCCCATAGACATACTCTGTAACTGTGTCCTAGTCGGAGCCAAATCAGCATTATACTGATACTGTTTATAGAAAGCGGCAGCCAACTCTTCCCAATTACAGACATTGGACCCTTCTAATTGGTAGAACCAATCCAACTGAGTTCCCGATAAGCTCTCCTAGAAGAAATGCACCCACAGATTTTTGTCAGCTGTGTGGGGCTGAATCTTTCTAACATATGACCTCAGATGCAAATTTGGGCAAGAGATACCATCATACTTGGCGAAGGTTGGGACCTTGAATTTCTGTGGGATGATAACCCCTGAGATGAGTCATAATTCTTCAAAGTCCAAACTGGGCACTCTCTGAATCTTCATGGCATTCAAACGATCCTCTAGCTGTTTGTATTTATCATCAGCAGGAGGATATTGCTCCTCAGAGTAATCAGGCTCTTCCTCTCCTTCAGATGCTGGGTCGTCGTTCACTTCCTGGGTCTCAGTCCCTTGGTTATCTCCTTCACCCGATGATGTTGCAAAGTCCAAGGTTCGCCTGGTCTGTCCTTTAAACCTTCTTCCCATGATCACAACTCCGGTTGGTTTCTTTGTTTTCTTCTTCTTCTCTTTGGCTAGCAGAGTCTTCAACTCCTCTTTCCCTTTTGTCAGAGCCATGAGCATTTGTTGAAACTGGGCATTCTGCGCCTGAAGATCTTTCACAGTCTGTTCAACATCTATCTCACTGAAATAAACAGTAGAAGGATAACGCGACCTGTTGTGAGAAACATGTATGATGTTATGATGAATGAAGATGCAATATGCAAATGATTTCAAGGAAATTTAGAAGATTTAAATTTTTCCAAACCAAAAAGAACACACGTCATATTAAATAAAACCAAGTTTGAATACATCATGCCTCATAGGGCTTATAAAGAAAGAAACAAAATACAGCAAAAAATTCTTAAGACAAAAAGACCGAGCGCATCCTCTTTGGAGCAATGTAGGTATTCAGATTTTTCTCTTCATGAAGTAGTTTGGTGAGCTCTAGAACCTTCTTCTCACTGGCGTAGTACTAGGTTTCATAGGTGTCTCGTTCTTCCTTCAACTGAATCCAAGCTTTCTGCAGGTCTTCGAGAGAGGTAGGCATATCCGGATGAAGAACGGTGTATGGGACGTCTCCTTCAATAACAGGCTCAATGATGACAAGAAGAATGGAAGGGTAAGGTATCAAGAGACTCTCGGCATGATCTCGTACCCACTTAAGGTAAGGCTCGAGAGGGATAGAGTTTTTATGTCCCAAAGTCTTATTGTCCACCTTGTTCACCATTCCCCAAGCACGTGCAAACCTCTGATGATAACCTTGATCTTCTTTGTCGTAGTCAAAAACCAGACCCTGGACGAGCATTTCATGAGGGCCGTCTCTTCGGGCATACCCAGACTGTCGAAGAGGTAAACACGGGTTATAGGTGATACCTCCCCTAATACCTAGCAGAGGTACATTAGGGAACTCGCCACAGTGGTCAATGATAGAGATATTTTCCAAAGATCTTGAGCACCAACGGATATCAGAGTGAGTGAGAGACATCATCCTTTGAGACCAAGTCAATCTTTGCTCGTTCTTCAATGTTGAGTGTGGTAGGTGTAAAGTGAACCACTTAGCGAGTAGGGGGATACAACACAAAAGGGTACCTCTTTTCTTCATGGTACGGGTATGAAGGCAATACAAGATGTCTCCTAGCAAGGTGGGTATAGGATTGCGAGAGAGAAAGACTTTGATGGCATTAACGTCTATGAATTGGTCCGAATAAGGAAACAAAACCAAACCATAAATGAGGAGAGCTAGCACATCTTCGAAAGCTTGGAAATCCATGTCATCCCAGAATGAACGAGCTTTTTCCAATAGAAACTTAGCTAGAAAGCCTTTAACCCCACTTCTTGTCTCCCAATTGGCTATGACGTTGGCCCTCTTCACATGTAAAGCTTCGGCGATGACTTCAGGTTTTGGAATCCCTTTTAGACCGGTGAACGGTATCTGATTAAGCACGGGCACCCCTAAGAGTAGAGAGAACTCATCCAATGTAGGTACCAACTGATAGTACGGAAAAGTGAAACAATGATGTACGGGATCAAAGAATTGGAATAGTACACACATCATCTCTTCTTGGAAGTTGGATGTAGCCAAACTGAGGAGTCGACCATACTTCTTGGTAATAGGAGAATCCTCGGGCGCTCTTGAGGCTAGCTTTTGAAGTTGAGGATGTGCTTTTACAAAGCTGATTTAGATGGTGTTTCTTCGGAGAGAATTCATATCCTACAAAACAAAAACAAAGATAAATTTCTAAATCCTTGAAATGGTTAGTGAGCATGCATATGATGTTTATGATGTTTATGATGTTTATGTACAAGCAAACATATACACACACAACAAACAGATCCCTATGTTTTAGGCTTGCATGAGTTTGTAGGTAAGTACCCTCTTGAAGTTTTAGTTGGCTCAACCTGTCCTAGAAATAATGATCGGGTTCTAAAGGATCTCAATATCACCGACCTTTCTCTTATGCATTGTCTCAGCACAACAATCTTTTCTTGCGGCTGAGATATCCCAAAAGTCTATCCTCAATGAGTGTAGTATCGAGTGTCAACCAATTTTCAGCTCTACACCGAAACCGGCTACCTCACTACGTCCTAATGGCCAAGTTTGTTCAATTAGGGGTTAATTAGTGCTTCGCGACGCCACTCAACGGCCCCGTATTCTCCTCGATTCACCACGAGGGATATCGGTACCCACAAATTTGTCACACTAACATAGCCATTGTCTCAACCATATCGGTCTACACCGTACAGTCTCCACAATCTATTGCTATTTACCTAAAAAAGGTGCCCCAAATCCGGGTGGAGGATCATAGAAAACCCAATACAAAGAACTGAATATAAAGCACGCAAATCAAATAATGAAAGCAAGTAAAATTGATCTATCTCTAAGGTAACCCCACTTTTTTTTTCATTTCCCCAGCAGAGTCGCCAGTTCTGTGATACGGTGGGAGAATTGACTTGATGTTTTGCGTGTCGATCGCATTTGTGCGGATAGCAAGAGTCGCCACCGAATTTTCTTTTATCCAAAAGGAAAGGTAAAAAAGCACAGGAAAGACCTTTCGAGATTATTTCTCGGGTTCGGGGGGTAGATTATGAAAAGGGAAGGTATTAGCACCCTTTTCATCCATGGTTTTCCATGGGCTCTTAGTTACTCGTTTAGATCACTTGCTTTCATTTGACAGTGTGCTTGTGGTGTGGGCTTTGAAAGTATTTTGAAAAATCTATTTGTAATGGTTCTCGTTTCTATAAGAACGCGTACAAAGTTTTGTTTCAAAAAGTGGTTCAAAGATGTGTTTGTGAATCGTGTTTCGGAAAGAGTTTTGAAAAGATGTTTTACAATGGTTCTCGTCTCTGTAAGAATGTATACAAAACGTTTTGTCTTTTTGAAAATGTTTTGAAATGGGAGTGTAGGTGTAAAAGTTTTTATCGTGAGCAAGCGAGTAACTAAGAGCGAATCTATCTACTCGAAAGGTCTTAAATTGTTCTTTTCTTCCTCCTTTTAATGGTGCTATCTTACCATTGATTTGGTAATAAGCCCCATCGTTGGATGTGAAGGGACAGGTGCGGGTCAATTTTTACAGTCATCGAAAGCAACTTATGAGACGCTTTAGCAATTTTTGTAAGGGACGAGATCGTTTTATCAAAGGCAACATCGAGGGTCATCGAGGGACTACGACCTATTTTATCAAAGGGTCATTACTAAAGCGTCCCATATTCGAGGGACATGATTGTATTTCCGAGGCAACGAGCAAGGTTACCCTAGAGGTGCGCGTGTGAAAAAGTGTGTTGGTTTCAAGTTATTTTATTCTTTGATTAGGTCATCTAGCGATTGATTTTTGAATCTTACAATACACGCCTAGTTACTATATAGTATAAGGAAAACAGTAAATTGCGGGAATTGAAATTCTACGCTATTACAAAATATTCGGGAATGGGGGTACAATTTTTTACAAATGGGGATAAATCAAATGTGATAGAAAGGTCCAAATAACAAGCAATACAACCAAATCGAATTTTGTGCGATTTAATTAAAGCTATGATAATCCATGAAAATAAAATCAACAAAATATGGAAATGAAATGTTAAGTATTTACTTGAAAAGAGAAAAGTAAAACCTATTCTAAAAATAAAAATAATTGATTAAATTATATCTTTATTTTTGTATTTCAATAACTTAAGTAAAATCTAAAGAAAGAAAACAAACTAAATTATTATTTTTTGGTGTTTTATTAAGTCAATTAAATTTAAAACAAAATTTATTAAAGAAAGAAAATGATAAAAGTTATTTACAAAGCCTAAATCAAATTAATAAAAATATATTTTAAGTTTTATTAGTACTTTGCATAACAAAAAAAGTATAAGAAGAAAAAAAATTAAAAAAACGCATGGGCTTATGGTGATTTGGGAGGAGGCCCAAAGGAATCAAATGCTTTTTTGTTGTAACAAAAACATACCAAAGGGGGGGCTTAGAGATTTCGCTGGGCTATCTAAACTCATGTTAGCCAAAACAAGATCTAGTTTCTTAAACCAAACTTAACCAACGATTAGGAGATAATAAGAAAATTAGGGTTTGGAACCCTTGTCACTCATGCGACGTCGCTAGCTCATCTTCTTCATCCATCTTTGTTCAACTTTAATCATCTCTTACGTTTGTTGAAACCCTCCAAACATCTTCACTACCCGTCCCTGTCTAACTTCACGAACAAATCGTTCTTTGCCTCTTTGTCTCACCATGATTTGCATTTTTGAAACCCTAAGTGTTGAATTCGGTCTTAAACCTAAGAGACCCGAAATTGATTCATCCTTGACCTCCCCCCTAACTCTCTGTTGCCGGAACACAATCGTTTCATCTCCCTAATCAAGCTCTAGCGATTTTCTTGAAGGGGTAAGATTTCTGTTCTTTTCAAAGTTTACAAATTTCGTTGATTTGTTTTTATCTTGTCATGTTTTTATGTTAATTAAGCTTTTGCTATCTTAAATGCAGAAATCATATGCTTATGGAAGATTTTGGAGGAAGCATTCATACCTGTTGGAGCTTTACAATTTTCCTCTTGCGAAATAGGAAAGGAGAGGCGAGAACGAGGACCGTGTTCAGTGGTGGCCGGAGTTGCACGAGGGGGAGAGATGAGAATGAGGGCGTGGCTTTTTCTAGCTCGTTGGTAACTTCTTCTTATCTGTGTTTTGGGATTTTTTTTCCAGTGATGGTTAAGGGTTGTGGTTTTTTTGATGATGGTTCTGTTGTTTTGAGTTAATAGTTTTTTGGGATTTGAGGCATGTTACTGGATTTTGGTTTGGGATCTTTTGGTTATGGTTTTTGTTGTTGAGACTTTGCTACTGTATGATGGTTACTGTGTTTGTTGTCTTGATGAAAGCTTAGCAGGTTTTTTTAGTTGTTTGATGGCTTACTGGTTTTATGTTGTGAAGTTTGGATACTGTGTTTTGAGTTAACAGGTTTTTTGATTGGATGATGTTTTCTGGTTTGTGTTTGAGGCTTGGCTCTGGTTTTGTGAGTTTGAAGATGGTGACTAGTTTTGTGAGTTTGAAGATGGTGACTGGTTTTTTTGGAATTTTTTGATGGTTAACAGGTTTTTTAATTTGATGATGTTTCTGGTTTTTGAGTTTGTGAGGCTTATTGCAGGTTTTTGATTTTTGAGGCTTTGTTTTTGGTTTTGTGAGTTTGAAGCTTGGTTCAATGATGGGTTGTTTTGATGGTTAACAGGTTTTTGTTGTTTTGATGGTTAACAGAATTTTTGTGTGGTGAAGCTTGGTTGCTGTATTTTGTTTGAGACTTGTGGGTTCTTTTTTCTATTGCCCTGCTTCTGTTTTATTGACCCTTTCAAAAATGTTGTGGCCTCTTGGCCTTTGGTCTCTACAACAGGTTTTCCTTACAGCAGGTTTTGTTTTTTAGCTATTTTGATGATTCTTGGGTTTGCAACAGCTCCTCTTTTATAGCAAGGCTTTTGCATAATGTGCATTTTGGGCAATTCCAATAGCCTAGGTGACTTTTTTCCTCTCTTCTCTCAATGACAATAAAAAATAAAATTGCTCTTTTGCCTTTTTTCTAATTCTGAAAGGTTTGCAATCGGAAAATGATGACTTCTTGAGCAAGCTTTGCTATTTTGTTTGATTTAGCTATTTGCTTATTTGCCATACTGCTGCACTGCTTCCTGCTTTAGCTTGTGTTGATGATGTTGTTATTTCTCCAGTTGTGATGTTGTTTGTTGTTTGTTGTTTAGTTTGCGCTGCTGTTTGTGACGCTGTTTAGATAGTTTTTGGAATTTTGTTTGGTTCAGTTTGCGCTGTTGTTTGTTTGGTTTAGCTTGCGCTGTTGTTTGGACAGTTTGTAATGCATTTTGTTTGGACAGTGTGTAGCATTTTGTTTGGACAGTTTGCTTGCGAATTTCTTTTCTTCTTTCTTTTTGTGAACCAAGAAGGGTAACCTTCTTGTGATTTTCAACTAGGGGAAATAGGTGGTGATGAAATAAAATGGCATTCTGATTCCACATTGCAAACCTTAATGATGAATACTTTTTTTTTGGAAAATTTCTTGTTCATGCCCATATAATTTGCACTAATCATGTTTTCTTTCTCTTGTCTTCATTTGAGCAAAAATGGAGATGACAAAGCAAGGAACGCAGGAAATCTGTGGCAAGCATGGAAGTCTTGGAGATAAACAAAAGAATTTGATACGACTTCAACCTTCAAACAAACTTAGACATAGATTAATTCTACTAGGCCAATCAATCATTTGGATTTTCTTTGTAATTTAGAAAAATCATTCTTGTATTGTATCCAATAGTTGTACCAATTCATCTTTAAATACAATAAGTTGTAAAACAAAAAGTATTTAAAAGAATAAGTTGTTTTGTAACAATGTTTAAAATTGGAGAAAATCTTATGAAATATTCTGGTGTCACTTGAAATCCTTTATCAACAACAACTTGTAATTTCTCTTCGCATCCTAATTGATTTTGGAAATTCCCAATCAAGATATTTGAAATAAAATGTTCCAGTCTGGTAACTTAAATTCCAAGTAATCCCAATAACTTTGTAACTGCATTTCAAATGAACACGCATTGTATATTCCATTTCCTAACCAAACAAATGTTTTAAGGACGTAAATCATCTGGTCAACCTGGATCCCACAATCATGATTGTCCTAAATGACAGTCTTAACCTCCATCTCTTGT
This sequence comes from Vicia faba, assembly GCA_948472305.1. NCBI lineage: Eukaryota > Viridiplantae > Streptophyta > Magnoliopsida > Fabales > Fabaceae > Vicia > Vicia faba. Next base: position 236,895,574 of record OX451736.1, read on the forward strand.
CCCAAACAAACCATACTCTGAGAACAAACATTATCTTTTCAGTAAATTGCGTTTTAAGAAAATTCAAAATCAATAAAATGCCTTGCGAGGATTTGATAATTTTAAAGTTTTCCAAACTCAAATTTCTTCTGATTCTTTGAAGATAAACCCGTGAGCGACATCACATGTGACCATGAACAGACTTAATTGTCTCAAAATCTTGTAGCTTGAAGAAATCAGAAATACTACCTTGAGGAATCATAAAGACTTGTGAAAGCCAATTGGATTTTTGAGAACTCATTTTCTTTTGAGAATTGCAAGAAACCCTAATTGTTGGTTTATTGCCATAGAAGAGAATCTGTCTGGTCGATTTCTGAGCCAACTTGAATATCCGAGAAACCCTAGGGCTGTGTCTTCTATGAAAAATGGGAGGGCAAATTTTGGGGTATAACACCTGGTATCGAAGTTTTGACTTAAAAGGTGTGAGTTTTAAAATTGAGTCTTTTAGAAAAATTAACTTAAGATTAATAAAATAGTAAAACAAAAATTAATGAAGGGATTCGCACAATCGTATAAGATGTATTTGATGATATGAAGTCAACAAAGTTAAAACATTTCCCCTAGAATTTAGACGGACGAAAGATATAAAGATTAAGTGATCGAGAAAAAAGTTAATTAGAATGACAATTGAACAATTAAATAATCAAAAATTAAATAAAAGACTAATTTATAAAACAAGTATTTTTGATCAATTGAATAAATAACAAAATTAAATAAAAGACTAATTTATAAAGCATGTATTTTTGAACAAATAAATAAATAACCAAAATTAAATAAAAGACTAATTTAATAGCATGTATTTTTTATTTTATAATGGCAAGAAATAATTATATATATAAAATAACTAAACTAATATATTGTTATCAAATACTTAATAAAATTGGGAATTAAGGCTAAAAAAACTAAAAACAAAATAAAATTCCCCAGCAAGGGGTAGAACTCGGGTCCCTTAGGTTGCAACAGACATGCCTCGCCACTGAGCTTCATTTTTTATCTGTTATGACTATTTTGATACGGTGGGAGAACTGACTTGAAGATTTGCGTTTGTGTTCGCAAATGTTTCGGTTTAGTAAGAGTCGCCACCGACTTCTTATTTTATCCAAAGGAAAGGTCAAAAAGCACAGGAAAGACCTTTGAGTTATTTTCTTGAGTTCGGGCGGTAGATTATGAAAAGGGAAGGTGTTAGCACCATTTTCATCCATGGTTTTCCATGGCCTCTTAGTTACTTGTTTAGATCACTTTCTTTGCTTTTTCAATTGTTTGAAATCGTGCTTTGTGTGGTTTTGAAAGTATTTTGAAAAGAGGCCATCGTTTTGGCAATCTTTGTAATGATTCTTGTTTGAAGAATGTATACAAAGATGTTTGTCTTTTGAAAATGTTTCATTGGTTTTGAAAGTTGTTTGGAAACTGTTTTGAAATTGTGTGTGTGTTTGTTTGAAAATAGCAAGGATGGTTTTGCAAATTTGATCAAGTAACTAGGAGCTTGTTTACCTACTCAAAAGTCTTTCCTACACATTTTTAACCCTTTTGACATTGTTGTTTTACCATTGTATTTGGTAAACAACCCTATCTTTGGATGTTAAACGGGACGGGCGTGGGTCATCGTATGACCATGATAGCAATGGTGCCAAGTATCTTTAGCAAGTTTTTGAGGGACTAGATCATTTTTGTTTAGGAAACCAAGATAGCATCATCGAGGGACTATGATCTTTTTGTTTTGTTTGATTTTGCCAAGATACCTAACATGCATACCATGGCCATTTTAAGGCAACAAAGTGGATGAAACCCTAGGGGTTCTTGTGTGCAATGTGTTGTCATTTTTTATGCATTTTTGTCTTGTATTAAGTCATGCTATTAGTTTGATTTTTGGTCTTTTGCATACAAAACCCTAATTTACTATCATGCATATAATACGGTAAATTGCGTAAAGTAAATCTAACTATTATAACAATATTATGGAAAGGGGGTACAAGTTTGAATAAGGGGATATTGCTAAAAATAAAACCCTAATTTACTATTACAACCCAATTGAATTTATATACAATAAATAAATAAGCAAATATTTAAATATGCAATAAAAAATGTAAATATGCAAAAATGTTTTTGTATTTGTTTAATGCATGAGAAAATAAATTTATTTATGTCCTAAAAATAAGAAAATAAAAATGATTATTTTTGAAAGGGTGAAAACCCTAATTTTTGGTTTAATAGAAAATATATTCTAATATTATTTATTTGTCCATTTTTTGTTTAAGAAAAATAATAATAATATATACAAAAATGTTAAAAATTAAAATGTGTGAGAAAATAATATTTTATATGTATAATATAATAAAATAAAATATTTAAGTATTTTAATATTATTTACAATTTATTTAAGAAAATAAAGGTATATTATTATTAATAAACTATTTTTATGCCAAAAAAATAATAAAAATAATAAAATAAAATGAAAAAAATTAAGAAAATGTTTTTGAGATTTTTAATGTTCAAGAAAAAAATAATAAAGTCAGAAAATATAAAAGAAATGAAAAATATACAAAAATATAGAAAATGGGCCAAGGGGGTGCAAAAAGCAAAACGGGGGTGCAGAAAGAAACAAGCCCAAGCGCGCCAGGCCCACTTCACTTCATCCCTATCCTCTGAACAGAGCCAAACGCGCGCGCCCTGTGTTCAAAACCTGTTCTTGCTGTTCTTTGCATAAAATCAAAAATGTATAACATGAAAAATGTAGCTCATCATCACACGATTCCAATGATATAAAAAACTTGACCTAACTCTCAAAGATCAGAGAGAATTTCAGAGGCCCTAAATTCTGACCTAGTTTTTTCAGCATGTTCATCATCCAAATTCTCCTAACTCAGTTAATATAAATAAGAACTACGCATATGTACAGCTCAAACATCTTAAAGACTGCAGTTTTGCTTCACAAACCTAAGCCTAATAATGCCTAAATAAGGAGATAGAAATTTGAAAATTACCTTGTTCAGTTGAGTTTGGATATGGCAATGTACGAGTTTTGAGTGAGACCTGAAGTACTTGTGAGCTTGCTTGAAGTTCCTTCAACCTTTCCCAATGCTTAGCTTGCTTTGAACTTGCCTGAATGTCCCTGTAGAAGTCAACCTGCAAAGCTTCAAAATGAAAATGGTGAAGTGTGAAAATGAGGTTACAGTTGCTGAATAAAGGCTTGGGTAGTTCAGGTGTGTTGTAGGGAATATGTTTGAAGTGGTTTCAAGCAATACGCACGAGGCAATTTGGTTTTAGAAATGATTCTGCAGATGATGCCCTGTTTGGGCAGGAACTTGGTATTTTTGTGTTTTAGGATGTTTGAGAGGTTGGCAAATCGTGTTTCTTGCTTGTTACAATATCCTGAAGTTGTTTGAAATGATACAAAACTTTGTTCTTATCAGATGGAAGAGTTATGGACCTTTTGCAAGCTTACTTGCTTTTGAAGCAAAAGTTGAAGTGACAAAGGCAAAGGCTGTACTTGCTAGCTTGAGGTCTGAACATAGTTGGTGTACTTTTCCTCAAGTTTGTGGATCTTGTTTGTAGCCAAAGATCAGGTTCAATGCTCAAGGAATACAAAGTTGCAAAAAAGCAAGCTTTATGGAAATGGCATTGTTACCTTTATGCCATAAATGGATTAATTCATTGTGCAAAGCTCCATAGCTCAGAAAAAAGCCATTGTCCAATGTATTTACATTAAATTAAGGAGTGTGGAAAGGATTAGGACCTGTAAAACAAGTACAAGCATGCTTAGGACAGATTTGCAAGTTGTAACCTTGTGCAAAATGCCTTGGACAAAAGTGAGAAATGGCCATTTTCATTCCTTCGATTCTCCCTAACCATAAATGATCTTGGAGAGTTCTTGGACATTTTGGAAAGCTTGTGACATGCTCTACAATCCATATTTGAAATGAATTTTGAGATTCCTCTTGGAACTATGTGAAAAGTTTCCATGAAGTTGTTTACCGTGAAAATTGGTAAACAATCGCTGATCTTCCAAAAGGTTACTTATTTGGTGACTAGCAGGATCGATCAGATTGATCCTAAGACATGGTTGATTTTCTGGAGTTTGACTAATCCTAATGGTGATTAATGCCAGTAAAGTAAAGACACTTTAAGTAAATTGCATGAAGAAAAGCTTGATAGAATAAATAAAAGCGTTAAGTAAAAGGCTTCGACGGAGATAAGTAAATGAAAAGCGATAAATTGCTTGAATATAAAAGACTTTGATTAATTTAAATGGTGTTTCACACATACATTCTCAATGATTCTTTCTCTCACGCTGGGTACTTGAATCTAAATGAGTGACTTGTATAAAATGATGAACACACGCGAAAACTACGTGAACAACTAGTATTTATACTAAAACAAATCCTAAGTAACCGCTGGGCAGTTACACTGCTTCGAGATGACGCCACATGGCACACTCACAGCCTTCGACGCTTCTTTTCTCGGCACGTTGCACTTGGTAACTGCTGGGAACCGTTTTCCCTCCAACAATTCAAATCTCAAACCGTTCGACCTTGGGAATCAGGTACCTTTGTCGAGAGGTTCCTTCGACGTCGAAGACAACAAGATTCCCACTTAAAGGAATTTCTCTAAGTATCTTGTCATTCTTTGATGACCCTTCGACATGATCAGTTGGTCGAAGCCTCCTTATGTAGGAAACTCTTCTTACTCATAATTAATGGTCTATATAATAACAAACAAGGGTGTCGAATTTAGGAGCCAACAAATTGCCCCCCAAGAATGTCTTATTTCGACGCTGAAAAGAAAAAGGCATTCTTTGAGATTCCATTCGACACCTATCCTTCACTCTCAGCCACAAATTAGTTTGTGTGCTTTTCGTCTCCTACCAACCAACTGACAATCTCAAAAAGTCATCATTTCACCTGTTCCCAAGACATCACTTCAGTAAGGCATTTAGCACGCACAATGTCTTTTCAAATGCTGTCATCATGACTATTTCCCGAAATCGAGGACGCACGCTGCACAGTTTCCATTCTTCAGAACGTCTACATCACCAAATGAGCGCCACGTGCCCCACTCTTGTCTGAGACATTAAATGAGCTCAAGTCTTGTGATTTTTCAATCACTATAAATAGCACTAAGTACCCCTTGTTGGACTCTTTACGATTTCTTTCATCCAAGTCTTAAGTCGAACAAAATTTCCTGTAAGCAAACCTTTGCTTCTTCCTCTCCAAACCCAGAAACCTTTGTTCTTCATCCATCTTCATCTCAAACCAAAAAATGGTTTCACGTTCTCGTTCTTCCAATGTCCCCAGATCTAGCACTCCCTCTAAAACTACTCAATCGGAAATCTTTTCAACCGCTCCGATAGTTAACTCCATGGGAATACGAAGGGTTCCTGAACCCATGGGAGATGCTGAGCGTGAAACTTATTCTTCTCAACTGCTGATTCCTGTCGGATATTCCAACCAGGTTTTCACCATGTCCGGTCCTCTATCTACATGCATTGCTGACCCAACGAAAATCGAGGGTTTCTTCCCCGTGCATGAGGCACTCAAGCCCATTGGGTGCTCCAAGAAAGCGACAGACGATACCGAAGATCCTGCAAAAGAGAAAATAGATCTTCGGTTCTTCAACAGGGGGGTTAGGGCTTTTAGGTCTAGCCCTAACCTTACACCAGAATACAAAGCTTGGCTCAACAAGATGGAGAAGTGCCAGGCTTCGATTTGGAAGGGCATGGGGACTTATGACCTAGTCATGTTGTCCAAAACTGGTCTCAACTATTGTCCTGAAATGCTGGTAGCTTCTTTGCTTTTTTGGGATTATACTCATTATATCTTCCACCTGCCTTGTGGAATGGTAACACCCACTCTCTTTGACGTGGCTGCTATTACTGGTCTTCGACCAACTGGGGACTACTTCGACCCAGAGGAAATGTCTGAAGACCAGATTGGGTTTTCAGCTACTAAACCCACTTAAACCACCTACACCATCCACTACCATGACAAATCGACGGCTGTGGTGACTGATGTGGAGCACGTCGCGTTTCTAGCCCTTTGGCTATCACGCTTCGTGTTCTGCATGAAATCCCTACAGGTGACGAAGAAAATAGTCACCCTTGCTACTCAGCTTCATCACGGTCAAAACATCTATTTGGCCGAATTAATACTGGAAAATCTGTATGAGTCAATAAGCAGTGGAGCGACTCAATTAAAAATAATAGAAAATAGAGCCAGCTTGCTGCTTGCTGGACCCTTCTGGCTACTTCAACTCTGGCTAAACGCCACTTTTGAGTCTTTTCTACCCCAGAAGACTCAAATAAACGAGAAGGCTCCTGAGATAGCCAGAAGGCACCAGGCTTGCCTTATTGACTCCCACTGAGGATGGGCTGGAACTCCAAAAGACCTTTGTAAACTTTGTTCAGATGTTTGCAGGGAGGAAGGAATTTACCTCGACCATGGCTCGTTTCGCCATTCGAAAGTTTGGTTCAGGGTGGTTCACCAAGCCCCATCCTAAGTCATCAGAGGATCCTCACCTCGAAGAGCACACAACAATGTGGGAAGCATTTCTTACTCCAAGGATAATGGCATTGCGCTTCAAGAGTTCAAAGAATCATCTGAGCCTGATTGCTTACCAGCCGAATCTTGTCTCTCGACAGTTTGGCATTATCCAATCGCTATCTTCTCCCATTTACCCTAGGGAGAAATCATTGTTGTACTTTTGTAATGACTACTCTGAGGATGCTGCTACTAAGCATATTAGTAGGTACGTTGGTCGGACCGTACTATCATTGTTCGACTACCAACTCAACTTCCTCTGTTCACCATCTTTTGAAGACTGGTGGAAGAGATATTATGTCGAAGAGTTCTTCAACGAAAAGGATTTTACAGACGAACTCCAGAAGTCCTTCGTCTTGGTTCTCGACAAAATAAAGAAATGTACGTTCCCTCTTCAAATTATATTTGTCTTTCTATTTCGACCTATATTTGTCAATTATAACTTGTGAACGTTTTTCTTTCAGTTGTTCGAAAACCTGTGGCTAAGAAGGCCACAGACAACCATCAGGGTGGAGGTCCCTCTACAAAACCTCTAGCACAGGTAACAAAATTTTTCTTGTTTCCTGCTGGTTTTAAACATCCTGGTTTTTGATGCTGCGTTCTAAATCAACTCCATTTGGGGCTTTCAGGAACCTGCGCCTAAGAAGCGACCTGCATTAACGGTCGAATCTTCGAGTGGCGACGAGGATGAATCTCCCCATGTTCCTCTCAAACGGAGAAAGGTGAAGAAGGCTGCCCCTGCTCCTGAGCCTCGACCTGCGATAAGAATCAAGGTCGCAGGAATAAACCCAGGCCACCTCCTGTGATCATCGAAGAGCCCACGGAGGAGGAGCTAAACGTCTTGCTCAGCAAACCTGTTGAGAGTGACAACTCTAGCCTTGGGGCTGAAGTTCCTTTACAGGTAGTGCCTTCGGCCACTTTTAACTTAGGTGTCGACGATCACCTTCGATTGTGCATCTCTCTAAATCAGAATATTTTTCCTTTTCTATTTTCAGGAGACCGTTGGAACTTCAGCACCAACTGGGCATCCTGTCGAAGGTTCTGATTCCTTTGTAAACAGCGCAGGGGAACCCATTCACCATCCTTCTTCTTTCGTCAGTTCTGATAACGAAGTAAATCAAACTTCAGAGCCACAAGACTCTGCTGATCATAGCAGACAACGAGAGGAGGAACTGGTGGATGATGAAGTCCCTGCTGAAACAGAGGAGCACCACCAGGAGGAAGCTCAAGTGGTCAATGAGACAGAAGAGCAACATGATGAAGAGGGTCATGTTGATGTTGACGCTTCTGAACATACTCAGCCGCAAGCCACCACTGCTGCAGAAACGATTACCTCGACAAAGCCCAGGTCTAAAGAATACTTGGCCCTCTTGAAGCAAAATGATCCAATTGGCTACCTGAATGCCATCATTGAGAGCAGGGAAAATTCATCTGTCCCTAGCCATGATGCTTCTACTGCATCGGGGAAGTCTACTTCGACTTCTCCTCTCGATGAGGTCTTGAAGAAAGTCAAGGCTCAGTTCTTCAAGAGGGATCTAATGAAGGCTTTGGAGGGGGATCCTACTGCCCAGTCTTGTTTGGGAGCTGTCTTGGGTGCAGTTGATTTGCTTGCTGTTTCTCTAGAGATTTCCAACTTCATCTTGGAGTTATACTCCATTATTGACCAAGTCTCTGCGGACTACAATCGTCGAAGGGGGTTCAACAGCCAACTCGAAACACTGCATGGCAAGAGCTCTTCTGCTTGGACTGAAGTAGCTGAATCGACTTCTCGAATTGCAGAATTGTCGAAACAGAAGACGTCCAAGCAACAGGAAATCGAAGCCATAGATCAAGATAAAGCCTCTATAAGGGCGCAGATCGAGGAGTTGGAGGCCAGGTTAAACGCTAACACTAAGCGCAAAGAGGAGCTCCTTTCGACCGTTTCGGACGCAGAGAGCCAAGATGAAGTTACTCGAGGCCTAAAGTTCGCTGAAAGGGCCCAAGCCCTAGATGACCAGATTGCCAAACTTTCTCAGGCGAATGCCTTGTGTAACAAACGGCTGGAGTTGCAACGAGCCAAATATCTTCGACTTAAAGCTTCCATCCCTTTTTAATTTTCTCAGCACCTCATTGACCATGTACTGTAATTTTTGTAATACAATGCAGCCATTTTGGTTAATCAATATATCATTTTCCATTTTGGATCTTATGGTTAACTTAGTCATTAACTGTTATTTATTTTGATCTCTTGGAGCATAGGTTTATATTTTTTTAAATATTTGCCATTTACTCTCAAGAGTCTTTTATCTTCGCTTAACTCTTCGACCTCATAAGCTCCACCAGAAAAAACTTGAATAATTCTGAACGGTACTTCCCACTTAGGTGACCATTTTCCCATGCTTCTATCTCTTCGATCCATGGGGAGAATTACCTTCCAAACTAATTCTCCAGGCAAGAATGCCTTAGGTTTTACTTTCTTATTGTAAGATTCTTCCACTCTTTTCTTCTGAATTCTCAGTAGGCCGAGAGCTTGTAGTCTTTCTTCGTCTAAATCTACTAGTTCGTCTAACATCATATCCCAATAAACCTCAGAGGGAATATCTTGGTGTCTCTGAACCCTTGTTGATTGAAGACAAATTTCTGCTGGCAGTACTGCGTCATGACCGTAAGTTAGCCGATATGGTGTTGTACCTGTGGCTTCTTTTGGGGATGTTCGATAGGCCCACAAAATCTGGTCTAACGTTTTATGCCAATTTTTTGGCTTCTTTCCCACATGCTTTTTTATCAGGCCAATCACTATTTTATTCGCCGCTTCGACTTGACCATTTGCCTGCGTGTAATAAGGTGTTGATGTTAGGAGTCTAAAGCCTGTTTCTTGAGCGAATTCATGCATCTTTCGACCAGTAAACACCGACCCTTGATCAGTTGTTATAGTCTCAGGGATTCCAAATCTGTAGATAATGTTCTTTTGAATAAATTCAATGACATTTTCTTGGTCTGCATTGACTAAAGTGATAGCTTTGATCCAATTAGTAAAATAATCAATGCCTACCAGTATATACTTCTGGCTCTTTGATGATGCTGGTCGAATCTCTCCAATAAGATCCAATGCCCATCCTCTAAAAGGCCAAGGTTTCACTATTGAGTGAAGTTCGCTTGCTGGTACATGTTGGATACCAGTATGGACTTGGCATTCCTGGCAACCCTTCGCGAACTCTACACAATCTTTCAAGATAGTGGGCCAATATAGTCCTTGTCGAAACAACAACCATTTCATCTTATTACCTACTTGGTGAGCCCCACATGCTCCAGCATGTATGGTCGAAAGGGCTATGTATGCTTCGGTTTCGCTTAAGCATTTTAATAGTACCCCTTCAGGCTTCTTTTTGAACAACTCATTACCCATGAGTACGTAACTCAACGCCCTATATTTTATTTTTCGTTCTGTCAAAGCTGCTAGATTTTGTAGATAATCTACAATGGGTTTCCTCCAATCCTGCTCAGACAAATTGTCTATGAACGAAATTTCAAAGTTCCTTTGATCAGCATACCCTAGTCTTGTCGATTCCAAATCTGTTGGAGACAGGCTGGTTGCTTTGTTTTTCTCTCGAACTTCGATTGCTTTTTGTAATCTCGTTTTTGAAATTTTGTACCCAGATGCAATTTGTGCCAAGTCATTAGCTACTTGGTTTTCCAATCTAGGTATGTGTCGAATGTTAACCACTTCAAATTTTTTCAATAAACGATTTACTATCACAAAGTACATAATAAGATTTTCTCTTATGCATTCATACTCTTTTGTGACTTGCTTGATGACTAACTCTGAGTCTCCCATTATTTCGACTCGAGTTGCCCCCAATTCCAACAATATTTCAAGGCCAGTAATTAGAGCTTCGTATTCAGCCTCATTGTTTGAACAAGTACCTTCTATCTTGTACTTGAATGTTGTTGGAATTTTTTCTGGAGAAATAATTAAGACCCCTACTCCTGTTCCATCTTTATGGCTGGAACCATCGAAGTAGAATTTCCAGGGTTCTATCTCCATGTAATTTATATTTTCAACCTGAATTGAGTGGTCGACTATAAAGTCTGCTACCACTTGCCCTTTTACTGCCTTAAGAGGCATAAAGGTCAATGAATACTCAGTTAATGCTAGCGCCCACCTGCCAATTCGACTGTGCAAGATGGGTTTCGACAACATGTATTTGAAAACATCAAAATGATATGAAACATACACATCAACTGGTTTTATATACTGTTTGAGCTTTGTACAAGAGAAATAAAGACATAGACATAATTTTTCAACTTCGATATATCTAGTTTCTGCATCGTTCAAAACTCTTCTAAGGTAATAAATGGGTCTTTCGACTCCATTTTCATCTTCCTGGGCTAACATTCTTCCCAAAGTTGTGTCGGATGCAGCTATGTACAATCTCATACTCCTATTGCTACAAGGAGGCACCAAAATAGGTGGCTTGGTGAGTTACCCTTTGATCTTGTCAAAGGCTTCCTGTTGCTCTTGCCCCCACTCGAATCCTTCCTTATTCAATCGAAGTAAGGGTGAGAAGGCTTGAGCTTTTCCACTTAGGTTTGATATAAATCTCCTTAAGAAATTTATCTTGCCCAGCAGAGATTGCAGTTCCTTCTTGTTCGTTGGCGCTTTCGCTTCCAAGATTGCCTTTGTCTTGTTCTGGTTGATTTCGATTCCTTTCTTGTGGATGACGAAGCCCAAGAAATCTCCAGCTTTCACACAGAACGCACACTTCAAAGGGTTCATTTTCAGACCATGTTATCTCATTCTTTCAAATGATTGTCGAAGGTGATCTATATGGTTCTTCCTGGAAACAGATTTTACAACAATATCATCAATATATACTTTCATAAAAGTGTTAATAAAATCATGGAAGATAGAGTTCATCGCTCGCTGATATGTTGCCCCAGCGTTTTTTAGGCCAAAAGGCATCACTACCCATTCGTAAGTGCCTAAAGCCCTGGGGCATCGAAAAGTTGTTTTCAACACATCTTCTTCAGCAATGAAAATTTGATTGTACCCTGAGTAACCGTCGAGCATGCTGAGGTACTCATGGCCAGTGGCAGAATCGACTAGCATTTCCGCCACAGGCATAGGATATTCATCTTTGGGTGTTGCAGCATTCAAATCTCTGAAATCTATGCACACCCTCAACGTACCATTTTTCTTAATTACTGGCACAATGTTTGCAATCCATTCGACATACCTCGTATTTCGTATGAATTTGCACTTCAGCAGTCTTTCGACTTCCATTTTGATCTTCGATAGTATTTCTGGAGCGAAGCGTCTTGGACATTGCTTGACTGGCTTCTTTCCAGGTTTGATTGGCAACTGAAGTTCTACCAATCTTCTGTCGAGACCAGGCATCTCGTCATAATCCCATGCAAAGCATTCCTTGAACTCCTTTAGTAATTGGATCACTTCAACCCTGAGCTCTGGGTCTATTTTGGCGCTGATGTAAGTGGGCCTTTTCTCTAACCCTTCGCCCAAGTTGATTTCTTCTAAAGGATCATGTGCTAACATTTTGATGTTGTTCGCCAGGGGGTCCTTTTCGAATCCCAAAGGCTCATCGTCATATATGGCGTCGAGCCTTTGATCCTGTATTCCTTCTGTCATGATATCAGGAGGTTCTGGGTCAAAATCTTTTCCAGGACCTATATCCGGTGGTTCTGGGTCGAAGTCTTTTCCGAGACCTGCATAAGGTAGCTCTTGGTCGTTGGCCTGGGTGGCTATATATTTTACTTCGGCTTCGAGAGCCGCTATCATCCTTGTTTCGGCTACGTAAGCCGAAATTCACTGTAGTGCTTGTGACTCAGTCATTATCACTGAATTCACTTCCCCAACCAGTTGGCTGGATGTCAGTTAGCCCACTGAAATCAATGTGGGACAAGTCTTCTTTGTCCCATTGAAACCCATGATCAGGGTGCAGGTACAAGGAACAAAAAGCATTTGGCGCTGGCGCCGTGTCGAAGTCAGGTGATGGGCATGGCCCAATGTGAGCCAAATTTTTGTCGAAGTCAGCTCTCCCTAGGTGATTTATTTCGCCCAAGTAGTAGCTCTGATTTGCCTCTATATTCTCAACAATTCCATCAGGACGCCATAATATTAACCTATGGTGCATTGATGATGGCATTGCTCCAACACCATGTATCCATTCTCGGCCCAACAATAGATTGTAATTTGGTTTAGCCGATATGACCTTAAACATAGGTGGTCGAAGGATGGATCCTACTTTGAGGTATAGTTGGATCACACCCATAGTGGTCCCTATTCCGCCTTCGTAGTTCGATAGGACCATGTTATGAGGCTTAATGTTTTCATCACTCTTGCCTATTTTTCTTAGCATGAAGTGGGGGATTATGTTGATGGTTGCCCCACAGTCCACCAAGATTTTGTTTACAGTGGCTTCTTTGAGCCTTTCCCTTATGAATAAAGGCTTGAGGTGACTTTTCATCGCCTCTGTAGGTGGTTCGAAGAAACCATTTTTCTCTTCAGTGCAGCCATTATCCATGACGAAGTAGCATACTGGCCTATGTTTGGCCATTTCTTGTTCGACTTCCCAGTCGTTCGATTCGACCTCCATTTGGAGGTTGAATTCTCTTGGCAAAACTGAGACTATATTCACCATGATATCTAGGGTGTCATCAGACTTAGAGCCATCTTCGTCACCAACTTTGCCTTGGTTAGGCCATACCAGTCTATTGGTCACTGGTTCCCTCTCCAAAGGCTTTCTTTGCTTTCGCTGGGGGGACACTTGAACTTGACTCTGGCTTTGGTTCGTTGATAGCTTCCCTCTCAGCCTTGCGTCGCCTTTGGTATCTTCTCCACTGGGATCGAGACATTGGGTTCTTTCCCTTGTAGTTACTTGATACTTGGGTCACTTTGGAGGCACCTACATGAGGCTCTTTCTTGAGTGTCAAAGATGAACCTCTTGGCACTTCGAAGGAATGCCACCTTTCTTCGCTAGGTCTCTTTCGACTCGATGTTTTGAGCCATGTATCAACTGGCACATTGGTTGGAGGCCTAAAAGTTGGTGGCCTCTTTTCTTGATTTGACCCCTTTTGGTAGGTTCTTCTGGGATCATGTCGAACATCCGAACCTTCCCTTCTTTTGTTTGCTGCTCTCACACCTTCGATGTGTTCAGCAGCTTTCTTGTCAAAAATAGAGCTGCATCGAGGACACAACATTACTTCTGATTTTTTCTTCTGGCATCGTTGCAAGAATTCTTCCAGATTTTTGTTTTCCCGAGGGAAAGCCGTTCTGTGTGCTTGCTCTTGCCTAATGGCCTCCTCTGAAACTTTTGATTCAGAGATTTTGACCATGTTGACATTCATGTTGTCTTTAGTAGCAAGAGTCATCTGCTTAATTTGGTCCTCCAGGTCTTCTGTATGGCCTTGCACTGCAGCCAAGTAGGAAATGGGTTTAGCTCCAGATTTTGAGGCTCCACCAGGTGTGCCAATTTGTTTACCGTGAAAATTGGTAAACAACCGCTGATCTTCCAAAATGTTACTTATTTGGTGACTTCGACCATAGTTATTCCTGGCCTTTTCACCTGACTCCTGGAAGCCTCGATCACATTCACCTCTGAAGGTTCAGCATAGTGGGCTTCCTCCTGAAAAGGGTTAGAATCCACAGTCATGGGGGTCTTATCAGCGAACTTCAACCTCCCTTCTTCGATAGCATTTTGGACGAGATCCCTGAAAAGAAAACATTGAGATGTTTTATGGCCCAGAAAATTATGATATTTACAAAAGCCTATTTTCTTTCTTTGATCAAGAGGAGGCACTTTTACCCCTGGGGGTATTATCATTTGGCCATCTTTTACAAGTAAGTCAAAAATTTCATCACATTTTGTAATATCAAAACTGTAAGTCTTTTTAGGGAACCTATCATTGGCCTTTTCAGGACTAGTGGGGTTTTTTCCATTTGAGGGGACTAGTAGTTTGCAAGAGTATGGTGGCCCTTGTTTTAACTCAGCTAAATCGACCTCACTTTCTTCAACGGTTATAGGTTCGTCGAATGTTTCTGGATCTTCATCGTCCATTTCGACATACGCTATCCTTTCTCTTTTATGAGTTTTCGTCGCCCTGGCTTTTTCAGCTTTAAGGCGTTCTACCTGTCAAACCCTATCGGCCAATTGGGCCATGTCCCTCAGGTACTGAGTGTCTAATTTCTTCCTAATGGAGTCATCTAGACCTCCTGCGGTTATTTCGACTAACTCATGTTCTGGAACTTGCGTAAAGCATCTTGCCTTGAGCAATCTAAACCTATTTAGGTATTCGTCTATAGGCTCAGTGAATCTTCTCTTTACACTGGCCAACTCTTTCAGGCTTATCTTGGTTTGTCCCATGTAGAATTGCTCATGGAATAATCTCTCCAACTGGGTCCAATGGTGGATCGAATTGGGGGGGAGAGTTGTGAACCAAGTAAACGCATTCTTAGTTAGGGAACTTGGGAAATACTTAATCCTCAGGTTCTCATTGTTTGAAATTTCTCCTGCTTCGATTAAGTATCTTGCCACATGTTCGACAGTAGATTCTGTCGTGTCCCCTGAAAACTTAGTAAACTTAGGGACTTTGCATCTAGGAGTAAAGTCCGTTTGTAACACATATTCCGACAGCGGGGACGTAAAGTTGGGCCTATGGAAGCCCGTATTCATCCCATTTTGCATCATGATTCTTTCAATCATGGTTGTCAAGTTATTTTCCAAACCAACATTCTGGTATTGGATCTGCTGAACTATTTCGTCAGCATTTTGGTTTCTATTAACCATCCTTACTTCCGGGGCTATGACTCTAGGCTCTTCGACCCCGGGTTGTTCCATTCGTACCCTGAGGTTTTCTTCGACAGGCTGCTGGACTTGGTTAATAGTGGTCTCTTCCTCTATAAGTATACCTTGGTTTCCCCTTATTTGAGCCCTTTGGGGCTGTCGAATAGGTTGGGGTACCCCAAAAAAGTCAGCTAGACGCGACATTTATGATGTCATTTGCTGATTCGACTGGGTGGTATTCTGTATTAGAGGATTTAGCACAGTGCTTAAAGTTTGCGCCAACATTTGAACCATGTCGTGGTTGCTTTCGTCCATTTTCTGCCTCAAGACTGCTGTCGAGGCATTCGTAAGGCCATGCATTACTTGGGACGTTCCTCCTAAGAGTTGGGTCCTACCCCTATTCGCCATACCAACCCCAGAGCCTTGGAGTGGCGAAGAGGCGCTCACTAAAGGGTCTGAAAAAGTGGACGCAACATTCGTCAGGCTAGCCAATTCAGAAGTTGGCATGCCATAGAGTGGTTCTCGATTTAAACCGACTGTCAAAAAACCTGGGGGAACATATGGCCTAGTTCCTTGGTTTCCCCTCGGTGGGGGAGTTCCCAAAGGCATTTTGGGGCCTGTAAATGGAGGTAATGGCCCCGTTTGTGTAACCGTTACTGCTGGCGTTGAACCAGCGGTTACCGCTTCACTTACGGTTAGAATAACCTTTGCTCCCACGTTTGTTTGTGGGATTTCTCCATTGTTTGGCGGATTCGCCATCTCTTCACTTCTTCTCCTAGTATTGGTTTTGTTGGTGTATATTCTACCACTTCTCAATAACATGCAATAGTCTCGAAAAATGGGGATATTTTATATAGAATGGTTAATCGTAAAAATCAACACGAGGTCCCACCAGGTGTGCCAATTTGTTTACCGTGAAAATTGGTAAACAATCGCTGATCTTCCAAAAGGTTACTTATTTGGTGACTAGCAGGATCGATCAGATTGATCCTAAGACATGGTTGATTTTCTGGAGTTTGACTAATCCTAATGGTGATTAATGCCAGTAAAGTAAAGACACTTTAAGTAAATTGCATGAAGAAAAGCTTGATAGAATAAATAAAAGCGTTAAGTAAAAGGCTTCGACGGAGATAAGTAAATGATAAGCGATAAATTGCTTGAATATAAAAGACTTTGATTAATTTAAATGGTGTTTCACACATACATTCTCAATGATTCTTTCTCTCACGCTGGGTAATTGAATCTAAATGAGTGACTTGTATAAAATGATGAACACATGCGAAAACTACGTGAACAACTAGTATTTATACTAAAACAAATCCTAAGTAACCGCTGGGCAGTTACACTGCTTCGAGATGACGCCACATGGCACGCTCACAGCCTTCGACGCTTTTGTTCTCGGCACGTTGCACTTGGTAACTGTTGGGAACCGTTTTCCCTCCAATAATTCAAATCTCAAACCGTTCGACCTTGGGCATCAGGTACCTTTGTCGAGAGGTTCCTTCGACGTCGAAGACAACAAGATTCCCACTTAAAGGAATTTCTCTAAGTATCTTGTCATTCTTTGATGACCCTTCGACATGATCAGTTGGTCGAAGCCTCCTTATGTAGGAAACTCTTCTGACTCATAATTAATGGTCTATATAATAACAAACAAGGGTGTCGAATTTAGGAGCCAACAGAAGTTAGGTCAAAAATCTTTCTAAACTAGGGCAAAATTTCACTAAGTTAAAAAGTTTTTGGATCCTTATTCATAAAATAATAACTTCAGATCCAAGCATCTTTTGGAAAAACTTTGTGAATCAAAGTTGTAGATTTTATGGAGGACTACAACTTTCATGTTGGAAGTTTTCTTTGAATCCAATTTCATCATGGAGAAAAAGTTGGGAAAAGTTGGGAAAAAATAAGAAATTTTCATAACTTAGAAAAATTCTAAGTTATGAAATTTTCCAAACTTAAACCCTAATTTCCAAATTTAAGTTTCTTGGTGAACAAGTTTCATGCTTTTACACATCTTGATGAAAAATAACCCTTGTCAATTGATTTTGACCAAAAAGTCAAAGTTTGACTTTTCAGTGTACATTTGATTTTTTATCAATTGACTGGAAAATTCATATGTCAATCCAATGCATTTGAGATCTTTCGAACCTTGTGATTAGGTCAAGATGATGACATTGAGTCCTTTAAACCATGCTTGAACCCAATTTTCCATTGGCTCGGTTAAAAATCAGAAATTGCCCTTTTACAGTCAAAACCCTAAAAATGACCATTTTGCCCTTTTGATGATCTGATCAAATTTCTTGAGGAGTTGTGGTCCAAACTTGATCAAATGGTTCATATGAGTCCATAATGTTGATGTGGATAAAAAATTATGAGGTTTGACTATAAATTGGCCACAGTTGACCTTTTCCCCAATACAGTTGATTTTTAGGTCAACTGTCCAATTGACTAGGCAAAAATGTGATTCAAGGCTTGAAACTTGGTATGAGCAATCTTATAGGTCCAACATGAAGTATGAAAGTATCATGAGGAATTGGAAGTCCAAAAATCCCTGTGCAAACTCAAACCCTAATTTCAGGTCAATAGTGCAAGGAGGTGTCTTGAGCTGAGCAAATCCTAATCTGGTCTTGAGTCCAAGAAGTCTTGTGAGGAAAATCTTGATAAGATGAGAGGGCAAATTTTGGGGTACAACAACTGCCCCTGTTCATTCTTCTTGAACCTGAAGAGTTAGATTGGCGAGTTTTGCCGTTCGTGACTCGAAGGTAAAAGATGATTGGACACTAGAGTGCCCGTAAATTTGCACTCGTCAAATGCAGTTAAGGGAATGGGCTTAAAGATGCCATTTGGAGATGGGATAGAATCTTGTTGGAGATGGGCTTAAAGATGCCATCCAAGAGTGTTTGTTGAACTACATGTTGTAAGTCAAAAGAATGAGTATCATAATGGTATCCGTGTCTGGAACGTATTTGAACTGTATCTGGAGACTGAATCTGTATGAGCAATGGAATGGCGTCCGTGTCTGGAGTGTATCCGAGCTGTAACTGTATTTGAATCTGAATGAATAAAATAATGACTTATGTGTCTGGAGTGTATCTGTATTGTATTTGAATCTGAAATCTGAATAAGCGACAGAATGGCGTCCGTGTTTGGAGCATCTCTGAGCTGGGGAAAAAGTCAGAATAAGTGACAGGATGGCAACCATGTCTGGAGCGTATCTGGACTGTATCATGATTGTTGAAGTCTCAATGAGAAATAGAATGGCTTCCGTGTTTGGAGCGTATCTAATTTGTATCTTGACTTTGAATTTTGAATGAGTAATAGAATGACTTCCGTGTCTGGAGTGTATCCGTACTGTATCTAAATAAGAGATCTGAATAAGTAACAGAATGACTTTTGTGTCTGGAGTGTATCCCTAATGTATCTGAAATCATTGAATATTTGTTAAAGATAGCTGTTAATCTTATCCTGAAAAGGGTAAAATGTTAGCTGAAACACAAAGTTATGTTGCATGAAATGTATGATGTAATAAAATGTGTTTTATCAATGTTTATGATATATGAATGTAATGTATGCGCATGTAAGCTGATTCGCTGTATTGCTGAGGAAAATAAATCCTTGATAGCTGGGGATAATGAAATCTTTGACTGCTGCCGGGGAAAATAAATCCTTGACCGCTACTGGAGATTCAAAAATCTTTGTTGTTGAGGATGAAAAATCCTTGATGACTATTGGGGATGAAAAATCCCTAACAACTTCTGTGGAAATGTGAGAATCCTTCACGACTTTCTTGGGGATATAGGGATCCTTCAAGTCTTTGGAGTTGGAGGATGATAAAATCTGTTATGAGAGTAATGCCCAACTGCTTGAGAAATCTGCTTGGAGAAATCCAGAGAACTTTGAAGACTTCTACTGGGGGTTAAATAATGGGGATCCTTACTCGGTTTGGAAATAGGGAAAACTCTGGCGATCTCTATCGGGGATCAAACAAAGAAAAACCTTGATCTGCTGGAGAATAAGGAAGGCTCTGATGGCTTCTGCGGGTAACTAAGAATGAGAATCTGCAATCTGCTAGGGGAATTTGAATCCTTGGGGGCTTCATGCTGGGGAGTTAAGAATGAGAATCTTCATTCTGTTGGGGAGTAAAAAAATTTGTGGGGAAGAGGGCTTCCCGCTGGAGAGTAAGTGAAAACTCTGGGGGAGTAGCTATACTGTTGGGGAGATCAGGAGTTTGGGTTGTATGCCAATCTACTGGGGAATTATCTTAGGTTGGGGATAAAAGTTAACTGTTATCTAGTTAATTCTCAGACTTTAAGACAACTTGCTGGGGAAATTGGGGAAAACTGAATGGTTCCCGCTGGGGATTGATAGTTGGAAATTTGACTTGACTGGGGAAGAAGGTTTCATCTCCGCCGAGGGTCTGTAGTTCAAAGTTTTTGCTCCGCTGGGGATTGGGAGTTTGAAGTTTTAACTATGATGGGAATTAAGGATTTGAAAATATAACTTCGCTGGGGATTGGGAGTTTGAAGTTAACTCTGGTGGGAATTAAGGGTTTGAAATTATAACTCCGATGGGGATATGTACTTCAAGGGTTTTAGCTTCGCTTGGGATCTGGATGATGTACTGCAGGGGATTTCTCCCAGAATAGCCTAAAGACGTTTTCCTAAACTTTCAACCTGTCAGTAATTATTCTTTCCAATTTCGTTTATTTGTAAACAGTGATTATATTCAAATGCATATGCTCATTAATAAATCATTGGACGTTTTCAAATAAAACACAAGTGTAAAAAAGAAGAAAAGACAAATAGTTTTCTGCACTTTGAAGTATCTTTGTATTAACTTTGTGTAAGTATTTTGTACAAAGGAGACAAATGTCCTAGTAAGAGAACGTTGTCATAAAAAATGAGAAAATTTTATACAAAGAAAGATGGCTATGTGTGAAAATTCCATGGGGTTCCCATTCTGCTATAGCCTTCGTAACTCTGAATATCTTGTCCATTCATTGCTTCGTCCAAAGATGATTGAGTTGATCAGAAGCCCGGAGCTTGTCTGTGAGGATATTGTCCTTAAAGTGATCCAACGAGATATAGTCATACGCTTTAATTCCCTAACTTTTACCTGGACCGCCCTTTCGGGTTTTCGATCCACCGGGAAACCCTTTTTTGCCCAAGTCGCCCTTTCGGGTTTTCAACTTGCCGGGTGTACAGATTATTTTATTTATCCCTAACTTTTGCCTGAACCGCCCTTTCTAGTTTTCGATTCATCGGGATGCCCTTTTTTTTTCCTAGGTGTGTCAACCTAGCGGGTCATTTATGCGTAGTATCTTTTGACTATGTCTGCATTCGCAGGGTGCGGCAGGTCGTCGTCCATGGTGGTTAAGATCATTGCCCCACCAGAAAAGATGTTTTTGATCACAAATGGTCCTTCATAGGTAGGAGTCCATTTTCCCCTGGGATCACTTTGCGACAAGATGATCCGCTTGATTACAAGATCCCCGACTTGATATGTCTGGCGCCTGACTTTCTTGTTGAATGCCTTGATCATCCGTTTTTGATACGTCTGACCATGGCAAACAACAGTAAGTCGCTTTTCATCAATCAAGTTAAGTTGATCAAGCCGGGTCTGAATCCAATCGTCTTCACTCAAACCAACATCCTTCATGATTCTCAAGGAGGGAATCTGAACCTCGATAGGCAAAACAGCTTCCATGCCGTATACCAAAGAATAGGGTGTTTCCCCAGTTGATGTGTGTGCCGTGGTACGATACCCATAGAGAGCAAACGGTAACATCTCATGCCAGTCCTTGTAGGTGACTGTCATCTTTTGTATGATTTTCTTGATATTTTTGTTTGCAGCTTCGACAACACCGTTCATCTTTGGCCGATAGGGAGATGAATTGTGATGTTGAATCTGGAACTGCTCGCACAAGGCGGTGATCATAGTGTTCTTAAGGTTTGTACCGTTGTCAGTGATGATCCTTTCGGGGATGCCGTACTGGCAAATAAGGTTCTGTTTGATGAAGCGGGCAACAACATTCCTTGTGACAGATGCGAAGGAAGCTGCTTCGACCCACTTGGTAAAGTAATCAATGGCCACCAGGATAAAGCGGTGTCCATTGGATGTTGTAGGCTTGATCTCTCCAATCATGTCGATTCCCCACATAGCGAATGGACAAGGAGCTATTAAGACATTGAGAGGAACTGGAGGTATATGTACCTTGTCCGCATAGATTTGACATTTGTGACAAGTCCTGGAATGTTGATAGCAGTCAGCTTCAATGGTAGACCAGTAATAGCCTGCCCGTAGGATCTTCTTAGCCATTGTATGCCCGCTAGAGTGGGTGCCAAAGGTACCATTGTGCAGTTCATCCATGATCTATCCAGCTTCAATCTTGTCCACACAACGGAGCAGAATGCAATCATGATTACGCTTGTACAAGATACCATTGCTCAGGAAGAACTTGGCAGAGAATCTCCTCAAGAACTTTTTGTCGTTGACTGAAGCTCCTTCAGGATATTCCTGAGCTTCGAGATATCTTTTGACTTCATGAAACCAAGGTCGGTCCACTACTTCTTTGGTATTAATCTTGTGACAATGTGCAGGTTCGTCCATCCGCTCAATGGTGATTTAGGGAGCCTTATTATCCCAGTTAAGTTTAAACATGGATGACATTGTAGCTAGAGAATCTGCTAGCTGATTTTCTTCTCGCGGGAAGTGCTCGAAGGTAATCTGCTCGAAATGTGGTAGCAATGTCAAGACATGTTCTTTGTAAGGGATGAGGTTGGGATGTTTAGTGTCCCACTCTCCTTTGATTTGACTGATGACCAAAGCTGAGTCCCCAAACATAATCAACGATTTGATTCCCAAGTCTATGGCAGCCTTGAGACCAAAGATACAAGCTTCATACTCGGCCATGTTGTTGGTGCAGTTAAAGCAAAGTCTGGCGGTGAAAGGAGTATGGCAACCTTCTGGAGAGATAAGTATCGCGCCGATACCGTTTCCAAGTGTGTTGGAGGCACCATCAAAGTACAGGGTCCATCGGGATCCTTGTTCAGGTCCGTCATATGGTCTGAAATCTTCAATGTTATCCAATGTCATGATATCCTCATCAGGGAAGTCGAACCTCATGGATTGGTAATCTTCGACAGCTTGATGGGCCAGATGATCGGCTAGAACACTCCCCTTTATAGCTTTTTGGGTCGTGTACTGTATATCATATTCCGTTAGGATCATTTTCCATCTAGTTATTCTTCCAGATAGAGCAGGCTTCTCAAAGATGTACTTGATTGGATCCATCTTAGATATCAGCAGAGTGGTATGAGTCAACATATACTGCCTTAGCCAGCGAGCAGCCCATACCAAAGCGCAACAAGTTTTCTCGAGCAGTGAGTATCGGGTCTCACAGTCAGTAAACTTTTTGCTAAGGTAATAAATGGCATGCTCTTTTCGGCCAGACTCGTCATGTTGGCCCAGTATGCACCCTATTGAATTCTCTAGGACAGTCAGATACATGATTAGCGGTCTTCCTTCGACGAGTGGAATCAAGATAGGAGGTTCTAGCAAATACTCCTTGATTTTATCGAAACCAATTTGACAATCATTGTTCCATTTAACTACCCGATCTTTCTTCAACAGCTTGAATATTGGCTCACAGGTAGATGTTAGGTGAGAAATGAACCTTGCAATGTAGTTTAGGCGCCCCAAGAAACCTCTGACCTCCTTCTTAGTGCGAGGAGTAGGCATTTCTTGTATAGCTTTGACTTTGGCAGGATCAACCTTGATGCCTTTGTTGCTGACAATGAAGCCCGAGAGTTTACCGGACCGGACTCCGAAAGTGCACTTGTTAGGGTTCAATGTGAGCTTGTACTCCTTCAACCTGACAAACAGCTTTTGCAAATGATCAAGGTGTTCTTCTTCCGTTTGTGATCGGGCTATCATGTCGTCTACGTAGACCTCTATCTCATGATGTATCATATCATGAAACAAAGCTACCATGGCGCGTTGTGAGGTCGCCTCGGCATTCTTCAGTCCAAATGGCATCACTTTGTAGCAGAACGTACCCCACTGTGTAACAAAAGTAGTTTTCTCCATGTCTTCAGGTGCCATTTTGATCTGGTTGTAACCTGAAAATCCATCCATGAAAGAAAATACCTTGTGCTGAGCTGTATTGTCAACCAAGATGTCAATGTGCGATAGTGGAAAGTCATCTTTAGGACTGGCCCTGTTTAAATCTCTGTAATCCACACACATTCTCACTTTGTCGTCCTTCTTAGGCACGGGTACAATGTTAGCAACCCATTGGGGATAGGAAGTAACAACAAGAAACCCAACATTGAACTGCTTCATAACTTCTGCTTCGATCTTTTCAGACATGTCAGGTCTCATACGGCGGACCTTTTGCTTAACTGGTGAACAGTCTTCTCTTGTGGGGAGACGGTGAACCACAATGTCTGTATCAAGTCCCGGCATGTCTTCGTATGACCAGGCGAAGATCTCAACATATTCATGTAACAGCTGAATTAGGCGCTCTTTGACACTTGGCTCTAGGTTGGCACCCACTCTGACTTCTTTTCTGTCTTCCTCAGTACCCAAGTTGATTGTCTCTAACAGCTCCTCATGAGGTAGAATAGCCCTTTCTTCCTGTTGTAGCAGTCTAGCCAATTCTCCCGGCACCTCACAATCTTCCTCACCTTCGTAATCGGCATGGTAGACCAGATCTTCAGAGTCACTGAAGGCCATAGCAGAATTGTTACCCATGGAATCCGGAATGGAAGGGTACCTGCATTTGTGAGTGTGGGTGTGTGTAAGGGATAGCCACCTTTAAACAAGTAAAATTTAAAAAGAAAGACAATGAACACAAAAGTTTATATGTGAAAACGTCCATGATTCATTAAAATGGCATATGAAGATGAAAAATCAAACCCTTAGAAATGGACCTATGTGCCTCGGGTAAGGCACAAGGTTAAAAGTGTACGAATTGTTTGAGAATTATTACAAACCAACAGAAATGTTTGAAAGATAAATTACTGATTTATGAAAGTAATGTGAATAAAGTCTTTTGCTTCACAGTTACACAGTCCTCCGTCAACAGTAGGGAAAATCCAGTCTTCCAAGTTGCTCTCCTATTCACTATCCTCCAGAGCATTGACTCCATGATGGGTGATCTTCACTGGTGTCCCTCCAGCACGGGAGCGGCGTACAACCTTTTGAGCAGAAGAAGTGAACCCCAAGCCGAATTTATCTGATTTGTAAGGAAAATCTGGAAGCTTCCCCCAGATTGTGTTTCCTCCTTCTTCAATCACAGCCTTTAATCTTTGAGAGACGACATCTGAGGCGGAGGTCTGGTAATCAAGGGTACAGGAGACACTGTCTTGGTTTCCGCAATCTCCTGAGCTACCTCTTCAAAATGATGAAAAGGGGTTTCAATGAATTCACCATCCAACTCAATATAGCGGAAAGAATTTAGATGGCTTATCATGTATTCCTCTTCGCCGTGAACAATTATAATTTCCCCCTAGACAGGGTACTTGAGAATTTGATGCAGAGTAGAAGTGACGGCTCCAGCATTGTGAATCCATGGTCTTCCCAACAAGCAAGAATAGGAAGGACGGATGTCCATCACATAGAATATGGAGTTGAAGGTTTCAGTTCCCACTTTAATCGGGATGTCCACCTCCACGTGGACAATCCTTTTAGAACCATCAAAGGCTCTGACAATGATGTTGCTGGGTTTCAGGGTTAAGCCTTCACAATCCAATCTATCCAAGGCTTTCTTCGGTAAGACATTTAAAGAAGACCCAGTATCAACCAAAACATGATCTAGGGTGGTCCCCCTACACTCCACCGAGACATGTAGTACATCATTATGTTTTCTCCCCTTCGATGTTAAATCGGCATCGGAGAATCCTAGACCATTGTCAGCTGTTAGGCTAGCTACACATTCCTGGAACTGATCTGTGGAGGTTTCCTGTGGCACGTGGGCCGTCTTCAAAAATCTGATCAGAGCTTTAGCATGAGCTTCTGAACAAAGCAGCAGGGCCAACATAGAGATTTTTGAGGGGGTTTGCCCCAGTTGTTCCACAACATCATAATCGCTTTTCTTGATTATTTTCAAAATATCTTCCATTTATTTTTGAGAGGTTTCAGGGATGATCAATGGCTGAGCCCTCGTCCTAACAGGCTCTTCTTGGATCCCTTTCCCTCTATCATCAACAACAGTAGAGGGGACAACCACAGGAGTTACAACTTCTTCAATAATTGGGGTTATTGTAGATATGTTGACCGGCACAGGGGTAACCTTAGGAGCATTTGAGGGTCCAAAGATTGCCTTTGGAGGGGCAATCTCTGGAGAGAAAATCCTTCCACTGCGGGTGATTTTACTCGTTCCAGCAATGTTTCCAATGTCGGAAGTCTCTTCATCGAAACTCTCTTCAGTTGATTCAATTTGTTTAATATCGTGGTAGTAGATCTCTCCACCATAGTTCCACAATATTGATTTGTCGGACTTGTACGGGACGGGCCCGGGCATGGTTATCTTCAAAGGTAAAGTCTTCGGAGTGGATGTAATCTTAACAGGTCTTTTGGAGACCTTGGAAAGATTGGGGATATGGTTATTATTGAAACATCATTAACAAGAGTCGGTGTAACAGGAGTCTTTTCAAAAAGGATTTCTTGGTTATCCATTAGGCGTTGGATGCCTAACTTCAACAATGGACAGTCGGTTGGTACGGGTGAACAGAGGCAGCAATCTTCTTCACAACCTGGGAAAATCCTAGCCTTCAACAAATTCAGCTTGATTATCGGTAGCGGAGTTATCAAATCATCAACAGTAGCAACAAAGAGATCTTCTTCAACAACATGGGCATTATGGCCATGTCTTGGCATTAGAGCAGAGATCACATTCGGCTTTTCAGGGGCGTCGAATTCAACTTCTTTAGCGTCTATCAAATCCTGAATCTTATTCTTGAGGGCCCAACAATTGTTGGTGTCGTGCCCCAGGCTGTCTGAATGATAAGCACACTTGGCGTTCGAATGGTAGTACGGAGAAGCAGTATTCGGATTCTTTGGGGCCTCTTTCAAACTGGCAAGGTTTAACTTCAAGAGACGGGGTAGAACCTGAGCAGGAGTTATGTTTATCCGGGTGAATTGTCGTACAGGCCTTTCCACCCTTTCATGGTTGGTTCTTGGTTGATTGTTTCTGGGTTGATCATCTGCAGACTTCTGAATCATTACGGCCCCCACCACTGGCCGGCGCTCAACTCTTCCTTGACCTCTTTGGGAGTAGACAGCTGAGACTTCTTTCTTTGCTGGAAAAGTCTTTTTGATGGCAGCGGAAGCAGATGCATCCTTTTGAATTTTCCCGCTTTTTATGCCGGCTTCAACTCTCTCACCAGTTAGAATCAACTCAGTGAACCCCGCAGACGAACTTCCAATCAGGTGATTGAAAAAGAGGGGTATGACAGTGTACCCAAGAACATGTCTACTAGCTCCCTCTCATATAGAGGTGGTTGTACTCGTCCCACCAAGTCTCTCCATTTTTGGGCATACTCTTTGAAGCCTTCATTTGAGACCATGCCCATACACTGTAATTGAGTATAGGTTGGTGCTAAGTCCGCATTGTATTGACACTGCCTATAGAAGGCGACAGCCAAATCTTCCCAATTATGTACATCAGACCTCTCCAACTGGTAGAACCAATCCAGCTGTGTCCCCGATAAACTGTCTTGGAAGAAATGGACCCACAGGTCTTTGTCAGAAGAATGTGGTTGAATTTTCCTGACATAAGATCATAGGTGCATCTTGGGATAAGACAACCCATCGTACTTAACAAACAGTGGCACTTTGAATTTAGGAGGGATTATAATTCCGGAGACCAACCCTAACTCTTCAAAGTCCAGCCCAGACACCCTCTGTATCTCCATGGCAGCTAGATGCTCTTCCAAGTTCTTGTATTTGTCATCTGCAGGAGGGTACTACTGTTCAGAATAGTCTTCATCCTCCTCCTCTTCTTCTTCCTCAGAGTCAGATGGTATTGCAGCTCCCTTTCCTTTTCCTACCCCTTCATCATATGTTGAGGGGAAATCCAGGACCCTTCTGGCTTGACCTTCCAATCTTCTGCCCAAGGTAGCCACACCTACTCTCTTCTTTTTCTTTTTCTCCTTTTCCTTTTCTAGTAGATTCTTGAGCTCCTCCTGACCCTTAGCCAAGGTCATGAGTAGCTGTTGGAACTGTGAATTATGCGCTTGCAAGTATTTGACCGTTTGTTCAATATCCATCTTGCTGAAATAAACAGCAGAGAGATGAGGAAACTTGGTGTAAAGACCTGTTTATGCATATGATGAATGATAAGTATTCATGTAATGCATTCAAGGATTCAGAAATTCAAATTTGATTTAAACAAACAGGAAACACACGGCATATTAATAAGATAGAATTGTTAGTACATCAATGCCCCATGGGCAAAATAATACAAAATTCTAAGGTAAAAAGACGTTGTGCATCCTATTTGGTGCAATGTAGGTGTTGAGAGTCTTCTCTTTGTGAAGTTGACGAGTAAGTTCCAAAACCTTCTTCTCACTGGCGTAGAATTGGGCTTCGAAAGTATCGCGCTCTCCCTTGAGATGTATCCAACTCCTTTGTAAATCTTCTAGTGATGTTGGCATGTCAGGATGTAGGAGGGTGTATGGAACCCTCCTTCCATAACAGGCTCTTTAATCACAGGAAGCATGTAGGGGTAAGGCATCATAAGACTTTGGGCGCGGGTTCATACCCACTTGAGGTAAGGCTCAATGGGGATGGAATTCTTGTGTCCCAAGGTCTTACTTTCCACCTTGTTGGGCATCCTCCAAGCTCGGATAAACCTTTGTCGAAGTCCTTGATCGTCGTTGTCGAAGTCAAAAACCAAGTCTGGAATCAGCATGTCATGTGGGCCATCCCTTCGGGCATATCCAAACTGTCTCTGAGCCAAGAAGGGGTTGTAGGTGATGCCTCCCCTAATGCCAAGTAGAGGGACATTAGGGAATTCCCCAAAATGATCAATGATGATAACATTTTCTCTGGATCGAGAACACCAATGAATATCTGAATGTGTAAGAGTCATCAATCGTTGTGACCACCTCAAACCTTGCTCATTCTTCAAGACTGATTGGGGAAGATGAGAAATAAACCATCTTTCCAGTAGAGGAGTGCAACACATGAGAACACCTCTTTTCCTCATTGTTCGAGTGTGAAAAGAGTGGATGATATCCCCAAGCAATGTAGGCACCGGATTGCGAGCCATGAAGATTTTGACAGCATTCACATCTATAAGTTGGTCAGGGTTTGGGAACAAGACCAACCCATAGATGAGAAGAGCTACAATCTCCTTAAAAGCTTGCAGGTCTAGAGAATTCCAGCATTCTTGAGCTTTCTCAAATAGAAACTTTGCCAAGAAACCCTTGACACCACTTCTAGTTTCCCAATGGCCTATGACATCAGATGGTTGCAAGTGTAGGGCTTGAGCAACATCTTCAGGCTTTGGATCTCTTTCCGTACCATTGTAAGGTAGTTGATGGAGAATAGGAATCCTCAAGAGCTGAGAAAATTCCTCCAAAGTAGGCACTAGCTGGTAATCAGGAAATGTGAAGCAGTGGTGTAGGGGGTCAAAGAACTGGAAGAGAACTTTCATCATATCCTCCTCAGTGTTGGCAGTGACTAAGTTGAGAAGACGACCATGTCTTTCGGTGAATGGAGAATTCTCAGGAATCCTTGAAGCTAGCTCCTTTAGTTGTGGAGGAATTCTTACAAGGTTGACTTGGGTAGTTTTCCTGCGAAGTGAATCCATTACCTACAAAACAGGAACAAAGATGAAAATCCAAATCCTTAAAATGGTTAGTGGATGCATATGATGCTTCATGATGTCCATGATGTTATGCACAAGTATATATGTATAAAAAAGTCACACAAGTTCCTAGTTTAGGCTTGCATGGGGTTTCATAGGTAAGTACCCTCTTGAAGTTTAGTTGGCTCAACCTGTCCTGGAAATAGTAACCGGGTTCTAAGAAGCTCAATATCACTGGATTGTTTTCTGTGTCCATTGTTTCAGTTTAGCCACTTTACTGGTGACCGAAATGTTCCAAGAAAACAACCCTCAATGAGTGTAGTATCGAGTATCTACCAACTTCGGACTGCACCAAAGCCGGTCATCTCACTACATCCTAAAAGGCTAAGATGGTAAAGTAAAGGTTCTAAATGTCCATTAGTGCTTCATGACATCACTCAGCGGCCCCGTATTCTCTTTGATTTACTCAAAGGCTACCGGTACCCACAAATATGTCGCACTAATATAGCTATTGCTTAGACCATGTCGGTATACCCCGCACAGTTTCCACAATGTATTGCTATTTACCTATGAATGTTTCCCAAATCCGGGTGGAGGATTCAAACCCAACCAATAGAACCAAAGTGTAAAGCAAACAAGTCAAGCAAGATATGCATGTAAAGGTGATCTAAAACCCTAAGGTAACCCCACTTTTCTTATAGTCCCCAGCAGAGTCGCCAGTTCTGTGATACGGTGGGAGAATTGACTTGAGGTTTTGCGTTTGTGTTCGCAAATGTTTCGATTTAGCAAGAGTCACCACCGACTTTTTATTTTATCCAAAGGAAAGGTCAAAAAGCACAGGAAAGACCTTTGAGATGTTTTCTTAAGTTCGGGGGGTAGATTATGAAAAGGGAAGGTGTTAGCACCCTTTTCATCCATGGTTTTCCATGGGCTCTTAGTTACTTGTTTAGATTACTTGCTTTGCTTTTTCAATTATTTGAAAAGGTGCTTTGTGTGGTTTTGAAAGTATTTTGAAAAGAGGCCATCATTTTGGCAATCTTTGTAATGATTCTTGTTTGAAGAATGTATACAAAGATGTTTGTCTTTTGAAAATGTTTCAATGGTTTTGAAAGTTGTTTAGAAATTTTGTTGAAATTGTGTGTGTGTTTGTTTGAAAATAGCAAGGATGGTTTTGCAAATTTGATAAAGTAACTAGGAGCTTGTCTACCTACTCAAAAGTCTTTCCTACACATTTTTAACCCTTTTTGACTTTGTTGTTTTACCAATGTATTTGGTAAACAACCCTATCTTTGGATGTTAAACGGGACGGGCGTGGGTCATCGTATGACCATGATAGCAATGATGCCAAGTATCTTTAGCATGTTTTTGAGGGACTAGATCATTTTTGTTTAGGCAACCAAGATAGCGTCATCGTGGGACTATGATCTTTTTGTTTTGTTTGATTTTGCCAAGATACCTAACATGCATACAATGGCCATTTTAAGGCAACAAAATGGATGAAACCCTAGGGGTGCTTGTGTGCAATGTGTTGTCATTTTTCATGCATTTTTGTCTTGTATTAAGTCATGCTATTTGTTTAATTTTTGGTCTTTTGCATACAAAACCCTAATTTACTATCATGCATATAATACGGTAAATTGCGTAAAGTAAATCTAATTATTACAACAATATTATGGGAAGGGGGTACAAGTTTGAATAAGGGGATATTGCTCAAAATAAAACCCTAATTTACTATTACAATCCAATTGAATTTATATACAATAAATAAATAAGCAAATATTTAAATATGCAATAAAAAATGTAAATATGCAAAAAAAAATTGTATTTGTTTTATGCATGAGAAAATAAATTTATTTATGTCCTAAAAATAAGAAAATAAAAATGATTATTTTTGAAAGGGTGAAAACCTTAATTTTTGGTTTAATAGAAAATATATTCTAATATTATTTATTTGTCTATTTTTTTGTTTAAGAAAAATAATAATAATATATACAAAAATGTTAAAAATTAAAGTGTGAGAAAATAATATTTTATATGTATAATATAATAAAATAAAATATTTAAGTATTTTAATATTATTTACAATTTATTTAAGAAAATAAAGGTATATTATTATTAATAAACTATTTTTATGCCAAAAAAATAATAAAAATAATAAAATAAAATGAAAAAATTAAGAAAATATTTTTGATATTTTTAATGTTCAAGAAAAAAATAATAAAGTCAGAAAATATAAAAGAAATGAAAAATATGCAAAAATATAGAAAATGGGCCAAGGGGGTGCAAAAAGCAAAAGGGGGGTGCAGAAAGAAACAAGCCCAAGCGCGCCAGGCCCACTTCACTTCATCTTTGTCCTCTGAACAGAGCCAAACGCGCGCGCCCTGTGTTCAAAACCTATTCTTGCTGTTCTTTGCATAAAATAACACGAAAAATGTAGCTCATCATCACACGATTCCAATGATATAAAAAACTTGACCTAACTCTCAAAGATCAGAGAGAATTTCAGTGGCCCTAAATTCTGACCTAGTTTTCTCATCATGTTCATCATCCAAATTCTTCTAACTCAGTTAATATAAATAAGAACTACACATATGTACAGCTCAAGCATCTTAAAGACTACATTTTTGCTTCACAAACCTAAGCCTAATGATGCCTAAATAAGGAGATAGAACTTTTAAATTTACCTTGTTTAGTTGAGTTTGGATATGGCAATGTAGGAGTTTTGAGTGAGGCCTGAAGTACTTGTGAGCTTGCTTGAAGTTACCTCAACCTTTCCCAATGCTTAGCTTACTTTGAACTTGCCTGAATGTCCCTGTAGAAGTCAACCTGCAAAGCTTCAAAATGAAAATGGTGAAGTGTGGAAATGAGGTTACAGTTGCTAAATAAAGGCTTGGATAGTTCAGGTGTGTTGTAGGGAATATGTTTGAAGTGGTTTCAAGCAAAACGCACGAGGCAATTTGGTTTTAGAAATGATTCTGTAGATGATGCCCTGTTTGGGCAAGAACTTGGTGTTTTTGTGTTTTAGGATGTTTGAGAGGTTGGAAAATCGTGTTTCTTGCTTGTTACAATATGCTGAATTTGTTTGAAATGATACAAAACTTTGTTCTTATCAGATGGAAGGGTTATGGACCTTTTGCAAGCTTACTTGCTTTTGAAGCAAAAGTTGAAGTGACAAAGACAAAGGTTGTACTTGCTAGCTTGAGGTCTGAACATAATTGGTGTACTTTGCCTCAAGTTTGTGGATCTTGTTGGTAGCCAAAGATCAGATTCAATGCTCAAGGAATACAAAGTTGCAAAAAAGCAAGCTTTATGGAAATGGCATTGTTACCTTTATGCCATAAATGGATTAACTCATTGTGCAAAGCTTCATAGCTCAGAACAAAGTCATTGTTCAATGTATTTGCATTAAATTAAAGAGTTTGGAAAGGATTAGGACCTGTAAAACAAGTACAAGCATGCTTAGGACGAACTTGCAAGTTGTAACCTTGTGCAAAATGCCTTGGACAAAAGTGAGAAATGGCCATTTTCATTCCTTCGATTCTCCCTAACCATAAATTATCTTGGAGAGTTCTTTGAAATTTTGGAAAGCTTGTAACATGATCTACAACCCATCTTTGAAATGAATTTTGATATTCCTCTTGGAACTATGTGAAAAGTTTCCATGAAGTTAGGTCAAAAATCTGCCTAAACTAGGGCAAAATTTCACTAATTTAAAAAGTTTTTGGACCCTTATTCACAAAATCATAACTTGATATCCAAGCATCTTTTTGGAAAACTTTGTGAATAAAAGTTGTAAATTTTGTGGAGGACTACAACTTTCATGTTGGAAGTTTTCTTTGAATCCAATTGCATCATGGAGAAAAATTCTAAGTTACGAAATTTTCCAAACTTAAACCCTAATTTCCAAATTTAAGTTTCTTGGTGAACAAGTTTCATGTTTTGACACATCTTGATGAAAAATGACCCTTGGCACTTGATTTTGACCAAAAAGTCAAAGTTTGACTTTTCAGTGTATAGTTGATTTTTGATCAGTTGACTGGAAAATTCATTTGTCAATCCAATGCATTTGAGATCTTTTGAACCTTGTGATTAGGTCAAGATGATTCCATTTAGTCCTTGAAACCATGCTTGAACCCAATTTTCCATTGGCTCGGTTAAAAATCAGAAATTTCCCTTTTACAGTCAAAACCCTAAAAATGACCATTTTGCCCTTTTGATGATCTGGTCAAATTTCTTGAGGAGTTGTGGTCCAAACTTGATCAAATGGTTCATATGAGTCTATAATGTTGATGTGGATCAAAAATTATGAGGTTTGACTGTAAATTGGCCACAATTGACTTTTTCCCCAATACAGCTGATTTTTAGGTCAATTGTCCAATTGATTGGGCAAAAATGTGATTCAAGGCTTGAAACTTGGTATGAGAAATCTTATAGGTCCAACATGAAGTATGAAAGTCTCATGAGGCATTGGAAGTCCAAAAATTCCTGTGCAAACTCAAACCCTAATTTCAGGTCAATAGTGCAAGGAGGTATCTTGAGCTGAGCAAACCCTAATCTGGTCTTGAGTCCAAGAAGTCTTGTGAGGAAAATCATGATAAAATGAGAGGGAAAATTTTGGGGTACAACAACTATGTTTTAATTAAAATAAAAGGCAATGATGATAATATGATTGGGCCAATAAGCCCATTGGACCGACCCAGTTGGGAAGAGGCAAGGAAGGGTTTTGAAAACCCTAAACATAAGGAAAGCCGTCGGATTTGTCTTTATTAAGAAGATGAAAAGTCAGATTTAATCATCATCATTTCCAATAAAACTCTACTTTCTATGCCTACCGTGAAAAAACAAAAATTAAAACTCTCTCTACCCTATTCACAAATCTTCAACTTTCTATCCTTGTAATATCTCAACAATCCCTTGCTCTCTAATTTCTATGAAACAAAGTCGTAAAAGGTTTCCTCTTCAACATTTTCAAACCACCACCACCACCGCTTCTTCCCTGATTCCGGAGGAAACCTATGATAAGAAGGATTATTAAACGAAGCAGCAATAACAAACAATGTTCCCGCATCTATCAAGTTTCCAACAACAATTCCTCTGAAGATTTGTCCCTGTGGACCATCGAGTGAGACGGAGAAGGCTCTAGGAAGAGATGATAAGAAGCTTCGGTTGATTGAGGAAGAAAAGCAGCGTTTAAAGATAGAATATCAAAGTGGATGTGAAAAGTAACGGTGGTTCCCGATGTAGTTGACATTCGACGAAGAGTAATATTACCAACAGCTCCTGAAGCAGTTAGAACACATAAACCAATGTTTCTATGATGACTAAACTCAGCAACCGCTTGAACGACTTTGTTTCCTGTAGAAACTTCTATAATAAAAGGACTCATAGCAGGTTTAGGATCTGGTGTTATGATAACAGAAGGTTTAGGCCTGTTTTTAGATCCAAGCGGACATCCTCTAGGCCGCCTGACAACCTCAATGGTAGCTCCATCACCAGAAGAGTTTGGTTTCTGAGCGGCTACGCCACCGCCAGAACAGTTGTCGTCTTCACCGATTGTTTGAAATTCATGATGGGAGAGTAGGAAAGGAAGAAATGGATTTTTTTTTATCGTGATGGTGACTGTGAGTGGTGAAGCTTTGAATGTTAATCTATGTATTCTCCTTTCATTGTTTTTTAAACAAATGAAAATGAATTTTGTGTTTACTGATCACAAGAGTTTGGATTTAAATGGATAATATATTGCAGTAGTTGGTGTAAAATAGATAAAGAAAATAATTAAATAGAGGATGAAGATAGTTTGAGAGGAAATAATGGTGTGGTGAGATGAGGCGTTTTTCTGTATAAGATTTGTATGTTCAGAAAAGATTTGAAGGTATATTTTTTATATTTGTATTTTTGTGTCATTTTCTATACATTTCTGCTAGTGCTTATTATTACTATTATTCTAACATTTCTAAATGTCAACAAAATGCAGTAACTCCATAACACAGCAAAGTGGTAAATCAAGCATTCATGTGGCATAAAAAAAGTGATGCAAAAAGAAGATTCAAGCATGGAAGTGATGATACTGATGGATATATGAGAATGTTATGCAGAAGTAATAGGGAGAAGAAATACGTATCGGAGTATCTCTGATGGAGCTTCAAAATCAGTAAGTTCTCCCTCCCTCTCTTGTTGATTCTCAAACTCCTTTAACTCTGATTATTTGCTTGTAATTCTCGAACAAATTTCCTTCTCTTTTCTATTGTTTTTTCTCCCTGTCTTCTGTCCATGAATATGGCCTTTTATAGTGAAATATGTGGTGTTTTAGGGGGGGGGGGGGGAGTGAGACATTTAAACAGTTATGAATTCCCTGTTTCAATGCTTTTTTCATACAATTTTGGGTTGCCATTTTAGTGAAATTTCTTGGCTGTTATGATGCAGGGCAGCAGTCTGTAGCAAACTGGTTTATATCAGCTTTTTAGCAGTATCTGGACTGTTGCAGGCTGCTATTTTCTGGACTGATTTGTAGCATTTTTTTGTAGAATTTGGACTGGTATTGGCTGCCGCTTTGGACAGCAAATGTACCACAAAAATTGGACTGGTTTGTGTTATTTTGGCATGTTTTTATGGGCTCTTAAAACTCTTTTGCATTGCTGAAAATTTTTGCTAATCGCACACTTGTTTTATTTTTCACTAGTTGATGAAGAAAGTATGAAGATTGGAAGATGGAGCTTTGATAATGAAGGCATGCAGAACTTGAGAGACCTTGAAGATGCAGTCTTTAGGCATAGAAACTTGAAGAATTTCTTTTGTAATTGTAACTTGAAACTTTATTGAATGTAACTTGGGCATTAACTTGTATAATTTGCAAATGAATGAAACAATGGTTACTTGGAACTTTGAAATTGTATTTTTTTTATGAGTCTTGCAAATTGAATGAGAACCTGTGAATGATGTTGATCTTTTGTCAATTTGAAATCAATAGACATGAATTTGGAGTTTTGAACTTTGAATCATGAAGTGGATTATAGAATTTAATTTCACTTTGAATATTATGAACATGATCTCTTGATTTTGAATCTTGAGAGTCATCTTTGGATAAAAGACTTGAAAAATTGATAAACATCTTAATTTCCAAGAAGCATGTAGAACTGATGTGCTTGATGTTTTAATTTGAACATTGACTTGGAACTTCCAAACTCATGAAAGCAATAATTTCCTTCCATATTTTGAATTATGAATGACCTTAAATCCATCGATTTGACATGATATCTTGAAAAATAATCACGGTTCCTGACTTGAATAATCACAAGGATAAGATTTGTAGAAATTATAGCGTCATGAATAATAATTCAGAGTGTTCAAGAAACTTCTAATCCAGAAAATGTCCTATAAAGTTTCGATAAATTCCATATCATTCTAAACACATATTTGCTCTTGACCTTCTGAATTTGAACTTGTAAACGTTGACCTTTTGGTTAATATGCTTTGAATCAATCTACGAACTTGATCCTCCCTCACATTCCCAGGAACATTGATGGATATGCGAACCAATGATGATGAAATCTTGATTATGCTTTGAGGAAGTTTTGGAGAAGCTTGAGACCACTTGTCGAATAGAGCGTGTGAAATAAACACTTGATTCTCTGAAAGTTCCTCGAGACAAGATATCACACTTGAAACCTCCATGATCAAAATGATCATGAATGATGTTCAAGACTCCATGCTCTGAGATTAGAAGTTGTTCCTTGATGAATCATTCTTCAAGAATCAATGAGGCATGACACCAGATGCTCTTGATTCAGACCTGTTTCTGCACATGAAATCAAAAAGAAAACAAAAAAAAATACACTTTGTGCTTGATTAGAAGTTAGTCATGCATAAGATAAAATGTTCACAACACTCGATAATCTCTGCAGAGGCAATGCTCGAAGGTGAAACGTTCGAAACCGACCATATTTTATGACCTTGATGTATATAACTAAAAATGAAAATGAAGATGGGATCTTAGGTCAAAATTTGGGGTATGACAGCTGCCCCTATTTAAGTTTCTTCTATCCGGAGATATGAAGATTGAAATCTTCGTCTCGACGAGATTGAAGGGACTTAAATACATAATATGCAATTTTTGGCCCTAAGATACCGCCATTGTGTTTATGATATTAGATGAATGTAAGATTTAAATCTTATGGGGAATGATGCCGCATGAGACAAACTAATGCTGGAGAAAACAAGCACATGATAAAATAATCCATAGGGGAAGAGATTATAACTCTACTGGAGAAACAGAGACACAGACTTCGAATGAGAGACTCTTATTAGGGAATGATTTTGAGAGAAAACAGTTTTCTAACTCTAATAAAGAAGGCTCCTTGCATAGGCTACAAAAAAACAGATGGCTACTAACTTAAGGTGATGGTCAGTTTACAACTCAGGGTCAAAGGTAGACAAAAAGATACACCAACTTTTACTGATAGTGAACTACCGATTTTTACTGAAGGTAGAGATTTCATAACAAAATTCTCTGTGGGACTTTTCCAGAGAGATGCCATTTGCTGTTGAAATAACATGTTGTTATTGATACACAAGCTTCTCAAATAAAGAGGCCTTCACTTGCTATCTTCTAAAGATATTAATAAACACACAAACTGCTCATGAAGAGTCTGTCTCTTGCTGTCTTCCAAAGATATCAATAATACACAAGTTGCTCATGAAGAGTCTGCCACTTGCTACTTTCTAAAGATATCAATAATACACAAGTTGCTGATGAAGAGACCACCGCTTGCTGTATTCCAAAGATATCAATAACACAAGCTGCTCATGAAGAGTCTTCCACTTGTTGTCACCCAAATATATAAATAACACAAGATGCTCATGAAGAGTCAACCACTTGTTGTCTTCTAAAGATATCAATAACAAAAGCTGCTCATGAAGAGTCTGCCACTTGTTATCAAGTTAATATTCTAGAAGAATGTTGTGATAACACTACTAGGGAATATAGTTCTTCTTCAAAGGGGAACCATGAATAGGTCCTTCCTGAGGAGACCAAGTACTTAAATGCGCAAAATAAATGCGCTATCCATCTAGGTTTCAGAGCCTAGAGAAAACCACGGGGTAGCATATGCAAGATACAAATCTCAATCTAGGAATAAACTGGAGATAAAACAATCAAACAAGACTCCACCCAATAAGGAAACAACTCAATTGGAGATTTATCCTATCCAGAGATGGAAAAGGAAGGCTAACGCAAGATTCTTCCACGAGGATTAGCTCAGTTGGGGAATTAGAAAGGAGGCACACTTTCTGCTTAAGTTGACACTCTATTTGGAAAGAGAAAATACGATGTTTGAATAGACATAACCAAGGTATACGAACCCAATAATATTGACAAATACGAATGTGCATGCATGATGCACGTGTGAATGAATAAATGAATGTCATATATATGCTGACAAAACAGATGGAGGAAATAAACTGAAGATGACAAGACATCACAAAACAACCAGATACTCGGCTAATCTAAAAGAGATGGGAAAATAATTGGAGATAGACCAAAAAGCACTGTCGGAGTGTATCATATGACAAGGCTCAAGTCTCTTTGAAGAGGACCATACCCAAATTTCAATCTTCTAAGATCAATAAACCACTGACATGATAACAAAATGTATTTCACTTCGGTTAAGGAGAAAAACTTGCTCAACTAGAGATAAATGAATCAAGGTTTAATTGGGATTGCTAGGGAGTCACCAAGTTTAGTACTCTACTGGAAACACAAGATTACACAACCAACACCTCATGACGATTTTGAAGGAAGAAACCATTATTCATCACACAGGGATGAATTACTATGTTGTTCTGCATTTCAAGGCTTAACCATTCTTGGAGCAACTGTTAATATTCCTTCCAGTATTCACAACACATTTCCAGATAGGAATACTCTAATTAACTTTGTTTCAAATATTACTATAAAAACTAAAATTTTGCCTGATAAAAAAACACAAAAAAGATAAATGCTCAAATTTCATTAATAAGACGGTAGTCCGCTAATGGAGCGACTCCAAAGGTTTAGAAAAATTTGTAAAATGGTACATGAAAGAAAAAGATTACAAGAAAACAATGACCACTATTCTCCATAACAACTTTGAATTCCAAGATGTGCTCAAATTTGTTGTGGCCGGTCTGATCAAAAGACTGCTTAAGCTTCCCCTTCGAGCTTTCAACTTAACGAGTTGTCATCTCAATATTAGGTGAAGTACTTCTTGACTGCCTCAGCGTTCACGGAGCGCGGGAGCTCCTCACTGTCGATATTTGTAAGAATCATGGTGCCCCCAGAGAAAAACTTCTTAACAACATACAGTCCTTCATATTCAGAGCCCATTTGCCCCTAGAATCAGGTTGGAAAGATAATATCTTCTTGAGCACGAGTTCACCTTCTTTGAATTCACGTGGCCAAACCTTCTTATCAAATACCTTCTTCATTCTCTGCTGATATAGCCGGCCATAACACAATGTTGTCATTCCCTTTTTTTCAATCAAATTCAACTGATCATATCTACTTTGACACCATTCAACCTCAGAAATCTTAGATTCCATCAAAACTCTCATAGAGGGGATCTTAACCTCCACGTGGAGTACTACTTCCATGCCATATACTAGAGAAAATGGAGTTGTGCCTGTTGAAGTTCAAACTGAAGTATAGTACTTTAATATGGTGGCAGAACCAACTGTTATACTGCTTTTGCATTTATATTCGCAAATGTTGCAGTAAGCAAGAGTCATCGCCGACTTTTCTTTTATCCAACAAAGGAAAGGGTGAAAAGAACATAAAAGACCTTTCGAGATTTATTTATGAGTAAGGAGGGTAGATTATGGAAAGGGAAGGTGTTAGCACCCTTTCCATCTGTAGTTATCTACGGTATCTTAGATGTTGGCTCATTTGAAAATACCTTGTGCTTGTGTGTTTGAAAAGTATTTTAAAAAGATGCCTTAGTGTGACGAACTTCGTAATGTTTGTCGTATTGTATAGAACGTATAGGAAGAGTTTTGGAAAAAAAATTGAAAAAGTATTTGTGTATGTGAGAAAAATGGTTTTGTTTTGAGCAAGCATCTATGAACTATCTACTTTACTCGAAAGGTTGTTCTTTTCCTCTTTTCCTTTTGACAGTGCTATCCTACTATTAGTGAGTAGGTAGCCCTAGTCCTTGGATGTTTGAGGGATATTCGAAGAGACATTGTATAGTCACAAAGGCAACTGGGTAAGAAAACTTAGTAACTACCCTAGGGTTTTAAGATCATACCGAGGCAACATTGAGAGGGTCATTTTTTATCTTTAAACCGGAGGGTAGACACTAAAGTCTCTCGCGTTTCAAGAGTTGTGATTGTTTTCTGAAGGCAACTGAAGTGGGGATACCCTAGAGGTGTATATGTGAGAGTGTGTTGTATTTAGTTATTTTATCTTTGCATTAGATTTGCTAGCGTTTGATTTTAATATCTTGCCATACAATCCTATTTATCATGCATCTAAACAGTTTAATAGTGCAGGAATTTAAAGTGCGGAAAATAAACCCTAAACTATTACAAGGCTTCGAGGAGGGGGAAGAATTACAAGTCCAAAAATTGGTATAAAAGCATTAAATGTCCTAGTTTAAATCTATTACATCCCATAAGCATGTACAATAATATGAAAATAGTAACAAAGAAATAAACGCGCGCGAATTGAAAATAATGTCTAAAACCCTAAGGTACTTATAAGTTAAAAGAAAATATTTTGTCATTTTGTTTTATTTGGGAAAGAATACTAAATCACATTAAATCTAATTAATTAAAAAAAAGAAAATTATTAATTTAAAAAAATAAATCTAACATTTTTGGTATTTTTTATTTATGAAAAAAATTGAAATTAATTAAATCTTAAGTCTATTAATTTTAAATAAAATAAAATATACAAAAGTTAAAGTAATCAATTAATTAATTAATAAAATTAATTTTAATTAAAAAAAGACTAAACCTATTTTTTTGTGATTTTATAATTATTTGGCTGATTAAATAATAAAATAAAAAATTAAGAGAAATAAGTAATAAAAAAAAATAAAAATGTAAATGGGTCAGATGTTAACTAGCAAGCAGGGGGTGAGAATTGAAATTCGATGGGCCCAATAATGACTGAACCCAAAAGCTTGTGCATGATCGAGTGTGAATAACCTTGGCAAGTCTATGATGGGGATGCAAGCTTGAGAAGTTGGATTTGTTTGCGTTGGCATCTTATGGCTGAAGATCCAATGTGCACGGTAGGCGCCCTGGAGTGTAACGCACTGGATTCTGCAAGCAATTGTTAGAAAATAGAAAATAACATGTAAAACCTGGGATCTAACCCAGGCTCTTAGACTCCTCAACATATGCGTTTTACCACTGGGCCACTTAGCTCATCTGTTATCATAATGAAACAAATATAATATAATATGAAAACAGCATTATCCTCAGATTTTCAAAACGCGCGCGCAAATATTCAAATAGGCCAATAGGACAGCAACGCGTGGGCCACCAAAGTCTTCCGCAGTCAACGGTGTCAGAGTCAAACTCCAGTCACCATCTTCGGTTGGTCCAAAACTCGTCCCTGCAAAATAAGTGATTTAAGATGAAACAAAGAGCCCTATCCTACACAAAATCACGCC
Organism: Vicia faba; assembly: GCA_948472305.1. NCBI lineage: Eukaryota > Viridiplantae > Streptophyta > Magnoliopsida > Fabales > Fabaceae > Vicia > Vicia faba. Next base: position 236,937,395 of record OX451736.1, read on the forward strand.
CTGGTCACGGATTTGGCCTTCGATTGGCCTGAAAATCCCTGTATCCATGAAAATGAAACACGACTGAAGCTTTTCCCCAACAATGGAAACTCTTCAGTCTTGCGTTAAACCTTACATGTAATGACTCTAAACAGCTACAATCATCAGTATGAACACATATATGTATGCATAATTCATTTATATTACGTGATAAAAATTTGAGTTTAAAGAAATTCAACAAACCGGTGGAGTGGCCTGATGGGATTCTAGGGTGCGTTGGGCTTGGCTAACATATGAGGATGGCTCCTGGAACCTTCAGGAGGAAGATGGAATGCCTGGAATAGAATGAGGAAGGTTGGATAGTGTGAAACAATGTTGCACCGCTTTGAAATTTTGGAAATTTTCTAGGGCTTCTTGGAGTCAGCTTCGTGCGTGTCTTTGTCTTGCAAATGATGTTGTTTATATAGAGGAAGTAGAGAGCTTGTAAATAAGGGAAGAAATCACACAATAACTATTGTGTTTAAGGAAATGATCCAAAATCTGAAAATATGTCAAAAATGAATATTTCATGTCATTTCCATCTTTGAGTGAACCTGGACAATTTGTCACGAAATCTTGGGCCTTAAAACAATTTAAACCATCAGCCCATATGCCAAAACCTATCTTTTAATATTTTATGCCATTTATTTTGTATGTATTTGAAATAAAACAAAATAAATATGAATAAAATGGATAGAAATTGCAAGGCAGGGTAAGAATGAATTTAGAGGTCCCTCATAAGGTCATCAAGATGCTTGAAGTCCAAAAAGTTAGGCCATTGACCTAAAATTTCAAGTTTGCCCAATGCACATTTCTTGAAATTTCTCAAAATTCCCAACTTGGGAAAGCCATAACTTGCTCAATGTTTATCCTTTAAAGATGATCTTGAAATTTTTGGAAAGCCCAAGATGTCCTCTTCAATATCTCTTTTGATAAATTTTGAATTAGAATAGTATATCTTGATGTAAATGGTCTTAGAAAAAAGTGTCTTTTGTTGACTTTTTGAAAATGACATGTAATGTATGAGCTTGTATCTTCCAAATGATGCATTTCTTGAACTTGAGGATAAAATAGAAGTTGTAGGTAATTGGATTCTCTTCAAAATGAGCTTTGGTTGGGGCAAAATGGATGAAGTATGTGAAAGTTATGCCTGGTCAAGGTTCAGTTGACTTTCTCTAGGAAACCCTAATTTTGCAATTCTTGACTTTTGATAAATTAAGAGCATTCCATGAGGAATCATGATCAAACATTGATCAAATGATGATTATCACTTCAAAATGTTGATTTTGACAAAAAATATTGAATTTTGACTGCATATTGGCCACAGTTGACTTTTGACCTAGTATAATTGATTTTCAAACACTTGAGCAGTTGATTGAGCAAACTTGTAGTGTACGGCATGAAATTTGTCATGGAAATTCTTGAAGACATATTAGGTACCATGGAAATAAATTAGAGCCTTTCCAACCCAAACATCTTGGTGAAAAGTGAAACCCTAGTTGGAGGTTCATTGCTTAGGAGGAGAATTTGTTTGGTCAATTATTGGTCAACCTTGAGCAATGTAAGACCTTAATGAGAATGTCTTGAGTAAAAATTGGAGGGAAAGATTTGGGGTACAACAACTTCCCCTGTTCAATATTCTTAAACCTAAGGATTTAGATTGACTTGTCTGCCTTTCGTAATCTGAAGGTGGAAGGTGATTGAACACCAAAGTTAACTAAGGATTGACCAGACAAATCCTCCTCTTAAGACAATAAGCCTCAAACTAGGGTTTCATTCCTCATCAAGATGTTTGAGTTCCAAGGGTCCAAAATGTTCTTCATTGTCCTAATATGTCCTCAATATTATCCATGCCAAGTTCCATGCCTTGCACAACAAGGTTGCTCAGTCAACTGCTCAAATGCCTGAAAATCGACTATACTAGGTCAAAAGTCAATTGTGGCCCAAATACAGTCAAACTTCAATATTTTTGGTCAACGTCAACATTTGTATGTAATCTCCATCATTTGATCAAGGTTTGATCATGATTCCCCAGGAAATGCTCCAAATTCATCAAAAGTCAAAAATGGCAAATTAGGGTTTCTAAAGGAAAAGTCAACCAAATTTTGACCAGACACAACTTTCTCATACTTTATCAGAAATTTCTTATCCAAAGCTCATTTTGAAGAGAATACAATTCCCTACAACTCATCTTCAACCCTCAAGTTCAAGAAATGAACTCATGAAAATATGTAAAATCAGACATTATAGGTTCTTTTTAAAAGTCAACAAAAACACATTTTGGGTCAAAGCTCCTTACATGAACATGGAAGATCCAATTAAGATTAAACAAAGAATGTTATTTAGAGGACATCCTAAGCTTTCTAAAAAGTCCAAGAACACCCTCTTAGGGTTAAAATTGAGAGAGATATGAATTGTCAAAGCTGGCCATTTTTTGAAATTTGCATAAAGTCAACAATGCCCAAATTTGCATTTTTTTTCCAAATGGACCTAACTTTTTATACTTGAAACACATTCCTAGCCTGGTCCATGACCCAAACACCTTTCCATGCATCATTGGCTTTATTTATTTAATTTATTTTGTTAATAATCCTTTAAAAATCAAATTAAATCAAATAAATGATATAAAAATAATGAAGATTTGTTTTGATTTGATTTCGCATTGAATTACAATCCAAATATGATGTATAATACCAAGGAAAATCGTGCAAGATTGAAAAGAGAGGAAATCTCCACATATGAAAAGATTGGAAGCAAAAATTTAAAAGGAATTATTTGTTGGATTCTTGCCTTACATAGTGACCTAAATTGATTCACATATTTATACACACGCATTCTCAACCCTAAGGACAAGTTTTTTGACACGTACGACCTGCCTCCAAAGCAAGAAACGAGTTTCAACTTTTGTAAAAAAAGTGCAAGACCTATCTTCTTCCACAGGCCAGTTTAAGGAGTTTTGAGTCTTCAATAATCATCCATGCATACTCATGAAGCTTTTCCCATTGTTTCCAAGCCTTTAAGCTTCAAGAATCTCCATCTACACATCACAGTTTGCACTCCCTTAATTCAAAATCATTTTCAAGGTTTTATGTGTCTTACCTTCGATTTGCTTGCATAAACGTGTTCATAATCATGTTTGTGATCTTTTGGATAGCCTGGATTTGATTTTTAGTACAGGAACAAGCATGCGCCATAGCTAGGGTTTCTGAGCTCAAAGGTGGGGTTTCTCTGTTCAGGGAAAATTGAAGGGGATCATGGGCACCATTAGACTCAGGGAAAAAATCTTGGTTTCTATGCTTTTAGTTTTGGTTAATATGGCTTATTTTGTGTTGTAGAAATCTGCAGGTTTATAGCTATAGACAAAAACTGTCACTATAGCCTTTAGCGACAACTTTGTCCATTGGTAAAAGGCTGGTATCAAAAACAACGGTTGCAGGAAGAAGGTAATTAGGTGGCAGCATCCCATTGGAGAGTTTGAATTTGGCGCGTGTTTCTGGGCATAACACTTTGTTTTTCTTATAATTTATTCGTTTAATTATATAAATGAATAACATTCCAGCGTAGATGGTTAACGGGCAAGGTGTGCAATGCAAACGTCTTGGGTTCGATCCAAGGCGTATGCATTTTGTATTTTCTCAATACTTTCCACAGGATCTAGCGTGCATTATCCAAAGGGGAGTATCATGCAACTCCTAGATCCAGCCATCAGGTCATCATCAATCCAGATCCAATGGTCCAGCAAAGGCAGTCAATGATGCGCACCACAGAAATCAGCATCACTAGATTCACACGCAGGCAGATGGGCCATCAGCTTTGGGCTTTGTAAAATTCTAGCAATACACCCCCCCAGTTTTGCTCATCACATTAGGCCCACTTTAATTCTTTTTTAATTTCTTTTATTTGTTTTAATTATTTGCTTTAATTATTTTTACAAAAAAAAAAATCATTATTTTTTTAACTAAATCAATAAAAACATGAAATGTTAGAATTAGATTTTTTATCATTAAAAAAATTTTTTTTTATAATTTAAATTAACTAGAGACTAGGTTTTAATTGCAATTAAAATAATTTTCTCAAATGAAAACACAAAAACATTAGAATTAGGTTTTTTTTCATAAAAATATTTAATTTCATTAATTAATTAGGTTAATTAGGATAATTTAAATTCCTTTTTCATAATTAAAATTAATTAGAAATTAGGTTGATTTGCAAAATTAATTACTTTTCCATCATTTAACTTTTTTTCAAATAAAAAAACAACAAAAAACACTTTTCTTTAATCTATGCGTGTTTTAGGGTTTAGACGCTTCGCGTGTTTATTATCTTTATCGTATTATTTTATAATTATGTAATTGCTCCTGGTTTGTAATAATTAAATTAGGTTTACAGTTCTGCATTTAATTATGTAACTTCCCCAAGGCCCTGTAATAGTTAGGAACTTTATTTCTCCATAATTTATTTTCCCACGCGATAAACTGTTTAGATGAATGGTTAATAGGGTTTCATAAAAGATAACGATTAAATGAACCTAGATAACCCTAATTGCGCAAGATAAAATATCTGGAAAAAAATACATTGTTTCACACTTGAACCCCTAGGGTATTACCTCACTTAGTTGCCTTCGGAAACAACGGTCATGTCCATCGAAACATAGGGATACTCTTAGCAAAGACCCTCGGTTAAAATCATCATAAAGATCATAGTCCTTAAAATGTCCCTCGAGTTGCCTACGAGAAATGATCTTATGATGATAGTCCCTTCGAAATGCTAAGGTATCCTTACATGTTACCTTCAATGATCATACGTCCCTTTCGATAGTCCCTTAAAAATCCAACGACTATGGTTACCTACTCACTAATAGTAGGATAATACAGTCTAACGGATAGGAGAAAAAGAACAGTCTTTTTTCGAGTAGGTAGATAGCTGTTAGGTACTTGCTCAAACCAATTTTAACATCACACTTTCAAACACTTTTCAAACAAAAGTTTTCAAAATGCTTTACCACACTCTTGAGGACTGATACAAGAGTTACCATAAAGTGAATCGCCGCACTAAGGCAATTTTCGAAGCTTTTCAAAACACACAAAGCACAAGAAATTTTTAAAAAATGAGAAAGTACCTAAGAGCCCGTAGAAAACTACAGATGAAAAGGATGCTAACACGTTACCTTTCCATAATCTACCTTCTGTACTCAGAAAATCTCGAAAAAAGGTCTTTTTCTGTTCTTTTCACCCTTTCCTTTGTTGGATAAAAGAAAAGTCGGTGGCGACTCTTGCGTACCGCGACATTTGCGAACAAAAAATGCAAACCAGTATTAAATAGTCGGTTCTTCCACCGTATCACACATATGTTACAACGTTTGTAAGATAATGTATGAATGCAATATATAAACTGATCAGTTGTTCTTCGTAGCGTCGTTGAATTGAGGGAAAATAAATCCATGTTTGCTGCTGAGGATGAAGAATGTGACTCTTAATTATTTGTTGAAGTTGAATTGCTGGGAGATGGATTTTCGTGGCTAGAGAAATAAACTCTACTGGGGAAAGAAAACTCTGTAAACTGCTTGGGAATTTTTATGAAGCCATGTTGGGGAACCCAAGAAGTTTATGAACCATGTTGTGGAATTCTTTAAGATGTTGGGGAGATGATTGGAGACTCTTGCTCTGCATGGGATATCAGAACCTCTGACATCATTAGGTTGTATGCTGAGGACATGGCAGTGAATTTGCAGGAGGACGTCTCATGTCTCTGTATCTATTGTAGGATGTATCTGCGGGGATTTGCAGATGGCTTTTTAGACGTTGTCCCGTTTCTTAAAGCCATTAGTAACTATCTTTCTGTTTTTTGTCCGTGTATTTGTAAATGATGATCATATTCAAATGCATATGTTAAAAATAATCACTAGACATTTTTTCAAAACAAAACAGAAAAATAAAAACAAATGGTTTTGTGCTTTCAAAGAAATAGCTTTTGTATTAATCTGAAGAAGTCTACCTATAACAGACATTTTTGTACAAGGAGACCGATATCCTAATAAGAGAATGTCGTTGTAAGAATGAAAACTATACAAAGTAGTATACAAAGAGAAACAGCTATGTGAAGTGATCCCATTGGGTTCCTGTTCTGTTATTGCCTTTATATCTTTTAGCGTCTCATCTCTATGCTACTTGGCCGAAGTCGACTGGATTAATTAGTACCACTTGAACTTGACACTTGTTACCGAAGTCTGTCTGTGAGGTGATCCAACGGGACATAGTTGTACGCTTTTAATTCTTAACTTTTTCCTGGACCGCCCTTTCGGGTTTTCAGTCCACCGGGATACCCTTTTTTCCCAAGCCACCTTTTCAGTTTTTTGACTTGTCGGGTGTACAGATTTTTCATATATATATATATATATATATATATATATATATATATATATATCCCTAACTTTTTCCGGAACCATTTTGGTTCACCGGGATGCCCTTATTTTTGCCTAGGTCAATCAACCTAGCAGGTCTCTATTCATGCGTAGTATCTTTTAACTATGTCCGCGTTTAAAGGGTGCAGAAGGTTGTCACCGTCCACAGTGGTCAAGATCATGGCTCCACCAGAAAATATGTTCTTGATCACAAATGGTCTGTCGTACGTGGGAGTCCACTTGCCCCTGGGATCACCTTGTGGCAAGATAATGCGCTTGATTACTAGGCCATCCACTTGATATACCTGACGTATGACCTTCTTGTTAAAAGTTTTGATCATACGTTTCTGGTACATCTGACCATGACAAATAACCGCGGGCCTCTTCTGGTCAATTAGGTTCAATTGGTCAAGTCGAGTCTGAATCCATTCGTATTCGCTTAAACCTGCATCCTTCATGATTCTCAAAGAAGGGATCTGGACTTCAACGGGTAAGATAACTTCCATACCGTATACGAGAGAAAAGGGGGTTTCCCCTGTTGACGTGCGTATTAAGGTACGGTAACCATGAAGAGAAAATGGTAACATCTCGTGCCAGTCTTTATATGTCACTGTTATCTTCTGTATAATCTTTTTGATATTCTTATTGGCAGCCTCTATAGTGCCATTCAACTTCGGCCAGTAAGGAGAAGAATTATGATGTTGGATCTTGAATTGCATATAGAGTTCGGTGATCATAGTATTATTGAGATTGGTACCATTATCCGTAATGATTATTTCTGGAAGACCATACTGAAAGATAAGGTTATGTCTGATGAACCGTGCCACAACGTTCTTGGTAACATAAGCAAATGAAGCTGCCTATACCCACTTTATGAAGTAACCAATGGTAACGAGGATGAAGCGGTGTCCATTGGAAGCGGTAGGTCTAATCTCTCCAATCATATAAATGCCCCACATTGTGAATGGCCAAGGAGCAGTCAAGACATTTAAGGGAACCAGAGGCACATGTACTTTGTCAGCATAGATTTGGAATTTGTGACAAATTCGGGAGTGATGATATCAATCTGCTTCCATAGTGGACCAATAGTATCCTGCCCATAGGATCTTTTTAGCCATTGTGTGCCCACTAGAATGGGTGCAAAAGGTACCTTTATCCATATCTGCCATAATCTTCTCTTCTTCACTCCCGTCTATGCACAGAAGTAAAGTGGAATCATGGTTGTGCTTGTAGAGAATCTTGTTACTGTGGAAGAACTTGGCAGAGAACCTTCTTAGGAACTTATTATAATTGACGGAAGCTCCCTCAGTATACTCTTGGGCTTTGAGGTATCTTTTTACTTCATGGAACCAAGGTTTTTTCACTACTTCTTCAGTATTAACCCCATAACAGTATGTCGGTTCGTCCATTCTCTCAATAATGATCTGAGGGGCTTCGTTATCCCACCTGACCTTAAACATGGATGACATGGTAGCTAGTGCATCCGCTAATTGATTTTCTTCTCTTGGAAAATGCTCAAGGGTAACTTCTTCAAAGTGTGAAATAAATGTCAACACATGCTCTCGGTAAGAGATGAGATTAGGGTGCTTCGCATCCCATTCTCCTTTGATCTGATTGATTACCAAAGTTGAGTCTCCAAACACACTCAAGAATTTGATTCTCAAGTAGATAGTAGCTTTGAGACTCATAATGCATGCTTCATATTCAGCCATGTTGTTGGTACAGTTGAAGCATAACCTGGAAGTGAAAGGAGTATGACAGCCTTCGGGAGATATGATCACGGCAACAATGCCATTTCCAAGTGCGTTGGAAGCTCCGTCAAAGACCATAGTCCATCGAGATCCTTTCTCAAGTCCTTCATCCAGTCCAGGTTCTTCACAATCAGTCACTAACATGATGTTCTCATCCGGAGACTCAAAATTCATAGATTGGTAGTCGTCTACAGCCTGACGATTCAAATGATCAGCTAATACACTTCCTTTGATTGCTTTATGGGTCCTGTATTGAATGTCATATTTGGTCAGGACCATTTTCCATCTTCCTATTCTTCCGGATAGACCGGGCTTCTCAAATATGTATTTGATAGGATCCATTTTAGATATCAACAAAGTAGTGTGAGTTAACATATACTGTCTAAGTCGGCGAGCAGCCCATGCTAAAGTGCAACAAGTTTTCTCTAGCAATGAGTATCTTGTTTCACAGTCGGTAAACTTTTTGATAAGGTAGTATATTGCATGTTCTTTTCGACCAAGCTCGTCATGCTGTCCCAGCACACACCCCATTAAATTATCTAATACTGTTAAGTACATGATAAGAGGTCTTCCTTCAATCGGAGACATCAAAATTAGAGGTTCTTGCAGGTATTCCTTGATTTTGTCAAAGGTTGTCTGGAAATTGTCATTCCACTTCACCACTTGATCTTTCTTCAGTAGTTTGAAGATTGGCTCACAAGTAGCGGTCAGATGGGAAATGAACCTGGAAATGTAGTTTAAACGTCCCAAGAATCCTCTAACCTCCTTCTCAGTACGTGGAGTTGTAATTTCTTGTATAGCTTTAACCTTTACAGGGTCTACTTCAATACCCTTTCCACTGACAATGAAACCTAAGAGCTTATCAGATCTTACCCCAAAGGTGCACTTGTTCGGATTCAGTCTTAACTTGTACTTCCTCAGTCTTTCAAACAGATTTTGCAGGTGATCAAGGTGCTCTTCTTCAGTTTGAGATTTGACTATCATATCATCCATATAGACCTCTATCTCATGATGAATCATATCTTGAAACAAAGCTACCATAGCACACTGATAGGTTGCCCCAGCGTTCTTCAACCCAAATGACATAACTTTGTAACAGAAGGTACCCCACTGTATGACGAAGGTTGTTTTCTCCATGTCTTTCAGTTCCATTTAGATCTGATTATAACTAGAGAAATCGTCCATGAAGGAGAATAACTTATGTTGTGTGGTGTTGTCAACTAGAAAATTAATACGGGAAAGTGGAAAGTCATCATTGGGGCTTGCCCTATTCAAGTCTCTATAATCCACACACGTATGTACTTTACCATCCTTCTTTGGCACCAGTACCACGTTCGCAACTCATTGTGGATAGGTAGTAACAGCTTAAAAAACCGACATTAAACTATTTCATGACTTTAGCCTTGATCTTTTCTGACATCTCAGGACGCATACGACGAACCTTTTGCTTCACAGGAAGGCAGTCCTATTACGTTGGCAGACAATGAACCATGATATCAGTATCCAGCCCGAACATGTCTTCGTATGACCAGGAAAAGATCTCAACATAGTTATGTAAAATCTGAATTAACCATTCTTTAACACCATTTTCCAAGTTGGCACCTATCTTGACATCCTTTTTATTCTCCTCAGTACCCAAGTTTACTGTCTCAACCAGCTCTTCATGAGGTTGTGTTTCTCTTTCCTCTTGTTGTAACAGTCTAGCAAGTTCTTCTGGCACTTCATAATCTTCCTCACCTTTGTCCTCAACTTGGTAGATCGGATTTTCAAATTCATAAATGACAATTTCATAACCGTTATCAATGGGATCCAAGGTGGATGTGGATCTGCAATTTGATATGTGGGTGTGTGTAAGAGAGCATATCTTTTTTGACAAAAATAAAGTTAATAGAAGAAAGACAAAGAGCGTAAAATTTGTATGCAAAACGTCCAATGATTTATTAATGACATATGAATATGAAGTGATAAACCTTACAAATAAACCATTGTTCCTCGGGTAAAACACAAGGCGTTAGAGTTTAAATTGTTCAAATATTACATAACCCAAAAAACAAAAAGACAATTACTCCTGGATGAAAGTAATGGGAACAAAGTCCATGGCTCTCCAATTGTTGAGTCCACCATTGATAGTTGGGAAGATCCACTTGTCCATGTCGATGTCACTGTCACTATCCTCCAAAGCATTAATTCCATGGTTGGTAATGTGTAGTAGTGGTCCTCCAGCACGAGCACAACGAATAGCTTTTTGAGCTCCTGAAGTGAAACCCAAACCAAATTTTTCAGACTTATAGGGGATGTCAGGGAGCTGGCCCCAGATTTTAACCCCACCTTCTTCAACTAAAACTTTGGCATCCTTCAGAGAATCCATCTTCAATGGAGGTCTGGTAATCTTTGGAACACTGGTAGCAGTCTTGCTTATAGCAATTTTCTGAGAAGCTCTTCAAAATTATGGCAGGGGGTTTCGATGAACTTGCCGTCCATCTCAACATACCTGAAAAAGTTCAGGTGGCTCACCATATATTATTCCTCACCACATATTGTGACGATCTTCCCATTAATCGGATACTTCAACATTTGATGTAGAGTAGAAGTGACGCGCCAACCCCATGAATCCAAGGGTGTCCAATAAGCAAGAGTAAGACGGGGGAATGTCCATCACGTAAAAAGTGAAGTCAAAAGTTTGTGAACCAACTTTGATCGGGATGTCCACCTCCCCGTGTACCATCCTTTTGGAACCATCAAAAGAACTCACCACAATATTGTTGGGCTTCAATGTAAGTCCTTTATAGTCCAATCTGTACAAAGCACCCTTGGGTAGAACATTTAGTGACGAACCTGTATCAACCAGAACATGAGCCAGGGTAGTGCCCTTGCACTCAATAGAGACATGTAGTGCATCATTGTGCTTCCTTTCTTTGACGTCAAATCAGCATCGGAGAAACTGAGTCCATCATTAGTAGTCAGACTAGCAACACAGTTCTAAAATTGGTCGGCATAAGTCTCTTGCGGCACATGAGCAAACTTCAGGTACTTCACCAAAGCCTTAGCATGGGCTTAGAAGAATAACAACAAAGCCAGCATTAAAATTTTTGAGGGGGTTTTCCCTAATTGTTCCACAATATTATAGTCACTTTTCCGTATAATTTTCAAAATTTCCTCCATTTCTTGCTTGGAGGCTTCAGGAATGGCTTCTTTGGGTGCCTTCATGTAGGCAGGCTTAACCAATACTTCTTTGCCCCGAGTCTCAACTGACTCAGTAGCAGGAATAACAACAGGAGTAACAATAGGAGTAGCAACAGGAATATCATTAGGAGTATTAACAGGAGTGGCAACAGTCTTTGGAGAGATTTCAGGAGAGAAAATCCTTCCGCTTCGGGTAATTTTAGTGGTCCCAACAATATTGTCAATGTTAGGATCAGTATCTTCAATAGCTTCATTTTTTATAGCCAATAGGTCTTGCTTGACGCCACGGTAATAAACGTCAGATCCATAATTCCAAGGAACAACCTTGTCAGAGGAATATGGTATTGGCCCAGGAGAGGTGATAATTAAAGGAGAAACCTTATGAGTGGATGTAATCCTGACAGGTATTTTAGAGGAGACCTCGGGAGTATTGTCGCAAATGGTAATAATTGACACATTTTTACACAAATTTCTTGTAGAGGGGGTCTTATCAAATAGAATTTCTCTGTCATTCATCAGGCGTTGGACACCTATCTTCAATAACAAACAACCATTGGGCAGAGACGCACACAGGTGGCAAGCTTCACCATATCCCGGAAATAAACTGGCTTGCAAGAGATTCTTCTTAACAACTGGAAAAGGAGTAGTTAAATCATCCATCAAAGAAACAAATAGAACATCATCAACAACATTAATACCCTGGTCATGCTTGGGCATGGGTGCAGTTATCACATTAGGGGTCTCAGGAAGGTCAAATCCAATCTCCTTTGTATCAATAAGATCTTGCACCTTATTCTTCAGAGCCCAACAATCATTTGTATAATGCCCTGGACTGTTGGAGTGGTAGGCACACCGAGCATTTGGATTATAACAGGGAGATGTAATGTTTGGATTTTGAGGAGGCTCCCTTAGAGTGACCAAGCTAGTCTTCAATAAATGCTGCAATACCTGAGATAAGGGCATATTGAGTCTGGTGAGTTATCTTCTAGGTGCATCCTGCCTGCGCTGATTATTTTGTCGTTGAGTCGATGCAGGGATTGGAATTATCACAGCTCCTACCATTGGATGGTGTTCAGTTTTACCCTGGTTTCTCTAGTCATAAGCAGCACTGACCTCTTTCTTCATAATGAAGGGTTTCTTTATTGTACTTGAATATGCATCCCTTTGAATCTTACCGCTCTTGATACCAGCTTCTACTCTTACACCTATCAATATTAGCTCGGTGAACCCGGCTGAAGAGCTTCCAATCAAGTGGTTGAAAAATGGGCCAGACAAAGTACACAAGAACATATCTACCAGCTCTCTGTCAGACAAAGGAGCTTGGACTCTTCCTGTAAGATCTCTCCACTTTTGGGCATAATCTTTGAAGCCCTCACTAGAATCCATAGACATGCTTTAAAGTTGTGTACGGGTTGGAGCGAGGTCAGCATTATATTGGTATTTCCTGTAGAAAGCAGCAGCCAGATCCTCCCAATTGCGGATGTTGGTTCCCTCCAGCTGATAGAACCATTCCAATTGAGTCCCCGATAAACTTTCTTAGAAGAAATGCACCCACAAATTCCTATCAGCGGTGTGAGGTTGGATCTTCCTGACATAAGACCTCAGATGCAATTTAGGACATGAAACCCCGTCATGTTTAGCAAACACGGGAACCTTGAACTTCTGTGGAATGACCACTCTAGAAACCATCCCTAATTCTTCAAAATCCAGATTGGGTACCCTCTGAATTTCCATAGAGCTTAGACGATCCTCTAGCTGTTTATATTAGTCACCAGTAGGAGGATATTGCTCTTCAGCATAATCATCCTCTTCTTCATCAGAAACTAGATTATGGTCTTCCTCCTTTGTCTTCTTTACGTCCTCTTCCCGATTATCCTCCCCATTTTATGGAGTTGCGAACTCTAGAGCTTGCTTGGCTGGACCTTTGAATCTACTTCCCATATTTAGGACACCCATTGTTTTCTTTGCTTTTTTCTTCTTGTCTTTGAGAATGAGAGCCTTCAGGTCTTCTTGTCCCTTAGCCAGAGCCAGGAACATCTGCTGGAATTGAGCATTATGTGCTTGAAGGTCCTTAATATTCTGTTTGAGAGCCAATTCTTTTTGCTGAAATAAAAAGCGAAAAGATTAGAAACTTGTCTTTGAAATACTTGTTTATGTAATGATATGTATGACATGTTTATGCAATGTTTTCAAGGATCTCGTGCGATAAACACAAAAAACTGTTAGAATCTGACTGCAGCTTGGATCGAAGAACTTCATATCGCTGAACGTCCTGCTATGAGAATAAAGTCACCGTGTCGAGTGGTTCATAGCCTCTGACTCAAGTTCTCATGCTTTGGTCTTTTGACGGCATTGGCTAGAGGAAAATAAATCCCCTTGCCCCTTGTTAAACTCCTGGTTCATCATATCCTGCATCACAGGCCCTAGAGATCCTTGAAATGGTTAGTGAAATGAGAATGGATATTATGATGCATGATGTTATGTCTGAACAATTTAATCACACACAAATGAAACACACAAGACCTTAGGTTTAAGCTTGCATGGGGTTTATAGGCAAGTACCCTCTTGAAGTTTAGTTGGTTCAACCTGTCTTAGAAAAGTAACCAGGTTCTAAGGAATCTCAATATCACTAATCTTTCTTTATCAGACTCTTTTCTCGCGGCCAAAATATCCTAAAAGTCTGACCTCAATGAGTGTAGCATTGAGTATCAACCAATCCTCAGCTTTATACCAAGGCCGACTATCTCACTACTTTTCTAATGTCCAAGTTTGTTCAACTAAGGTTCTAAGGTCAGTTAGTGCTTTATGACACCACACAGTGGCCCCGTATTCTCCTCGATTTAACCCAAGGGATACCGGTACCAACAAATGTGTCACACTAATGCAGCCATCGCTTCAACCATATCGGTCTATGCCATACAGTCTCCACGATCTATTGCTGCTTACTTATAAATTCCCCAGATTCGGGTTAGGATCTTTTAACAATAACCCAAACATAAACCCGAAAGGTAAAGCACACAAATCAAAACAAGGAAAGAATTTTAAATATGATCTAGCTCTAAGATAACCCCACTTTTAAATGTTCCCCAACAAAGTCGTCAGTTCTGTAATACGGTGGCAGAACCGACTGTTATACTGGTTTTGCATTTGTATTCACAAATGTTGCGGTAAGCAAGAGTCGCCACCGACTTTTCTTTTATCCTACAAAGGAAAGGGTGAAAAGAACAGAAAAAGACCTTTCGATATTTATTTCTGAATAAGGGGGATAGATTATGGAAAGGGAAGGTGTTAGCACCCTTTCCATCCGTAGTTATCTACGGGCTCTTAAATGCTGGCTCATTTGAAAATACCTTGTGCTTGTGTTTGAAAATATTTTGAAAAGACGCCTTAGTGCGGCAAACTTCGTAATGTTTCTCGTATTATAGAGAACGTATACGAAGAGTTTTGAAAATGTTTTTTGGAAAAGTATTTGTGTATGTGAGAAAAATGGTTTTGATTTGAGCAAGCATCTATGAACTATCTACTTTACCTGAAAGGTTGTTCTTTTCCTCTTTTCCTTTAGACAGTGTTATCCTACTATTAGTGAGTAGGTAGCCCAAGTCGTTGGATGTTTGAGGGACATTCGAAGGGACTTTGTATAGTCATAAAGGCAACTGAGCAAGAAACCTTAGTAACTACCCTAGGGTTTTAAGATCATACTGAGGCAACATCGAGAGGGTCATTTTTTATCTTTAAACCGGAGGGTAGCCACTAAAGTCTCTTAAGTTTTGAGAGTTGTGACTGTTTTCCAAAGGAAACCGAAGTGGGGATACCCTAAAGGTGTATATGTGGGAGTTTGTTGTATTCAATTATGTTATCTTTGCATTAGGTTTGCTAGCGTTTGATTTTAATCTCTTTCCATACAATCCTATTTATCATGCATCTAAACAGTTTAATAGTGTAGGAATTTAAAGTGCAGAAAATAAAAGTAGTAACGAAAATAGTAGTAAAAGTAGTAAATGTCTTAGTTTAAATCTATTACATCCCATAAGCAAGTACAATAATATGAAAATAGTAACGAAGCAATAAACGCGCGCGAATTGAAAATAACGTCTAAAACCCTAAGGTACTTCTAAGTTAAAAGAAAATATTTTTGTCATTTTGTTTTATTTGGGAAATAATACTAAATCACATTAAATCTAATTAATTAAAAAAAATTATTAATTTAAAAAAATAAATCAAACATTTTTGGTATTTTTTATTTATGAAAAGAATTGAAATTAATTAAATCTTAAGTCTATTAATATTTAATAAAATAAATTTTAAAAAAAGTTAAAGTAATTAATTAATGAATTAACAAAATTAATTTTAATTAAAAAAAAAGACCAAAGCTATTTTTTTTGATTTCATAATTATTTGGCTGATTAAATAATTAACAAAACAAATTAAGAGAAATAAGTAATAAAAACAAAATAAAAATGTAAATGGGCCTGATGTTAACTAGCCAGCAGGGGGTGAGCATTTCGTTGAGCCCAATAATGACTGAACCTAAAAGCTTGTGCATGATTTGGTGTGAATAACCTTGGCAATTCTATGACGGGGATGCAAGCTTGAGAAGTTGGATTTGTTTGTGTTGGCATCTTATGGCTGAAGGTAGGCACCCTGGAGCGCAATGCACTGGATTCTGCAAGCAATTGTTAAATAATAGAAAATAACGTGCAAAACCTGGGATCAAACCCAGGCTCTTAGACTCCTCAACATATGCGCTTTACCACTGGGCCACTTAGCTCATCTAATATCATAATGAAACAAATATAATATAATATAATATGAAAACAACATTATTCCCAGATTTTAAAAACTCGCGCACGAATATTCAAACAGGCCAATAAGACAGCAACGCGTGGGCCACTAGAGTCTTTCGCGGTCAACGGTTCTGGAGTCAAACTCTGATCACCATCTCTGGTTGGTCCAAAACTCATCCTTGAAAAATAAGCGATTTACGATGAATCAAAGAGCCATATCCTACACAAAATCATGCCCTAGTCACGAATTTGGCCTTAGATTGGCCTGAAAATCCCTGTATCCATGAAAACAAAACACGACTGAAGATTTTCCCTAATAATGGCAACTCTTCAGTCTTGCATTAAACATTGCATGTGATGACTCTAAACAGCCACAATCATCAGTATGAACACATATATGCATGCATAATTCATTTATATTGCGTGATAAAAAATTTGAGTTTAAAGAAATTCAATAAACCGGTGGAGTTGTGTGAGGGGATTCTAGGTTGCGTTGGGCTTGGCTAACGGATGGGGATGGCTCCTGGAACCTTCAGGAGGAAGATGGAATGCTTGGAATAGACTGAGGAAGGCTGAATCGTGTGAAATAATGTTGCACCTCTTTGAAACTTTTTTAAGTTTTCTAGGGCTTCTTGGAGGCAGCTTTGTGCGTGTCTTTGGCTTGAAAATGATGTTGTTTATATAGAGGAAGGAGAGAGCTTGCAAAGAAGGGAAGAAATCACACAATAACTATTGTGTTTAAGGCCATGATCCAAAATTTGGAAATATGACAAAAATGAATATTTCATGCCATTTTCATCTTTGAGTGAACCTGTACAAATTGGCACGAAATCTTAGGCCTTAAAACAATTCAAACCATCAACCCATATGCCAAAACCTATCTTTTAATATTGTATGCCATTTATTTTGTATTTATTTGAAATAAAACAAAATAAATATGAATAACATGCATAGAAATTGCAAGGTAGGGTAATAATAAATTTAGAGGTACCTCATATGGTCATGAAGATGCTTGAAGTCCAAAAATTTAGGCTATTGACCTAAAATTTCAAATTTGTCCAATGCACGTTTCTTGAAATTTCTTAAAATTTCCCAACTTGGACAAGCCATAACTTGCTCAATTTTTATCCTTTGAAGATGATCTTAGAGTTTTTAAAAATCCAAACATGTCCTTATCAATCTCTCTTTTGATCATTTTTGCATTTGAAGATTTTGTTTTGATGTAAATGGTCTTAGAAAAAAGTGTCTTTTGTTGACTTTTTGAAAATGACCTGTAATGTATGAGCTTGTATCTTCCAAATGATGCATTTCTTGAAATTAAGGATAAAAGATAAGTTGTATGGAATTGGATTCTCTTAAAAATAAGCTTTTGTTGGGGAAAAATGTATGAAGCATGTGAAAGTTATGCCTGGTCAAAGTTCAGTTGACTTTCTTTAGGAAACCCTAATTTTGCAATTCTTGGCTTTTGATAAGTTAAGAGCATTCCTTGAGGAATCATGATCAACCCTTGATCAATTTATTATTATCACTTTAAAATGTTGATGTTGATAAAAAATCTTGAATTTTGACTGCATATTGGCCATAGTTGACTTTTGACCTAGTATAGTTGATTTTCAAACACTTGAGCAGT
Organism: Vicia faba; assembly: GCA_948472305.1. NCBI lineage: Eukaryota > Viridiplantae > Streptophyta > Magnoliopsida > Fabales > Fabaceae > Vicia > Vicia faba. The sequence continues at coordinate 236,955,161 of OX451736.1, forward strand.
TGACTGAGCAAACATGTAGTGTAAGGCATGAAATTTGTCATGGACATTCTTGAAGACATATTAGGGACCATGGAAATCAATTGGAGCCATTGCAACCCAAACATCTTGGTGAAAAGTGAAACCCTAGTTGGAGGTTCATTGCGTAGGAGGAGAATTTGTTTGGTCAATTCTTGGTCAACCTTGAGCAATTGAAGACCTTAATGAGCATGTCTTGAGTAAAAATGGGAGGGAAAATTTTAGGGTACAACAGGTACCCATGTAGAGCAAACGGGAGAATCTCATGACAATTTTGTAAGTCACTACCATCTTCTGGATAATCTTCTTGATGTTTTTATTAGCAGCTTCAACAGCCCCATTCATCTTTGGTCTGTAGGGAGAAGAATTATGATGTTCGATCTTGAACTCTTCACAAAGCTCTCTCATCATCTTATTATTCAAATTCGAACCATTATCAGTGATGATCTTGCTCGGGATGTCGTATCGACAAATAATCTTATTCTTGATAAATTTGACTACCACCTGTCTGGTTACATTAGCATATGATGCTGCTTCCACCCATTTATTAAAGTAGTCAATGGCCACCAAGTTGAAACAATGACCATTTGAAGCCTTAGGTTCAATCATTCCAATCATATCAATGCCCCACATAGAGAAAGGCCAAGGTGAAGAGATAACATTGAGGAAGGTCGGTGGCACATGTATCTTGTCCGCATAAATTTGGCACTTATGGCATTTCTTCACATATTTGCAGCAATCAGATTCCATCGTCATCCAATAGTAGCCCGTACTCAAAATATTTTTAGCCATTGCCTGTCCATTGGCGTGAGTGTCGAAGGATCCTTCGTGTTTATCTATGCATCTGAGCAAAAACAATGTCACAATTCCTCTTATATAATACTTCTTCATTGAGGAAGAAACTACTTGAGAACCTCCTTAACGTCTTCCTATCTTTATTGGATGCCCCAGGCGGGTACTCTTGAGTTTGAAGAACACATTTAATGTCATAAAACCAAGGTTTATCGTCGGTGACCTCTTCTGTTGAGAACACATGAGCGAGTCTTTCAAGGCGTATAATTTTGATTAAAGGCATATCGTTCCAATGATTCACTTGGAACATATAAGACAAAGTAGCTAAAGCATCGGCCATTTGGTTCTCATCTCTATGGATATGATGTAATTCTACTTTGTTGAAGAAAGTTAACAATCTTCTAGCATAATCTCTGTAAGGGATCAAACCAGGAAGATGAGTCTCCCATTCTCCTTTAGTTTGATTAATTACTAAAGTCGAGTCTCAGTATATGTCAAGAATCTTGATTCTTAGATCCACTTCTTCTTCGAGACCCATAATACATGCTTCATATTCAGCCATGTTGTTCGTACAGTCAAACTTCAACCTCGCGGTGAACGGGGTATGAGTACCTCGGGGAGTGATGATGATTGCCCCGATTCCATTTCCATAAGCATTTACAGCCCTGTCAAATATCAAACCCCTACGAGATTCAGGGTCAGGTCCTTCTCCAAGTAATGGCTCCTCACAATCTTTGGTTTTCAAGTACATAACATCTTCATCTGGGAAGTCAAACTTGATGGATTGATAATCATCAATTGGTTGGTAAGCCAAATGATCGGCTAGAACACTTCCTTTGATTGCTTTCTGAGTGTGATACTCAATGTAATATTCAGATAATAACATCTGCCAATGAGCTATTTTCTAGACAAGGCGGGCTTCTCAAAGATGTACTTGATCGAATCCATTTTGGAGATCAACCAAGTAGTGTGGTTAATCATATATTGGCGCAGACGGCGAGCGGCCCAAGCTAAAGCACAACAGGTTTTCTCAAGCATTGATTATCGATACTCACAGTCTGTGAATTTCTTACTCAGATAATATATGGCATGTTCGTTTCTTCCAGTCTCATCTTGTTGACCAAGCACACATCCCATGGAATCTTCCAATATGGTCAGATACATAATCAGAGGTCTTCCTTCCACTAGAGGAATCAAGATGGGAGGCTCAAGTAAATATTCTTTGATGCTATCAAAATCTCTCTGGAAATCTTCTGTCCACACACATCCTTGATTTTTTCGAAGAAGCTTAAAAATCGGCCCACAAGTAGCAGCCATATGAGATATAAATCTGGAAATATAGTTTAAACTTCCAAGGAATCCTCTTACTTGCTTTTCCGTCTTGGGTGTGGGCATCTCTCGAATAGCTTTAACTTTATTAGGATCTACCTTAATACCTCGTTGGATGACAGTGAAACCCATAAGTATTCTAGAATGCACACCAAAAGTGCACTTGTTAGGATTCAGATGGAGTTTATACCTTCTCAAATGTTGGAGTAATTTCAATAGATGCTCCACATGATCTTTTTCAGTCTGCGATTTGGTAATAATATCATCTACATAAACTTCTATCTCTTTATGCATTATATCATGGAACAGAGTGAGCATGGCTCTCTGGTACATGGCACCAGCATTCTTTAAACCAAACGACGTTACTCGATAACAAAATGTCCCCCATGGTGTAATGAAGGTTGTCTTCTCCATATCTTCAGGTGCCATCTTGATTTGATTATAACCAGAGAAACCATTCATAAAAGAAAAAACTTTGAACTTTGTTATGTTGTCAACCAATACGTCAATGCGTGGTAATGGGAAATCATCCTTTGGGTTGGCTCTATTCATATCTCTGTAGTCCACACACATTCGAACCGTGTCACCTTTCTTAGCAACAAGCACTATATTGGCTAACCACTGAGGATAAACTGATGTAACGAGGAAGCTTGTGTTAATTTGTTTCTGGGCCTCTTCTTTGATCTTGTCAGCCATATCGGGATGAGTCCTTCTTAACTTCTGCTTAATCGGTGGACATTCAAGTCTCAACAGCAATCGATGCTCCACAATATTGTTATCAAAACCTGGCATGTATTGGTAGGACCAAGCAAACACATCTACATACTCTCTGAGAAGCTCCATCATTCTTTCTTTGACCTCTTGGATAAGCAACGCTCCAATCTTGACTTCCTTTTTGTCTTCTTAATTACCCAAATTGATTACTTCCATGGGCTCTTTGAATGGTTGAATGATCTTTTCATCGTGCTCAAGTAAGCGGGAAATTTCATCAGGGATCTCTTCATTATCCTCTTCCTCGGCTCTGAACACAGGGAATTCGAAGTTGAGAGGGGGCATAAGGTCATTGTTTTCAATGGTTAGGTCATGGATTAATTTGCACATATGATTTATGCTTTATTTTAGAATTCGATTAATATGAAGGTTGTACGGATATAAAAAAGATTATTATATTTCTTTATTATTATTAATTATTTTTTGTTACCATTTTCCAGAAAAAGTGAAAAGTAAAAATAGTATGGGGGACAAAGTAACATTTTTATTTATGATTGGCAATACTTTAAACAAAAGCCCAAACATCTTCTCTTTTGCCTTGGGAAGAGAAAAAGGATTTATTTTTAACATAGCCCGACACAAATACTCTCTCGCCTTGGGCAGAGCCAAAGTTTTTTCAAAATAGAACAAAGCATTACACAGAAATATACATCATAAAAGGAATATCAACAGTAGTCCAGTTCTGGCAAACCACTCCACGCGCTACAAAGTAAGGTAAATCCTATTCAGAATCATCTTTCATTATAGCATCAACTTTGGGCGGAGTCGGATGGATAAAACATGTGCTTCTAAAAACTTCTTGTATTGGACGGGTAACTATATCTTGCTTAGCTCTTACAGACACGGGATAAAAACCAAGACCTTCTCCAAACTTGTTCTTAGGCAAAGTCAACACCTGGCCCCATCCTTCAGCCAGACCACTCTCAACCACTCGTCGTGCATCCTCAAGAGAAGAAATAGATGCCCCTTGCTTCTTTACTTCATTATTAGCGATAGAAAGAGCTTGGAACTGGGTTCAAATAGCCTCATCAGCATCAATATAGGAAAAAATATGACAAGTGGCTTACCACCATAGCCTGTTCTCCACCAATTGTCACCAGCTTTCCATTCCATACGAACTTCAATCTTTGATGGAGTGTGGAAGTGACTGCCTCTGCATCATGGATCGATGGGAGACCCAATAGGTAACTATAGTCAGCATGAATATCCATTACTTGGAAAGTAATCTGAAAGGTAAGAGGACCAATTTTCATGGGGAGATCCACTTCACCGATGACAGTTTTCCTAGAACCATCAAACGCTTTAACAATTACCCCACTGTGCCTCACAGGATCACCTTGATGTGATAGTCGAGATAATGTAGTTTTGGCCAGTACATTTAATGATGAACCTGTATCTACCAACACACTTGACAAAGTATCATTTCCACAATTTATTGAGATATGCAAGGCCATATTATGGTTCCTTCCCTCTTCTGGAAGTTCTTCATCGCTGAAACCAAGATTATTACATGAGGTAATGTTTCCCACAATTCCATCAAATTGATCTTCTGTTACATCATGATCTACGAATGTCTGGTCCAAGACCTTCATTAAGGCTTCCCTATGGGAACCAGAGTCTCTTAGTAAAGTGAGCACATAAGTCTTGGAAGGAGTTTGCAATAGTTGGTCCATGACCTTGTATTCACTTCTCTTAACGAGTTTCAAAATCTCATCATCATTAGGATGTGGGTTAGGTCCACTAGATCGACCTGCCTCGACCCTTGGTTCAACATTCATCATCAGAACTACCACTTGTATAGGTTTTCTAACTTGAACTTCAGGCCTTTTCGATGTTATAGCTGCAAAGATACGCCTGCTCCTTGTGACTCTACTCACATCAGCAATATTGACAAAAAGATGGCATCGATGGTATGGGGACTTCTGCTCCATTATCAATCATTGTGGCATTATATTTGTATGGTATGGCTTTGTCCGAGTTATAAGGCACAGGACCAGGTGGACAGATAATCAAAGGAGTAGCGAATGAAGCCTGACTATCATAAGCAATCTCCACTGGTTCAGACATGATGAACTGTGGCACTATAACATTCACCTCAACATCTAGATCTCTGTCATATGTGATGGTAATGACTCTTTGATCTAAAAACTTATAAATATCTTCTTTCACAACAGGGAAATCAACTTCTATTGAGTAAAATTCGCAAACTTCATAATTATGTCGATGTTTAAAGAAGGCAAGTCTACTTAAACTTTGATGCATTCTGATTAGTGAGTCTTTTATATGCTCAACTTGGTAGACTCGAAACTTTCCAGGACATTTGTGCACCATATTTACCGATGCTGCCCCATGTTGAGGAAATGTATTAGCTTGAACATTTGGGTTAACATATTTTAAAGACAAAATACCACTCTTGATTAACCTCTGGACATCTGCCTTCAAAGCAAAACAATTTTCAATATTATGTCCTGGAGAACCTTGGTGATATGCATAAAATTGATCAGCCTTGTACCAAGGGGAAGTATTATTTGGTGCAATAGCAGGAGGTTTCGTTGTTATGAGATTCTTCCGGATCAAAGCAGGGAACAAATCGATGTAAGTCATTGGGATTGCATCAAACTGTGGTTTTCTCGGTGAACGGTTCTGATTGTTGAATTGAGGAGCCTGTTGTCGAGGCTGTTATTGAAACTGTCGTTGTTGAATTGGAGAGGCTTGATAGGTTGGAGCTACCATTTTTGGGTGGATAGTAGGAGTGACTACTCAACGTGTGAATATCCTATTCTAGGAAAAATTTCACTAACATCTTGTTCTCTCCTCTTGGGGAAGACACTCCCAAATTTCTTGACACAACTAGATGTACCACCTTCCTTGGCTAGACGTCCTTCATGGATTACCTCTTTAATTCGCATGCCCATGTTCACCATCTCATTGAAGTCTCTAGGCTCACTTGCGATCATTCTCTCATAGTAGAAGGAACCTAATGTTTTCAGAAAAATCTTCGTCATTTCTTTTTCTTCGAGGGGAGGATAGATTTGAGCGGAAATCTCAAGCCACCTTTGGGAATACTCTTTAAAATATTCTTTATACTTCTAGGACATAGATCGGAGTTGATCTCGATCCGGGACCATGTCAACATTATACTTGTACTGACGAACAAAAGCCTCACTGAGGTCATTGAAGTTGCGGATTCGGGTGCTATCCAAACCCATGTACCACTTCCGGGCGACACCAGTTAAGATGTCCTGGAAGTAGTGAATTAATAGCTTATGATCATCATAGTAGGTGGAAATCTTCCTCACATACATGGTCAGGTGACTTTATGGACACAAGTCACCTTTGTATTTTTCAAAGCCCGACACTTTGAACTTGGCTGAGATTTTCATGTTTAGGACCAAACACAAGTTGTGAGCATTTTTCTCGAACAAGTTTTTCCTTTTAAGTGCTCTAATTTCCATCTGCATTTCTTGGAATTGGTCTTGGAACTCCTCCATCCTATCGAATATGCCTAAACTTTCGGCAGGTTCAACATGATAAATGGGTTCATTTGTATATGGAATAGTGTGAACCACGGGAGCAATAATAGTCATTAGAGACTGAGGGAAAGATACCATAGGTTGGATCACAGGTTTCACAGTAGTCATCTAAGGTTGAGGAAAAGATACAACAGGTTGAATCATGGGTTGCACAGTAGGATGGTACCCTTCTGGCGTGAAGTTGTAAGGCATACCCCATGGAAAACCTTTCGGAATTTGATGTTGCAGAGGGTTGACTTGAGCCAAAGAGGATGGAGCAAAGACGACCTTGGAAATCGCAATAGCTTGAGCTTGAGTTTCAGTGGCCGAGGTCGATGGCTGATTCTGAGCAGCCATCAAACTTTCCACCAAAAGCAGTCAATTTTTCCATTCCAGTACGAAGAGTAGTAACCTCCTCGCAAAGTTTATAATTTTCTTTCTCTAGATCTTCCATTCTATTTCGATGATTGGCTCGAGTATTATACTGGTGAAACAGCTTGACGATCTATCGGAGTGGAAAAAGAAGCAAGAATAAGACTCTAGAAAACATGTAAGATTGAATGTTGAATGATGCAGATATGCGATGCAAATGATTATTTACTTTGATAGTTTTTCGAGGAACTTTAAAACTTTGATAACTTGCAAACATCAATGGTAAAGGAATTTGGAACAACAAAACTTATTTCATTAATAAAAAGCAGAAAATTACAACTTTAGAACATAGAAGCCCTTTAAAGAGTTTTACAAAATGGCATAAGTAATAAAAGCTAGGGACTATGATCATTCAGAATTATCATCGGACGAAGGACCAAACGCTACTTGTAACTTGAGCTTCCTAATCTTATTTTTGTAGAAGTCCTCCATTTCTGTCTTCTCGGATACCAGCTTATCAACAACTTTCTTCCATGGATTAGGAACAGGAGTAACGCCTATTGTTGTACGCCAAAATTTTCCCTCTCATTTATCAAGACTTTTCTCACAAGGTTCCTTTGACTCAAGACTGGATTAGGGCTTGGTCAGCTCAAGACATCTCATCTTGCACTGATAACCCAAAATTATGGTTTGAGTTTGCACAAGGATTTTTGGACTATCAATGCTTCATATGTCTTTCAAACATCATTATGGATCCCTAAGATCACTCATGACAAGTTTCAAGCCTTCAACCATATTTTTTATCAGTCAATTGGACAGTTGACCTAAAAATCAGCTATATTGAGGAAAAAGTCAACCATGGCCAATTTACAGTCAAACTTCATAATTTTTTATCAACATTAACATTTTAAAATTATATGTATCATTTGGTCAAGTTTGGATCATAATTCTTCAAGAAATTTGGTCAAATCACCAAAAGGGCAAAATGGTCAAAATTAGGGTTTTGACTGAGGGAGGGCAATTTCTGATTTTTAACCTAGCAAATGACCAATTGAGTTAAGGAATGATTTCAAGGATTCAATGGCATTATCTTGACCTTATTACATGGCTCAAAACATTTCAATTTCATTGGATTGACAGATGAAATTTTCAGTCAACTGATCAAAAGTCAACTGTATACTGAAAAGTCAAACTTTGACTTTTTGGTCAAAATCAAGTACCAAGGGTCATAATTCATCAAAACATGTCAAAATGTGAAACTTTTTCATCAAGAAATCCAAGTTTGAAGATTAGGGTTTGAATTTGAAATTTTTCTTAACTTAGAAAATTTTCTAAGTATAGAAAATTTCTTATTTTTCTCAACTTTAGGCCACTTTTTCACCATGATGCATAATGATTCAAGGAAGGTTCCCAACATGAAAGTTGTAGACCTCCATGAAATCTACAACTTTTACTCACACACTTTTCCCTAAATATGTTTGTATCTCAAGATATAAATTTATGAATACATGGTCATGAACTAAATAACTTAGTGAAATTTTGCCCTAATTTAGGCAGGTTTTGGACCCAACTTCATGGCAATTTTTCACCTAGTTCCAAGAGGTATCTAAAAATGCATTTCAAATATAAGTTATAGAGCACATTGCATGATTTCAAAAATGTGCAAGAAATCCTCAAGATCATTTTTGATTAGGGAGAATCGAAGAGTTGAAGTTGGAAATTTCTCACTTTTTGTCCAAGTCATTTCATGAAGAACAAAGTTGCAATCAGTACCTATGCTACCTAATCCATGCTTTACAGGTTCAAAACTTGTTCTTAACTCCTTAATTAAATGCTTACTCATTTGAAAAATCTTTGATCCATGCCTTAGAACCATTATCCAAGTTGCAATTCCATAAATGGCATAAAGTGACCATTGCCATTTTGGAAAAGTATAACTTTTGCCAGTTTCCAATTCTTGAGCTTTGCACATGTCTCCATTGTACATACAAGTCTCACAGGTCTAAGGCAAATTTTACAAGCTGATACCAACCCTAAGAGAGCAAGTACAGGCATGGCAAGCATTGTCCATTCACTTTACTTCAAATGCAAGAAAAGTGGCAAAAAGGCTAGAACTAGCACAACTGTTAGAGGGTTGACATGAAACCAATTCCATACTAATATACAAACCTAACACAATACAAAACAGGATGAGAAAAGACCTAAAACACTCCCAAGTAGAAAAACACCAAAAATATGTCGAAACTTGTAGTTTTGGCATAAGCATATCCATCTTCCGTTTGGCTCGTGCGTTTCAAGTTTTGATCATTAAAACATCTTACATACTTGATATCAAACCAATCCATACCTTCATCCCTATTCTGTAATCACTTTTCTATCATTTGCCATTGTTTCTTTCAGAGCTTGCAGTTTGACTTGGCCAAGGAGTTTCAGGTACTTTCAGAGTAAGGCAAGGGTTGGGATACATTCAGGGAAGTTCAAGGAAGCTCAAGCACGCATCAGGCCTCCATCAAACTCACTCCAGTTCCATCCATGATTCCAACTGAAGGAGTTAAAATCTCAAACTCTATCTCTTTGTACAGGAAACCATAGGCCATGATTTGTCAATAAAAAATGTAGTCTTCATCACAACGAAACTGTACATATCTTTATCTTGCATTGATTTTACTTGAGTTGAAAGAATTTGGAACTTGAAATTTCTAAAAATATTAGGTTAAAATTTAGGGCTGTTAAAATTCTCTTTGATCTTTGATAGTTAGCTTACATAACTTATATGGTTGGAATCGTGAGTTCAAACACTACAACTTTCATGTTATGAGTTTTCATTTTCATGGAAGTATAAGAGAGTTACAGGATGTCTGGCCAAGCTTGGGGAAGAAGATAAAGTACATGGCAAGGACTTGTTTTGGGTTATATTATTTTTGATTTCCTTAAGACAATGGATGTATAGCCACCCCAGTGGCAAAGTAGCGCGCTGGTAAGACCCATGTCCTGGGTTCGAACCTGGGCGCTACTTTTATTTTTCACACTTTTGCCATTTTTCAGCTTTGTGACTTTTTTACAGGATGGGCCTCCATTGTTTGGGCCATAATTTTTTTTGCTAATATGCTGCTTCTAATATGCTTGTTATACCCCCCTGACCCATTATTTGCCATACATTTTTATTTAATTTTATTTTTGTTTTCATTAATATTTTCTTTAATGTATAATAATTCAAAAAATTATAAATTAATAATATTGCATTTTTATTTTACTTTTAGTTTATTTCTCACATAAAAATATACTTTATTTTAATAAGATATCATTTATTTTCTTAATAAATTCGTACAATATAGTTAAAACATATTTAGTTTAAATTATTTTTCATTTCATACTTATAAATACTTATTTTTGCATATATAAAAATTTTATATTTTTATACAATATTATTTATTATTCTAATACAAAAAATACTTTAAAAAAATAATATATATGAACTTCATTTTCTTTTAAAATAAAAATTAGGGTTAAGACTCCCTTCTAAAAATTATTTTCTCTTCCTTATATTTTTAGGTTTAGATTAAAATTTCTTTTACATAAAAAAAATAATAAAAATAAAAATCTTTTCTTACATGTACATTGTATTGCATCTTTAAATATTGTATTGTATTTATTCTAATTCATACAAATTCGATTTGGTTGTAATAATTTATTTAGGTTTATATCTTTGCAAATCCCCATTCAAATTTGTATTCCCCCCTCCCATAAATTGTTGTAATAGCTTAGAAATATTTACATTACGCAATTTATCGCTTTATATGCCATGATTAGTAATTAGGGTTTGTATGACAAGATCAAAACAAAGCAAAATAGAAAACCCTAAAATACAAGACAAAATCAAAACATGAAAAATAATACACTTGCACACAAGCATCCTTAAGGATTCTCCACTTGGTTGCCTAAAACAAAAATGGCCATGTTACGCATGCGAAGTATCTTGGCAAAATAAAACAAATATAAGATCATAGTCCCTAGATGACGCTATTCAAAAATTTGTCTAACAAAATGATCTTGGTCCCTCAAAATGCTAAGATACTTTGCAAACATTGCTAATCATGGTTATACGATGACCCACGTCCGTCCCGTTTACATCCAAAGATAGGGTTGCTTACCAAATCAATGGTAATATAACAATGTCAAAGGAATAGAAAATACATAAGAAAGACATTTGAGTAGGTAGATTGCTTCTAGTTACTTGCTTTATTTAAAAACAACAATCCTTGCTATTTTCAAAACAAACAAACACATTTCAAAAACATCTTACAAATATTGGAAACATTTTCAAAAAGACAAACATCTTTGTATACATTCTTACGAACGAGAATCATTACAAAGATTCCCTAAACGAATGGCCTCTTTTACAAAATACTTTCAAAACCACACCAAACACAATTTCAAACAAACAAAAGCAAGTGATCTAAGCAAGTAACTAAGAGCCCATGGAAAACCATGGATGAAGAGGGTGCTAATACCTTCCTTTTTCATAATCTACCCCCTGAACTCAAGAAAACAGCTCAAAGGTCTTTCCTGTGCTTTTTCACCTTTCATTTTGGATAAAAGAAAAGTCGGTGGCGACTCTTGCTAACCGCAACATTTGCGATCAAGTGCAAAAACCTCAAGTCAGTTCTCCCACCGTATCACACCTATCAAATCTTCCTTCTTTCTATTCTTTTCCTTAGGATGTTTCTTGAGCAATGCATCTTTTTGATGAAGCTTCTCATCACGATAAATAAACCAACCATCTTGAATAAATAACATATCCTCCTTCTCCTTCAGCTGTCGAGTCAGGACCCTATTTTTATATTCTGATATACTATACTTTTCCTTCTAAGCATCTCTTTCAGACTCCATTCTAGCCAGATTTTCCTGATACTCTTTCATGTTCTCAATAGGAATGGCAGTAGATGATGGTGTAGTAACAGGGAATAAGGGTTTCTCTGGACAATAAGGCATCTTGAGAGCACAAGCCATATCACGAACCCATTGAAGGTAAGGCTCCAAAGAAACAAAACCTATATGCCCTAACATGTTTATTCCCTTTCTATGGGCATGGCGCCAAGCCCTTTCAATCTCCTCCTTAACTGCTTTGTGATCCTTTCCTTCTTGGAGAAATAAACCACTTAGATGAATGTTATTTGGCTTGTCCTTCATTGGGTATCCAAACTGGCGGCATGCAAGAACAGGATTGTAGTTAATTCCTCCACTCGTACCAAGAAGAGAAACATTGGGAAAAACACCATAACTATCAATGATTTTCACATCATAATAAGCTTGATAATACCAATCAATATCGGAATGAGTAAGAGCCATATTTTTTGGCGCCTATCATGGCTCCTTCTTGAGATCCCAAAAAACATCAGACCCAGGTAAATGGGAAACATACCACTGGTATAACAATGGCGTACAACAGATAATCATCCCATCTTGATAGGAATTCCGAAGATGGATGGAATAGAAGGTACCTCCTAGCAGCATAGGGACTGGATTTCTAATCAAAAAGATTCTAATGGCATTGACCTCTACATACTTATCGATTTTAGGGAACAAGAACAACCCATAAGAAAGCAAAGCAAAGACAGTTCCAAAGGTGACAGTATCCTTTATCTCGGCGAAGTAACAAGCTTTCTTCAACAAAAATTGTGCAGGTAAGCCTCGGATTCCTCCCTTGGTAGTCATGTTATCTTCTATCTCAGACTTCCTCAAGTGGGTAATTGTTGCTATCTCATGAGATTTGGGTTCCCCTTTTAAACTGGAGAAAGGAACACAGTCGGTGATTGGTAAACCAAGTATATAACAATACTCTTCGAAAGTGGGCATCAACTGATAATCAGGAAAAGTGAAGCATCGATATAACAGATCATAGAACTGGACCAACGTAGTAAGGACCTTCCTTCATCTTGCACTTCATAAGAGGAATAATAGATCCATACTTCTTTCGGAAATCCGTAACGTTCTCAATATTGGGAATCAAACTCTTCAACTCATCAATCTCAGGATCCTTGAAATTATAACTCCGAGTGTTTATTTTTCCAAAATCCATAGTAAAAGTACCTGAGATGTCTGCAAAAATCATTCGTAAGTTCCTTGAAAAACATGTTTAAAGAATTCTTATGGATGCATGAATAAATTATAATGCAACAATTAAACATAAGTTCACAAACATGGGGTTCAAAGGTTCAAAGGTTCAACGCTACGAGCATGGAGTCAAAGGTAAGTGTTGTACCCCAAAATTTTCCCTCCCGTATTCATCAACATTTTCTCAATCACAAGACTCTTGGAACTCAAGATCAAACTAGGGTTTGCCCTGCTCAAGACACCTCCTTGCACTGTTGACCTAAATTAGGGTTTGAGTTTGCACAGGGTGTTAGAACAATGTTTGAATCTAGTACCCTATAATTAAGTTTTGATGATAACAAAGTGAAAAGATATAGTAGTTAAATATTTCATGATTAAATTATATGCTACTTAAAATTACTATGCTCTGACTTGCAGATATGCTGATTGAAATAAGCAAGATCACGTTCTCAGCATCAGAATATGAGTTTGCACTCCAGCATCAGAAGTTGCTGAATCAGAACGTCAAGATCAGAAGATCAACGCTTGCACATGCTGAAGCTTGATGAACAGAACTGCGCGTAAAATACTCTGATACAGAATCAAATCAGTTCATCAGCAGCGAAGCAGAATCAGAATGAGCCAAGCCAGATCGTGCATTGAAGAAGCAACGGTACTGTGCATTGAAAGCTAATCAATACCAACGGCATCATTCTAGACAAGATCTGCTCAGAAAGGAAAGCTTGTAAATAGCATTGAATCAAGAATATTTGCTTCAACGTTCATCTTCTCAAAGTGCTATATAAACCAAGCTTTGAAGATTATAACGGCTAATGCTTCCAAACTCTCTACACGTACAAAGCTGATCAATAATCTTCTCTCTACAAGTTTTGCTAAACCACCAAACTCTGATACTCTATTAGCGTTTAGCAACTTAGTATTCTAAGCTTCATTTGTGTAAACATCACAGTTGTGATATAGTTTTTGTAGAAACATTCACACACATTTGATTATTCCTCTGTAAGAAAGTATTGCCTTGACAAACCGGATTGTGGTTTGAATCAAGAAGGTTTTAGCAGTTGCTAAAACAGATTTGTATTCAGTTGAATATAGTGAATTAAGACCTCGTTGGAGAGAGGCGAAATCACCTTGAACGGGTGGACTGGAGTAGTTTGAGATCAAACGAACCAGGATAAAAATACCTTGTCATTTGCTTTAAGTTTCCAGTTTTACAATTCAACCCCCCCTTCTTGTGTTTTTCACCCCTTCAATTGGCATCAGAGCGCCTGGTTCTGAGCTAAAACACTTAACCGTGCCAGTAAAAGATCCAGCGTCAGAAAAACACTATGGCAGGAAACAACTCTCATTTCAGCAATGACAACAATGAGGATAGAGACAGATTCAGCGGCAAACCTCCAGTCTTTGATGGAGAAAACTTTGACTACTGGAAAGACAGAATTGAAAGCTTCTTTCTAGCACATGATGCTGATCTGTGGGATATGGTGACAGATGGATACACGCACCCTGTTAATGCAACTGGTCAGAAGATTGATAGAAAATCAATGACTGATCAACAAAAGCGTGATTTCAAGAATCACCATAAAGCCAGAACCATCCTTCTCAGTGCTATCTCCTATACTGAGTATGAGAAGATCTCCAACAGAGACACAGCTAAGAACATCTTTGATTCTCTCAGAATGACGCATGAGGGCAACATTCAAGTCAAGGAAACAAAGGCTCTGGCGCTCATTCAGAAGTATGAGGCGTTTAAAATGGAAGAATCTGAATCCATTGAAACTATGTTCTCTAGATTCCAGATTCTGGTAGCTGGTCTCAAAGTTCTGGACAAGGGGTACTCTACTGCTGACCATGTCAAGAAGATAATTAGAAGTTTACCCAAGCAGTGGAGGCCTATGGTTACTGCTCTGAAGCTGGCGAAAGATCTCAACAAAATCACTCTGGAGGAACTTATAAGCTCCCTCAGAAGTCATGAGATAGAGCTGGAAGCTGACGAGCCTCAGAAGCAAGGTAAGCCTATAGCTTTGAAATCTAACAGAAAATCTGAATCTAAAGTTTTGCAGGCAGTTGAAGAAACATCTGATGGATCCTCATCAGAAGAAGACGAGCTTTCTCTTCTCTCCAGAAGAGTAAATCAACTGTGGAAGCAAAGACAAAAGAAGTTCAGGAATCCCAGAAGATCTGATCATAACGAGTCTTCTTCCAGACACAGAAGGACAGATTCTTCCTCTGGATACAGAAGATCTGAAGGCTCCTCAGGTAGCAAGAAGCCAAATACAAAAGACATCATCTGCTACGAGTGCAATGAGCAAGGACACTACAAGAGTGACTGTCCAAAGCTTCAGAGGGAAAAGCCAAAAAGGAAGTTTGGAAGAGAGAAGAAGAAAAGTCTCATGGCCACATGGGATGACTCTGACTCGTCTGTAGCTGACTCAGAATCAGATGATGAACGGGCAAACTTAGCGCTTATGGCTAACATTCAAGATGACAGTGAAGCTTCTGACTCAGACTCAGAATCAGACACAGAAGAGGTATTCCCTAACTTCGCTGTTAATTTTACAAAGGCTGAACTTGCTGAAAGCCTAAATGAAATTCTGGAACGTTATCAGCAGATTAGAGCTAAATTCAGAGACCTGAAAAGGACTCTTGAATCTGACTCTAATAAGTCTGAGAGTCTCAGATTGGAAAACTCTGAGCTGAGAGATAAAATTTTAAAATTAGAAAACTCTTTACAAAACTCTCAGAAGGAACCAATTGCTGAAACTCCCAGCAACGCTGATGAGATCATCAAGGAGTATGATCATAGTTTCCAGAAGTTCCTTGCTAAAAGCATAGATAGAAGCAAAATGGCTTCAATGATCTATGGAGTTAGCGGAAACGGCAGGAAAGGAATAGGATACCTAGGTAAGGTTCCTACACCTAAAAATGTCATGGATTTAACAATTAAATACACTCCTATAAATTCACACTTTGTGTATGGTCACACACATGACATCAAATATACTAGTAGTAATCACTTTGTGAAACCAAAATTCAATCAGAGTTTTGGTAAAACTAACAAATCAGGACCCAAGAAGATCTGGGTACCTAAGGATAAAATAATACATGTTGCAGATATCTTTAGCAGCAAGTCAGAAACACCAGTCATGGTACCTGGACTCTGGCTGCTCACGTCACATGACGGGAAGAAGGCATATGTTCCAAAGCCTGGAACTTAAGCCTGGAGGCCACGTTGGCTTTGGAGGCAATCAGAGGGGAAAGATAATTGGCTCTGGAACTGTAGGTAACGGAAATCTTCCCTCTATTAATAATGTTCTGCTTGTTGATGGATTGATGCATAACCTGTTATCCATAAGTCAATTAAGTGATAACGGTTATGATATAATCTTTAATCAAAAATCATGTAAAGCTGTTAGTCAGAAAGATGGGACTATCCTATTTAATGGCAAGAGGAAAAACAACATTTACAAAATCAAACTTTCTGAACTTAAGAGTCAGAACGTAAAATGTCTTCTGTCTGTTAACAACGAGCAATGGATCTGGCACAGAAGATTGGGACATGTTAGTATGAGAAGAATATCTCAGATTAACAAACTCAATCTGGTCAGAGGACTTCCAAATTTGAAGTTCAATTCAGATGCTCTGTGTGAAGCATGTCAGAAAGGCAAATTTGCAAAACCCTCTTTTAAATCCAAAAATGTTGTTTCTACCTCTAAGCCATTAGAACTTCTGCACATTGACTTATTTGGACCAGTTAAGACTGCTTCTGTCAGTGGCAAGAAGTATGGGTTAGTAATCGTAGATGACTATAGCAGATGGACATGGGTAAAGTTCTTAAGACACAAGGACGAGTCACACTCTGTGTTTGTTACCTTCTGTAACCAAGTTCAGAATGAAAAAGATCTTAGAATCGTTAAAGTCAGAAGTGATCATGGTGGTGAATTTGAAAATAAAGATTTTGAGTCATTCTTTAATGACAAAGGCATTCTGCATGACTTCTCTTGTCCTAGAACTCCCCAACAAAATGGAGTTGTAGAACGAAAGAACAGAACATTGCAAGAAATGGCCAGAACCATGATCAACGAGACAAACGTTGCTAAGACTTTCTGGGCAGAGGCAATAAACACAGCGTGCTACATTCAGAATAGAATCTCAATAAGACCTATTCTGGAAAAGACTCCATATGAATTGTGGAAGAACAGAAAGCCCAACATTTCGTATTTTCATCCATTTGGATGTACTTGCTATATGTTAAATACTAAGAATTATTTGAACAAGTTTGATTCTAAGGCACAGAAGTGTATTATGTTAGGATACTCTGAACGCTCAAGAGGGTACAGAGTATACAATACAGAAACACAGATTGTGGAAGAATCAATCAGTGTTCGTTTTGATGACAAGCTTGACTCTGAAAAGTCAAAGCAGAATGAAAATCTTGCAGGTATAGAAATTGAATTTGCAGGTTCTGAAGACAAGTCATCAGAAGCTCTCAACACAGACACTCCTTCATCGTCTGAAAGAAGCAATGCTAGAAATCCTACAACTGCTGCTGATCAACCTCAGAAGAGAGTACCCAGAAGCAGTTTGGATCACCCAGAAGAATCTATTCTAGGAAGAAAGGAAGATCCAATCAGAACAAGAGCAAGCCTCAGAAACTCTGAAGAAACTCTGATGGGACTTGTGTCTCTGATTGAACCTTCTTCTATTGATGAAGCACTTCTGGACAATGATTGGATTCTGGCAATGCAAGAAGAGCTGAATCAATTCACCAGAAACGACGTATGGGATCTCGTTCCAAGACCAAAAGGATTCAACGTCATTGGAACAAGATGGGTGTTCAGAAACAAGCTTAATGAACAAGGTGAAGTCGTCAGAAACAAGGCACGACTGGTTGCACAAGGTTATAGTCAGCAAGAGGGGATAGACTATACAGAAACCTTTGCCCCAGTCGCCAGGTTAGAATCTATCAGACTTTTAATCTCATTTGCTGTTAATAGAGGCATCACTATGTATCAGATGGATGTCAAAAGTGCATTCTTAAATGGTTATATAGAAGAAGAAGTGTATGTTCACCAACCCCCAGGTTTTGAAAACACAAAACATCCAGAACATGTTTTCAAACTGAAAAAGTCACTGTATGGTCTGAAACAAGCTCCCAGAGCTTGGTATGAAAGGCTAAGCAACTTTCTGCTTGAAAATGAGTTCACCAGAGGGAAAGTGGACACCACTCTCTTCTGTAAAACAGTTAAGAGTGACATTTTAGTCTGTCAAATTTATGTTGATGATATAATCTTTGGTTCTACTAATCCTTCTCTTGGAAGAAAATTTGCCAAGTGTATGCAGGCAGAATTTGAGATGAGCCTCATGGGGGAACTGAAGTTCTTTCTAGGAATTCAGATCAATCAAACTCCAGAGGGAACTTACATTCATCAGAGCAAATACATCAGAGATCTTCTGAAGAAATTTGACCTCTCAGAATGTAAGCCATCAAAGATTCCAATGCATCCCACGTGCATTCTGGAAAGAGAAGAGGTAAGCAAAAGCGTAGAACAGAAAGTCTACAGAGGTATGATTGGTTCTCTCCTTTATCTGACTGCTTCAAGACCTGATATTCTTTTCAGTGTATGTATTTGTGCTAGATTCCAATCAGATCCTAGAGAATCTCACTTAACAGCTGTTAAGCGAATTTTCAAGTATCTGAAAGGTACTACTAATCTGGGTTTGTTTTATAGAAAATCTAGTGATTACAGTTTAGTAGGCTACTGCGATGCTGATTTTGCTGGAGACAGAGTGGAACGAAAAAGTACTTCTGGAAGCTGCCAGTTTCTGGGAGAAAATCTGATCTCGTGGTCCAGCAAAAGGCAATCAACTATTGCTCTGTCAACAGCAGAAGCTGAGTACATAGCAGCAGCTGGTTGCAGCACACAGATGCTCTGGATGAAAAGTCAGCTTGAAGACTTCCAGATTTTTGAGAGTAACATTCCTATTCTTTGTGATAATACTTCTGCTATTTGCTTAAGTAAGAATCCTATTTTACATTCTAGAGCTAAACATATAGAAATAAAACATCATTTCATTAGGGACTATATTCAGAAAGGCATTTTAAACTTGAAATTTATAGATACAGACCATCAATGGGCTGATATCTTTACAAAACCCCTTTCAGAAGATAGGTTTAATTTCATTCTGAAACATCTCAGCATGAAAGTATGCCCAGAATGAAAATGCTTTAATTCCATATCTTTATCTTTCAGAATGTAATTATATTACTGTGAACTTCTGATCAATCTTTGTTTCAGAAAGTTAGAACATGCAAATTGTATCAGAGGCAAGTCTAAAGATCTGAGAGTCTAATCTCAAATACAGACGTGCTGATCACTACATCAAACAAGTGTCATCCAATCATCAGCAAATCCCTGAAGCAGAACGCGTGCACGTTTCTGAGAAAGGAAAACGCTGATTGGGTGCATTGAGACACATGTCTGGTAACCGTTTTTAAGTATCTTTCTCAAATCCCCCAAAATCAGCAAGCATTAAATGCAAAAGTAATCACGCTTGTTAATTGCAATCATTATTTTTTTTCTCTCTCTTAAAAACGTTTTATTTTTCAAAATAATTTTTGAAAATCCTATTTAAGCACATTACTCTTCATTCTTAATCTTTACGCTTACTCATAATCTCTTAAGAATTTTTCTGCATATCTCCTTCAAAACCCTAGCTTTTCTCAAATCACTCTCAAGCTTTTTGTGTGAGAACAATGGCATCCTCCAGCATTTCTGCAGGGATTCAGAAGAAGGAAACCTCTGAGCAATATCAAGCGCCTACAAGAACGCTTCTCACACCAGTTAAGAATCTTGAGGTTCTCTCTGAGTTAATAGTGGATTTCGAAAGTTTGAAGGAAAATGGATTTGACCTAACTGCTGAAGTCAAAACTCAAAGGTGGGAGAGGTACTTTGATAGACTGGTTGGACCAACCTTCCCAGAACTTGTCAAAGAATTTTGGATTCATGCCAAGATTGATAAGCATCTAGTCGTCTCTTCTGTTATGGGAAAGAAGATTATAATTTCTGAAGACCTCATTGCTAGGTTAATTGGTCAGAATGGTGGTGGAGTCCGTTGTGTGGACATGGCTGATAGGTGTCCTGATATTGGTATGGTAGCAAACTGCATTTTCACTCTTGGTCTTCCCAGCAGCAAAATCAAGGATCTGAAGGATCACTTCAGAGTGTGGGCCAAGATTGTTCTAGGCTGTTTCAATCACAGGAAGCCAACAAGCTCTCCTGACTATATAAACGTGGATCAGCAATTTCTGATCTACTTTATTGATCAGAGGGTGAAGATCAATTTGGCGCACTTCCTGTTCAATCATCTGAAGACAAGTGTGAAAGAGACTAGAGAAGAAGAAAGGACGAAAAGAGACTGGATACCATTTGGGAGGCTTATCTCAGATATTCTGACAGAGAATAAGCTGATAGACTATCTGAGCGAAGCTAAAGTACTGGGCAATTTTGAACCAACTGTTGGAAAAGCGCTGAATGCTAAGAATCTCAAAAAGATGAAGCTGATAGACAACATCAGGAAGGAACCCAGAGCTTCTTCAACTGCTGACATCACCAGAAGAAGAGTGCCTCTGAGTGATTTCCCAAGATTTTCTGAGATGGAATCTCACCCTGATATGGTTGCCAAGTATCCAGATTCTTTCAAGGAAGAAGTTGCAGGTTCGAAGCTGAAGATCAAAGATCTGAGTCAGGTTCAACCTGAAATGGCTCAGAAGAAATCAAAGAAGAGGAAAGCAGAAGGATCATCTCACCAGACTCCAAAGAAACGAGGTAATCCATCTACTGCTCCTATTTCAATTTCAACTACTATTCCAACATCTGTTGCTCCACCCCAAACATCTCACAGAATTTCCATTCCAATCCCCACTATTGATGAAAACATACCAGAAGACCCTTCTGAGAACTTACAACTCAGAAGAACCAGAATAAAAATTCCTCTCAAAATTACCAAACAACAACCAACTGTTTCAACAACACCAGCACTTGATAGAGTGCTAGCTGACATTGAGCGTGAACATACTTCTGTTCAACCTCACTCTGAACCACCAAATATTCCTCCTCCACAACCTGAACCAGAAATTCAACCACAACCAGAACCAGAACAAGAACCAGAACCACAATCTCAACAACCTATCACAGAAGAACCTCTGATCCATGAACAATCAGAAGTTCCACCTCCTCAACCAGAAAATAATCCTCCCTCACCTCCAACAGAGTTTCATCGCTATGAAACCCCATCTCCTCATCATTCTGATCCCCACTCACCTCAACCTTCACCGCTGGCAATACAGCTGCCATGTGGAACCACCATTATCACACCCCAGTTACCATCATCAGAGGAATCAACACCTCCAAAAACTCCAACCACTCCAATAGACATATCCTCTGACTCTGATAACCATCCACCAAAACAGACAGCACCTCAGCACACCTCTGAAAGCCAATCCTCTGAAAACCCCAGCAAAACATTCATTGACTTAACAAGTCTTGAACGTCTTGCTGATTTAAGACACAAATTGGCCATTCCCAAACCAAAGCAATTAGATGTTGGCTCTGGTATTTTGGACTTTGAAACAGGTATGCTGCAGTGGATTGCTTCCTTGAAGCAAGTCTGTCCCGGGATGATCGACCCAGCTGCTTCTGATCAGCTCTGGTCACAGTTCAGAGTTTGGGTTCGTGCTGAAGCACTCAAGCTGCAGGACGTCAACTATGAGCAGGCTCAACAGAACTTTAGCAAGCTGCTGAAGGAAGTTGAGAGTCAGCTGCCTCAAGAAGTTGTGCTGCCTCTGGACTCTGAATCTTGGGCTGAGAAAGAGCAAGCTGCTCAGGTGGAACCAGCAGAAGAAGACGAGACTCTTCAGGAAGAGAATCCAGCAGAAGATGTAGCTGAAAGTTCTGAGAAGCTTCCTCCTGCTGAAAGTTCTCAAGCTGCCTTGGACAGGCAGGCTCTGGAAGAGTTAAGGCTGAATGACTTGCGTCTACAGCAGCGGATGGATGAGAATAATCAGAAGATGGAAGCTAGAATGAATGTCCAGGACAGCAAGATTGATACTGTTGTCACCATGGTTCAGAAGCAGAATGCAACTTCTGAAAAGATTCAGGCAATGCTGGAAAGCCTGTTCTCACGCATGCCCCCACAACCTTGAAATTTTTTTTCATGCATGACATTCCCCATATTTTCCTTATTTTCTGATGTATTTTTGACTATGTTTTAACTATGGTTTGTAATGCTATTTTGCTCTGATTCTGAACTATCTTTAATATCATTAGTTTTTCTGATCTAAATCATTTTAGCACATCACCAGCACTTTTTGATTGCTGACAAAAAGGGGGAGAACAAGAATGATATTTAAAATCAATAACGGATAACTAGACAGAAATTCTCAAACATTCTAACTCTATTACTTGAAATGTTTTTCTGTTTTGTCTTTAAGTCTACAGGTACAATGAAGACTAGAGGCTCTGATCAAAATGTAGAAGCTCATGTTGCTCTGATCAAATATGAAGTTCTGATATATGAAGCTCTGATCAACCTAACACTCTGATCTGAAGCAAAGATCTGACAGGAAAAGCTCTGAAGCTCTGCTCTCTGATAAGTCAAAGACTTACAATCTGATGCTCAAAGACAGAAAAAGATTTGACTCTGAAGAACACGCATATCAAAGGGAAGTAATAAACTCAGGGGGAGTATTTCTTAACTCTGACTTCTCCGTACTTCTTATTCTGATACATAGATCTGATAACCTTTTCACGTTATTTTTCATTTAAAATATCTAGTTTTTGTCATCATCAAAAAGGGGGAGATTGTTAGAACAATGTTTGAATCTAGTACCCTATAATTAAGTTTTGATGATAACAAAGTGAAAAGATATAGTAGTTAAATATTTCATGATTAAATTATATGCTACTTAAAATTACTATGCTCTGACTTGCAGATATGCTGATTGAAATAAGCAAGATCACGTTCTCAGCATCAGAATATGAGTTTGCACTCCAGCATCAGAAGTTGCTGAATCAGAACGTCAAGATCAGAAGATCAACGCTTGCACATGCTGAAGCTTGATGAACAGAACTGCGCGTAAAATACTCTGATACAGAATCAAATCAGTTCATCAGCAGCGAAGCAGAATCAGAATGAGCCAAGCCAGATCGTGCATTGAAGAAGCAACGGTACTGTGCATTGAAAGCTAATCAATACCAACGGCATCATTCTAGACAAGATCTGCTCAGAAAGGAAAGCTTGTAAATAGCATTGAATCAAGAATATTTGCTTCAACGTTCATCTTCTCAAAGTGCTATATAAACCAAGCTTTGAAGATTATAACGGCTAATGCTTCCAAACTCTCTACACGTACAAAGCTGATCAATAATCTTCTCTCTACAAGTTTTGCTAAACCACCAAACTCTGATACTCTATTAGCGTTTAGCAACTTAGTATTCTAAGCTTCATTTGTGTAAACATCACAGTTGTGATATAGTTTTTGTAGAAACATTCACACACATTTGATTATTCCTCTGTAAGAAAGTATTGCCTTGACAAACCGGATTGTGGTTTGAATCAAGAAGGTTTTAGCAGTTGCTAAAACAGATTTGTATTCAGTTGAATATAGTGAGTTAAGACCTCGTTGGAGAGAGGCGAAATCACCTTGAACGGGTGGACTGGAGTAGTTTGAGATCAAACGAACCAGGATAAAAATACCTTGTCATTTGCTTTAAGTTTCCAGTTTTACAATTCAACCCCCCCTTCTTGTGTTTTTCACCCCTTCACAGGGATGTTTTGACCTACAATTCCCAAAGTGACTTTCATATTTCATGTTGGACTCACAAGTTTGTCCATACCAAGTTTCAAGCTTTGATTCAAATTTTTGCCCAGTCAATTGGACAGTTGACCTAGAAATCAACTGTATTGTGGAAAAAGTCAACTATGGCCAATTGACAGTCAAACCTCATGAAATTTGACCCACGTCAACATTATGAACTCATATGGACCATTTGATCAAGTTTGGATCACAATTCCACAATAAAGTTGATCAGATCACCAAAAGGGCAAAATGGTCATTTTTAGGATTTTGACTGCACAAAGGCAATTTTTGACTGTTTGACCTAGCCAATGGCAAATCAAGCTCACCCATTGACTCAAGGACTCAATGACATCGTCTTGACCCATTCAACAAGTTCAAAAGATCTCAGATGCATAGGATTGACAGATGAATTTTTCAGTCAACTAATCAAAATTTGATTGTACACTGAAAAGTCAAACTTTGACTTTTTGGTCAAAATCAAGTGCCAAGGGTCATTTTTCATCAAGACATGTCAAATTATGAAACTTGTTCATCAAGAAACCCAAAAATACAAATTAGGGTTTAAAATGGAAAAATTTCATAACTTAGAATTTTTCTAAGTTATAAAAATTTCTTATTTTTTCCTAACTTTGTCCCATTTTTTCACCAAGATGCAAATGGATTAAAACAAAACTTGAAACATGAAAGGTTTAGTCCATCACAAAGTATACAACTTTGATTCACAAAGTTTTCTCAAAAGAAGCTTGTATCTCAAGTTATGATTTTTGGAACAAGGGTACCTAAAACTTTTAACTTAGAGAAAATTTGCCCTAATCTAGGCAGGATTTTGACCCATCTTCTTGGCCATTTTTCACATAGTTCCACTTGGAGTTTCAAGTTGCATTTCAAAGAAGGATTGTAGTACATGTTCCAAGCTTTCCAAATTGTCATATAACTCCTCAAACACCTTTGTGGTTAGAGAGAATCGAATACTTGAAGTTGGCAAAAACTCACTTTTGTCCATGCCCAATACATGTTCATACAAACTTGCATTTTCAAATCAGCATGCTTGGTACTAGCTTGCAGGCCTCAAAACCAGTTTGCACTCCATAATTTAATGCATAACCATTGAGTTAAGGTGTTATCTTGGTCATTTGGACATTGCATACAAGATTAATCCTTATTTAGAAAAAGGTGAAATGCCATTTTTGTAAAGTTGCACTTTATGTCAAACCAAAATCCTTGAGACATGGGGCCATATCTATGAAGCAAGATTCAATCTACCAATTCCAAGAACCAAGAGAAAAGTATACAATATGATATAGGGCCTGTACATGCTTGCATTGAGGACACACACTCTTGCTTGAAAAAGAAGAAAAGTGGCAAATCATACTCCATCTCTCACATTTGTTGAAACCAGCTTACACAAACATTGTAAACCAGTTTCATACCTCCCAACAAGCCAGAAACACGACCCTTCTGCCTCCAAAAACCCCCTTGTACACAAAATCCCTGTTTTGCTGCAAAACAGGGCAAGCTCTGCAAACTTGAAGCCATAACCAAATTCCATCGTGCGTTTTGTCCCAAGATACTTCAAAGACCTTCCCATCAACTCATCTGAACTATCCCAGGCCTCCATTGCAAGTTGTAACACCATTAACACCCTTTGCCATTTTTGTTTCAAAGCTTTGCAGGTGGAGTTCTGTGGCACGATTCAAGTTGTTTCAGAACAAGCCAAGCAGTGGAAAAGCTTCCTTGGACCTCAGGCAAGCTCAAAAGAAGCTCAAACACCATTGAAGGTTGCTACATTGCCCAGCTCAAAGTCAACTGAAACAGGTATTTCATGGACTTCTATCTCTCTATCTAGGAATGGTTAGGCTTAGGTTTGTGAATGAAATATGTTATACTCATAGCCCTGAAGCCATACATATGCTTAGTTTTCATTTACATTAATCGTGCTAAGAGAATTTCACTCATGAACTTTCTGAAAAAACTAGGTTAGAAATTAGGGCCAGAGAAATTCTCTCTGGTCTTTGAGAGTTAGCTTAAGTTTTTTATATGTTTGAATTCGTTGTTTAATGCTCTACAATGTTCATGTTATGAGTTTTGTAAAAAAATCATAGAATCAGGAGTTACAGTTTTGTACATAGCACGCACGCAGGTTTTTTCTAAGGAAGAAGAAGAAGTGGATTCTGGGTTGGGCCTGGTTTCCTTTGCTTTTGACACCCCTTTATTCAGTTTACACCCCCCTGGCCCATTTCTTTGAATATTTATCATTTTGATATTTTTATTTTTTATTCTGACATAATTATTTTTTGTCTAAATATAAAAAATGTCAAACAATTATTTTCTATATTTTTCATATTTATTTGATATTTATTTTTATCTCACTAGTATAAATATGTTAAGTACTTTATTTTTCTTTTATTAAAATTCAAAGAATAATGTAAAAAATATGTTTATTTTTATTTTTTATTTTTTATTTTTACACTTGAAAATATTTTCTTGAAATATACACATTTTTGTAAATAATTAATTTTTATTTTTATATATATATATTATATATATATATATATATATATATATATATATATATATATATATATATATATATATATATATATATATATATATATATATATATATATATATATATATATATATATATATATATATATATATATATATATATATATATATATATATATATATATATATATATATATATATATATATATATATATATATATATATATATATATATATATATATATATATATATATATATATATATATATATATATATATATATATATATATATATTTCATTTTATAAATAGGTAAAAAAAATACAAAAATATCATTTTTACAATATACTTTTTTTTTGTATAAATCAATATATTATGGTATATAATTAATAAATAACACTATTTATTTGATAATTAGGGTTTTGCCCTAAATAACAAAAATAATTAGAATTGACCTTTTTTTATTTATTTATATTTCACATTGAAAAATACTTTCTACATACATGAAAATCTGTTTTTGCATAATACATTTTATTTGATATTTATTTAATTGTATTTATTTAAATATTAAATATTGCCTTATACATTCAATATGGTTGTAATAACTTAGAATTTAATTTCTTGTCAAATACTCCCAATTCAAATTTATACCCCCCTCCCTATATCATGTTGTGATAGTGTAGCATTTAAATTCCCGCACATTTAAAAGCCTCCAATTATGCCATGCTTAGACTTAGGGTTTGTATGCAAAATAAAATCAACAACTAGCTTGACCTAATCCAAGATAAACATGCATGAAAAACAAACAACATGCACACTTGCACCAACGATGGCCTCTTTTCAAAACATATTTCAAAATCACACACAAAGCACCATTTCAAACAATTGAAAAGCAAAGCAAGTGATCTAAGCAAGTAACTAAGAGCCCATGGATAACCATGGATAGAAAGGGTGCTAATACCTTCCATTTCTGTAATCTACTCCCCGAACCCAAGAAAACATCTCAAAGGTCTTTCCTGTGCTTTTTGATCTTTCCTTAGGATAAAATAAAAAGTCGGTGGCGACTCTTGCTAAACTGAAACATTTGCGAACACAAACGCAAAATCCCAAGTCAGTTCTCCCACCGTATCACAGAACTGACGACTCTGTTGGGGAAATTTCTAAAAGTGGAGTAACTTAAGGGCTTAGATCACCTTTTGCATGATTATTGTTTGCTTTGATTGCTTTACATTTTGGTTCTCTTGTTTGGGCTTGAAAATCCTCCACTCGGATTTGAGAAACATTCATAGGTAAATAGCAATACATTATGGAAATTGTGCGGGGTATACCGACACGTTGGAAGCAATCGCTATATTAGTGCAACATATTTGTGAGTACCGGTAGCCTTTGAGTCAATCAAAGAGAATACGGGGCCGCTGAGTGATGTCATGAAGCACTAATGAACTCTTAGAACCTTACTTGACCATCTTGGCCTTTTATTAGGGGTAGTGAGATGACTGGCTTTGGTGCAGTCCGAAGTTGGTAGATACTCGATACTACACTCATTGAGGGTTGTTTTCTTGGAATATTTTGGTCGCTAGTTAAGTGGCTAAACCAAAACAATGAACATAGAAATAATTCAGTGATATTTAGCTCCTTAGAACCCGGTTACTATTTATAGGACAGGTTTGAGCCAACTAAACTCAAAAGGGTACTTACCTATGAAACCTCATGCAAGCCTAAAACTAGGGCTTTGTGTGATTTGCTTGTACATGTGTTTGTCCATACATCATGAACATCATAAAGCATCATATGCATCCACTAACCATTTCAAGGGTTTAGATCTTCATCTTTGTTCTTGTTTTGTAGGTCATGGAATCTCTTCGCAGGAAAATAATTCAAGTCAACCTTGTGAGAATCCCTCCTCAACTCAAGGAGTTTACTTCTAGGATCCCAGAGAATTCTCTCTTCAGTGAAAGACATGGTAGACTCCTCAAATTGGTCAACACCAACATTGAAGAAGACTTGGTGAAAGTCCTCTTCCAATTCTTTGACCCCCTACACCACTGTTTCACATTCCCTGATTACCAGTTGGTGCCTACTTTGGAGGAATTTTCTCAACTCCTGAGAATTCCTATTCTTCATCAAATACCCTACAACGGTACGAAAAGAGAACCAAAGCCTGAAGATGTGGCTCAAGCATTACACTTGCAACCATCTAACATCAAGGAGCACTGGGAAACCAGAAGTGGTGTCAAGGGTTTCTTGGCAAAGTTTCTGTTTGAGAAGGCACAAGACTGCTGAAATTTTCTTGATCTACAAGCCTTTGAAGAGGTTGTGGCACTTCTTATCTATGGGTTGGTCTTGTTCCCAAACCCTGACCAACTTATAGATGTGAATGCTGTCAAGATTTTCATATCCAGGAATCCTATACCTACATTGCTTGGGGACATCCTACACTCATTTTACACACGAACAATGAGGAAAAGAGGTGTTCTCATGTGTTGTACTCCTCTCCTAGCAAGGTGGTTTATTTCTCACCTTCCGCAATCAATTTTGAAGAATGAGCAGGGTTTGAGGTGGTCACAGCGATTGATGACCCTCACACATTCTGATGTACATTGGTGTTCTCGGTCCAGAGAAAATGTCATCATCATCGATCGTTGTGGGGAATTTCCTAATGTCCCACTACTTGGCATTAGGGGAGGCATCACCTACAACCCCTGTCTAGCTTTGAGACAATTTGGATATGCTCGGAGGGATGGCCCTCATGACATGCTGATTCCGTACCTAGTTTTTGACTTCGACAACGATGTGCAAGGACTTCGACAAAGATTCATCAGAGCTTGGAGGATGCCTAATAAGGTGGATAGTAAGACACTAGGGCATAATAATTCCATCCCCCTTGAGCCTTACCTCAAGTGGGTACGAACCCGCTCCCAGAATCTTATGATGCCATACCCTCACATTCTCCCCTTGATCAAAGAGCCTGTTATGGAAGGAGAGGTTCCATACACCATCCTACATCCTGACATGCCAACATCATGGGAAGAAATGCAAAAGAGTTGGATCCAACTCAAGGAAGAACGAGATACTTTTGAAGCCAGCTTCTATGCCAGTGAGAAGAAGGTTTTGGAACTCACCCGCCGACTTCACGAGGAGGAGACTCTCAACACTTACACCGCACCAAAGAGGATGCGCAATGTCTTTTTACATTAAGAATTTTGTAATATTTTTCCCATGGGGCACTTATGTACTAACAAATTTCTTTCTTAATATGACGTGTGTTCTTTTTGTTTGCAACAAATCTGAATTTTTGAACCCTTGAATACATTACATGAATAACATACCATTCATCATATGCATAAGCAGGTCTTCACGCCAGGTTTCCTTATCTTTCTGCTGTTTATTTCAGCAAGATGGATTTAGAGCAAACGGTAAAGGATCTACAGGCACAAAATTCACAGTTCCAGCAACTCCTCATGACCTTGGCAAAGGGTCAAGAGGACCTCAAAGTTTTGTTGGAGAAGAATAAATAGAAAAAGAAAAAGAGACCTGGAGTAGCCACTTTAGGAAGAAGATTTGAGCATCAGGCCAGGAGAGTTCTCGAGTTCCCCTCAACGTCTGACGAAGGGGTCGGTAAAGGGAAAGGGACTGTTGTGCCTTCTGAATCCGAGGTTGAAGAGGAAGAGGAGGAAGAAGATGAAGACTACTCCGAACAACAGTATCCACCAGCGAATGATAAATATGAGAACCTTGAAGATAGACTGGCAGCTATGGAGTTGCAGAGGGTGCCCGGATTGGATTTTGAAGAACTAGGGCTAGTAGTTGGGATTGTTATCCCTCCCAAGTTCAAGTTGCCAACATTTGCCAAGTATGACGGCCTGTCGTGCCCAAAGATGCACCTGAGGTCGTATGTCAGAAAAATCCAACCTCATTCATCTGATAAAGACCTCTGGGTACACTTTTTCCAAGACAGCTTGTCTGGCAGGCAGTTAGACTGGTTTTATCAACTCGAGAGATCAGAGGTTCATAATTGGGAAGACTTGGCAGCTGCTTTTTATCGTCAGTATCAATACAATGCTGATTTGGCGCCCACTCGTACTCAGTTACAAAGTATGGGGATGGCTTCCAATGAAGGGTTTAAAGAGTACGCCCAGAAATGGCGTGATCTGGCGGGAAGAGTGCAGCCACCCCTATCAGATAGGGAGTTAGTTGACATGTTTCTGGGGACCCTGTCTGGCCCCTTCTTTAATCATCTGATCGGAAGTTATTCCGCAGGATTTACTGAACTGATTTTGACCGGCGAAAGGGTTAAGGCCGGTATTAAGAGTGGAAAGATTCAAAAGGATGCTTCCGCATCCACGGCTCTTAAGAAACCTTTCCCGGCTAAGAAGGAAGCATCTGCTGTGTATTCTCAGAAGGGATTGGGAAGAACTGAGCACCAGCCGACTGCGGGGGTTATGATGATTCAAAACTCCTCAAAGGATCAACCTCGTAACAATCAGTCGAGACCTAATCAACAACGGGTGGAAAGGCCACAACGGCAGTTCACCCGCATCAATATGACGCCCGCTCAGGTACTTCCTCATTTGTTGAAGCTGAATCTTACCGGTTTAAAGGAAGCGCCAAAGAACCTCAACACCTCCTCTCCATACTACCACTCTAATGCCAAGTGTGCCTACCATTCTGACAGTGCTTGGCACGATACCAATAATTGTTGGGCGCTTAAGAACAAAATCCAGGACTTGATTGATGCCAAAGAAGTAGAACTCAAGGCGCCTGAAAAGCCCAATGTAATATATGCTCTGATGCCCAAGCACGGTAATAATATTCACGCAGTTATGGAGGATACTCATGTTACCGATGTTGTTGACCTGTTGACACCGTTACGTGTGATTAAGGAAAATTTGTTGAGAGCCGGGATCTTTCCTGGTTGTGATAAAAATTGTTACTTTTGTTTGAACGTACGAGGTGATTGCCCAATGTTGAAGTCAGGTGTCCAACGCCTGATGGATACCCAAGAGATACTTTTCTAGAAAACCCCTGTTGATACCCTCAATCCTGTTACTCCTGATACTTTTGCTATTACGACCAACGATATTACAATCATAACCATTTCCGACAATCCTCCCAAGGCTTGCAAAAGGCCTGTCAGGATTACACCCAACTCTGAATGTGTACCATTAAAGATCACCATGTCGGGACCTATCCCGTACCGATCAAGCAAAACGATACCATGGAACTATAGGGGAGAAATCTTCTACCATGGTGTCAAACAAGTTGAGACAATCCAAGAGATTTCTGAAGAAGAAAGCCCTGATATAGGGAACATCGCGGGTACAAGCAAGATAACCCGCAGTGGCCAGATCTTTTCTCCGGAGATTGCTCCCCCTCGAGCAGTTTTCGGACCCTCGAAAGCTTCTGCACCTGTTGGACCATCTGTGCAAGGCCCAGTGATTGAAGAACTGGATACTCCTGAAGTAAGACCATCTGCTGAAACTACCGACAAGGGTAAGGGGATACTGGAAGTGCCTGTCAGGACGAAGGCCCATGTTGTGGTTATCCTTGAAACCACTCAGAAAGAAATGGATGAAATCTTGAAAATAATCAGAAAAAGTGACTACGACGTTGTGGAACAGTTAGGGAAGACCCCTTCTAAAATTTCAATGTTGGCTCTTCTTCTCTGTTCTGAGGCCCATGCTAAGGCCCTGATCAAATTCTTGAAGGCGACACATGTTCCCCAAGAGACTTCGGCTGACCAATTTCAGGAATGTGTGGCCAGTCTTACTGCTGATAATGGCCTTGGCTTTTCCGATGCTGACTTAACTCCCAAAGGAAGGAAACACAACGATGCGTTACATGTTTCAGTTGAATGCCGGAGAACCACTCTCGCCCATGTCTTGGTTGATACTGGTTCTTCCTTGAACGTGCTGCCAAAGAAATCCTTAGACCGCTTGGACTACGAAGGACTGACTCTTAAGCCTAGTAACATCATTTTTAGGGCTTTTGATGGTTCCAAGAGAATGGTTCATGGAGAGGTTGATATTCCTATCAAAGTAGGCACATAAGTCTTCAACTCAACCTTTTACGTGATGGACATCCGTCCGTCATATTCATGTTTGCTAGGAAGACCGTGGATCCATTATGTCGGGGCAGTTACCTCCTCTTTGCACCAGATGCTGAAATATCCTGTTAAGGGTAAAATTATAACAGTGCACGGCGAGGAAGAATACATGATAAGTCATCTCAATTCCTTTCGCTATGTGGAGTTGGATGGCGAGTTCATCGAAACGCCTTTCCAGCATTTTGAGGAAGTTTCTCCCGAGGTAGCAGTTGAGAAGACAATGGTTGAGGTGCCTATTGTTCCCAAGCATGTATCTAGGATGGCATCACTCAAGGACGCAGAGGCGGTGATCAAAGAAGGGAAGAGTACAGCATGGGGGCAATTGCCTGATTTTCCCCATAAGACGGACAAATTTGGACTAGGGTTTACAGCTGCAGGACAGAAGGCTATGCGTCGTTCCAAGACTGGAGGGCCACCCATAAGGATCACTCAGCACGGAATCAATGCTGTAGAGGATAAAGATGAAGAGAGCCACTTTGAAGATTGGATCTTTCCGACTGTCGAAGGGGGTTTGAGCAACTAGGAAGCAAAGGATTTTGTTCCCATCACCTTTATCCACCAGTAATTTTATCTTTGAACAATTTCCCATTTTCATGGTCTGTAATAACTAAAACAATTCGCACACTATTTTCACCTCATGCCTTGCCCGGGGAATGTAGGTCCATTTGTAAGGGTTTGATTTTCTTCATAATCATATGCCATGTTTTAATGAATCATTGGACGTTTTTCATCTATAAACTGTTATGTTCACTTTTTTCCTTTTGCATTTTTGTTTGTTTAAGGATGGTTATCCCTTACACACACCCACACTCACAAATGCAGGTACCCATCCATTCCGGATTCCATGGGCAACTGTTCTGTTTCAGCCTTTGATAACTCTGAGGATTTGGTCAATCACGCTGAGTACGAAGTTGACGAAGATTGTGAAGTCTCGAGAGAGTTAGCCAGACTTTTGCAACAAGAAAAGAGGGCCATTCTGCCTCATGAAGAGTTGCTAAAAACCATCAACTTGGGGACAGAAGAGGACCGGAAGGAAGTAAAAGTGGGTGCCAACCTGGAACCAAATGTCAAGGAGCGCTTATTGCAATTGTTGAACGAATATGTTGAAATCTTTGCCTGGTCTTATGAAGACATGCCAGGGTTAAACACCGATATCGTGGTTCATCGTTTCCCTACAAGAGAAGATTGTCCACCGATCAAGCAAAAGGTGCGCCGAATGAGGCCTGACATGTCTGAGAAAATCAAGGATGAAGTAATGAAGCAATTCAACGCTGGCTTTCTGGATGTTACCTCCTATCCACAATGGGTTGCTAACATCGTGCCCGTACCTAAGAAGGACGGCAAAGTCAGAATGTGTGTGGACTATCGGGATTTGAACAGGGCTAGCCCTAAGGATGATTTTCCACTGCCATATATCGACATCTTGGTTGACAACACAGCTTAGCACAAGGTTTTTTCCTTCATGGATGGATTCTCGGGCTACAACCAGATTAAAATGGCCCCCGAGGACATGGAGAAAACTACCTTTGTCACGCAATGGGGTACCTTCTACTACAAAGTGATGCCGTTTGGACTGAAGAACGCAGGAGCAACCTATCAACGCGCCATGGTAGCTCTATTTCATGATATGATACATCATGAGATCGAAGTTTACGTAGACAACATGATAGCTCGATCACAGACAGAAGAAGAACACCTTGGTCATTTGCAAAAGCTGTTTGCCAGGTTGAAGGAGTATAAGCTCAGACTGAACCCAAGCAAGTGCACTTTTGGAGTTAGGTCTGGTAAACTTTTGGGATTTATTGTCAGCAACAAAGGCATTAAGGTTGATCCAGCTAAAGTAAAGGCTATACAAGAAATTCTTGCCCCCCGTACTGAAAAGGACGTTAGAGGATTCTTGGGACGCTTGAACTATATTGCGAGGTTCATCTCTCACCTGACATCTACCTGTGAGCCAATTTTCAAACTGTTGAAGAAAGATCAGGTAGTTGAATGGAACAATGATTGTCAAGTTGCTTTTGATAAGATCAAGGAGTATTTACTAGAACCTCCTATTCTGATGCCACCCGTCGAAGGAAGGTCATTAATCATGTATCTGACTATTCTGGATAGCTCAATGGGGTGTGTGCTGGGACAACATGACGAGTCTGGCCGAAAAGAGCATGCCATTTATTACCTTAGCAAAAAGTTTACCGATTGTGAGACTCGCTACTCACTGCTTGAGAAAAATTGTTGCGCTTTGGTATGGGTTGCTCGCCGGCTAAGGCAGTATATGTTGACTCACACCACTTTGCTGATTTCCAAGATGGATCCGATCAAGTATATCTTTGAGAAGCCTGCTTTATCAAGAAGAATCACTAGATGGCAAATGATCCTGACAGAGTATGATATCCAGTATACTACCCAAAAAGCTATAAAGGGGAGTGTACTAGTAGACCATCTAGCTCATCAAGCCGTCGAAGATTATCAATCTATGAGATTCGACTTCCCTGACGAGGACATCATGACATTGGAGAACATTGAAGGTAACGGACCGTATGACGGACCTGAACAAGGATCCCGATGGACCCTGTACTTTGATGGTGCTTCAAATGCACTTGGTAACGGTATCGGTGTAGTACACATTTCTCCGGAAGGTTGCCATACACCCTTCACTGCCCGACTTTGTTTCAGCTGTACCAACAACATGGCTGAATATGAAGCTTGCATCTTTGGTCTCAAGGCTGCTATAGACTTGGGAATCAATCTTTGGTCGTATTTGGGGACTCGGCTTTGGTCATCAGTCAAGTCAAAGGAGAGTGGGACACCAAGCATCCTAATCTTATCCCATACAAAGAACATGTCCTGACGTTGTTGCCTCATTTTGAGCAGATTACCTTTGAACACTTTCCGTGAGAAGAAAATCAGCTAGCAGATGCTCTGGCTACAATGTCTTTCATGTTTAAACTCAACTGGGATAACGAGGCTCCCCAAATTACCATCGAGTGAATGGACAAACCTGCGCACTGTCATGAGATTAATACCGAAGAAGTAGTGGAACAAACCTGGTTTCATGAAATCAAAAGGTATCTCCAGACTAGAAAATATCCTGAAGGAGCTTCCGTCAATGACAAAAAGTTCTTAAGGAGATTTGTTGCCAAGTTCTTCCTAAGCAACAACATCCTTTATAAGCGCAGCCATGATTGTGTTCTCCATCGTTGTGTGGACAAAGCTGAAGCAGAGTTGATCATGACTGAGATACATAGTGGCACATTTGGCACCCACTTAACCAGATATATGATGGCTAAAAAGATTCTAAGGGCAGGCTACTATTGGTCTACCATGGAAGCTGATTGTCATCAATATTCCCGTACCTGCCACAAATGCCAAGTCTATACCGACAAGGTACATATTCCTCCTGTTCCTCTCAACGTTCTGACAGCTCCTTGGCCATTCCCAATGTGGGGCATTGACATGATTGGAGAGATCAAGCCCACGACATCCAATGGGCATCGCTTCATCTTGGTCGCTATCGATTACTTCACCAAGTGGGTCGAAGCAGCTTCCTTTGCCTCAGTTACAAAGAATGTGGTTGCCCGCTTTATCAAGCAGAACCTGATATGCCGGTACGGTGTC
This sequence comes from Vicia faba, assembly GCA_948472305.1. Lineage (NCBI taxonomy): Eukaryota > Viridiplantae > Streptophyta > Magnoliopsida > Fabales > Fabaceae > Vicia > Vicia faba. Next base: position 236,991,152 of record OX451736.1, read on the forward strand.
CCCGACAGGATCATCACAGACAACGGTACGAATTTGAACAATACTATGATCACCGCTCTATGCGAACAGTTCAAGATTTATCATCACAATTCATCTCCCTATCGGCCGAAGATGAACGGTGTTGTTGAAGCTGCAAACAAAAATATTAAGAAGATCATTCAAAAGATGACAGTCACCTACAAAGACTGGCATGAGATGTTACCGTTTGCTCTGCATGGATATCGTACCACGGCACGTACTTCAATAGGGGCAACCCCATTTTCGTTGGTGTATGGCATGGAAGCTGGTCTACCCATGGAAGTTCAGATTCCTTCCTTGAGGATTATGAAGGATGCCGGTTTGAGTGAAGACGATTGGATTCAGACCCAGCTTGATTAACTTAACTTAATTGACGAGAAGCGACTTACTGCTGTTTGTCATGGTCAGGTGTATCAAAAGCGGATGATCAAGGCTTTCAACAAAAAGGTTAGGCGTCAGGTATATCAAGTCGGAGATCTTGTAATCAAGCGGATCATCTTGCCGCAAAGTGATCCCAGGGGCAAGTGGACTCCTACTTACGAAGGACCATTTGTGATCAAGAGCATCTTTTCTGGTAGGGTAATGATTCTGACCACCATGGACGATGACGACTTGCCGCACCCTGCGAACGCAGACATAGTCAAAAGATACTACGCATAAAACGACCCGACAAGTTGAAAACCCGAAAGGGCGACTTGGAAAAAAAAGGGCATCCCGGTGAATCGAAAACCCGAAAGGGTGGTTCAGGCAAAAAATTAGGGATAAAACGGAAAAAATCTGTACACCCGGCAAGTTGAAAACCCGAAAGGGCGACTTGGGCAAAAAGGGGTTTCCCGGTGGATCGAAAACCCGAAAGGGCGGTCCAGGCAAAAGTTAGGGAATTAAGGCGTATGACTATGTCTCGTCGGATCACTTTAAGAACAATCTCTTTACCCACAAGCTCCAAGCTTCTGATCAATCCAGTCATCGGCGGACGACGCGGCAAATGGACAAAATATTCAGAGTTGTGAAGGCTATAGCAGAATGGGAATCCCATGGAATTATTACACATAGCCATCTTTCTTTTGTATAAAAATTTTCAATTTTTATGACAACATTCTCTTACTAGGATGTCTGTCTCATTTGTACAACGATACTTACCAAAATTAATACAAGTACACTTCAAAGTGCAGAAAATTGCTTGCCTTTCTTTTTCCTTTTTACACTTATGTTTTACTTGAAAACCTCCAATGTTTTGTTAAATAGGCATATGCATTTGAATATAATCATTGCTTACAAATAAAACAAATTGAAAAAGGATAATTACTGGTAGGTTGAAGGAGTAGGAAGAAATCTTCATGCTATTCCAGAAGAAATCCCCTACGGTACATCATTCGGATCCTCAACAAGTTTAAATGTGGATTATATTTCCCCAGCTGAGTTAATTTTCAAAACTCCCATCAGAGTTAAACTTCGAGATCCCCAGTAGAGCCCGAAAACCCTGAAAAATCCTATCCCCAGCGGAGCCAGAATAGTGAACATTTTCCCCACAGAGTTATTTCCCAGTAGATTGAAGATTCTTAGTCTCATTTCTCCAGCAGAGGTCTCCCAGGTTTTAACTTCCCAGTAGAGATTTTCAAAGTTTTCCTTATTCCCCAAGCAGTCAGCAATCAACAAGGATTTCTCATCTTCAGTAATCAAAGATTTTTGGAATCCCCAGCTTCGGTCATGGATTTATTTTCCCCGACAGCAGTCAAAGATTTCGTTATCTCCAATTACCAGGATTTATCTTCCTCAGTAAGACAGCTACTCAGCTTACATACATAACCATTACATTCATATATCATAAACATGGATTACAATTCATTGCATCATACATATCATGCAATATAACTTCGTGTTCTAGCTAACGTTTTACCCTTTTCAGGATAAGATTAAAAAGCTATCATTAACAATTATTCAGATACAGTATGGATACACCCCAGACACGGCGGTCATTCTATTACTCATTCAGAACTTCAAGTCAAAATACAGTATGGATACACCCCAGACACAACGGTCATTCTACTACTCATTCAGACTTCAGCAATCAGATACAGACTAGATACGCTCCAAACACGGAAGCCATTCTATCTCTCATTCAGATTCAACTATCAACTACAAGTCCAGATACGCTCCAAACACGGATGCCATTCTGGCCTTTACACCAGCAGTCTGATTCTCCCAGTGTAGTCACCACGGAAGTCATTCTGTCACTTATTCAGATCCCTGTTACAGTACGGATACACCCCAGACACGACGGTCATTCTACTACTCATACAGATCTCAACTTCAGATACAGTCCAGATATGCTCCAGACACGGTTGCCATTCTGTCACTCATTCGTAGTTTATCCCCAGCACACAGATACTCCATACGCAGATGTTTCTCTGTTACCTAGATAAAATACAGATGCACTCCAAACACGGCAGTCATTCTGATATTCATTCAAAATTCAAACACAGTTACAGCTCAGATACGCGCCAAACACGGACGCCATTCTTTTGCTCATACAAACTCAGTCTCCAGATACAGTGCAAGTGCATTCCAGACACGGATACCATTTTGATACTCATTCTTCTGACCTACAACATTGCAAATCAACAAACATCCTTGGATGGCATCTTTAAGCCCATCTCCATCAAGATTCTACCATCTCTAAATGGCATCTTTAAGCCCATCTCCTCAGCTATTTTTCTGACAAGTGCAAATTTACGGGCACTCTAGTGTCCAATCCTCTTTTACCTTCGAGTCACGAAAGGCAAACTTGCCAATCTAACTCTTCAGGTTCAAGAAGATTGAACAGGGGCAACTGTTTTACCCCAAAATTTTCCCTCCCATATTCATCAACATTTTCTCAATCACAAGACTCTTGGAACTCAAGATCAAACTAGGGTTTGCCCTGCTCAAGACACCTCCTTGCACTGTTGACCTAAATTAGGGTTTGAGTTTGCACAGGGATGTTTTGACCTACAATTCCCAAAGTGACTTTTATATTTCATGTTGGACTCACAAGTTTGTCCATACCAAGTTTCAAGCTTTGATTCAAATTTTTGCCCAGTCAATTGGACAGTTGACCTAGAAATCAGCTGTATTGGGGAAAAAGTCAACTATGGCCAATTGACAGTCAAACCTCATGAAATTTGACCCACATCAACAGTTTGAACTCATATGGACCATTTGATCAAGTTTGGATCAGAATTTCACAAGAAAGTTAATCAGATCACCAAAAGGGCAAAATGGTCATTTTTAGGATTTTGACTGCACAAAGGCAATTTTTGACTGTTTTACCTAGCCAAATGCAAATCAAGCTCACCCATGGACTCAAGGACTCAATGACATTATATTTACCCATTCAACAAGTTCAAAAGATCTCAAATGCATAGGATTGACAGATGAATTTTTCAGTCAACTGATCAAAATTTGATTGTACACTGAAAAGTCAAACTTTGACTTTTTGGTCAAAATCAAGTGCCAAGGGTCATTTTTCATCCAGACATGTCAAATTATGAAACTTGTTCATCAAGAAACCCAAAAATACAAATTAGGGTTTAAAATGGAAAAATTTCATAACTTAGAATTTTTCTAAGTTATGAAATTTTCTTATTTGTTCCTAACTTTGTCCCATTTTTTCACCAAGATGCAAATGGATTCAAACAAAACTTACAACATGAAATTTGTAGTCCATCACAAAGTCTACAACTTTGATGCACAAAGTTTTCTCAAAAGAAGCTTGTATCTCAAGTTATGATTTTTGGAACAAGGGTACCTAAAACTTTTAACTTAGAGAAAATTTGCCCTAATCTAGGCAGGATTTTGACCCATCTTCTTGGCCATTTTTCACATAGTTCCACTTGGAGTTTCAAGTTGCATTTCAAAGAAGGATTGTAGTACATGTTCCAAGCTTTCCAAATTGTCATATAACTCCTCAAACACCTTTGTGGTTAGAGAGAATCGAATACTTGAAGTTGGCAAAAACTCACTTTTGTCCATGCCCAATACATGTTCATACAAACTTGCATTTTCAAATCAGCATGCTTGGTACTAGCTTGCAGGCCTCAAAACCAGTTTGCACTCCATAATTTAATGCATAACCATTGATTTAAGGTGTTATCTTGGTCATTTGGACATTGCATACAAGATTAATCCTTATTTGGAAAAAGGTGAAATGTCATTTTTGTAAAGTTGCACTTTATGTCAAACCAAAATCCTTGAGACGTGGGGCCATATCTCTGAAGCAAGATTCAATCTACCAATTCCAAGAACCAAGAGAAAAGTATGCAACATGATATAGGGCCTGTACAGGCTTGCATTGAGGACACACAATCTTGCTTGAAAAAGAAGAAAAGTGACAAATCATACTCCATCTCTCACATCTGTTGAAACCAGCTTACACAAATATTGTAAACCAGTTTCATACCTCCCAACAAGCCAGAAACACGACCCTTCTACCTCCAAAAAAACCCTTGTACACAAAATCCCTGTTTTGCTGCAAAGCAGGGCAAGCTCTGAAAACATGAAGCCATAACCAAATTCCATCGTGCGTTTTGTCCCAAGATACTTCAAAGACCTTCCCATCAACTCATCTGAACTATCCCAGGCCTCCATTGCAAGCTGTAACACCATTAACACCCTTTTCCATTTTTGTTTCAAAGCTTTACAGGTGGAGTTCTGTGGCACGATTCAAGTTGTTTCAGAACAAGCCAAGCAGTGGAAAAGCTTCCTTGGACCTCAGGCAAGCTCAAAAGAAGCTCAAACACCATTGAAGGTTGCTACAATGCCCAACTCAAAGTCAACTGAAACAGGTATTTCATGGACTTTTATCTCTCTATCTAGGAATGGTTAGGCTTAGGTTTGTGAATGAAATATGTTGTACTCATAGCCCTGAAGCCATACATATGCTTAGTTTTCAATTACATTAATCGTGCTAAGAGAATTTCACTCATGAACTTTCTGAAAAAACTAGGTTAGAAATTAGGGCCAGAGAAATTCTCTCTGGTCTTTGAGAGTTAGCTTAAGTTTTTTATATGTTTGAATTTGTTGTTTAATACTCTATAATGTTCATGTTGTGAGTTTTGTCAAAAAAATCAAAGAATCAGGAGTTACAGTTCTGTACATAGCACACGCGCAGGTTTGTTCCAAGGAAGAAGAAGAAGAAGTGGATTCTGGGTTGGGCCTGGTTTCCTTTGCTTTTGACACCCCTTTATTCAGTTTACACCCCCCTGGCCCATTTGTTTGAATATTTGTCATTTTGATGTTTTTATGTTTTATTCTGACTTAATTATTTTTTGTCTAAATATAAAAAATGCAAAAAAATTATTTTCTATATTTTTCATATTTATTTGATATTTATTTTTATCTCACTAGTATAAATATGTTAAGTAGTTTATTTTTCTTTTATTAAAATACAAAGAATAATGTAAAATATATGTTTTTTTTTTATTTTTTATTTTTATTTTTACACTTGAAAATATTTTCTTGAAATATACACATTTTTGTAAATAATTAATTTTTATTTTTATATTATATATATATATATATATATATATATATATATATATATATATATATATATATATATATATATATATATATATATATATATATATATATATATATATATATATATATATATATATATATATATATATATATATATATATATATATATATATATATATATATATATATATATATATATATATATATATACTTATATATTTCATTTTATAAATAGGTCGAAAAAAATACTACATTTTCATTTTTATTAATATTTTGCACTAAAAATATCATGTTTACAATATACTTTTTTTTTTATAAATCAATATATTATGGTATATAATTAACAAATAACACTATTTATTTGATAATTAGGGTTTTGCCCTAAACAACAAAATTAATTAGAATTGACCTTTTTTTATTTATTTATATTTCACATTGAAAAATACTTTCTACATACATGAAAATCTGTTTTTGCATAATACATTTTATTTGATATTTATTTAATTGTATTTATTTAAATAATAAATATTGCCTTATACATTCAATATGGTTGTAATAACTTAGAATTTAATTTCTTGTCAAATACTTCCAATTCAAATTTATACCCCCCTCCCTATATCATGTTGTGATAGTGTAGCATTTAAATTCCCGCACATTTAAAAGTTTCCAATTATGCCATGCTTAGACTAGGGTTTGTATTCAAAATAAAATCAACAACTAGCTTGACCTAATCCAAGATAAACATGCATGAAAAACAAACACAATACACACTTGCACCCCTAGGGTTTCACTCCACTTGTTGCCTTCAAAAATGGGCCATGGTTGCATGTCAAGTACTTTGGCAAAACAAAAATAAAACAAAAGATCATAGTCCCTCGATGACGCTATTTGAGTTGCCTAAACAAAAATGATCAAGTCCCTCAAGAAAATTGCCAAAATTACTTGACACTATTGCTATCATGGCTTATACGATGACTCGCGCCTGTCCCGTTTAACATCCTAACACAAGGTTGTTCACCAAATACAATGGTGAATAAACACTGTTAAAAGGGTTAAAAAAATAAGAAAGATCTTTGAGTAAAATAGGGTAGACCAACTCTTAGTTACTTGATCAAGCTTGCAAAAACATCCTTGCTATTTTTAAAAACACACTTCACAACACAATTTCAAAACCCTACTTTCAAACATTGAAAACTTTTCAAAAGACAAAAACACCTTTGTATATATTCAAACAAGAATCATTACAAAGATTGCCACAACGATGGCCTCTTTTCAAAACATCTTTCAAAATCACACACAAAGCACCATTTCAAACAATTGAAAAGCAAAGCAAGTGATCTAAGCAAGAAACTAAGAGCCCATGGATAACCATGGATAGAAAGGGTGCTAATACCTTCCCTTTCTGTAATCTACTCCCCGAACCCAAGAAAACATCTCAAAGGTCTTTCCTGTGCTTTTTGACCTTTCCTTAGGATAAAATAAAAAGTCGGTGGCGACTCTTGCTAAACCGAAACATTTACGAACACAAACGCAAAATCCCAAGTCAGTTCTCCCACCGTATCACAGAACTGGCGACTCTCCTGGGGAAATTTCTAAAAGTGGAGTAACCTTATGGCTTAGATCACCTTTTGCATGATTATTGTTTGCTTTGATTGCTTTACATTTTGGTTCTCTTGTTTGGGCTTGAAAATCCTCCACTCGGATTTGGGAAACATTCATAGGTAAATTACAATATATTGTGGAAACTGTGCGGGGTATACTGACACGGTTGAAGCAATCACTATATTAGTGTGACATATTTGTGAGTACCGGTAGCCTTTGAGTCAATCAAAGAGAATACGGGGCCTCTGAGTGATGTCATGAAGCACTAATGAACTCTTAGAACCTTACTTGACCATCTTGGCCTTTTATTAGGGGTAGTGAGATGACCGGCTTTGGTGCAGTCCGAAGTTGGTAGATACTCGATACTACACTCATTGAGGGTTGTTTTCTTGGAATATTTTGGTCGCTAGTTAAGTGGCTAAACCAAAACAATGAACATAGAAACAATCCAGTGATATTGAGCTCCTTAGAACCCGGTTACTATTTATAGGACAGGTTTGAGCCAACTAAACTCAAAAGGGTACTTACCTATGAAACCTCATGCAAGCCTAAAATTAGGGCTTTGTGTGATTTGCTTGTACATGTGTTTGTGCATACATCATGAACATCATAAAGCATCATATGCATCCACTAACCATTTCAAGGGTTTAGATCTTCATCTTTGTTCTTGTTTTGTAGGTCATGGAATCTCTTCGCAGGAAAACAATTCAAGTCAACCTTGTGAGAATCCCTCCTCAACTCAAGGAGTTTACTTCTAGGATCCCAGAGAATTCTCTCTTCAGTGAAAGATATGGTAGACTCCCCAACTTGGTCAACACCAACATTGAAGAAGACTTGGTGAAAGTCCTCTTCCAACTCTTTGACACCCTACACCATTGTTTCACATTCCCTGATTACCAGTTGGTGCCTACTTTGGAGGAATTTTCTCAACTCCTGAGAATTCCTATTCTTTATCAACTACCCTACAACGGTACGGAAAGAGAACCAAAGCCTGAAGATGTGCCTCAAGCATTACACTTGCAACCATCTAACATCAAGGGGCACTGGGAAACCAGAAGTGGTGTCAAGGGTTTCTTGGCAAAGTTTCTGTTTGAGAAGACACAAGACTGCTGGAATTCTCTTGATCTACAAGCCTTTGAAGAGGTTGTGGCACTACTTATCTATGGGTTAGTCTTGTTCCCAAACCCTGACCAACTTATAGATGTGAATGCTGTCAAGATTTTCATATCCAGGAATCCTATACCTACATTGCTTGGGGACATCCTACACTCATTTTACACACGAACAATGAGGAAAAGAGGTGTTCTCATGTTTTGTACTCCTCTCCTAACAAGGTGGTTTATTTCTCACCTTCCATAATCAATTTTGAAGAATGAGCAGGGTTTGAGGTGGTCACAGCGATTGATGACCCTCACACATTCTGATGTACATTGGTGTTCTCGGTCCAGAGAAAATGTCATCATCATCGATCGTTGTGGGGAATTTCCTAATGTCCCACTACTTGGCATTAGGGGAGGCATCACCTACAACCCTTGTCTAGCTTTGAGACAATTTGGATATGCTCGGAGGGATGGCCCTCATGACATGCTGATTCCGGACCTAGTTTTTGACTTCGACAACGATACACAAGGACTTCGACAAAGATTCATCAGAGCTTGGAGGATGCCTAACAAGGTGGATTGTAAGACACTGGGGCATAAGAATTCCATCCCCCTTGAGCCTTACCTCAAGTGGGTACGAACCCGCTCCCAGAATCTTATGATGCCATACCCTCACATTCTCCCCTTGATCAAAGAGCCTGTTATGGAAGGAGAGGTTCCATACACCATCCTACATCCTGACATGCCAACATCATGGGAAGAAATGCAAAAGAGTTGGATCCAACTCAAGGAAGAACGAGATACTTTTGAAGCCAGCTTTTATGCCAGTGAGAAGAAGGTTTTGGAACTCACCCGCCGACTTCACGAGGAGGAGACTCTCAACACTTACACCGCACCAAAGAGGATGCACAATGTCTTTTTACATTAAGAATTTTGTAATATTTCTCCCATGGGGCACTTATGTACTAACAAATTTCTTTCTTAATATGACGTGCGTTCTTTTTGTTTGCAACAAATCTGAATTTTTGAACCCTTAAATACATTACATGAATAACATACCATTCATCATATGCATAAGCAGGTCTTCACGCCAGGTTTCCTTATCTTTCTGCTGTTTATTTCAACAAGATGGACTTAGATCAAACGGTAAAGGATCTACAGGCACAAAATTCACAGTTCCAGCAACTCCTCATGACCTTGGCAAAGGGTCAAGAGGACCTCAAAGTTTTGTTGGAGAAGAATAAAGAGAAAAAGAAAAAGAGACCTGGAGTAGCCACTTTGGGAAGAAGATTTGAGCATCAGGCCAGGAGAGTTCTCGAATTCCCCTCAACGTCTGACGAAGGGGTCGGTAATGGGAAAGGGACTACTGTGCCTTCTGAATCCGAGGTTAAAGAGGAAGAGGAGGAAGAAGATGAAGACTACTCCGAACAACAGTATCCACCAGCGGATTATAAATATAAGAACCTTAAAGATAGACTGGCAGCTATGGATTTGTAGAGGGTGCCCAGATTAGATTTTGAAGAACTAGGGCTGGTAGCTGGGATTGTTACCCCTCCCAAGTTCAAGGTGCCAACATTTGCCAAGTATGACGGCCTGTCGTGCCCAAAGATGCACCTGAGGTCGTATGTCAGAAAAATTCAACCTCATTTATCCGATAAAGACCTCTGGGTACACTTTTTCCAAGACAGCTTGTCTGGCACGCAGTTAGACTGGTTTTATCAACTCGAGAGATCAGAGGTTCACAATTGGGAAGACTTGGCAGCTGCTTTTTATCGTCAGTATCAATACAATGCTGATTTGGCGCCCACTCGTACTCAGTTACAAAGTATGGGGATGGCTTCCAATGAAGGGTTTAAAGAGTACGCCCAGAAATGGCGTGATCTGGCGGGAAGAGTGCACTCACCGCTATCAGATAGGGAGTTAGTTGACATGTTTCTGGGAACCCTGTCTGGCCCCTTCTTCAATCATCTGATCGGAAGTTCTTCCGCGGGATTTACTAAATTGATTTTGACCGGCGAAAGGGTTAAGGCCGGTATTAAGAGTGGAAAGATTCAAAAGGATGCTTCCGCATCCATGGCTGTTAAGAAACCTTTCCCGGCTAAGAAGGAAGCATCTGTTGTGTATTCTCATAAGGGATTGGGAAGATCTGAGCGCCAGCCGACTGTGGGGGTTGTGATGATTCAAAACTCGTCAAAGGATCAACCTCGTAACAATCAGTCGAGACCTAATCAACAACAGGTGGAAAGGCCACAACAGCAGTTCACCCGCATCAATATGACGCCCGCTCAGGTACTTCCTCATTTGTTGAAGCTGAATCTTATCGATTTAAAGGAAGCGCCAAAGAACCCTAACACCTCCTCTCCATACTACCACTCCAATGCCAAGTGTGCCTACCATTCTGACAGTGCTGGGCACGATACCAATAATTGTTGGGCGCTTAAGAACAAAATCCAGGACTTGATTGATGCCAAAGAAGTAGAATTCAAGGCGCCTGAGAAGCCCAATGTAATATCTGCTCCGATGCCCAAGCACGGTAATAATATTCACGCTGTTATGGAGGATACTCATGTTACCGATGTTGTTGACCTGTTGACACCGTTACGTGTGATTAAGGAAAATTTGTTGAGAGTCGGGATCTTTCCTGGTTGTGATAAAAATTGTTACTTTTGTTTGAACGTATGAGGTGATTGCCCAATGTTGAAGTCAGGTGTCCAACGCCTGATGGATACCCAGGTGATACTTTTCTAGAAAACCCCTATTGATACCCTCAATCCTGTTACTCCTGATACTTTTGCTATTACAACCAACGATATTGCAATCATAACCATTTCCGACAATCCTCCCAAGGCTTGCAAAAGGCCTGTCAGGATTACACCCAACTCTGAATGTGTACCATTAAAGATCACCATGCCGGGACCTGTCCCGTACCGATCAAGCAAAACGATACCATGGAACTATGGGGGAGAAATCTTCTACCATGGTGTCAAACAAATTGAGACAGTCCAAGAGATTTCTGAAGAAGAAAGCCCTGATATAGGGAACATCGCGGGTACAAGCAAGATAACCCGCAGTGGCCAGATCTTTTCTCCGGAGATTGCTCCCCCTCGAGCAGTTTTCGGACCCTCAAAAGCTTCTGCACCTGTTGGACCATCTGTGCAAGGCCCAGTGATTAATGAACTGGATACTCCTGAAGTAAGACCATCTGCTGAAACTACCGACAAGGGTAAGGGGATACTGGAAGTGCCTGTCAGGACGAAGGCCCATGTTGTGGTTATCCCCGAAACCACTCAGAAAGAAATGGATGAAATCTTGAAAATAATCAGAAAAAGTGACTACGACATTGTGGAACAGTTAGGGCAGAGCCCTTCTAAAATTTCAATGTTGGCTCTTCTTCTCTGTTCTGAGGCCCACGCTAAGGCCCTGATCAAATTCTTGAAGGCGACACATGTTCCCCAAGAGACTTCAGCTGACCAATTTCAGGAATGTGTGGCCAGTCTTACTGCTGATAATGGCATTGGCTTTTCTAATGCTGACTTAACTCCCAAAGGAAGGAAACACAACGATGTGTTACATGTTTCAGTTAAATGTCGGGGAACCACTCTCACCCATGTCTTGGTTGATACTGGTTCTTCCTTGAACGTGCTTCCAAAGAAAGCCTTAGACCGCTTGGACTGCGAAGGACTGAGTCTCAAGCCTAGTAACATCATTGTTAGGGCTTTTGATGATTCCAAGAGAATGGTTCATGGAGAGGTTGATATTCCTATCAAAGTAGGCACATAAGTCTTCAACTCAACCTTTTACGTGATGGACATCCGTCCGTCATATTCATGTTTTCTAGGAAGACTGTGGATCCATTATGCCGGGGCAGTTACCTCCTCTTTGCACCAGATGCTGAAATATCCTGTTAAGGGTAAAATTATAACGGTGCACGGCGAGGAAGAATACATGATAAGTCATCTCAATTCCTTTCGCTATGTGGAGTTGGATGGCGAGTTCATCGAAACGCCTTTCCAGCATTTTGAGGAAGTTTCTCCCGAGGTAGCAGTTGCGAAGACAATGGTTGAGGTGCCTATCATTCCCAAGCATGTATCTATGATGGCATCACTCAAGGACGTAGAGGCGGTGATCAAAGAAGGGAAGAGTACAGCATGGGGGTAATTGCCTGATTTTCCCCATAAGACAGACAAATTTGGACTAGGGATTACAGCTGCAGGACATAAGGCTATGCGTCGTTCCAAGACTGGAGGGCCACCCATAAGGATCACTCATCACAGAATCAATGTTGTAGAGGATAAAGATGAAGAGAGCCACTTTGAAGATTGGATCTTTCCGACTGTCGAAGGGGGTTTGAGCAACTGGGAAGCAAAGGATTTTGTTCCCATCACCTTTATCCACTAGTAATTTTATCTTTGAACAATTTCCCATTTTTATAGTCTGTAATAACTAAAACAATTCGCACACTATTTTCACCTCATGCCTTGCCCGAGGCATGTAGGTCCATTTGTAAGGGTTTGATTCTCTTCATAATCATATGCCATGTTTTAATGAATCATTGGACGTTTTTCATCTATAAATTGTTATGTTCACTTTTTTCCTTTTGCATTTTTGTTTGTTTAAGGATGACTATCCCTTACACACACCCACACTCACAAATGTAGGTACCCATCCTTTCCGGATTCCATGGGCAACTGTTCTGTTTCAGCCTTCGATAACTCTGAGGATTTGGTCAATCACGCTGAGTACGAAGTTGACGAAGATTGTGAAGTGCCGGGAGAGTTAGCCAGACTTTTGCAACAAGAAGAGAGGGCCATTCTGCCTCATGAAGAGTTGCTAGAAACCATCAACTTGGGGACAGAAGAGGACCGGAAGGAAGTAAAAGTGGGTGCCAACCTAGAATCAAATGTCAAGGAGCGCTTAGTGCAATTGTTGAACGAATATGTTGAAATCCTCACCTGGTCTTATGAAGACATGCTAGGGTTAAACACAGATATTGTGGTTCACCATCTCCCTATAAGAGAAGATTGTCCACCGATCAAGCAAAAGGTGCGCCGAATAAGGCCTGACATGTCTGAGAAAATCAAGGCTGAAGTAATGAAGCAATTCAACGGTGGCTTTCTGGCTGTTACCTCCTATCCACAATGGGTTGCTAATATCGTGCCCGTACCTAAGAAGGACGGCAAAGTCAGAATGTGTGTGGACTATCAGGATTTGAACAGGGCTAGCCCTAAGGATGATTTTCCACTGCCACATATCGATATCTTGGTTGACAACACAGCTCAGCACAAGGTTTTTTCCTTCATGGATGGATTCTCGGTCTACAACAAGATTAAAATGGCCCCCGAGGACATGGAGAAAACTACCTTTGTCACGCAATGGGGTACCTTCTACTAAAAAGTGATGCCGTTCGGACTGAAGAACGCAGGAGCAACCTATCAACGCGCCATGGTAGCTCTATTTCATGATATGATACATCATGAGATCAAAGTTTACGTAGACGACATGATAGCTCGATCACAGACAGAAGAAGAACACCTTGGTCATTTGCAAAAGCTGTTTGCCAGGTTGAAGGAGTATAAGCTCAGACTGAACCCAAGCAAGTGCATTTTTGGAGTTAGGTCTGGTAAACTTTTGGGATTTATTGTCAGCAACAAAGGAATTAAGGTTGATCCAGCTAAAGTAAAGGCTATACAAGAAATGCCTTCCCCCCGTACTGAAAAGGACGTTAGAGGATTCTTGGGACGCTTGAACTATATTGCGAGGTTCATCTCTCACCTGACATCTACCTGTGAGCCAATTTTCAAACTGTTGAAGAAAGATCAGGTAGTTGAATGGAACAATGATTGTCAAGTTGCTTTTGATAAGATCAAGGAGTATTTACTAGAACCTCCTATTCTGATGCCACCCGTCGAAGGAAGGCCGTTAATCATGTATCTGACTGTTCTGGATAGCTCAATAGGGTGTGTGCTGGGCCAACATGACGAGTCTGGCCGAAAAGAGCATGCCATTTATTACCTTAGCAAAAAGTTTACCGACTGTGAGACTCGCTACTCACTGCTCGAGAAAACTTGCTGCGATTTGGTATGGGTTGCTCGCCTGCTAAAGCAATATATGTTGACTCACACCACTTTGCTGATTTCCAAGATGGATCTGATCAAGTATATCTTCGAGAAGCCTGCTTTATCGGGAAGAATCGATAGATGGCAAATGATCCTGACAGAGTATGATATCCAATATACTACCCAAAAAGCTATAAAGGGGAGTGTACTAGCAGACCATCTAGCTCATCAAGTCGTCGATGATTATCAATCTATGAGATTCGACTTCCCTGACGAGGACATCATGACATTGGAGAACATTGAAGGTAACGGACCGTATGATGGACCTGAACAAGGATCCCGATGGACCCTGTACTTTGATGGTGCTTCAAATGCACTTGGCAACAGTATCGGTGTGGTACACATTTCTCTGGAAGGTTGTCATACACCCTTCACTGCCCGACTTTGTTTCAGCTGTACCAACAACATGGCTGAATATGAAGCTTGCATCTTTGGTCTCAAGGCTGCTATAGACTTGGGAATCAAATCTTTGGTCGTATTTGGGGACTCGGCTTTGGTCATCAGTCAAGTCAAAGGAGAGTGGGACACCAAGCATCCTAATCTTATCCCATACAAAGAACATATCCTGACGTTGTTGCCTCATTTCGAGCAGATTACCTTCGAACACTTTCCGCGAGAAGAAAATCAGCTAGCAGATGCTCTGGCTACAATGTCTTCCATGTTTAAACTCAACTGGGATAACGAGGCTCCCCAAATTACCATCGAGCGAATGGACGAACCTGCACACTGTCATGAGATTAATACCGAAGAAGTAGTGGAACAACCCTGGTTTCATGAAATCAAAAGGTATCTCCAGACTAGAGAATATCCTGAAGGAGCTTCCGTCAATGAAAAAAAGTTCTTAAGGAGATTTGCTGCCAAGTTCTTCCTAAGCAACGACATCCTTTATAAGCGCATCCATGATTGTGTTCTCCTTCATTGTGTGGACAAAGCTGAAGCAGAGTTGATCATGACTGAGATACACAGTGGCACATTTGGCACCCACTTAAGCGGACATACGATGGCAAAAAAGATTCTAAGGGCAAGCTACTATTGGTCTACCATGGAAGCTGATTGTCGTCAATATTCCCGTACCTGCCACAAATGCCAAGTCTATGCCGACAAGGTACATATTCCTCCTGTTCCTCTCAACGTTCTGACAACTCCTTGGCCATTCGCAATGTGGGGCATTGACATGATTGGAGAGATCAAGCCCACGACTTCCAATGGGCATCGCTTCATCTTGGTCGCTATCGATTACTTCACCAAGTGGGTCGAAGCAGCTTCCTTTGCCTCAGTTACAAAGAATGTGGTTGCCCGCTTTATCAAGCAGAACCTCATATGCCGGTACGGTGTCCCCGATAGGATCATCACAGACAACGATACGAATTTGAACAATACTATGATCACCGCTCTATGCGCACAGTTCAAGATTTATCATCACAATTCATCTCCCTATCGGCCGAAGATGAACGGTGTTGTTGAAGCTGCGAACAAAAATATTAAGAAGATCATTCAAAAGATGACAGTCACCTACAAATACTGGCATGAGATGTTACCGTTTGCTCTGCATGGATATCGTACCACGGCACGTACTTCAACAGGGGCAACCCCATTTTCGTTGGTGTATGGCATGGAAGTTGTTCTACCCATGGAAGTTTAGATTCCTTCCTTCAGGATTATGAAGGATGCCGGTTTGAGTGAAGACGATTGGATTCAAACTCGGCTTGATAGACTTAACTTAATCAACGAGAAGCGACTTACTGCTGTTTGTCATGGTCAGATGTATCAAAAGCGGATGATCAAGGCTTTCAACAAAAAGGTTAGGCGTCAGGTATATCAAGTCTGAGAGTGATCCCAGGGGCAAGTGGACTCCTACTTACGAAGGACCATTTGTGATCAAGAGCATCTTTTCTGGTAGGGCAATGATTCTGACCACCATGGACGGCGACGACTTGCCGCACCCTGCGAACGTAGACATAGTCAAAAGATACTACGCATAAAACGACCCGAGAAGTTGAAAACCCGAAAGGGCGACTTGGGCAAAAAAGGGCATCCTGGTGAATCGAAAACCCAAAAGGGTGGTTCAGGAAAAAAATTAGGGATAAAACGAAAAAAAATTGTACACCCGGCAAGTTGAAAACCCGAAAGGGTGACTTGGGCAAAAAGGGGTTTCCCGGTGGATCTAAAACCTGAAAGGGCGGTCCAGGCAAAAGTTAGGGAATTAAGGCGTATGACTATGTCTCGTCGGATCACTTTAAGAACAATCTCTTCACCCACAAGCTCCAAGCTTCTGATCAATCCTGTCATCGGCGGACGAAGTGGCAAATGGACAAAATATTCAGAGTTGTGAAGGCTATAGCAGAATGGGAATCCCATGGAATTATTACACATAGCCATCTTTCTTTTGTACAAAATTTTGCAATTTTTACGACAACATTCTCTTAATAGGATGTCTGTCTCCTCTGTACAACGATACTTACCAAAATTAATACAAGTACACTTCAAAGTGTAGAAAATTGCTTGCCTTTCTTTTTCCTTTTTACACTTATGTTTTACTTGAAAACGTCCAATGTTTTGTTAAATAGGCATATGCATTTGAATATAATCATTGCTTACAAATAAAACAAATTGAAAAAGGATAATTACTGGTAGGTTGAAGGAGTAGGAAGAAGTCTTCATGCTATTCCAGAAGAAATCCCCTACGGTACATCATTTGGATCCTCAACAAGTTTAAATATGGAGTATATTTCCCCAGCTGAGTTAATTTTCAAAACTTCAGAGTTAAACTTCGCCAGTAGAGACCGAAAACCCTTAACCCTGAAAAATCCTGAAAAATCCCGAAAACCCTGAAAAATCCTATCCCCAGCGGAGCCAGAATAGTGAACATTTTCCCCACAGAGTTATTTCCCAGCAGATTGAAGATTCTCAGTCTCATTTCTCCAGCAGAGGTCTCCCAGGTTTTAACTTCCCAGTAGAGATTTTCAAAGTTTTCCTTATTCCCCAAGCAGTCAGCAATCAGCAAGGATTTCTCATCTTCAGTAATCAAAGATTTTTGGAATCCCCAGCTTCGGTCATGGATTTATTTTCCCCGGCAGCAGTCAAAGATTTCGTTATCTCCAATTACCAGGATTTATCTTCCTCAGCAAGACAGCTACTCAGCTTACATACATAACCATTACATTCATATATCATAAACATGGATTACAATTCATTGCATCATACATATCATGCAATATAACTTCGTGTTCTAGCTAACGTTTTACCCTTTTCTAGATAAGATTAAAAAGCTATCATTAACAATTATTCAGATACAGTATGGATACACCCCAGACACGGCGGTCATTCTATTACTCATTCAGAACTTCAAGTCAAAATACAGTATGGATACACCCCAGACACAACGGTCATTATACTACTCATTCAGACTTCAGCAATCAGATACAGACTAGATACGCTCCAGACACGGCAGCCATTTTATCTCTCATTCAGATTTAACTATCAACTACAAGTCCAGATACGCTCCAAACACGGATGCCATTCTGGCCTTTACACCAACAGTCTGATTCTCCCAGTGCAGTCACCACGGAAGTCATTCTGTCACTTATTCAGATCCCTGTTACAGTACGGATACACCCCAGACACGACGGTCATTCTACTACTCATACAGATCTCAACTTCAGATACAGTCCAGATACGCTCCAGACACTGTTGCCATTCTGTCACTCATTCGTAGTTTATCCCCAGCACACAGTTACTCCATACGCAGATGTTTCTCTGTTACCTAGATACAATACAGATGCACTCCAGACACGGCAGTCATTCTGATATTCATTCAAAATTCAAACACAGTTACAGCTCAGATACGCGCCAAACACGGACGCCATTCTTTTGCTCATACAAACTCAGTCTCCAGATACAGTGCAAGTGCATTCTAGACACGGATACCATTTTGATACTCATTCTTCTGACCTACAACATTGCAAATCAACAAACATCCTTGGATGTCATCTTTAAGCCCATCTCCATCAAGATTCTACCATCTCTAAATGGCATCTTTAAGCCCATCTCCTCAGCTATTTTTCTGACAAGTGCAAATTTACGGGCACTCTAGTGTCCAATCCTCTTTTACCTTCGAGTCATGAAAGGCAAACTTGCCAATCTAACTCTTCAGGTTCAAGAAGATTGAACAGGGGAAATTGTTGTACCCCAAAATTTTCCCTCCCATATTCATCAACATTTTCTCAATCGCAAGACTCTTGGAACTCAAGATCAAACCAGGGTCTGCCCTGCTCAAGACACCTCCTTGCATTGTTGACCTAAATTAGGGTTTGAGTTTGCACAGGGATGTTTTGATCTACAATGCCCAAAGTTACTTTCATATTTCATATTGGACTCATAAGTTTGTCCATACCAAGTTTCAAGCTTTGATTCAAATTTTTGCCCAGTCAATTGGACAGTTGACCTAGAAATCAGTTGTATTGGGGAAAAAGTCAACTATGGCCAATTGACAGTCAAACCTCATGAAATTTGACTCACATCAACAGTATGAACTCATATGGACCATTTGATCAAGTTTGGATCACAATTCCACAAGAAAGTTGATCAGATCACCAAAAGGGCAAAATGGTCATTTTTAGGATTTTGACTGCACAAAGGCAATTTTTGACTGTTTGACCTAGCCAATGGCAAATCAAGCTCACCCATGGACTCAAGGACTTAATGACATTATCTTGACCCATTCAACAAGTTCAAAAGATCTCAAATGCATAGGATTGACAGATGAATTTTTCAGTCAACTGATCAAAATTTGATTGTACACTGAAAAGTCAAACTTTGACTTTTTGGTCAAAATCAAGTGCCAAGGGTCATTTTTCATCAAGACATGTCAAATCATGAAACTTGTTCATCAAGAAACCAAAAAATACAAATTAGGGTTTAAAATGGAAAAATTTCATAACTTAGAATCTTTCTAATGAAATTTTCTTATTTGTTCCTAACTTTGTCCCATTTTTTCACCAGATGCAAATGGATTCAAACAAAACTTACAACATGAAAGTTGTATTCCATCACAAATTCTACAAATTTGATTCACAAAGTTTTCTCAAAATAAGCTTGTATCTCAAGTTATGATTTTTGGAACAAGGGTACCTAAAACTTTTAACTTAGATAAAATTTGCCCTAATCTAGGCAAGATTTTGACCCATCTTCTTGGCCATTTTTCACATAGTTCCACTTGGATTTTCAAGTTGCATTTCAAAGATGGATTGTAGTACATGTTCCAAGCTTTCCAAATTGTCCAAGAACTCCTTAAACACCCTTGTGGTTAGAGAGAATCAAATACTTGAAGTTGGCAAAAACTCACTTTTGTCCATGACCAATACATGTTCATACAAACTTGCATTTTCAAATCAGCATGCTTGGTACTAGCTTGCAGGCCTCAAAAACAGATTGCACTCCATAATTTAATGCATAACCATTGATTTAAGGTGTTATCTTGGTCATTTGGACATTGCATACAAGATTAATCCTTATTTAGAAAAAGGTGAAATGCCATTTTTGTAAAGTTGCACTTTATGTCAAACCAAAATCCTTGAGACATGGGGCCATATCTCTGAAGCAAGATTCAATCTACCAATTCCAAGAACCAAGAAAAAAGTATGCAGCATGATATAGGGCCTGTACAGGCTTGCATTGAGGACACACACTCTTGCTTGAAAAAGAATAAAAGTGGCAAATCATACTCCATCTCTCACATCTATTGAAACCAGCTTACACAAACATTGTAAACCAATTTCATACCTCCCAACAAGCCAGAAACACGACCCTTCTGCCTCCAAAAACCCCCTTGTACACAAAATCCCTGTTTTGCTGCAAAACAGGGCAAGCTCTGCAAACTTGAAGCCATAACCAAATTCCATCGTGCGTTTTGTCCCAAGATACTTCAAACACCTTCCTATCAACTCATCTGAACTATCCCAGGCCTCCATTACAAGCTGTAACACCATTAACACCCTTTGCCATTTTTGTTTCAAAGCTTTACAGGTGGAGTTCTGTGGCACTATTCAAGTTGTTTCAGAACAAGCCAAGTAGTGGAAAAGCTTCCTTGGACCTCAGGCAAGCTCAAAAGAAGCTCAAACACCATTGAAGGTTGCTACATTGCCCAGCTCGAGTCAACTGAAACAGGTATTTCATGGACTTCTATCTCTCTATCTAGGAATGGTTAGGCTTAGGTTTGTGAATGAAATATGTTGTACTCATAGCCCTGGAGCCATACATATGCTTAGTTTTCATTTACAATAATCGTGCTAAGAGAATTTCACTCATGAACTTTCTGAAAAAACTAGGTTAGAAATTAGGGCCATAGAAATTCTCTCTGGTCTTTGAGAGTTAGCTTAAGTTTTTTATATGTTTGAATTCGTTGTTTAATGCTCTACAATATTCATGTTATGAGTTTTGTAAAAAAATCAAAGAATCAGGAGTTACAGTTTTGTACATAGCACGCGCGCAGGTTTGTTCCAAGGAAGAAGAAGAAGTGGATTCTGGGCTGGGTCTGGTTTCCTTTGCTTTTGACACCCCTTTATTCAGTTTACACCCCCCTGGCCCATTTGTTTGAATATTTGTCATTTTGATGTTTTTATTTTTTATTCTGACTTAATTATTTTTTGTCTAAATATAAATAATGCCAAAAAATTATTTTCTATATTTTTCATATTTATTTGATATTTATTTTTATCTCACTAGTATAAATATGTTAAGTAGTTTATTTTTCTTTTATTAAAATTCAAAGAATAATGTAAAAAATATTTTATTTTTTATTTTTTATTTTTTATTTTTACACTTGAAAATATTTTCTTGAAATATACACATTTTTGTAAATAATTAATTTTTATTTATATATATATATATATATATATATATATATATATATATATATATATATATATATATATATATATATATATATATATATATATATATATATATATATATATATATATATATATATATATATATATATATATATATATATATATATATATATATATATATATATATATATATATATATATATATATATATATATATATATATATATATATATATATATATATATATATATATATATATATATATATATATATATATATATATATATATATATACTTATATATTTCATTTTATAAATAGGTCAAAAAAAATACAAAAATACTATATTTTCATTTTTATTAATATTTTGCACTAAAAATATCATTTTTACAATATACTTTTTTTTTTGTATAAATCAATATATTATGGTATATAATTAATAAATAATACTATTTATTTGAGAATTAGGGTTTTGCCCTAAATAACAAAAATAATTAGAATTGACCTTTTTTTATTTATTTATATTTCACTTTGAAAAATACTTTCTACATACATGAAAATCTATTTTTGCATAATACATTTTATTTGATATTTATTTAATTGTATTTATTTAAATATTAATTATTGCCTTATACATTCAATATGGTTGTAATAACTTAGGGTTGTAAATATTAAATATTGCCTTATACATTCTTGTCAAATACTCCCAATTCAAATTTGTACCCCCCTCCCTATATCATGTTGTAATAGTGTAACATTTAAATTCCCGCACATTTAAAAGCCTCCAATTATGCCATGCTTAGACTTAGGGTTTGTATGCAAAATAAAATCAACAACTAGCTTGACCCAATCCAAGATAAACATGCATGAAAAACAAACACAATGCACACTTGCACCCCTAAGGTTTCACTCCACTTGTTGTCTTCAAAAATGGGCCATGGTTGCATGTCAAGTACTTGGGCAAAACAAAAACAAAAGAAAAGATCATAGTCCCTCGATGACGCTATCTGAGTTGCCTAAACAAAAATGATCAAGTCCCTCAAGAAAATTGCCAAAAATACTTGACACTATTGCTATCATGGCCTATACGATGACCCGCGCCTGTCCCATTTAACATCCTAACACAAGGTTGTTCACCAAATACAATGGTGAATCAACATTGTTAAAAGGGTTAAAAACATAAGAAAGATCTTTGAGTAAAATAGGGTAGACCAACTCTTAGTTACTTGATCAAGCTTGCAAAAACATCCTTGTTATTTTTCAAAACACACTTCACAACACAATTTCAAAACCCGACTTTCAAACATTAAAAACTTTTCAAAAGACAAAAACACCTTTGTATATATTCAAACAAGAATCATTACAAAGATTTCCACAACGATGACCTCTTTTCAAAACATCTTTCAAAATCACATACAAAGCACCATTTCAAACAATTGAAAAGCAAAGCAAGTGATCTAAGCAAGTAACTAAGAGCCCATGGATAACCATGGATATAAAGGGTGATAATACCTTCCCTTTCTATAATCTACTCCCCAAACTCAAGAAAACATCTCAAAGGTCTTTCCTGTGCTTTTTGACCTTTCCTTAGGATAAAATAAAAAGTCGGTGGCGACTCTTGCTAAACTGAAACATTTGCGAACACAAACGCAAAATCCCAAGTCATTTCTCCCACCGTATCACAGTAAGGATCGCCCCCAAGGTATGTACTAAAGGTTTAATCACAGTTGTAAAACTAGGTTCTAAAAGTTACCAGAGTCTATGATCCTACTTCGTATATTACCAACGTCCTGATTACCCGGTAATTAGCAATATTCTCAAGAGAAACTCGTCTGAGTGCAGCATCACGTGATAACTACTTTCGGATTACTCTGTTATAGTCTTTATACTACACCTAAGAGGCTTAGATGGGTTAAGGGTCCTACGGTTCTCAGATTCTCTGTCTCTCAGGTCGAAAGCGGCAATGTCTTCCCGATAACTTGGTAAACAAATACTACAGTCAAAGGGGCTTCCACTGAGTGGGGGATTTCATGTCTCCTTCTTCAGGATTACTCCCTCAAAGTTAACATGATTATACCACCCGTCCTATTCTTAAGTATAACTCAGTCCGGGTATAGGACTTGTCCTTTGTAAGTATCATCAACACCCAAATAACCATAATATATAACATATAATCAAATAAACAAATAAAAACATATATGACAAATTAGGCTTAACCCACTTAAGGATGGACCACCAAGAGGTCAATCTTCCCCAGCAGAGTCGCTAATTCTGTAGCGATAAAAAATGTAGCGGTGTAAATCGGAGATCGAGCTATTCATTAACTCAACTCGCAAAAGCAAGAGTCACCACCACGCTTTATTATTTCCAAGGGAAAAGGGAAAAGAGCGAAATAAAACCCTTAAATATGTAATGTAAATTAATACTTAAAAGTAATGAAAATACAATACGTTTTTGAAAGAGATTTAAGATTTGGGGGTTGGTTATACAAAGGGAAGGTACTAGCACCCAATGCATCTGCGGTACTCTGCAGGAACCTTTTGAAATATCTGTTTTTTTGGTTTAAATTGTTTGTTTGGCTAAAATGGGTGTGACTGAGATTTTGAAGATATGACGACCTAGTGTCGAAGTTTTGACTTAAAAGGTGTGAGTTTTAAAATTGAGTCTTTTAAAAGAATTAACTTAAGATTAAAAAAATAGTAAAACAAAAATGAATGAAGGGATTTGCACAATCGTATAAGATGTATTTGATGACATGAAATAAACAAAGTTAAAACATTTCCCTTGAAATTTAGACGAACGAAAGATATAAAGATTAAATAATCGAGAACAAAGTTAATTAGAATGACAATTGAACAATTAAATATCAAAAATTAAATAAAAGACTAATTTATAAAAACAAGTATTTTTGATCAATTAAATAAATAACAAAATTAAATAAAATACTAATTTATAAAGCATGTATTTTTTGATCAATTAAATAAAAGACTAATTTATAAAGCATGTATTTTTGAATAATTAAATAAATAACCAAAATTAAATAAAAGACTAATTTAATAGCATGTATTTTTTATTTTATAATGGTAAGAAATAATTATATATATATAATAACTAAACTAATATATTGTTATCAAATACTTAATAAAATTGGGAAATAAGACTAAAAGAACTAAAAACAAAATAAAATGCTCCATCAAGGGGTAGACTCGGGTCCCTTAGGTTACAACAGACATGCCTCGCCATTGAGCTACATTTTTCATCTGTTATGACTATGTTTTAATTAAAATAAAAGGCAATAATGATAATGTGATTGGGCCAACAGGCCCATTGGACCGACCCGGTTGAGAAGAGGCAAGGAAGGGTTTTGAAAACCCTAAACATAAGGAAAGGCTCCGAATTTGTCTTTATTGGGAAGAGGAAAGGTCAGATTTAATCATCATCATTTCCAATAAGACTCTACTTCCTATGCCTACCGTGAAAAAACAAAAATTAAAACTCTCTCTACCCTATTCACAAATCTTCATCTTTCTATCCTTGTAATATCTCAACAATCCCTAGCTCTCTGCTTTCTAAGAAATAAAGTCCTAAAAGGTTTCCTCTTCGACTTTTCTGAACCACCACCACCACCGCTTCTTCCCTGGTTCTAGAGGCAACCTATGATATGAAGGATTATTAAACGAAGCAGCGATAACAAATACCGTTCCCGCAATTATCAAGTTTCCAACAACAATTCCTTCGATGATCTGTCACTGTGTATCGGTGAGTGAGATAGAGAAGGCGCTAGGAATAGATGGAGAAGAAGCACCGGTTGATTGAGGAATAAAAGTAGCGGTTAAAGATACAATATTAAACAAGTCGTGAAAAGTAATGGTGGTTCCTGGCGTAGTTGACGGTTGACGAAGAGTAACATTACCAATAACTCATGAAGCAGTTAGAACACATAAACCAATGTTTCTACGATGACTAAACTCAGCAACCGCTTGAACGAAGTCATTTCCTACAGAAACTTCTAGAATAAAAGGACTCATAGAAGGTTCAGGATCGCGTGTTATGATTACAGGAGGTCTAGGCCTGTTTTTAGATCCAGGGGGACATCTAGGCCACCTGACAACCTCAATGGTAGCTCCGTCGCCAGAAGAGTTCAGTTTCTGAGCGGCTGCGCCACTGCTGGAATGGTTGTCGTCTTCACCGACTATTTGACATTCGTGATGGGGGAGCTGGAAAGGAAGAAATGGATTGTTTTCTGACCGTGACTGTAAGTGGTGAAGCTTTCAATGTTGATCTATGTATTCTCTTTTCATTGTTTGTTAAACAAATGAAAATGAATTTTATGTTTATTGATCCCCAGAGTTTGGATTTAAATGGATAATATATTGCAGTAGTTGATGTAAAATAGATAAAGAAAATAATTAAATAAAGGATGAAGGGAGTTTGAGAGGAAATAGTGGTGTGGTGAGATGAGGCGATTTTCTGTATGAGATTTGTATGTTCAAAAAAGATTTGAAGGTATATTTTTTATCTTTGTATTTTTGTGTCATTTTCTATACATTTTTGCCAGTGCTTATTATTACTATTATTCTAACATATCTAAATGTTTACAAAATGCAGCAACTCCAGAACACAGCAAAGTGGTAAATCAAACATTCATGTGGCATAAAAAAGTGATGCAAAAAGAAGATTCAAGCATGAAAGTGATGATACTGATGGATATATGTGAATATTATGCAGAAGTAATAGGGAGAAGAACTACCTATCAGAGTCTCTCCAGTGGAGCATCAAAAGTAGTAAGTTCTCCCTCCCTCTCTTGTTGATTCTCAAACTCCTTTGACTCTGATTATTTGCTTGTAATTCTTGAAAAAGTTCCTCCTTTTTTCTGTTGTTTTTTCTCCCTTTTTTCTGTCCATGAAGATGGCCTTTTATAGTGAAATATATAGTGTTTTAGGGGAGAAAAGTGAGACATTTAAACAGTTATGAATGCCCTATTTCAATGATTTTTTCATACGATTTTGGGTTTCCATTTTAGTGCAATTTCTTGGTTGTTATGATGTAAGGCAACAGTGTGTAGCAAACTGGTTTATAGTAGTTTTTTGGCAGCATCTGGACTGTTGTAGGCTGCTATTTTTTGGACTGATTTGTAGCATTTTTTTTGTGGAATTTGGACTGGTATTGGCTGCTATTTTGGACAGCAAAAGTACCACAAAAATTGGACTGGTTTGTGTTATTTTGGCATGTTTTTATTGGCTCTTAAAACTCTTTTGCATTGCTGAAATTTTTTGCTAATCACACACTTGTTTTCTTTTTCACTAGGTGATGAAGAAAATATGAAGATTGGAAGATGGAGATTTGATAATGAAGGCATGGAGAATTTGAGACACCTTGAACATGAAGTCTTTAGGCATAGAAACTTGAAGAATTTCTTTTGTGATTGTAACTTGAAACTTTATTGAATGTAACTTGGGCATTGACTTGTATAATTTGCAAATGAATGAAACAATGGTTACTTGGAACTTTAAAATTGTATTTTTTTTATGTGTCTTGCAAATTGAATGAGAACCTTTGAATGATGTTGAACTTTTATCAATTTGAAATCAATAGACTTGAATTCGGATTTTTTAACTTTGAAACATGAAGTGGATTATAGCTTTTAATTTCACTTTGAATATTATGAACATGATCTCTTGATTTTGAATCTTGAGAGTGATTTTTGGATAAAAGACTTGAGAAATTGATGAACATCTTGATTTCCAAGCAGCATGTAGAATTGATGTGCTTTATGTTTTAATTTGAACATTGACTTGGAACTTCCAAACTCATGAAAGCAATAATTTCCTTCCATATTTTGAATTATGAATGAAGTTGAATCCATGGATTTTACATGATATCTTGAAAATTAATCACGGTTCCTGACTTGAATAATCACAAGGATACCATTTGAAGAAATTATAGCGTCATGAATCATAATTCAGAGTGGTCAAGAAACTTCTAATCCAGAAAATGTCCTATAAAGTTTCAATAAATTCCATATCATTCTAAACATAAATTTGCTCTTGACCTCCTGAATTTGAACTTGTAAACGTTGACTTTTGGTTAATGTGATTTGAATCAATCTACAAACTTGATCCTCCCTTACATTCCCAGGCACATTGATGGATATGCGAACCAATGATGATGAAATCTTGACTGTGCTTTGAGGAAGTTTTGGAGAAGCTTGAGACCACTTGTCGAACAGAGTGTGTGAAATAAACACACGATTCTCTGAAAGTTCCTCGATACAAGCTACCACACTTGAAACATCCGTGATCAAAATGAGCCTGAACGATGTTCCAGACTCCATACTCTGAGATTAGAAATTGTGCCTTGATGAATCAGTCTTCAAGAATCAATGATCAATTGTACTTCTGGCTTGAGAGACTCAAAACCCTAATTGAGGCGTGACGCCTGATGCTCTTGATTCAGACCTGTTTCTGCACATGAAATCAAAGAAAACGGAAAAAATACACTTCGTGCTTGATTAGAAGTTAGTCATGGATAAGATAAAATGTTCACAACACTCGATAATATCTGCACAGGCAATGCTCGAAGGTGAAACATTTGAAACTGGCCATATTTCATGACCTTGATGTATATAACAAAAAATGCAAATGAAGATGGGATCTTAAGTAAAAAATTAGGGTATGATGATAACCTTGAACCTTTAGAACTTAAAATCTTTGGAATCTTCAGACGTACCTTCTTTAGAATCTTTAGCACTTGGTTCTTTAAGAATCATTATCTTTAGAACCTTGGATCTTTAGAAACACAAAGTCTTCAGCATCTAGAATTCAGTAAAACCATTGTCTTCAGATCTTTTAACTTTGTCTTCTTTGAAACAAGTTATCTTTTAGAAACTAAGTTTATAACATCTGGTATTCAGTAGAAACTTTGTCTTCAGATCTTCTAACTTTGTTTTCTTGGAACACACTGTCTTTAGAAACTTGAGTATTTAGCATCTGGACTTTAGTAGATACTTGAGTCTTCGGATCTTCTGACTGTTTACTTAGAACACGTTATATTTAGAAGCTTGAGTCTTCAGCATCTGGGCATAAGTAGAAACTTTTGTCTCCAGATCTTTTGACTTTTTTGTTAGAACACGTTGTCTTCTGAAACACGAGTCTTCAGCATCTGGACTTAAGTAGCAACTTTTGTCTTTAAATCTTCTGACTGGTTTCTTTAGACAAACATCAGAGCTTACACTTCAGAGCCTTCTAGAGTTTCTACTGTTCAAAAGAACTTGTGCAACATAAAAGAGAAACTAATTCTCTTCTAATGTCTTGACCACTCCATCCATCAAAAGCAGAACTTGTTTGTTAAGTACTCAACAATAAAAAACATTAGAGTATCAAAATAGTTCGTAGAAACATTCTCATTTGTTATCATCAAAACTCAGAAATTTTATTGCAAAACTAAATCGTGTTCTAACAGATGATATCCCACTCATTTGGCATGCTTTAGAGAGCCAAAGAACCTTTGTTGAACTTCCACCATAACTCATAATTTCGCAACTTCGAATTCAATTCTAAAGCATCTTTTAACCCAATTTCTTTGTTGATTCTTCATCCTTGAACTTCACTAAAGGTAACAGAATAAAAACCAAGCCTTGAGGTGCCCTGAATCGTGCTAGCCAAGTCAAGTTTCAGAGCTCTGAATTTGAACTTAAACA
The DNA here is from genome assembly GCA_948472305.1 of Vicia faba. NCBI lineage: Eukaryota > Viridiplantae > Streptophyta > Magnoliopsida > Fabales > Fabaceae > Vicia > Vicia faba. Next base: position 237,020,056 of record OX451736.1, read on the forward strand.
AGTAGATTCCTCCATCAATTCTCTCCAAACTTGTTGCTACAATGTAGCTCTCATTACTCTGATACTGATTGCATCATTAGTTTTTAACTGGAAGTGATATTTACTCATGAATTTTCAAATCCCTTTGCAACTTCTTTCTTTTGGTTTTCTTCAAATCGACGGAGCTACAAGTTAAATAAATTTTTCGCGAGGGTACAGTTGTCTTCGTCTTGATGAAACAAATCGAATGGCACTGATATGAACCTCTAATTTTTCCGTTTGAGGAACCTGTAAATCGCGTGTTTTGGTTGACTTTGTCAATAATCTGAAGGTTGAAGGCAATGACATGGATCTCTTCAACCAATCAGAGCCCCATGCGTGGCTTGTTTTATCTATTTTTAAAATAAAGGATCTTGTGTGTTATTCAGTAATGACCATATCATGTACAACACACCAGATCCCTTGGATTTTATTACTAACATGTTTTGACATTTGTTGTACCCTAGAATTTTCCCTCTTATTTTTCTTCAAGACATTCTCATGAGGTTCTCATTTTCTCAATTTGGATCAACAATTAATCAGACAAATTCTCCTTCTAAGCAATGAGTCCACAATTAGGGTTTTGTTTTTCATAAGAAAGAGTGGGTTCTCAAGATATTAAGTGGTTTTCATGGTTCTTCATAGGTCTTTAAGAATGCTCATGTCAAGTTTCAAACTTTACATCACAAGTTTTCTCAGTCAATGGCTCAGATGAATGAAAATCAATTGTATTGGGTAAAAAGTCAATTGTGATCAACATACAGTTAAACCTCAATATTTTTTATCAACATCAACAATTTTAAGTGATATTCATCATTTGATCAATGGTTGACCATGATTCCTCAAGAAAAGCCCTCAAATCATCAAAGGTCAAGAGTTGCTAAATTAGGGTTTTCCTTAGGAGAAGTCAACTGAACTTTGACCAAGCATAACTTTCACATGCTTCATCATATTTTCTCCAACAAAATCCTATTTTGAAGGGAATTCAATTCTCTACAACTTTGTCTCTCTAAGCCCAAGTCCAAAAAATGCTTCATTTGAGTGATATGGGCCAATACATTATAGGTCATTTCAAAAGTCAACAAAAATACACTTTTTATCAAGGCAACTTACATCAAGATAAAGTCTTAAAAAGAAAAAATGATAAACATAAAGGTTGTAGTGGACATCTTGAGCTTTCCAAAAAGTCAAAGATCACCTTCAAAAGATGAAAATTTAGTGAGTTGTGACAATTTCAAGTTGGGAAATTTTGGTAGAATGCATGAAGACCAAATTGAGCAAGCTTGATATTTTGGACTATTGGGCCATGGGTTAAGAGTTCAAACATGTATTATACTCTTCATACACTTCAGAATTAATTCATACACCGTTTGGACTTGTTTTATTTTAATTATTTTTATTATTTTTGATTTAATTCATTAATAGTATAAAATAAAATAAGATAAAAGTATATCTTACTACAAGAGTCCAAGCCCTTCATTTGGTTACCCTAAATTTCTCTATATATTCAGACATCAAAGAGAAAACCAAAGACACGAAACCTTTGCCTCTAAATATTGTCAAAAAATAGCAAACTTTTCTCAAGAACCCTAAGTCTTGAAATCCTTGTTACAAGCCCTCTCACTTTGAAATCTTCATTCCATTCACTTCCAGGAACATTGAAGAGTAAGTTTCAATCGGTTACCATGATTCAAAGGGCCTTAATCATGCATATAGGCTATGGAAGATTCTTGATTTTATCATTCATATATTTTTAATTTCATGCATTGCTGAGTGTTTCTAACCATCTAAATCAACTTATATGTATGTTCATAACAGGTTGCAGTCGCTACATGGAGTTTTTGACGTCCAGATCCTGATTTGCCATTCTTAAACCGAGTTAAGATTTTTACTTTGAAACTTATGATACAAGGACTTTTAGCCAAAACTAAGCCCATATTTGGATTCAGGAGGGTCGGATTAGGGTGGATAGGATGTTTTGGATCACTAACTATTTAAATTTGCAGGTTTTGATTAACACAGGTCACCGGAGAAGACGATCGGATCTAGGGTTTCGGCGCCTCTCTGGTCAATGCTTGCTGGCTTATATTATATATTTATAGTTTCAATGATATAAACTAATGAAACAGTCACCCTAGTTGCAGAAGCTCACGCGATAAACATTAGTCTCAAAGGGCATGGGTTTGATCTAGTCCTTTGACGTTTTGTTTCTTTAATTTCTCATATTTTTGCAGGTTGATTACAAAGCGTGTTAGAGGTATATCCTGGACACAAGCGCATGCTTGGCCTCATGGTATGCATGTTACATGATGGCCTTGAGGGTGTGGATTCAACACCCACCCCTACTGGTTTATTTTTTTACTTTAATTCTCTAACCCTTTCACTCGTTCCTTTTCTTCATTCTTTACAAACCTTTTTCAAAAACCCTTTTTTCCTAATAAAACCTTAATCAACTTAACTCAATTTTAGGTTTTAATTTTAGGTTTTCTTAATTTGATTAGTTTTAGGTTTTATTTAATTAACCGTAATTTAGCTTTAGATTTTATTAATAAACCCTAATTTGATTTTTTAGGTTTTCTCAATTAAATTAAAATAAACCTAGACTTTAGGGTTTGCTTAATTTAATCACTTAACCTTTTTGAATCAATTAGGTTTTAGGTTAAATAATCAATTATTTTCCATCAAATAATTTCTCTGTTTCTTTTCCTTTTTACCTCTTTGTGCGCTTTATTATTTTCGCATTAGTTTTTCCCATTATCTAATTGCTACAGAATGTAATAGTTTAACTAGGGTTTTATTTGCTTTCTTTTTCCCCTGTTTTATGGTTTTGTACCCCCACTCCTGAAATAGTTTAGGTTTACTTTTCGCACCTTTACTTTCCGCAATTTACCGCATTCCTTATTATTGCTAGTAATTAGGGCATGTATGACAAGATCTAAAATCAACCGTTAGATAACCCTAATCAAGATTAAATAACTGAATTAAAACACTTTTCACACACTCACCTCTAGGGTAATCTCACTTGTTGCCTTCGGAAAAGCAGTCATGTCCCTCGAACATGGGGATGTTTTAGGAAAGTCCCTTGATACAAAAGATCGTAGTCCCTTGATGACCCTTCGATGTTGCCTTCGGTAAAAGATCTTAGTCCCTTACGATAAATTGCTAAAGCACCCTACAAGTTGCCTTTATGACTGTATGATGACCTGCACAAGTCCCTCACACATCCAACAATATGGCTTCCTACTAACTAATGGTAGGTGTTATACGGTGGCAAAACCGACTATTAATACTGGTTTGCGTTTTGCGTTTTTTGTTCGCAAAATGTCGTGGTAAGCAAGAGTCGCCACCGACTTTTATTTCATCCAATCGGAAAGGGAAAAAGTATAGAAAAATCCTTTTTCGAGATATTCTGAGTACGTGGGGTAGATTATAGAAAGGGAAGGTGTTAGCACCCTTTCTATCCATAGTTTTCCATGGGCTCTTAGGTACTTGCTCATATTTTAAAATTTTCTTGTGTATGTACTTTGTTTTGAAATAGTTTGACTTCGTGATAACCCTTGTATCAGTCGTCAAAGGTGTGACGAAGTTATTTTGAAATGTGTAAGTGTGAAAAGATTTGTTTTGAGAAAGTACCTACTAGCATCTACCTACTCGAAAAAAGATTGTTTCTATTCTCGTTTCCTTTAGACAGTGTTATCCTACTATTTGAGAAATAGGTAGCACCGTCGTTGGAGTTGTAAGGGTCAATTCGAATAGGACGTATGATCACTAAAGCAATGTTAGGACGTCTTATTAATAACCCTAATGTCTTAAGATCATATTCAAAGCAACATTTCCGAGGCAACATTTCCGAGGCAACATTTCTGAACGGGACATTTGATCTTTGTTAGACAGGAGGGCAACCACTAAGACACCATATACTTAATGATCGTTTATCGAAGGCAACTGAAGTGAGAGTATACCCTAAGAGTGATATGTGCGAGTGATTAGTTTCAGTTATTTATCTTTGCACATTAGGGTTTTTCGAACTGTATTAAATTTTCATGCAATCTTGTCATACAATCCTATTAACATACATCTAGACAGTTAAATATTTGCGAGAATTAAAATGCGAGAAAGTAAACCTACGCTATTACAAGGCTTCGGGGAGGGGATTAATTACATAGCCAAAAACCCGCAAAAGACGATAAATAAAAGAAAGTCCTAGATTAAACTATTACATGTCGTGGACAGTTACATCAATATTGCAAAAATAATAAACATGCGCGATGAATCGAAAACAAGATAATCAGGGTTTTGACCCTAACTTAAACCTAATTGCGATTAATTAAAAAAAGGTTTTTTTTTTGTTTATTTAAGAAAATAGAGAAATTGTTACATTCAAAAGAAGAAGAAAAGCCTAATTCTAATTAATTTTAATTTTAAGAAAAAATTTAGTTAATTTATTTTAAAACCTATTCTTTTGTATTTTTTATAAACTTGAGAAAAATAGGAAAAAATAATTAACCTAATTCTCTAATTTAATTTTAATTGTGAAAAAAAACAAATTAAGGTTTTCCTAGGTTAAACTAAATTATATCAAACAAACTAAAAATAAAATATCTAATTCTAATTTTTGATTATTGATTTTATGATTTTTTTTATAAAAAAAAGAATTAATTTGTCTATTAAAGAAAATAAAATAAATATTGAATGACTTTTTAAAAGAAAACTAAAAAGAAAAAAAGAAAGAAATATGGGCCTGCATTAGCAATTATGGGGGGTGTTGTTTGAAATTCTGAGCCCAACAAAATCCTGGCCTTTTTGACTTTGCCCAATCCCGTGTGCATGCTTGACTCAGGCGCATGGTGGTCTCTTCGCCACGTGACATTGGATCCACATGGCTGATGGATCTGATGGTGGAGCACAAGGGCATTTGGTGGGCATGCGCTACTATAATGTATGAGATCTGCTTGGAATAATCAAGAAAATAACAAAATGCACATGCCTGGGATTAAACCTAGGACGTGTGCATCAAAGTCCTTTGCCCCAGCCATCTGAACCATGATGTTAACTTGTAACTTAAATAAACACAAAATATAATATGCAAAAACAATTAATGGGGCCAACCAACGCGCGAAATTCCAACTGGCAAGTTAGGGAGTGCCACATATTATTGTCTTCCTCCCCACCGTCGCTTTAGGTTTTGTGACTTTTACCGTATGAATGTTGTAAGGGGATTCTGGGTGTCTCAGGTGTTACAAACGATCTTGTTGGCTTCAGGGATGATCCAAGAATATGAATTGCTCTTTTGAAACACTTGAAACGTCCTACAGAGCAAGATTTGGTCAACACTTTTCTTTGAAAAATTTGAACTTTTCCTCTGACATTTCATGCTTCCAACCCTCTTCCTTTTGGTCTGCCTTTGTTCACTATCTATAATAGAGTGCATTAGGGTTAAAGTTTGTATCAAATCTTTGCCATTTATGAAGATTGATCAATTATTTATTCCTTGCACCAAATCTTTCTAAAACAAGCATTTTCAATCTTTTTTTGTCCATATGAAGCCTTGCACGATTTGATCTTGTCTCCAGCTGTATAATGACTCTAATCATGCACAAGATCTCAAGGTTTTATTGATTTTTGATATTTTCATTATTTTATATTGATTTTATTTGATTTAAATGAAATAAATAACAAAAATAAAATAATGACAAGTAGAAGGTCTCATGGGTCGTGGATCACATTAAAAACTCAGTGCAAAAAGTTAGGCCCATTTAGCAAAAAATGCAATTTTGGACACATTTGACTTTTGACAATTTTGCAAAAAGGGTCAACTTGGCCAATGCATAACTCTCTCAATTTTTACCCTAGAGAGGTGTTCTTTGACTTTTTAGAAATCTTAGGATGTCCTCTAAGCAACCCTTTTGGTCTCATCTCAATTGAGTCTTCCACGTGCATGTATGAAGCTTTGACACAAAAGGTGTTTTTGTTGACTTTTCAAAATGACCTATAATGTCCAAATTCATATCTTCTTGTGAGTGCATATTTTGAACTTGGGAGATGAAGATGAATTGTAGGTAATTACATCCTATTAAAAATGAGCTTTGGATGGGTCATTTTTTATAAAGTATAAGAATGTTATGCTTGGTCAAAGTTGAGTTGACTTTTTCTACAAAACCCTAATTTAGCAAATTTTGGGTTTTGATGAATTGTGAGCAATCCTTGAGGAATCATGATCAACCATTGGTCAAATGATGAATAATACTTCAAAATGAGAATGTTGACCAAAAATCTTGAAGTTTGACTGTATGTGGGCCACAATTGACTTTTGCCCTAGCACAGTCGATTTTCAAGCATTTGAGCAGTTGACTGAGCAAACTTCCTCTGCAAGGCTTGAAACTTGACATGGATGATCTTGAGAACATATTAGGAAAATGGTGAGTATTTGGGATCCTTTGGACTCAAGCATCTCGATGCAAAATGAAACCCTAATTTGAGGTAGACTGCCTTAGGAGAGAGCTTATTTGGTCAACCCTTAGACTTCCTTTAGCAATTTGAGGACCTCACTTGACATGTATTGAGAAATATGGGAGGGAAAATTTCTGGGTACAACAACTGCCCCTGTTCAATCTTCTTAAACTTGAGGATGTAGATTGGCGTGTCTGCCATTCGTGGTCTGAAGGTGGAAGATGATTGAACACTAGAGTGCCTAGAAATTTGTACTCGCATGAAGTGATACTTGACTTACGCTATCAGGAATGGGATTATAGATGCCATTTGGAAGTTGCTAGAGAATTGTCGAAGATGGGCTTAAAGATGTCATCCGAGGAAGCGTCGACCGCATAAGAGAGTCCTTTGCAAGAACCCGTATACATGTTGTCTGAGGAGGACTCCGCTGGGGAATGCTGGTCTCTTTCTTGAGAGAAATAGAGTTTTAGGAGCTTCAGTTGTCTGTTACTCTACTGGGGACAAATTCAGGTTTGGGAAGATAAAGTGAACTGTGTGTTTGGTCGGGGTATATGTCGTACCGCGAATTTCTGGGGAAATGTGAAATCAACTGCGTTTGATCCAGTCTCGGTCTTACAGTGTTGTGGACTGTTATCTGGATGGTAGGGCTGTGAGAAGGAACCTGGATAGTAGGGTTACTTCGATATGAAAGCCTGGATAGTAGGGATGTGAGAAGGAACCTGGATAGTAGGGTTACTTCAATATGAAAGCATGAATAGTAGGGCTGTGAGAAGGAACCTGGGTAGTAGGGTTAATTCGATATGAAAGCCTGGATAGTAGGGCTGTGAGAAGGAACCTGGATAGTAGGGTTACTTCGATATGAAAGCTTGGATAGTAGGGCTGTGAGAAGGAACCTGGGTAGTAGGGTTACTTCGATACGAAAGCCTGGATAGTAGGGTTGTGAGAAGGAACCTGGGTAGTAGGGTTACTTCGATATGAAAGCCTGGATAGTAGGGCTGTGAGAAGGAACCTGGGTAGTAGAGTTACTTCGATATGAAAGCCTGGATAGTAGGGATGTGAGGAGGAACCTGGGTAGTAGGGTTACTTCGATGTGAAAGCCTGGATAGTAGGGTTGTGCGAAGGAACCTAGGTAGTAGGGTTACTTCGATATGAAAGCCTAGATAGTAGGGCTGTGAGAAGGAACCTGGATAGTATGGTTACTTTGATATGAAAGTCTGGATAGTAGGGCTGTGAGAAGGAACCTGGGTAGTAGGGTTACTTCGATATGAAAGCCTGGATAGTAGGCCTATGAGAAGGAACCTGGGTAGTAGGGTTACTTCGATATGAAAGCCTGAATAGTAGGGCTGTGAGAAGGAACCTGGGTAGTATGGTTACTTCGATATGAAAGCCTGGATAGTAGGCTGCTTCGAAATGAGTTTGGGTAAAATTGCAGAGGGAACCTGGGTAAGGTTGCTTTTGTCGCACCGATGATTACTTTGTTTAGCTCCGAGTTGTTGATCATGGACCTGCTGGAAATTATTGATAATAACCGTCTTTCTTGAAAGAAATACAGGGTTAGTTATGTGCGATGCATGAGATGCATTGTGAGATGATGTTCTCAAAATAAATGAGACTACGTTATATGTAATGTATGTGCATGTCATGATGTATGAACATGAAATGCTGTTGTAATAATCTGAGTCCAGGAAAATAAATCCCTGACTGTTGTTTGGAGAGTGTGAGAAATGGTATTCTTGACTGCTGTAAGAAACCATAGTTCCTCTACTTCTGCTAGGGATGGTGAACAAAGATGACTATGCTGGGGATTTGCCCCTTGGCTGGTGAATATTCCGCTGGAAGAGACCCTGTCTGAGGATAACTCTGCAGGGGAATAACTCTGTTGGAGAGGAGATACTATGTTGATAGGTCTGCTGACTTGGAGAAATAACTCAGCTGGGGATGAATTTCCAGTGCTGGTGATAGTGAATTCTTGTTGGAGATTGAAATTCTGCTTGTGAGAGAAATAAACTCTGCTTGGGGAAAAATTTACCGACTCACTCGCGATTGCGAACCTCAGCTGGGAAGATTTATGTCTTGTTCGGGAAAGCTAACATCACTGTCTTTGGATACCTTTTACCCGGTGGGGAGTGTATGTGTAGTTGTTTAGGTATTGGCTTGCATTTTTGGTAAAACCCAAGTGTATGTGTGAATGTCATGATTGATGTCATAACATTCTAGTTTAGTTTGTACTGACTCATTAGGTACCTTTGCAGAAAAATATTGTAATTCAAGTACTGATGTTTATAAGTGTGTATCTGAGCATTTTGCAAAATGATCAGATTTTGCTAAGTCAGTAGACAGGTTTTCTCAGATGTCATAACAGATGTTATGACATCCTGTTCTGAACTAACAGATCTGCAGGTTGGATAAGTCTGAGTTTTTTCAGGAAAATAACTGAGTCTTTCCTGAACAGAATCCTGCGTTTTCTGAGGGGTAACCTAGCTCAACCCTAACCTGGTTAATAAAGTCCTGTGACCTGGTCTTTAGGTCAAACGGAATTAACCCTAGGTTTTTGTGGAAACCCTAACTGAAGTTGCAGCTGCTATATATTCAACAGAGCTGTTGCTTTTCAATGTATTCCTTTTATTGATCAGAAGATCATTTGTAATCTGTATAGGTCTGATTATTGTACTCCAAGCAATTATCATTGTGATAAGTGACTTGGAATAGGGTTCTAATTATAAAGCCTCACATAATGTAATATTGGGGGTGTTCTGTGAGGTAACCCTGTCGGTCTGTGGCAAGGTTACCATGTGTGTAACTCGATACCTGTAAGTAAGAGTTTGAGTGTTCTTGGACGAAGCTGTGAAGCAAGTCTAAGTATTTCTGCATTACTTCTTATTCATCGTAATGTAGGAAACCAAGTGGGAGGGCACTACTTCTTGAGTAGGAGTAAGACTTCTGTTGTTGCGACAATAGGAATGGAAACTGGTAGGTTTCTATCTAGGAGTTCCTAGGTATAGGTTGCACTGGGTAAATGATTAAGTGAGGGATGGGAACTTGTGAAGTTTAGTCCTGAATTAATATTGTTGATAGTGGATCTTCTTCCTGGCTTGGTATGCCCCCAGAGTAGGTGTGTTTCACCGAACTGGGTCAACAACTGATTTGTGTTTTTACCTTCAACACTTTATAATTCTGTCTGTTATATATCAAGGTAAAACTGTAATGTTGTAATAGATAATGTCTCAGAACAAGTTAAGACATCATGCTGATATCTGTGCAGAAGAAACAAAACTGTGAAGGATGTTCGCTCTCTGCTGATCATGTGCAACAGATGAACAGAACTAGGTTCATCGTTGTTCTATCCTCTACACCTTCAAAGTATATCTGGCACAGCTTGGTTAAACTGTGCTTCTGTTTCTCTTCAGTACTGAATCACAAAAATTGGGTATCTACATTGCAGTGTACTTATTATGTCATATCAGATGTCTAGACATTGAGTATAACATCTGAATTCTGGCATACACCAGAATTTCAATTGGTATCAGAGCAGGCATCCTGTTCTGTTTCTGGATGAGATCCATGGGTGATACTTTCTGGTATCTGCAAGGTCAATCTTAGTACTGGAGATTGTAACCTGGAAAGGTTTGTTATTTCCCTGAATGGTCCCTTAAAGTGGGAGGATGGACTATTCATGACAGGAACTGTGTGTACCTGTCTTTGGTGATTGGCATTTGGCCTGGTTGTGAGGTAGCTGCTCTAGGTTTGATTTATTTTCAAACCTAGGATTTGTGTACGCCTAAAGTGTGTGTGCAAAGATTGAGTTGTATTATGTTCTTCCGCTGTGTAATACTTGGCAAAACTCAAGCTCTGATGTGTTTCCCCTCTTGTGGATTGAAGGCTACTGTATTCAAGAATTCAACATAAGCTATTGAAGATGTCACAGATACTTGAGTCCTCTCAAGTCCACTCATGAAGACGTTCTTCGTTCAGGATGGTAAGAATCACATAATCACGGATTAGTGTTATACGAAGACCTTGAAGAATTTCAAGGAGGGCCTTGTTCCAAGGTGATGGAACTGATGTTCTATGTGATGGTGGAACAAGTATGCAGCTACTAGTTGAAGAGCATATGTTCTGGGTGTCAAACAAAGGGATACTTTTGTTTGGAACCTACTCCTGACCTGGAAGAGGAGACATCTGTGTGTGCAAAGTTGACAATGGTAGAGTCAACTATGTCTGTGTGCTCCCGAAGGTTACTTTTAGGAGTCAGAACTCTAGAAGTGAAGCTGGTTGAGATGTGACATTGATCAGGGCTGAGCAGTTGTTCCCTGGAGTACTATGGTGTGAAGAAAGACAAGCTCATTGGTTAATAAAAGTCAATGATGGTGCAGCATTATTGCTCCTTCATAAGAAGTAGATTGGGATCATGAATCTTGTCATTTAAACATCATGATTAGAAGTGGAAGATCTTTCAAGATGTGAGAATTTGAAGACTCAGAATTTGGTTAAGGTAGTATGTTCTGGCAATACATATCTGCTGATGATTGGTGTTGTTGTCTTTCTGAAGTACTTAAGGTCAGCTGAAGTCTAATTGGTGTGATTGGAGTATGAACAGGTATAACTCTTGGAGTTACTTGAATCTGGTAAAGATGTCATATGTCATGTCGAGACATTTGTGTACAATGCATGGATATTTTGTGTGGAGCTTCCATGATTGGTAGTTTGAGGGGGAGATTTGGTTAACCTCCTCACATTAGTTCAGCCTGATGTTTAGCTGGCTGTTGACCTATGTCACATGGGTTCTGGGTGTTGTGTGACATATTTGCAAGGAAGGATTCATCTCTCTCATTCCTAAGGATGAATCTGATCTGGTAGGAGTTTCAAATCTGTTGAGGTGAGTAGAGTTTGTTCAGAGAAAATTATATTTACTTGAGTCAAGGGTGGCAACCTAGATATCTCAACTCTTTGGTCTCTCAAAGAAAGTGCTTGCAAGAAGAAGATATTAACACACGAAGAGTATGTCAAAGTATTCAAATGGTGAAAGTATCTTACAGGATAATGGGAAGGATTTATGATCAATTGCTATTTGTGACAAGTACAAGTATTTAATTGATTATCCTTGGAGTTCAAGATAACTGATGTTCTTAAAGATGTGGGAACATTCCTTCTTCTAGACCCTGTGAAGAATCACAGGAAGAGTGATGCTTTAGAGCTATCTCTTTGGTGACAGCAAAATCATTTGATCCTTGAAAAGGTTTCCTGGAAACGTGTTCAGACTTGAAGCTACAAGAAGAAGAAGACATCATAATCTTGATGATGGTTACTTGGATCAGTCTGGTTCTGATCTAGGTAAGGAAGTAAATTAGAGAAGGAGCTGAATTCAACAACTAGATGTTATAACATAATGTTGTGACATTTGGTTCAACATCAGATTCTTGGTTGGTGAAGTGGCACATCAACTTAAGATAGGATGATCTACGAAGTTGAAGATTGGATACTTCAAAAAGATCGTCTCTTTGCAGCTCTTTGGAGTTGTTGGGTGGAGAAGATGTTACATGTTCCTGTCTTAGTGTATCTAAGCCTTTTGTGATAACTTGTAGCTTGAAGTTCAAATTTCAATTGGAAGATCAGAATATCTTTGGGAGAAGTCTGATAAACATGGAGAAGTCAAAAGGTGGCCTTTGATTTTTTTTCATATGAGGATTCATGAAGGAGATAATCAAACAGTGGCATTTGGTCTATCTCAGCAGTGGATTCAGAGAATCAAGATAATCAACATGTGGCAGCTGATTATTATCGAGAAAGTTTGATTCAGAGTATGAATGCGTTCAACCAATATTGTTGAACAGAGGGTGCGCTCTTGAAGACATGAAGATGCGTCTTATGTTTTCCATTCATCAAGGGGTCTTATTTACTTTGAATCAGAAGTTGTCTTGAAGGTCCAACTGAGTATTGAATGTGACCTACTTGTTTCCATGAGGAGAAGTGATTGTCCCTAACAGGGGGAGTATTGGTTTGTACAAAAAGTCTTCATCAAACTCGTAGGATATAAAGTGTGGCACTTTATTAACTGTTGGGATGATGTGTTCAAGACTGAAGAGGACTATGTCTGACCGAATGTCATCACATTGCCTAATGACATTGTTCCTAATTTCCTCTAAAACTACAGACAGGAGGAAAATTGGATAAAGTGTGGATTATTATTAATAAACCCATGTGTGTACAGTTGTATGACTCAGAGGGAGTAACCATCCTCTTTGTGAAAATGGAATGGTTTCAAGCTGCTAATATGAAAATAGCAGAATGTATGACGACATAGGATTTGAGCATGTTTTCATCTGCTAAGAAAACAGGGCGGTTGTGTCTCATTATGAAGCAGTTTAGTGAGCTGGAATGTTTAGGTGATAACTTGTCATCTAATAAAGGTATGCCAACGATGTTTCTTGGAAAGGGGATCCTAAGACAAGTACATAAAGGGAGTAGTCTGTTCTAAAAGACAAATGTCTGTTTTAAAAGGGCAAGACATACTTCATCCTGACAAGGTCAAAGAGTTGAGAACAAGACATGCAGGAAAGCCCCAAGCTTCTGCCTCTGGTAATACATCTCATCCTTCTTCTTCAGTTCCCCCTGAAATTGCAAATAGGGAAGGGACAGCCTATGTTAATCAAGCAATAGCAAAAATTGTTTCAAGAATTCTGAACAAGAACCACTCAGTTCCTGGCATTTCTGTTCCTCTGAACCAAGAAAGTTCAAATGCTGAAACAAATCCAGATGTCTCTAAGAATGTTGAGACATCAAACAAAGAGAAGAATGCTGACACTACTCACAAGAAAAGAAAGAAGCCCGAATCCTCTGGATCTGATGACAGTGCTTGAAGGTTGGTTGCTGTTTGGTGGTGTTGCTGGTCAGTGCTGATATCTGGTGGAGTTTGGAAGTGTGTTCAGTTTTTTTTTTGCTACTACTCTTATCATTATGAACATGTATCTTTGGCCCATTTGTGGCTAAAGAGGGGGAGAATATTTTGGTACTTAATATGTTCTTGCTCAATTAGACATTCTATTTTTCTGCAGTCATTTATTTTTGCTGCTATCTATCTCTGATTGCTTAGGGTCTTTAGCCAAAAATCTGCCAAAGGGGGAGTTTGTAGTTGTTTAGGTATTGGCTTGCATTTTTGGTAAAACCCAAGTGTATGTGTGAATGTCATGATTGATGTCATAACATTCTAGTTTAGTTTGTACTGACTCATTAGGTACCTTTGCAGAAAAATATTGTAATTCAAGTACTGATGTTTATAAGTGTGTATCTGAGCATTTTGCAAAATGATCACATTTTGCTAAGTCAGTAGACAGGTTTTCTCAGATGTTATGACATCCTGTTCTGAACTAACAGATCTGCAGGTTGGATAAGTCTGAGTTTTTTCAGGAAAATAACTCAGTCTTTCCTGAACAGAATCCTGCGTTTTCTGAGGGGTAACCTAGCTCAACCCTAACCTGGTTAATAAAGTCCTGTGACCTGGTCTTTAGGTCAAACGGAATTAACCCTAGGTTTTTGTGGAAACCCTAACTGAAGTTGCAGCTGCTATATATTCAACAGAGCTGCTGCTTTTCAATGTATCCCTTTTATTGATCAGAAGATCATTTGTAATCTGTATAGGTCTGATTATTGTACTCCAAGCAATTATCATTGTGATAAGTGACTTGGAATAGGGTTCTAATTATAAAGCCTCACATAATGTAATATTGGGGGTGTTCTGTGAGGTAACCCTGTCGGTCTGTGGCAAGGTTACCATGTGTGTAACTCGATACCTGTAGGTAAGAGTTTGAGTGTTCTTGGACGAAGCTGTGAAGCAAGTCTAAGTATTTATGCATTACTTCTTATTCATCGTAATGTAGGAAACCAAGTGGGAGGGCACTACTTCTTGAGTAGGAGTAAGACTTCTGTTGTTGCGACAATAGGAATGGAAACTGGTAGGTTTCTATCTAGGAGTTCCTAGGTATAGGTTGCACTGGGTAAATGATTAAGTGAGGGATGGGAACTTGTGAAGTTTAGTCCTGAATTAATATTGTTGATAGTGGATCTTCTTCCTGGCTTGGTATGCCCCCAGAGTAGGTGTGTTTCCCCGAACTGGGTCAACAACTGATTTGTGTTTTTACCTTCAACACTTTATAATTCTGTCTGTTATATATCAAGGTAAAACTGTAATGTTGTAATAGATAATGTCTCAGAACAAGTTAAGACATCATGCTGATATCTGTGCAGAAGAAACAAAACTGTGAAGGATGTTCGCTCTCTGCTGATCATGTGCAACAGATGAACAGAACTAGGTTCATCGTTGTTCTATCCTCTGCACCTTCAAAGTATATCTGACACAGCTTGGTTAAACTGTGCTTCTGTTTCTCTTCAGTACTGAATCACAAAAATTGGGTATCTACATTACAGTGTACTTATTATGTCATATCAGATGTCTAGACATTGAGTATAACATCTGAATTCTGGCATACACCAGAATTTCAATTGGTATCAGAGCAGGCATCCTGTTCTGTTTCTGGATGAGATCCATGGGTGATACTTTCTGGTATCTGCAAGGTCAATCTTAGTACTGGAGATTGTAACCTGGAAAGGTTTGTTATTTCCCTGAATGGTCCCTTAAAGTGGGAGGATGGACTATTCATGACAGGAACTGTGTGTACCTGTCTTTGGTGATTGGCATTTGGCCTGGTTGTGAGGTAGCTGCTCTAGGTTTGATTTATTTTCAAACCTAGGATTTGTGTACGCCTAAAGTGTGTGTGCAAAGATTGAGTTGTATTATGTTCTTCCGCTGTGTAATACTTGGCAAAACTCAAGCTCTGATGTGTTTCCCCTCTTGTGGATTGAAGGCTACTGTATTCAAGAATTCAACATAAGCTATTGAAGATGTCACAGATACTTGAGTCCTCTCAAGTCCACTCATGAAGACGTTCTTCGTTCAGGATGGTAAGAATCACATAATCACGGATTAGTGTTATACGAAGACCTTGAAGAATTTCAAGGAGGGCCTTGTTCCAAGGTGATGGAACTGATGTTCTATGTGATGGTGGAACAAGTATGCAGCTACTAGTTGAAGAGCATATGTTCTGGGTGTCAAACAAAGGGATACTTTTGTTTGGAACCTACTCCTGACCTGGAAGAGGAGACATCTGTGTGTGCAAAGTTGACAATGGTAGAGTCAACTATGTCTGTGTGCTCCCGAAGGTTACTTTTAGGAGTCAGAACTCTAGAAGTGAAGCTGGTTGAGATGTGACATTGATCAGGGCTGAGCAGTTGTTCCCTGGAGTACTATGGTGTGAAGAAAGACAAGCTCATTGGTTAATAAAAGTCAATGATGGTGCAGCATTATTGCTCCTTCATAAGAAGTAGATTGGGATCATGAATCTTGTCATTTAAACATCATGATTAGAAGTGGAAGATCTTTCAAGATGTGAGAATTTGAAGACTCAGAATTTGGTTAAGGTAGTATGTTCTGGCAATACATATCTGCTGATGATTGGTGTTGTTGTCTTTCTGAAGTACTTAAGGTCAGCTGAAGTCTAATTGGTGTGATTGGAGTATGAACAGGTATAACTCTTGGAGTTACTTGAATCTGGTAAAGATGTCATATGTCATGTCGAGACATTTGTGTACAATGCATGGATATTTTGTGTGGAGCTTCCATGATTGGTAGTTTGAGGGGGAGATTTGGTTAACCTCCTCACATTAGTTCAGCCTGATGTTTAGCTGGCTGTTGACCTATGTCACATGGGTTCTGGGTGTTGTGTGACATATTTGCAAGGAAGGATTCATCTCTCTCATTCCTAAGGATGAATCTGATCTGGTAGGAGTTTCAAATCTGTTGAGGTGAGTAGAGTTTGTTCAGAGAAAATTATATTTACTTGAGTCAAGGGTGGCAACCTAGATATCTCAACTCTTTGGTCTCTCAAAGAAAGTGCTTGCAAGAAGAAGATATTAACACACGAAGAGTATGTCAAAGTATTCAAATGGTGAAAGTATCTTACAGGATAATGGGAAGGATTTATGATCAATTGCTATTTGTGACAAGTACAAGTATTTAATTGATTATCCTTGGAGTTCAAGATAACTGATGTTCTTAAAGATGTGGGAACATTCCTTCTTCTAGACCCTGTGAAGAATCACAGGAAGAGTGATGCTTTAGAGCTATCTCTTTGGTGACAGCAAAATCATTTGATCCTTGAAAAGGTTTCCTGGAAACGTGTTCAGACTTGAAGCTACAAGAAGAAGAAGACATCATAATCTTGATGATGGTTACTTGGATCAGTCTGGTTCTGATCTAGGTAAGGAAGTAAATTAGAGAAGGAGCTGAATTCAACAACTAGATGTTATAACATAATGTTGTGACATTTGGTTCAACATCAGATTCTTGGTTGGTGAAGTGGCACATCAACTTAAGATAGGATGATCTACGAAGTTGAAGATTGGATACTTCAAAAAGATCGTCTCTTTGCAGCTCTTTGGAGTTGTTGGGTGGAGAAGATGTTACATGTTCCTGTCTTAGTGTATCTAAGCCTTTTGTGATAACTTGTAGCTTGAAGTTCAAATTTCAATTGGAAGATCAGAATATCTTTGGGAGAAGTCTGATAAACATGGAGAAGTCAAAAGGTGGCATTTGATTTTTTTTCATATGAGGATTCATGAAGGAGATAATCAAACAGTGGCATTTGGTCTATCTCAGCAGTGGATTCAGAGAATCAAGATAATCAACATGTGGCAGCTGATTATTATCGAGAAAGTTTGATTCAGAGTATGAATGCGTTCAACCAATATTGTTGAACAGAGGGTGCGCTCTTGAAGACATGAAGATGCGTCTTATGTTTTCCATTCATCAAGGGGTCTTATTTACTTTGAATCAGAAGTTGTCTTGAAGGTCCAACTGAGTATTGAATGTGACCTACTTGTTTCCATGAGGAGAAGTGATTGTCCCTAACAGGGGGAGTATTGGTTTGTACAAAAAGTCTTCATCAAACTCGTAGGATATAAAGTGTGGCACTTTATTAACTGTTGGGATGATGTGTTCAAGACTGAAGAGGACTATGTCTGACCGAATGTCATCACATTGCCTAATGACATTGTTCCTAATTTCCTCTAAAACTACAGACAGGAGGAAAATTGGATAAAGTGTGGATTATTATTAATAAACCCATGTGTGTACAGTTGTATGACTCAGAGGGAGTAACCATCCTCTTTGTGAAAATGGAATGGTTTCAAGCTGCTAATATGAAAATAGCAGAATGTATGACGACATAGGATTTGAGCATGTTTTCATCTGCTAAGAAAACAGGGCGGTTGTGTCTCATTATGAAGCAGTTTAGTGAGCTGGAATGTTTAGGTGATAACTTGTCATCTAATAAAGGTATGCCAACGATGTTTCTTGGAAAGGGGATCCTAAGACAAGTACATAAAGGGAGTAGTCTGTTCTAAAAGACAAATGTCTGTTTTAAAAGGGCAAGACATACTTCATCCTGACAAGGTCAAAGAGTTGAGAACAAGACATGCAGGAAAGCCCCAAGCTTCTGCCTCTGGTAATACATCTCATCCTTCTTCTTCAGTTCCCCCTGAAATTGCAAATAGGGAAGGGACAGCCTATGTTAATCAAGCAATAGCAAAAATTGTTTCAAGAATTCTGAACAAGAACCACTCAGTTCCTGGCATTTCTGTTCCTCTGAACCAAGAAAGTTCAAATGCTGAAACAAATCCAGATGTCTCTAAGAATGTTGAGACATCAAACAAAGAGAAGAATGCTGACACTACTCACAAGAAAAGAAAGAAGCCCGAATCCTCTGGATCTGATGACAGTGCTTGAAGGTTGGTTGCTGTTTGGTGGTGTTGCTGGTCAGTGCTGATATCTGGTGGAGTTTGGAAGTGTGTTCAGTTTTTTTTTTGCTACTACTCTTATCATTATGAACATGTATCTTTGGCCCATTTGTGGCTAAAGAGGGGGAGAATATTTTGGTACTTAATATGTTCTTGCTCAATTAGACATTCTATTTTTCTGCAGTCATTTATTTTTGCTGCTATCTATCTCTGATTGCTTAGGGTCTTTAGCCAAAAATCTGCCAAAGGGGGAGTTTGTAGTTGTTTAGGTATTGGCTTGCATTTTTGGTAAAACCCAAGTGTATGTGTGAATGTCATGATTGATGTCATAACATTCTAGTTTAGTTTGTACTGACTCATTAGGTACCTTTGCAGAAAAATATTGTAATTCAAGTACTGATGTTTATAAGTGTGTATCTGAGCATTTTGCAAAATGATCACATTTTGCTAAGTCAGTAGACAGGTTTTCTCAGATGTTATGACATCCTGTTCTGAACTAACAGATCTGCAGGTTGGATAAGTCTGAGTTTTTTCAGGAAAATAACTCAGTCTTTCCTGAACAGAATCCTGCGTTTTCTGAGGGGTAACCTAGCTCAACCCTAACCTGGTTAATAAAGTCCTGTGACCTGGTCTTTAGGTCAAACGGAATTAACCCTAGGTTTTTGTGGAAACCCTAACTGAAGTTGCAGCTGCTATATATTCAACAGAGCTGCTGCTTTTCAATGTATCCCTTTTATTGATCAGAAGATCATTTGTAATCTGTATAGGTCTGATTATTGTACTCCAAGCAATTATCATTGTGATAAGTGACTTGGAATAGGGTTCTAATTATAAAGCCTCACATAATGTAATATTGGGGGTGTTCTGTGAGGTAACCCTGTCGGTCTGTGGCAAGGTTACCATGTGTGTAACTCGATACCTGTAGGTAAGAGTTTGAGTGTTCTTGGACGAAGCTGTGAAGCAAGTCTAAGTATTTATGCATTACTTCTTATTCATCGTAATGTAGGAAACCAAGTGGGAGGGCACTACTTCTTGAGTAGGAGTAAGACTTCTGTTGTTGCGACAATAGGAATGGAAACTGGTAGGTTTCTATCTAGGAGTTCCTAGGTATAGGTTGCACTGGGTAAATGATTAAGTGAGGGATGGGAACTTGTGAAGTTTAGTCCTGAATTAATATTGCTGATAGTGGATCTTCTTCCTGGCTTGGTATGCCCCCAGAGTAGGTGTGTTTCACCGAACTGGGTCAACAACTGATTTGTGTTTTTACCTTCAACACTTTATAATTCTGTCTGTTATATATCAAGGTAAAACTGTAATGTTGTAACAGATAATGTCTCAGAACAAGTTAAGACATCATGCTGATATCTGTGCAGAAGAAACAGAACTGTGAAGGATGTTCGCTCTCTGTTGATCATGTGCAACAGATGAACAGAACTAGGTTCATCGTTGTTCTATCCTCTGCACCTTCAAAGTATATCTGGCACAGCTTGGTTAAACTGTGCTTCTGTTTCTCTTCAGTACTGAATCACAAAAATTGGGTATCTACATTGCAGTGTACTTATTATGTCATATCAGATGTCTAGACATTGAGTATAACATCTGAATTCTGGCATACACCAGAATTTCAGTATGTACCACTACTCATGTTCTCAAGCTGGCTCCATCCCTGTACCTGATGGGCAGAGTAACTGTAAGATTTGGGCACTTCTTGTTTTTCCCTGTTCCTGGAATTACGAGTAATCATCTTTTGTTTCTTATGTAAATATTTATGAGCAGAAATTATTTTCAAATGCATATATCAAAAATAGATCATTGGACGTTCTTGCAAAACAAAACAGAAAAAAGAAAAACAAGTTGAAATTTCTTGTGAAAATGAATTGTATTGATTTTTGTAGTTGGCCGGTAATAGGCGTTTTGTACTAAGAGGCTGACGTCCTAGTAAGAGAACGTCGCTGAAAGAAAATTACAATTTGTGTAATAGAAATAAAATAGCTATGTGAAACAATCTCATTGGGTTCCAACTCTGCTATTGCCTTTATATCTTCAAGCATCTCATCACTTTGTTGTCTGGTAGAAGGTGTATCAGATCGATTGGCGCCGTCTGAGCTTGATAGTCGATACGGAAGTTTGGTCATAAGATGATCCAATGAGACATAGTGTTACGATTTAATCCCTAATTTTTTCCTGGACCGCCCTTTCGGGTTTTCAGCCCACCGGGATACCCTTTTTTGCCCAAGCCGCCCTTTCGGGTTTTCAGCCCACCGGGATACCCTTTTTTGCCCAAGCCGCCCTTTCAGGTTTTCGACTTGCCGGGTGTACAGATTTTTCCATTTTCATCCCTTACTTTTTCCCGAACCCTTTTGCTTCGCCGGGAAGCCCTTATTTTTTCCTAGGCCAGTCAACCTAGCGGGTCCTTGATTATGCGTAGTATTTTTTCACTGTGTCTGCATTAACGGGGTGAGGAAGGTCTTCACCATCCATGGTGGTTAGAACCATAGCTCCTCCTGAGAAAATGTTTTTAACCACAAATGACCCTTCGTATGTGGGGGTCCATTTGCCCCTGGGATAACCTTGCGGCAGTATGATGCGCTTGATCACTAGATCTCCGACTCGGTATTCTTGACATCTGAATTTCTTGTTAAAAGCCTTGATCATTCGCTTTTGATACATCTTACCATGACAAATAGAAGTAAGCCTCTTTTCATCAATTAGGTTCAGATGATCAAGTCGGGTCTGGATCCAGTCGTCTTTGTTCAAACCCGCATCCTTCATAATCCTGAGATAGGGTATCTGGACCTCGATGGGTAGGACTGCTTCCATGCCATACACCAAGGAGTAGGGTGTTGCCCCTGTTGACGTCTGTGCTGAAGTACGGAACCCATGAAGAGTGAATGGTAACATCTTGTGCCAATCTTTGTACGTCACCGTTATCTTCTGCACAATCTTCTTGATGTTCTTGTTAGCTGCTTCAACAGCCCCATTCATCTTCAGACGATAGGGAGAAGAGTTATGATGTTGTATCTTGAACTGTTTGCAGATCTCGGTGATCATCGTGTTATTGAGATTTGTACCATTGTCAGTAATAATCCTCTCTGGTACACCATATCGACAGATCAGATTATGTCGGATAAACTGCGCCACGACGTTCTTGGTTACTGTAGCAAAGGAAGCTGCCTCCACCCATTTTGTAAAGTAATTAATAGTCACCAGAATGAAACGATGCAGTAGATCTGATCTCGCCAATCATGTCAATACCCCACATCGCAAAAGGCCAAGGAGCTGTCAAAACATTTAGGGGAACCGGATGTACATGCACCTTATCCGCATAGACTTGGCACTTATGACAGGTTCGAGAATGCTGATAACAATCAGCCTCCATAGTAGACCACTAATATCCTGCCCATAGGATTTTCTTTGCCATGGTATGTCCACTAGAATGAGTTCCGAAGGTACCTTTATGTAACTCTGCCATGATCCTTTAAGCCTCGCTTTTGTCCACACATCGCAGTAAGGTTAAATCATGGTTACGCTTATTGAGGATTCCATTATTGATGAAGAACTTCGCAGCGAACCTTCTCAGAAACTTCTTATCATTAACAGATGCCCCCTCGAGGTATTCTTGAGCCTCAAAATACCTCTTTACCTCGTAAAACCAGGGTTTATCTGCTACCTCTTCAGTCTCAATGTCACAGCAATGTGCGGGTTCGTCCAACCTCTCAATGGTAATCTGGGGAGCTTCATTGTCCCACCTGACTTTGAACATAAAAGACATGTAGCTAGTGCGTCCGCTAACTGGTTCTCCTCTCTTGGGAAGTGTTCGAAGGTTATCTCCTCAAAGTGTGGGAGCAATATCAGTACATACTCTTTGTAAGGAATAAGATTTGGGTGCTTCGTATCCCACTCTCCTTTGATCTGACTTATCACCAGAGCAGAATCTCCGAATACACTCAAGAACTTAATCCTCAGGTCAATAGCAGCTCGAAGACCCATGATACACGCTTCATACTCTACCATATTGTTGGTGCAGCTGAAACATAATCAGGCAGTGAATGGAGTATGACAACCCTCAGGAGATATAATTACAGCGCCAATGTCATTACCCAACGTGTTCGAGGCTCCATCAAAATACATAGACCATGGAATCCCTCCTTGGGTCCTTCATCCGGTCCAGGTTCTTCGCAGTCAGTTACCAACATGATATTCTCATCCGGAAACTCAAAATTCATGGACTGGTAGTCATCCACGTCCTGATGCTCCAAATGATCCGCCAATACACTCCCCTTGATTGATTTTTGGGTTGTATATTGGATGTCGTACTCGGTTAATATCATCTACCATCTTGCTATTCTTCCGGATAAGGCGGGCTTCTCGAAAATATACTTGATCGGATCCATATTTGATATCAATAAGGTGGTGTGAGTCAGCATATATTGTCTCAGTCGGCGAGCAGCCCATGCCAAAGCGCAGCAAGTTTTCTCAAGCAATGAGTATCGGGTCTCACAGTCGGTAAAAATTTTGCTAAGGTAGTAAATAGTGTTCTCTTTTCGGCCAGACTCGTCATTCTGCCCCAGCACGCACCCCATTGAATTGTCCAGCAGTGTCAAGTATAAAATCAAAGGTCTTCCTTCAACTGGAGGCATCATAATTGGTGGCTCTTGAAGGTATTCATTGATTCTTTAGAAAGAGGTCTGACATTCATCATTCCATTTTACCACTTGATCTTTCTTCAGCAGCTTGAAGATTGGCTCACAAGTAGCATTCAAATGTGAAATGAATCTGGCAATGTAATACAGACGTCCCAAAAATCCTCTAACTTCCTTCTCTGTACAAGGAGCCGACATCTCTTGTATGGCTTTTACCTTGGCAGGGTCCACCTGAATACCCTTATCACTGACAACGAAACCCAGCAGCTTACCAGACCTTACCCCGAAGGTGCACTTGTTCGGGTTTAACCTCAGCTTGTACATCTTCAACCTGTCAAATAGTTTCTGGAGATGATCTAGGTGCTCTTCCTCAGTCTGGGACCTAGCTATCATGTCATCAACATAAACCTCAATCTCATGGTGAATCATGTCGTGGAACAAAGCGACCATGGCGCGCTGATAAGTTGCCCCAACATTCTTCAACCCGAAAGGAATTACCTTGTAATAGAAGGTGCCCCACTGTGTAACGAAGGTCGTCTTTTCCATGTATTCAGGAGCCATCTTGATCTGGTTGTAGCCAGAAAAACCATCCATGAAGGAGAACATCTTGTGCTGCGCGGTGTTGTCGACCAGAACATCAATGTGAGGAAGTGGGAAGTCATCCTTGGGGCTTGCCCTATTCAAATCTCTATAATCCACACACATTATTACCTTATTGTCCTTCTTAGGTATTGGAACAACATTGGCAACCCACTGTGGATAAGAAGTGACAGCTAAGAACCCTACAGCGAACTGTTTCATGACCTTTGCTTTGATTTTCTCTAACATTTCAGGGCGCATACGGCAGACCTTCTACTTCACCGGAGGGCAGTCTTCTTTAGTCGGCAGGCGGTGTACCACAATATCAGTGTCCAAACCAGGCATGTCTTCATAGGACCAGGCGAAGATCTCAACATAGTCGTGTAGCATCTGTATCAACCGTTGCTTGACACTAAGCTCCAGATTCGCCCCTATCTTAACCTCTTTCCTGTCTTCCTATGTACCCAAATTCACTGACTCAACTGGCTCTTCATGAGGTTGTATGGCCCTTTCTTCCTCCTGTAACAGTCTAGCAAGTTCTCCAGGCACCTCACAATTATCCTCACCTTCGTCCTTGGCTTGGTTGATTGGATTTTTGAAGTCATAACTGGCAGTGGCAAAGTTGTTATCACTGGGATCCAGAGTGGATATGGATCTTCATTATGATATGTGAGTGTGTGTAAGATAATAGCTGATTTGATAAAGTGAGAGACAGAAAAGAAAAACAAAGAGCACAAAATTTGTAATGGAAGAAACGTCCAATGTTTTATTAATGATATATGAAAATGCCAAATAATAAGCCCTCACAAGCAAAGTCAAGGTGCCTCGGGCCAGGCATCGGGCTATAAAGTTTCAAACTATCTATTACAACTCTTAAAACAAAAGTCAATTACTGTGGAATAAAAGAAACAGGTATGAAGTCCTTCGCTGTTCGGTTGTGCAATCCACCATTGGTTGTTGGGTAGATCCAGCTGTCGATATCTGAATCTTCTTCACCATCTTCGATTGGATTAACTCCCTGATTGCTGATGTGCAGAGGAGGTCTTCCAATCCGTGTATGCCTAACAACCCTTTGAGCCTCTGTAGTAAAGCCCAAACCAAATTTGTCAATTTTGTGCGTGAAATCAGAGAGCTGGCCCCAATTGGTACACCCACCTTCTTCAATTACAGCCCTGGCATCCTTGAGAGAAGCCATCATTAGCGGAGTTTTGTTGGTAGCAACTTCAGTTGACGTCAAAGTCTGAGGGACCTCTTCAAAGTTCTGACAAGGGGTTTCGATGAATTCCCCGTCCATCTCCATATAGCGGGAGGAATTGAGATGACTCACCATATACTCCTCCTCACCTTGCACCGTGACGATCTTCCCCTTCACCGGATATTTCAGCATTTAATGGAGCGTGGAAGTCACTGCCCCAGCCTTATGAATCCAAGGGCGACCCAGCAAACAAGAATATGATGGTCTGATATCCATCACATAGAAGGTGGATGCAAAAGTCTGAGAGCCAACTTTAACAAAGATGTCCACCTCCCCGTGCACCATTCTCTTTGACCCGTCGAAAGCCCTGACCATAATATTGCTCGGCTTTAGAATCAAACCTTCACAGTCCAGACGGTCTAATGCTTTCTTTGGTAGAACATTCAATAAGGACCCGGTATCCACCAGTACATGGGCCATAGTGGTGCCCCTGCACTCGATCGAGACGTGCAGAGCATCATTATGATTTCTCCCCTTAGCAGTCAGATTTGCATCTGAGAAACCCAACCCATTGTCGGCAGTCAGGCTAGCTACGCAATCTTTGAATTGATCGGCTGAAGTTTCCTGTGGCATATGCGGAGTTTTGATGAATGCAATTAAAGCCTTTGCATGGGTTTTAGAACACAACAACAAGGACAACATGGAGATTTTTGAAGGGGTCTGTCCCAATTGCTCGACTATGTTGTAGTCGCTCTTCTTGATAATTTTCAATATTTCCTCTATTTCTTGTTTAGAGATTTCTACAATGATCTTCTTAGGCACCTCCGTCCGGGTAGGCTCACCTATGCTTTCTTTGCCCCGAGTCCCAGACGACTCGGCGACAGGGGTGATATCTGGAATAGGAAATGGGATAGTAGTTGATGTACTAGCATATGGAATGACAACAGGTTTATGGACAGTCGGAGGGGAGATCTCGGGAGAAAAGAGTCTTCCACTTCTGGTGACCTTACTGGTTCCGACAATATTACTGATATCCGTATCAACTTCTTCAGCCCTCGATCTTGTTTAACACCATGGTAATATACATCAGCACCGTAGTGCCATGGGATAGCCTTATCTGAGATATATGGGATGGGACCAGGAGCGATGATTATCAATGGAGAAATTCTTGGAACGGGCATAACCCTAATAGGCTTTCTCGAGGAAACCTTGGAAGGATTGATGGAAATGGTGATAATGGAAACATCTTCAAATGGAATCATAGTCTTCTCAAACAAAATTTCTTTGTTATTCATCAGGTGCTGAACACCTGACTTCAATAAACAGCAACCGGAAAGCAGAATTGAACATATGTGGCAACCTTCACCACAACCTGGAAATAAATCGGCCGACAACAAATTCTTCTTAACCGTCATCAAAGGAGTAGAAATTTATTCCACAGAGGTCACAAACGAATCGGTGGCCACAGCATTGACTCCACGACCATGTTTGGGCATAGGAGCAGTTATAACGTTTGGCTTTTCCGGAGCATCAAACTCGATCTCTTTAGCTTCCAGCAAATCTTGCACTTTATTCCTAAGAGCCCAGCAATCGTTCGTGTCATGGACTGCGCTTTCTGAATGGTAGGCACACCGCGCGTTGGGATTGTATCTGGGAGAAGCAGTGTTTGGGTTCTTGGGAGCCTCTTTCAAGGTTGCCAAGTTGGATTTTAACAGATGAGGCAGAACTTCATCCAAAGTCATATTGATGCGGGTAAACTGCCGTTGTGGTCTTTCCACCCTTTGCTGATTGTTGCGTTGTGGGGCAACTGTGGGTCTTGGTATCACTACAACATTTACCGTTTGACGCTGTTCAGATCTGTTTTGGCCCCTCGGGACGTAGACTGCACTAGCTTCCTTCTTACCGGTGAAAGGCTTCTTTGCTGCACTTGACGAAGCATCCTTCTGTATTTTACCACTTCGGATACCAGTTTCTACTCTCTCCAGTAAAAATCAACTCAGTAAACCCAGATGACGAACTACCGATCAAGTGATTGAAAAATGGACCAGATAGCATCCCTAGAAACATGTCGACCAACTCCCTATCAGACAAAGGGGGTTGGACTCTTCCACCTAAGTCTCTCCACTTCTGAGAAAAATCCTTAAAGCCTTCACCTGCACCCATGGACATACCCTGGAGCTGAGTACGAGTGGGAGCAAGGTCGGTGTTATACTGATACTGCCTATAAAAAGCAGCAGCAAGGTCTTCCCAGTTTCGGACACTGGCTTCTTCCAACTAATAAAACCATTCAAGCTGAGTCCCTAACAGACTATCTTGAAAGAAATGTACCCACAAATTTCTATCAGCAGTGTGAGGTTGGATTTTTATGACGTACGAGCGGAGATAGATTTTTGGACAGGATACTCCATCGTACTTGGTAAAAACCGGAGCTTTGAACTTATGAGGGATCACAACTCCCGATACCAGTCCCAGTTCTCCGAAATCTAAACCAGGGATCTTCTGAATCTCCATAGCACTCATACGGTCTTCTAGCTGCTTGTACCTATCCTTGGCAGGAGGATATTGCTCATCATCGTAATCCGTATCGTTATCATAAACTGCTGGACTAGGGTCCTTTGTCCTTTCTTGGTTCTCCTCATCTTTGGATGAGGAGGTCAGATCAGCGAATTGTCTTATCCTTTCTCCGAATCTTCTCCCCATGTTCAGAATACCAACCTTCTTTTTCTTCTTCTTCTCTTTCAGAATCAGGGTCTTCAAATCCTCTTGCCCTTTAGCCAGACTTAAGAACATTTGTTGGAATTGGGCGTTATGTGCTTGCATATCTTTGATGGCTTGATCATAAGACATTTCTGCTGAAGTAAACAACAAAGAAGATGAGAAACCTGTAATGACGTGATAATTGGATGTGCATGTAATGATTTCAAAAACTTTGGGAGATTTAAATTTGCAAACCAAAAATAAACAAACTTTATTAGATTAACTTGTAAAAGGTTCAACAATGCCTTTAAGGCGTTACAAAGAAGTAAAATAGAAAACAAATCTAAAACTAGAAAAGCCAAGTCAAAAGTCCCATGGACGCTTCCTCTTTGTGCCGATGTAGTCATTGATCACTCTTTCTTCCTCGAGCTGCCTGGTGAGCTTCAAAATCTTCCTTTCTTGCTCATGGTACTTTTCCCGGTAAGTATCCCTCTCATCCTTCAGCTGAATCCAAGACCTCTACAACTCCCCAGGATCAGTGGGCATGTAAGGGTAAAGAACCGTGTAAGGAATACCCTCTTCATTAGTGGGCTCCACAATCACTGCCAATTCGGCTTCATAGGGCATCCCAAGCTTCTGGGCACGAGCTCGGACCCATTGGAGATAAGGCTGCATATAAAGGGAAGTTCTTGGTCTCAACTCTTAGGGGTCAGATCTTTTCACCATGCCCCAAGCTCGTATAAACCTCTGGCGGTGCTCCTTAACGTCTCTCATTGTAGTCAAATGAAATATCCTCAAGAAGTAGCTCATGGGGACCATCTCTCCGAGCACGACCAAATTGTTGCAAAGCTAGGCAAGGATTGTAAGTTCTACCCCCTCTGATTCCAAGCAATGGGACATTAGGGTATCCCCCACAACGGTCAATAACAGCAATGTCTTCCATAGCCCGGGAACATCAAAGAATATTTGTATGGGCAAGTGACATTATCCTGTAGGACCAACCCAAACCTTCTTCGTTCTTCAACACAGACTTAGGGAGGTGCGAAATAAACCACCTCGACAGCAACGGCATGCAACACATAAGAGTCCCTCTTCTTCGCACGGTACGAGTATAAAGGGCATGCAAGATATCACCCAGTAGGGTAGGCACATGATTGCGAGAAAGGAAAATCTTGACAGCGTTCACATCTATAAAGGAATCTGGATTCAGGAAGAGAACCAACCCATAGATAAGGAGAGCCAAGATATCTCCGAAAGCCTGAAAATCCAAATAATCCCAGAATAGCTGAGCCTGGTCTATCAGAAATTTGGCTAGAAAACCTTCGACACTGCTTCGTGCTTCCTAATTGGATACTACATCAACCCGTTTCAAATGCAGAGTTGAGGCAATGTCTTCTGGTCTAGGAACTTCTTCCATACCTGTGAAGGGTACCTGTTCAAGAATGGATATGCCCAATATATGAGAGAACTCTTCCAAGGTGGGTACCAACTGGTAATCTGGAAAGGTGAAGCAATGATGTACATGATCGAAGAACTGGAAAAGTACACTCATCATCTGCTCATCAAGATTTTAAGTAACCAGGTGTTGTACCCCAAAATTTTCCCTCCAATATTTCTCAAAACATTTCAAGAAAGATCCTCAAGTTGCTCAAGGTAGTCCAAGGGTTGGCCAGACAAGCTCTCTCCTAAGGCAGTCTACCTCAAATTAGGGTTTCATGTTGCATCAAGATACTTGAGTCCAAGGGATCCCAAATGCTCACCATTTTCCTAATATGTTCTCAAGATCATCCATGTGAAGTTTCAAGCCTTGTAGAGGAAGTTTGCTCAGTCAATTGCTCAAAGGCCTGAAAATCGACTGTGTTAGGGCAAAAGTCAACTGTAGCCTACATACAGTCAAACTTCAAAAAATTTGGTCAACGTCCTCATTTTGAAGTATGTTTCATCATTTGATAAAGGGTTTATCATGATTCATAAAGGATTGCTCATAATTCCTCAAGAACCAAAAGTTGCTAAATTAGGGTTTTGTAGGAAAAGTCAACTTAACTTTGACCAAGCATAACTCTCTCATACTTTATGAGAAATGACCCAACCAAAGCTCATTTTTAATAGGATGCAATTCTCTACAATCCATCTTCATCTTCCGAGTTCAAAATATGCACTCACAAGAAGTTATGAATTTGGACATTATAGGTCATTTTGAAAAGTCAACAAAAACACCTTTTTTGTCAAAGCTTCATACATGAGAATGGAATATAAAATTGAGATGAGACCAAAATTATTGCTTAGAGGACATCTCAAGATTTATAAAAAGTCCAAGAACACCTTCAAAGAGTTAAAATTGAGGAAGTTATGCATTGGTGAAGTTGGCCCTTTTTGCAAAATTGTCAAAAGTCAACTATGCCTAAAATTGCAATTTTTGCCAAATGGGCCCAATATTTTACACTTGTTTTGAGTTGGAACCATGGTCCACGAACCCTAGCCTTTGCCACTTGTCATTATCTTGTTTTTATTATTTATTTTGATTTTTATTTGAATTAAATCAATTTAAATTAAAACAAATCATAGAAAATCCAAAATATTGAAATCTCAAGATTTGTTACATGTTTCAGGTCTTACATTCCATCTAGCATGATATTGAATTCGTGTAAAGGCTTCGTGTGCACAAAAAGATTGAGTTTGCTCTATTTTTAGCAAGATTTTCAAGTGTATCAAATTAAAATCAAAAGCATTGATGGAGGAAGATTGTGATCATATTGGCAACCCTAATTCATTCCTCAGTACATAAGGATCATTGGCAGACCTAAAGCAAGGCTAGAAAGAGGCGTGAGAAGAAGAACAAAACTTAAAAAATCACAACAAAAGTGCTGAATTGAATTCATACTTCCAGGCATCATCAAGGCCTTCTAGCTATCCCAATCGCTTCCTGGGAGTGTAAGCAAGCGAAATCAATCAAGAACAAGTCTTTTCCAATACCAAAACGCGCTGTAAGTCATCCACGACCTTGCTTCTTTCTTGAACTCGAACTGCATCATTCTTATACATGTAGCATGAAATAACTGTAGATTCTTGTTCACCATCACATTTGAAAGCTCTCTGTACCATTTAATTTTGTTTTCATGAACTGTATTGGAGTTTGCCATTATTATGGTTTACAAGCTCGCTTTGGGGTTTCTGAACCTAGGTAAAATTGGGCTATGAAAGGGGCACCATCACGCTCAGAAGGTCCAGACGAGTTGATTGGTGGCCCTAGTTTTTATTTATCTTGCTCATGGTTGATTTTAAGAGTATGCAGGTTTGTAGTGACGGACAAACGTCCGTAGGTAAAAGTCTGGGACTTTTACCAACGGAGAAAGGAAGAAGACAACTAGCGTGGCAGCCTCCCACTCGTCCATTTGAATTTTCGCGCGAATTTCTTTTATTTTATTTGTTCTTAACATAATAATTATTATTTGTTTTGTATACAAGAAACGCGTGTAGCTCAGTTGGTAGCCAGGTGGTGAGAAAGTGCTTCAGGACTTGGGTTCGAATCCCAGGTCCCCCATTCTTGCATATTATTTTCCTTTTCAGGATCCAGCACGCACACAAGGGCAAGGTCCACCGTGTGACCTCATCATCCATCCTGCCAAGTGGCCATATGGCCAGATCCAAAGGCCACCAATGAAGGAACACCAAAGGCATGGTCAAAGCAAATGCATGGGATCTCAGAAGGTCAACGTGGACCTTTGGTTTTGGGCCCAGATAAATGTTATCTGCACCCCTCCAAGCTGCTCTTCTTAGGCCCAAGTTTCTTTTCTTTTTCTTTTTATCTTTTTCTATTTAATTTATTTATTTGTTTTACTAAACAAAAATTAATTATTTCTTTTATCAAAAAATCATAAAAATAATATTTTTCATCCAATTAGGTTTAAGTTTATTTTTCATATAATTAATTAGGTTATTTGATCTTAGATAAATTTGGTTATTTTGTAAATAAATTTAAAAATAATTAGAACAATTAGGGTTTTGTTTATAATTTAATTCTATTTTCTTTTTTCTTAAAATAACAAAAACCCAAAAATAGGCCATTTATTTATTTTCATTAATTAATTTAATTAACTAATTAATTGTGTACTTAATTTTAAAACCTAATTCTTTTCTGTAAAAAAATATTAAAAACAACAAAAACATTTTTTTTAATTAGGTTAGAAAGGGTCAAAACCCTAGTTCTCTCCCGATCTAATTTTCCTCGCGCGCGTTTTTATTATTTATTTTTATCCAATTAATGTAATTTCTCACAAGTTGTAATAGTTAATTAGGTCTTTTATTTTCATTTATCGCTTTATTTTTTAAGGGTTTGTTTTTGGCTATGTAAATATCCGAAGCCTTGTAATAGCATAGTTTACTTTCCGCATTTTAAATTCCGCAAAATATTAAATTGTTAGATGTATGATATTAGAGACGCATGACAAGAATGTATGTAAACTTTAAAACGGTTAGATAACCCTAAATGTGCAAAGATAATAACTTGAAATTGAATCACTTGCACATGCGCACTCCTAGGGCATACTCCCACTTCGGTTGCCTTCGGTAAACGATTATTAAGTATAGGATATTTTAGTGGTCGCTCTTTTGTCTAAACAAAGATCAAAGTCTCGTTCGGATAAGTTGCCTCAGAATGGTTGCCTCGGAATTGTTGCCTCGAATAATTGATCTAAGACATTAGGGTTACTACTAAGACGTCATAACATTGCTTTAGTGATCGTACTTCCCTTTCGAATTTACCCTCAAACTCCAAAGACGATGCTACCTACTCACTAATAGTGGGATAGCATTGTCTAAAGGAAACAAACATAGAAAAATTCTCTTTTTCGAGTAGGTAGATTAGTTCTTAAGTACTTTCTCAATCCAAACAAACTTTTTCACACTTACACTCCTTTTTTAAACAAAGTTTTCAAAAAACACTTCGTAACACTCTTGAAGACAGAAGCAAGGGTTAAATCGAAGTCAAAATAAGAACTTTTCAAATCACACAAACACACTAAGAAGCAATTTTGAAAATGATGAGCAAGTACCTAAGAGCCCGTAGATAACTACGGATAGAAAGGGTGCTAATACCTTCCCTTTCTATAATCTACCCCCCGTACTCAAAATCTTGAAAAAAGGAATTTTTCTGTGCTTTTTTACTTTCCTTGTTGGATAAAATAAAAGTCGGTGGCGACTCTTGCTTACCGCGACATTTTGCGAACACAAACGCAAAACGCAAACCAGCAATTCCAAAAACAAAACAGTCCCTTCTGGCCACCGTATCACAGAACTGGGGAGTTTATAAGTGGGGTATACCTTAGGATTAGTTCATCATATTGTTTTCTATTGTTTGATTTGATTGATTTATTTTTGTGGGCCTTGTATCAGAGTTACTATAGATCCTAACTCGGGTCTGGGGGAAACCTTTTAGGTAAGTAGCAATAGACTGTGAGGGAACTGTACAACGTAGACCGATATGGTTGAAGCAGTAGCTACATTGATGTGGCACATTAGTTGGTACCGATATCCCTTGTAGAGGAACAAGGAGAATATGGGGCTGCTATATGGGTCATTAAGCATCAACTGGCCTTAGAATATATAATTGACCAACTTGGCCATAGGAAGTAGTGAGATAGCCGGCCTCGGCATAGAGCTGAGAACTGGTTGGTACTCGATGCTAGACTCATTGAGACCATACTCTCTAGATGGTTCCGACCGTAAGAAAAAATTGTGTGAGCTGAAACTATGACCGATGGAGGATGGTCAGTGATATTGAGAACCTCTAGAACCCGATTACTATTATTAGGACAGGTTGAACCAAGTAAACTGCAAAGAGGGTAGTACCTAAACTCCATGCCAGCCTGAAATTTAAGGGCTCTTGTTTGCCTTTACCATGTTTGCTATCTGTGATACCTGTTGTGTGTTTTATCATGACATCGTGCATCATGACATAGCATGCATATTTCATTAGACTAACCATTTCAAAGACAGAGGGGATTCATCTTTGTTCTGTTTTGCAGATCATGGCTTCTATGCGCAGAAATACCATTCGAGTCAACTTTGTGCAGATACTTGTTCAGCTCAGAGATTTAGTCTCAAAGGTTCCTGATACTTCTCCATTTGTTAGAAGACATGGTCATCTCCTTAGTTTGGTCACTTCAAAGTTGGATGAGCAAATGATGAGTGTGTTATTCCAGTTCTTTGACCCGTTGCATCATTGTTTTACCTTCCCGAATTACCAGCTAGTCCCTACTTTGGAGGAGTTTTCTGATTTGTTAGGCATATATATTCTCGAGCAGACACCCTCCACCGGTTTAGAAGAGGTTCTTAGGCCTGAGGACATTGCTTTAGCTTTACATTCGACAAAGACTGATGTAGTGTCTAACTGGGAGACACGGAGTGGGGTTAAAGGTTTCTTGGCTAAGTTTCTAATGGATCAAGCTCAACAGTTCTGGGACAACTTAGACTTTCTAGCTTTTGAAGACACCTTGGCTCTCCTTATCTACGGCTTGGTTCTTTTCCTGAATCCAGATTCCTTCATATACATGAATGCGGTCAAGATCTTCATGTCTCGTAATATAGTGCCTACTCTTCTAGGTGACATCCTACATGCTCTCTATACCCATACTGTGCGGAGAAGGGGAACCCTCATGTGTTGCACGCCGCTGTTGGTGAGGTGGTTTATTTCGCACCTCCCCAAGTCTGTATTGAAGAATGAGAAAGGTGTAGGTTGGGCTTATAGAATCATGTCCCTTGCTCATACAGACATCCTTTGGATTTCTAAGGATATGGATAGGGTAGCTATTATTGATTGATATGGGGATAACCCTAATGTCCCATTGCTTGGAATTATAGGGGGTATAACCTACAACCCTTGCTTGGCTTTGAGACAGTTTGGTCGTGCTCGGAGAGACGGTCCCCATGAGTTGCTTCTTCCAGACATTGTCTTTGACTACAAGGGGGGCGTGAGTGAGCATCGCCGAAGGTTTATACGAGCCTGGGGCATGGTGAACAGGTATGACCCACATGAGCTAAGACTAAAGACTTCTCTCCTGATGCAACCATATCTCCAGTGGGTTCGAGCCCACGCTCAAAAGTTGGGGATGCATTATGAAGCAGTTTTGCCTGTGATTGTGGAGCATACTAATGAAGAAGGGGTTCCTTACACAGTCCTTCATCCATACATGCCTACTGATCTTGGGGTATTGAAGAGATCCTGGATCCAGCTAAAGGAAGAAAGGAATACCTACAGGGAGAAGTATCATGAGCAGGAGAGGAAGATCTTGAGGCTTACGAGGCAGCTTGAGAATGAAAGGACAATCAACGACTATGTCAGCACGAAGGGAAAGATACCATGGGATTTCTGATGTCTTTTATTGTTTCTAGTTTAGACTTACTTTTCAGTATTTCTTTTATAACGCCTTAAAGGCATTGTTAAACATTTTACAAGTTTTATCTAATAAAGTGTGTTTTATTTTGGTTTACAAATTTGAATCTCCCAAAGTCTTTGAAATCATTTCATACGCATTCCATTCCCATGCACCATCATCACAGGTACCATCACAGGTTTCTCATCTTCTTCACTGTTTATTTCAGCAACCATGTCTTCTGAAACACCTACTGATCAAGCCATCAAGGCTCTTCAGGCTCAAAATGCTCAGTTCCAGGAGATGTTCTTGAATTTGGCCAAAGGGCAGCAAGGTTTGAAGACTCTTATCTTGAAGAAGAAGAAGAAGAAGGTGGTCCTCCTGAATATGGGTCGCAGATTCGGGAACAATTTGCGACAGGAAACTGATTTGTCCCATTCATCTAGAGGGGGAGAGAATCAAGAAGAAAGAAAGGGGCCTAGTTCCGTGGTCTCTGATAATGACACAGATTTTGATGAAGACCAGTATCCTCCTGCCAAGGATAGGTACAAGCAACTCGAAGACCGCCTGAGTGCAATGGAGATCCAGAAGATACCTGACTTGGCCTTCGGAGATTTAGGATTGGCATCTGGGGTGGTGATCCCTCACAAGTTTAAAGCTCCCGTCTTTGCTAAGTAGGATGAGGTATCCTTCCCGAAGCTACACCTCCACTCGTATGTCAGAAAGATTCAACCCTATACGACTGATAGTATCCTGCCCGAAGCTACACCTCTGCTCGTATGTCAGAAAGATTCAACCCTATACGGCTGATAGAAGCCTGTAGGTTCATTTCTCTCAAGATAGTCTGTCAGGGACTCAACTTGAATGGTTCTATCAACTGGAAGGAGCTAATGTCCGCAACTGGGAGGACCTTGCTGCTGCTTTTTACAAGCAATACCAGTATAACACTGACCTTGCTCCCACGCGTACTCAACTTCAGGGTATGTCTATGGGTACAGACGGAGGCTTTAAGGACTATGCTCAGAAGTGGAGATATCTTGCTGGAAGAGTCCAACCCCCTCTGTCTAATAGGGAGTTGGTGGATATGTTTCTTGGGACTTTGTCTGGTCCATATTTTAATCATTTGATCGGTAGTTCATCGTCTGGGTTCACTGAATTAATTTTGACTGGGGAAAGAGTGGAAACTGGTATCAAAAGTGGCAAGATACAGAAAGGTGCTTCGTCAAGTACAGAGAAGAAGCCCTTCAGGAAAGAAGCTAGTGCAGTTTACAGCTCGAGGAGCCAAAATCGACCTGAACGCCGCCAAGTAGTTAATGCGGTAGTAATATCAAGACCAATTGTTACCCCACAACGCAATAATCAGCAGAGAGTAGAGAGACCACAAAGACAGTATACTCGGCTCAGTATGACCTTATCGCAAATTCTGCTGCAATTGTTGAAGACTAACTTGATCACTCTGAGGGAAGCTCCGAAGAATCCCAGTACTACATCACCGCTGTATAATCCAAACGCCCGTTGCGCTTATCACTCTGATAGCCCTTGGCATGATACGAACAATTGTTGGGCCTTGAGGAATAAGGTACAAGATTTGATTGAAGCTAAAGAGATTGAATTTGACGCGCCGGAAAAGCCTAATGTCATGACTGCTCCTATGCCCAAGCATGGAGTAAATGATGTGGATGATGATTCATTTGTAACCTCTGTGGAAGATGTTTCTACTCCATTGATGACAGTAAAGAAGAACTTATTATCAGCCGGTTTATTTCCGGGATATGGCGAAGCTTGCCATCTATGTTCAATCCTGCGTGCTGGTTGTCATTTATTGAAATCATGTGTTCAACGCCTGATGGATAACAAAGAAATCTTGTTCGAGAAAACTTTGGTTCCATTGATTCCTGTTGAAGATGTGTCCATAATAACCATTTCCGCCAATCCTTCCAAGGCTTCCTCGAGAAATCCTGTTAGGATTAAACCCATTACAAGAGTTTCTCCATTGATCATAACTATCCCTGGTCCTATCCCGTACACTTCGGATAAGGCTGTCCCATGGAACTATGGGGCCGATGTGTATTATCATGGGATCAAACAAGACTTGAAGGTGGAAGAGGCTGACACTGATGTCAGCAATATTGTTGGGTCTAGCAAGGTCACCCAAAGCGAAAGTCTTTTCTCTCCTGAGATTTCCCCACCAACTGTTTGAAAACCTCTTGCTATTCCACCTACCAGTACATCTGCTACTGCCCCTGTTCATGTTCTAATCATTACCGCTGTCGCCGAGTCATCTGACGCTCAGGGCAAAGAGATCACGGGTAAGCTTGCTCGGACGGAGGCACCTAAGAAGATTGTTGTAAAAACCTCTAGACAGGAGATAGAGGAAATTCTGAAGATTATAAAACAAAAGTGACTACAATGTAGTCGAACAGCTGGGGCAAACCCCGTCGAAGATCTCCATGTTATCTTTATTGTTGTGCTCAGAAGCCCATGCAAAGGCTTTAATTGCTTTCCTTAAAACTGCACATGTGCCGCAGGAAACATCTGCTGATCAATTCAAAGACTGTGTGGCTAGTTTGACCGCTGACAACATGTTGATTTTCTCCGACGCAAATCTGACTGCCAAAGGAAAGAATCACAATGATGCTCTGCATGTCTCAATCGAGTGCAGGGGCACTACTTTGGCCCATGTGCTGGTGGATACTGGGTCTTCATTAAATGTCTTACCCAAGAAAGCGTTAGATCGGTTAGACTGTGAAGGGTTGGTTCTGAAGCCAAGTAATATTGTGGTTAGGGCCTTTGACGGGTCCAAAAGGATGGTACACGGGGAGGTGGATGTCCCTGTTAAAGTTGGTTCCCATATGTGATACGGTGGGAGAACTGACTTGAGGTTTTGCGTTTGTGTTCGCAAATGTTTTGGTTTAGCAAGAGTCTCCACCGACTTTTTATTTTATCCTAAGGAAAGGTCAAAAAGCACAGGAAAGACCTTTGAGATGTTTTCTTGGGTTCGGGGAGTAGATTATGAAAAGGGAAGGTGCAAGCACCCTTTTCATCCATGGTTATCCATGGGCTCTTAGTTACTTGTTTAGATCACTTGCTTTGCTTTTCCAATTGTTTGAAATGGTGCTTTGTGTATGGTTTTGAAAGAAGTTTTGAAAAGAGGCCATCGTTGTGGCAACCTTTGTAATGATTTTTGTTTGAATGTATACAAAGGTGTTTTTGTCTTTTGAAAAGATTTCAATGTTTGAAAGTTTGATTTGGATAATGTTTTGAAATTGTGTTGTGAAGTGTGTTTGAAAATAGCAAGGATGTTTTTGCAAGCTTTGATCAAGTAACTAAGAGCTATCTACCCTATTTTACTCAAAGATCTTTCCTAATGTTTTTAACCATTTTGACAGTGTTGTTTCACCATTGCATTTGGTGAGCAACCTTGTCTTAGGATGTTAAAGGGACAGACGCGGGTCATCGTATAGACCATGATAGCAATTGTGTCAAATATCTTTGGCAATTTTTGAGGGACTTGATCATTTTTGTTTAGGCAACCAAGATAGCGTCATCGAGTGACTATGATCTTTTGTTTTGTTTTTGTTTTGCCAAAGTACCCAACATGCATAACATGGCCCATTTTTGAAGGAAGCAAGTGGATTGTAACCCTAGGGATGCAAGTGTGCATTGTGTTTGATTTTCATGCATTTTTTGTCTTTGATTAGGTCAAACTATTTGTTGATTTGGATTTTTGCATACAAACCCTAATTCTCTAATCATGGCATAATTGAAAGCATAAAGTGCGAGAATTAAAATTCTAAGCTATTACAACATGATTATAGGGATGAGGGTACAATCTTTGAATGGGGGGTATTTGACAAGAGATATAAACCCTAGTTTACTATTACATCCAAATTGAATTTAATTGCATGAATAATAAATGGATAATATTTAAATAAACAAAATAAATAAATATCAAATAATATGTATTATGCAAAAAGATTTTTGTTTACCTATGTATGTAAAAGTAAAAAAAGTATAAAGAAGTAAATAAAAAGGATTAATTTTATTTGTTTTAAGGGTAAAACCCTAATTTCTTTAAGAAAATAAACATATTATATTATTTATATACAATAAAATATATTAATATATACAAAAATAAAATATACTTAAAAAAAGGTATTTTTTAGTATGAATAATAATAAAAGTGAAAATGTAATATTTTTATATTTTTATTCTAAAGTATTTAATAAAATAAAAGTATATATGTATATATATGTATATTAATCAAATTAAATATGTACAATATAAAATAAAATATGTACAAAAATAAAATATATTTAGGAAAATATTTTTAGTATGAATAAAAATAAAGAACACAAATAAAAGTATAAATTATATATTTTTTAAGTCTTAATAAATAATATAAAAGTATTTAAATATTTTTTCATGTTAGAAAAATTAAAATAAAATGCCAAATAAATGTAAAAAAATTATGAAAATATTTTTGAGCATTTTTTATGTTTGGAAATAAATAAACAAAATCATAAATGAAAACAAAAATACAAAAATATAAAAATACAAGAAATTGGGCCAGGGGGTGCAAAAAGGAAAAGAGGGGGTGTCAAAAGCAGCCGACCAAGCCCAACCCAAAATTTCATCTACAAACCTCCAGCATTTGAAAAAACGTGCGCGTCCCTGTACAAACTACCAGATCCTGTATACGTGCTCTATTGCAAAAACACACAACATCAAACTTGTAGAGAATTTTAAGACGATTCCAACCATATAAAAAACTTGTCCTAACTCTCAAAGACCAGAGAGAATTTCTCTGGCCCCAAAATCTGACCTAGTTTTTTCAGCATGTTCATGGATGAAATTCTCCTAGCACACTTAATATAAATGAAAACTGAGCATATGTACAACTTCATGGCAATGAACACTACATTTTTTATTCACAAACCTAAGGCTAAATGTTCCTAAATAGAGAGATAGAAAGTGGAGAAAAACCTGTTTCAGTTGGATTCGTGTAGGGCAATGTAGTGCTTTTCAACAAGGCTTGAGATGTCTGGTAGCTTGCTTGAACTTCACTTGACCTTCTCCAATAGCTAGCTTGCCTTGAATGTCCTTGAATCAGCCTATAGAACTCAACCTGCACAAGCTCAAAATGAAAATGGTGAACATTGTAAATGGAGTTACAGTTGGTGTTTGAGGTATGGGATAGCTTGGGTGAGTTGAATGGAAGGTGTTTGAAGCAACTTGGGGCAAAACACATGAGCCAAATGAGCTATGGAACTCAAGTTGCAGAACCTGCCCTGTTTTGCCAAAGGAATGTGATTTCTGGCTATGGGGTGTTTAGAGGCTCAAGCAATCGTGTTTCTAGATCAAAGGGGTGTGAGAAAGATGTTCAAACTGTTTTTGTAAGTTAACATTGGCTGGTTTTCAAATCCTCAAGCTTTGGACAAATTTCTTGTTTTTGAAGTAAGAATGTGGAAGTGAAGTTACAGGCCTGTACAGGCTATCAAATATGCTTGCATACTTTGCTCTTGGCCCCTCTGATTTGTGGATTTTTTTTGTTGCAAGAGATCTTGGACCAATGCTCAAGGATTGTTGGTTTGACATAAAGCATACTTAAGCAAAAATGGAAATTTGCCTTTTTCTACTTAGGGCTTAGTTTTGTGTACAATGTCCAAATGATCAAAACAAAAGCTTAGACTGATGGATTTGCATTTAATTATGGAGTGTGAAGTGGTTTAGAGGCCTGCGAACTAGTGTAAGGCATGTTGATTTGAAAATGCAACTTGTATGAACATGAATATGCCATGGATGAAAAGTGAGTTTTTGCCAACTTCAAGCCTTCGATTCTCCCTAACCACAAATGTGTTTGAGGAGTTTTTGGACAATTTGGAAAGCTTGCAACATGATATATAATCCATATTTGAAATGTAACTTGATATTCCAAGTGAAAAAATGTGAAAAATGGCCAAGAAGATAGGTCAAAATCCTACCTAAACTAGGGCAAAATTTCACTAAGTTAAAAGTTTTAGGGACCCTTGTTCCAAAAATCATAACTTGAGATCCAAGCTTCTTTTGAGGAAACTTTGTGAATCAAAGTTGTAGACTTTGTGTAGTACTACAACTTTCATGTTGGAGGTTTTTTTTGAATCCATTTGCATCATGGTGAAAATGTGGGGCAAAGTTAGGAAAAATTAAGAAAATTTCATAATTTAGAAAATTTCTAAGTTATGAAATTTTTCAACTTTAAACCCTAATTTGCAATTTTGGGTTTCTTGATGAACAAGTTTCATAATTTGACACATCTTGATGAAAAATGACCCTTGGCACTTGATTTTGACCAAAAAGTCAAAGT
This sequence comes from Vicia faba, assembly GCA_948472305.1. NCBI lineage: Eukaryota > Viridiplantae > Streptophyta > Magnoliopsida > Fabales > Fabaceae > Vicia > Vicia faba. The sequence continues at coordinate 237,061,201 of OX451736.1, forward strand.
TTGACTTTTCAGTGTACAGTCAAATTTTGATCAGTTGATTGAAAAATTCATTTGTCAATCCCATGCATTTGAGATCTTTTGAACTTGTTGAATAAGTCAAGATGATGTCATTGAGTCTTTGAGTCCATGGTTGAACCTAATTTGCCATTGGCTAGGTCAAAAAGTCAGAAATTGCCTTTGTACAGTCAAAACCCTAAAAATGACCATTTTGCCCTTTTGGTGATCTGATCAAATTTCTTGTGGAGTTGTGGTCTAAACTTGATCCAATGGTTCATATGAGTTAATAATATTGATGTGGGTCAAAATTCATGAGGTTTGACTGTAAATTGGCCACAGTTGACTTTTTCCCCAATACAACTGATTTCTAGGCCAACTGTCCAATTGACTGGGAAAAAATTTGATTCAAGGCTTGAAACTTGGTATGGGAAAACTTATGAATCCAATATGAAGTATGAAAGTCAATTTTAGCATTGAAGGTCCAAAAATCCTTGTGTAAACTCAAACCCTAGTTTAGGTCATCAGTGCAAGGAGATGTCTTGAGCAGAGCAAACCCTAGCTTGATCTTGAGTTCCAAGAGCCTTGTGATGAGAAATGTTGATAAAATGAGAGGGCAAATTTTGGGGTACAACAGTTTCCCCTGTTCAATCTTCTTGCACCTGAAGAGTTAGATTGGCAAGTTTGCCTTTCGTGACTCGAAGGTAAAAGAGGATTGGACACTAGAGTTCCCATATATTTGCACTCGTCAAAATGTAGCTGAGGGAATGGGCTTAAAGATGCAATTTGGAAATGGTAGAATCTTGCTGGAGATGGGCTTAGAGATGCCATCCAAAACTTGTTTGTTGAAAATCAGTAGAATGAACATCAGAATGGTATCCGTATTTGGAACGTATCTGAGTTGTATCTGGAGATTGGGTTCGTATGAGCAAGGGAGTGGCGTCCGTGTCTAGAGCGTATCCGAGCTGTAACTGTATTTGATTCTTGAATGAATATCATAACGACTGCCGTGTCTGGAGTGTATCTGTATTCTGAATGGGTAACATAGAAACATCTATGTATGGAGCATCTATGTGCTGGGGATAACTTCCGAATGAGTGACAGAATGGCAACCATGTCTGGAGCGTATCTGGACTGTATCTGAAGTTGAGATTTGTATGAGTAGCAGAATGACTTCCGTGTCTGGAGTGTATCCGTACTGTAACTGGGATTCGAACAAGTGACATAATGACTTCCGTGTCTGGAGTGTATCTGAACTTTGAAGTTGATAGTTGAATTTGAATGAGAAATAGAATGGCCGCCGTGTCTGGAGCGTATCTAGTCTGTATCTGATTGCTGAAGCTTGAATGAGTAATAGAATGATTGCCGTGTATGGGGTGTATCCATATTGTATCTTGACTTGAAATTCTAAACAAGTAATAGAATGACCGTCGTGTTTGGGGGTGTATCCATACTGTATCTGAAATCTCTGAATAGTTATTAGCGATAGCTTTTTAATCTTATCCTGAAAAGGGTAGAATGTTAGCTAAAGCACAAAGTTATGTTGCATGATATGTATGATGCAATAAAATGTGTTCCATCAATGTTTATGATATATGAATGTAATGGATGTGCATGTAAGCTGATTAGTTGTCTTGTTGAGGAAAATAAATCCTTGATAGCTGGAGAAAATGAAATATTTGATTGCTGCCGGTGAAAGTAAATCCTTGACCGATGCTGGGGATTCCAAAAATCTTTGGTTGTTGAAGACGAGAAAACCTTGCTGATTACTGTTGGGGATAGAAAAATCCTTGGCAACTTGCGGGGACTATCAAAACTTTGACAACTTCTGTGGGGATGTGAGAATCCTTCATGACTTTCCTGGGGAAATAAGGAAAAATCCGACGACCTCTACTGGGGAATTAAAACCTGGGAGGCTTCAAATGGAGAAAAGGGAATTAGAATCTTCGTTCTGTCGGGAAATAACTCTGTGGGGAGATTGTTTATTCTGCCGGGGAAATCAGGAGCTTGGGTTGTATGCCAATCTACTGGGGATTCCTTGTTTTGTGGAGAACTCTGCTGGTGAATTGGAGGAAGTTGGATAGTATTCCACCGGGGTTTAAGATTTGAAGTTTTGGACTCTGTTGGTGATGAAAGTATAGAGTATTCTGGCTCCGTTGGGGATCCGGATGACATACCGTAGGGGACTTCTTCTGGAATAGCCTAAAGACGTTTTCCTATACTTTCGACCTATCAGTAATTACCCTTTCTTATTTTGTTTTATTTGTAAGCAGTGATTATATTCAAATGCATATGCCTATTTAACAAACCATTGGACGTTTTCAAATAAAACATAAGTGTAAAAAAGAAAGAAAAGGCAAGCAAATTTCTGCACTTTGAAGTATCTTTGTATTAAATTTTGTAAGTATCTTTGTACAAAGGAGACAGACATCCTAGTAAGAGAATGTTGTCGAACAATTTGAGAAAAATTTTATACAAAAAGAAAGATGGCTATGTGTAACAATTCTGTGGGGTTCCCATTCTGCTGTAGCCTTTACAACTCTGAGTATCTTGTTCATTTGTTGCTTCGTCCGTGGATGACTGGATTGATCAGAAGCTTGGAGTTTGGTCGTGAAGAGATTGTCCTTAAAGTGATCCGACGAGACATAGTCATACGCTTTAATTCCCTAACTTTTGCCTGGACCGCCCTTTCGGGTTTTCAGTCCACCGGGAAACCCTTTTTTGCCCAAGTCGCCCTTTCGGGTTTTCAACTTGCCGAGTGTACAGATTTTTTATATTTATCCCTAATTTTTGCCTGAAACGCCCTTTCGGGTTTTCGATTCACCTGGATGCCCGTTTTTGCCCAAGTCGCCCTTTCGGGTTTTCAACTTGTCGGGTTGTTTTATGCGTAGTATCTTTTGACTATGTCTGCGTTCGCAGGGTGCAAAAAGTTGTCACCGTCCATGGTGGTCAGAATCATTGCCCCACCAGAAAAGATGTTCTTGATCACAAGTGGTCCTTCGTAAGTAGGATTCCACTTGCCCCTGGGATCACTTTGCGGCAAGATGATCCGCTTGATTACAAGATCTCCGACTTGATATACCTGACGTCTGACTTTCTTGTTGAAAGCCTTGATCATCCGTTTTTTATACGTCTGACCATGACAAACAGCAATAAGTCGCTTCTCGTTGATCAAATTAAGTTGATCCATCCGGGTCTGAATCCAATCGTCTTCACTTAAACCAACATCCTTCATAATCCTTAAGGAAGGAATCTGAACTTCCATGAGTAAAATAGCCTCCATGCCATATACTAAAGAAAAAGGGGTTGCCCCAGTTGAAGTACGCGTCGTGGTACGATATCCATGCAGAGCAAACGGTAACATCTCATGCCAGTCTTTGTAGGTGATTGTCATCTTTTGAATGATCTTCTTGATATTTTTGTTTGCGGCTTCAACAACACCGTTCATCTTTGGCCGATAGGGAGATGAATTGTGATGTTGAATCTTGAACTGCTCGCACAGAGCGGTGATCACAATGTTGTTCAAATTTGTACTGTTGTTCGTGATGATCCTGTCGGGGATACCATGCCGGCATATGAGATTCTGCTTGATGAAGCGGGCAACCACATTCTTTGTAACGGAGGCGAAGGAAGCTGCTTCGACCCACTTGGTAAAATAATCAATAGCGACCAAGATGAAGCGATGTCCATTGGATGTCGTAGGCTTGATCTCTCCAATCATGTCAATTCCCCACATCACGAATGGCCAAGGAGCTGTAGAACATTGAGAGGAACTGGAGGAATATGTAACTTGTCAGCATAGACTTTGCATTTGTGACAAGTACGAGAATATTGATGACAGTCAGCTTCCATGGTAGACCAGTAGTAGCCTGCCCTTAGAATCTTCTTAGCCATAGTATGTCCGCTTAAGTGGGTGCCAAAGGTGCCACTATGTATTTCGGTCATGATCAACTCTGCTTCAACCTTGTCCACACAACTAAGTAGAACAGAATCATGGCTGCGCTTATATAAGATACCATTGCTCAGGAAGAACTTGGCAACAAATCTCCTTAAGAAATTTTTGTCATTGACGGAAGCTCCTTCAGGGTGTTCTCGAGTTTGGAGATACCTTTTGATTTCATGAGACCAGGGTTGTTCCACTACTTCTTCGGTATTAATCTCATGACAGTGCGCAGGTTCGTCCATTCGCTCGATTGTGATTTGGGGAGCCAGGGTTGTTATTGAAAAAGGTGGGTGTGCGACTTGGGGCCAACTCCCTGACTTTGCACACAAGACTATCAAGTTTGGTTTGGGTTTTACTGCAGAAGCTCAAAGGGCTGTTCGGCGTGCGTGGATTGGAAGATCTCCCCTACGTATCAGTAATCCGGAAGTGAATGCAATTGAAGATGATGATGAAGAGTCTGAGTTTGACAGCTGGATTTACCCGACTACCAATGGTGGATTAAGCAATTGGATGGCAAAGGACTTCGTGCCCGTTTCTTTTATTACACAGTAATAGACTTTTGTTTTAAGTTTTGTAACAGACAATTTAAAATTTTACAGCCTGGTACCTTGCCCGAGACATTGTGGCTCTGTTTGTGAGGGCTTAATGTTTGTCATTTCCATATATCATCAATAAAGCATTGGACGTTTTCTTGCATTTCAAATTTTGCGCTCCTTGTTTTTCTCTTCTATCTTGCACTTTATTAAAACAACTATTGTCTTACACACACTCACATATCATAATACAGGTCCACATCCACTCTGGATCCCACTGATAACGACTCTGCTACTTCCAATTATGACTTCAAAAGTACGATCAACCAAGCCGAGGACGAAGGTGAGGATGATTGTGAAGTGCCTGGTGAACTTGATAGACTGTTACTACAGGAAGAGAGGGCCATACAACCCCATGAAGAGCCAGTGGAAACAGTAAATCTAGGTACAGAAGAAGACAAGAAAGAAGTCAAGATCAATGCAAATCTGGAGTCTAGCGTCAAGCAACGGTTAATACAAATGTTGCGTGACTATGTCGAGATCTTTGCTTGGTCTTATAAGGATATGTCTGGGTTGGATACCGATATTATGGTTCACCACTTGCTAACTAAAGAAGGCTGTCCTCCAGTGAAGTATAAAGTTCTCCGAATACGCCCAGAGATGTCTGAGAAAATCAAAGCGGAGGTTACGTAAAAGTTTGATGCCGGTTTTCTAGAAGTTACTTCTTACCCACAGTGGGTTTCCAACGTGGTTCTGGTGCCCAAGAAAGATGGTAAAGTTCAGATGTGTGTGGAGTATAGGGATCTGAACAGGGCAAGCCCCAAGGATGATTTCCCTTTGCCTCACATAGATGTTCTGGTTGACAACACCGTACAACATAAGATCTTCTCTTTTATGGATGGTTTCTCTGGTCACAATCAGACTAAGATGGCTCCCAAGGATATGGAAAATACAACATTCGTTACACAGTGGGGTACCTTTTGCTACAAAGTCATGTTGTTCGGATTGAAGAATGCTAGGGGCAATGTATCAGTGCGCCATGGTCGCTTTGTTCCACGACATGATTCACCATGAGATTGAGGTATACGTTGACGACATGATTGCAAGATCCCAGACCTAAGAGGAACATCTTGACCATCTCCATAAACTATTTGACAGGTTGAAGATGTACAAGCTAAGGTTAAACCCGAACAAGTGCACCTTCGGGGTAAGGTCTGGTAAGCTGCTGGGTTTCGTCGTTAGTGATAAAGGTATTCAAGTGGACCCCGCAAAGGTGAGGGATATACAGGAAATGCAAGCTCCCCAAACAGAAAAAGAAGTCAGAGGCTTTCTGGGACGTCTGAACTACATTGCCTGATTCATTTCACACCTGACTGCTACTTGTGAACCAATCTTCAAGCTATTGAAGAAAGATCAAGTGGTAAGATGGAATGATGAGTGTCAGGACGCTTTCGAAAGGATCAAGGAATATCTATAAGAGCCCCCTATTCTAATGCCTCCAGTTGAAGGGTGACCTTTGATCTTATACTTGACAGTACTCGACAATTCAATGGGGTGCGTGTTGGGGCAGCATGGCGAGTCTGGCCGAAAAGAGCATGCTATTTACTACCTTAGCAAAAAGTTTACCGACTGTGAGACCCGATACTCACTACTTGAGAAAACTTGCTGCGCTTTGGCATGGGCTGCTCGCCGGCTGAGACAGTATATGCTGACTCACACTACTTTATTGATATCAAAGATGGATCCAATCAAGTATATCTTCGAAAAGCCTTCCTTATCCGGAAGAATAGCAAGATGGAAGATGATCTTGACTGAATATGACATCCAATACACAACCCAAAAAGCAATCAAGGGGAGTGTGTTGGCGGACCATTTGGCGTATCAGGCCGTGGATGATTACCAGTCTATGAATTTCGAGTTTCCGGATGAGAACATCATGTTGGTGACTGACTGTGAAAAACCTGGACCGGATGAAGGACCTGAGGAAGGATCCCGATGGTCCATGTATTTTGACGGAGCTTAAAACGCGTTGGGTAATGGCATTGGCACCGTGATCATATCTCCTGAAGGCTGTCATACTCCGTTCACCGCCCGATTATGTTTTAACTGCACCAACAACATGGCGGAGTATGAAGCATGCATCATAGGCCTTCGAGCAGCTATTGACCTAAGGATTAAGTTCTTAAGTGTTTTCGGAGATTCCGCTCTCGTGATCAGTCAGATCAAAGGTGAGTGGGATACGAAGCAACCAAATCTTATTCCTTACAAAGAGTATGTGTTGACGTTGCTTCCACACTTCGAGGAGATAACCTTTGAACATTTCCCCAGGGAGGAGAATCAGTTCGCGGACGCGCTAGCTACCATGTCTTCTATGTTCAAGTTCAGGTGGGACAATGAAGCTCCCCAAATTACCATTGAGAGGTTGGACGAACCTGCACATTGCTGTGATATTGAGATTGAAGAGGTAACAGATAAACCCTGGTTTCACGAGGTAAAGAGATATCTTGAGGCTCAGAAATACCCCGAGGGTGCATCTGTTAATGATAAGAAGTTTCTGAGGAGGTTCGCGGTGAAGTTCTTCATCAATAATGACATCCTTTACAAGCGTAATCATGACTCAACCTTACTGCGATGTATGGATAAGAACGGGGCAGAAAAGATTATGGCAGAGTTACATGAAGGAACCTTCGGAACTCATTCCGGTGGACATACCATGGCAAAAAAGATCATACGGGCAGGATATTATTGGTCCACCATGGAAGCCGACTATTATCAGCATTCTCAGACCTGTCATAAGTGCCAAGTCTACGCTGATAAGGTGCATATACCTCCAGTTCCTCTGAATGTCTTGACAGATCCTTGGACTTTTGCAATGTGGGGTATCGATATGATTGGCGAGATCAGACCTACTGCGTCCAACGGGCATCGTTTCATTATAGTGGATATTGATTACTTTACAAAGTGGGTTGAAGCAGCTTCATTTGCTACAGTGACCAAGAACATCGTGGCACGGTTTATTCGGCACAATTTGATCTGTCGATACGGTGTACCAGGGAGGATCATTATGGACAATGGTACAAATCTCAACAATACAATGATCACCGAGCTCTGCAAGCAGTTCAAGATACAACATCACAACTCTTATCCTTACCGGCCGAAGATGAATGGGGCTGTCGAAGCGGCTAATAAGAACATTAAGAAGATTGTGCAGAAGATGACGGTGACATACAAAGATTGGCACGAGATGTTACCGTTTGCTCTTCATGGGTACCGAACTTCAGCACAGACGTCAACAGGAGAAACACCCTACTCTTTGGTGTATGGCATGGAAGCAGTCTTACCCATTGAAGTCCAGATACCCTCTCTTCGGATTATGAAGGATGCAGGTTTGAGTGAGGACGATTGGATCCAGACCCGACTTGATCAGCTGAACTTAATCGAAGAGAAGAGACTTACTGCTATTTGTCATGGTCAGACGTATCAAAAGCGAATGATCAAGGAATTTAATAAGAAGGTTAGACGACAAGAGTATCAAGTTGGGGATCTGGTGATCAAACGCATCATACTTCCACAAGGTGATCCCAGGGGCAAATGGACCCCTACGTATAAAGGTCCATTTGTGGTTAAGAACATTTTCTCAGGAGGAGCCATGATTTTGACCACCATGGACGGTGACGACCTTGTTCACCCTGTCAATGCAGACATAGTGAAAAAAATACTACGCATAATCAAAGACCCGCTAGGTTGACTGGCCTAGGCAAAAATAAGGGCTTCCCGGCGAACCAAAAGGGTTCGGGCAAAAATAAAGGATGAAAATAAAAAAAAATCTATACACCCGGCAAGTCGAAAACCTGAAAGGGAGGCTTGGGCATAAAAGGGTATCCCGGTGGACTGAAAACCCGAAAGGGCGGTCCAGGCAAAAATTAGGGATTAAAGCGTAACACTATGTGTCATTGGATCACCTTGTAACCAGACTTCGGTATCGACTATCAAATAGCTGTTTTTCGTTCTTTTACACAAACTGTATAAATTCTATTGTTCGGCGGTGTTCTCTTACTAGGACGTCAGCCTCTTGTACAAAAAATGCCTATTTACAGGCCGACTTCAAAATCAATAAAATTCATTTTCACAAAGAAATTTCAAATTATTTTCCTTTTTCTATTTTGTTTCGCAAGAACGTCCAATGGTTCATTTTTTGATATATGCATTTGACAATAATTGCTGCTCATAAATATTTACATGCGAAACAAAAGACAATTACTCATAATATCAGAAACAGGGGCAAACGAGAAATGTCCAAACCTTACAGTTGCTCTGTCCACCAGGTATAGGGATAGACCTAGTTGGAGAGAACGATTGAAGGTACATTCACTCCCCGCAGAGTAAGGAAAGACAGTGATAGTAGCGGTCCTGAACAGGACACCACTCTCCCTAGCTGAGGCCCGCAACTGCGAATGAGTCGGCAAGATTCTTCCCAAGCAGAGTTTATCTATCATCGGCTCTAGAAGATTATCCCCAGTGGAGTCTTGAGGATTATCCCCAGTAGAGTCTAAAAGATTATCCCCAGTGAAGTCGCCACTGGAAAATCATCCCCAGCGGAGTTCATTCCTTTCACAAATAGAAACTCGATCCCCAACAGAGTTCATCATCGCCAACAACGGTAATTCATCCCCAGTCGAGGTTGTTCCTCCAAATCAACAGAGCCTCTAACAGAGCATCTCTTCCCCACAGAGTCATTTCCTCGTCAGTTTATTCCCCAACGGAGTTATTCTCTCCTGTAGGATTATGCTCGCAAACATCTTCATTCATTATCCCCAGCGGAAACGAAGAATTCAACTTCTTGCACTCTCCAGCAGCAATCCTGGATTTATTTTCCCCAGCTAGAGAATGTCATAAAAACATTACATATCCATACATCATGACATATGCATATACTCATCATACAACAAAATCTCATTTATTTTGAGAACATCATTGCTTGATACATGTCATGAATTACATACAACTAACCTTTACCTTTCAAGAAAGATACAATCAAATTCTCACAAAAGTTCAAGCTATGAAGCTCGGATCCGACCGGAAAATACCTTGATCTCTACAGCATATTGTGAAGCCCGGAGAACAACCGGATAACAATATCAAACACCGCAAAGCCTGGAATTGACCAGATAGTGGTTGATCTTTAAGCTATGAAGCCCAGAGAACGACCGGATAATAGTTTAATCCCCAGAAAGCCGTGAAGCCCGGATTACGATCGGATAATAGCTCAGCAAGTTACTGTGAAGCCTGGATTACGACCAGATAGCAGTGCGAGGTACCATGAAGCCTGGATTCGACCAGATAGTGGTATATCATAAATACAAGCCGTGAAGCCCGAATTACGACCGGATAACAGCTCAACAAGTTATTGTGAAGCCTGGATTACAACCAGATAGCAATACAAGACCATGAAGCCTGGATTACGACCAGATAATGGTAGAAGACGTTGTGAAGCCTGGATTACGACCAGATAGCAGCCAAAGACACCACGAAGCCTAGATTATGACCAGATAGTGGTATATCTTTAATACAAATTATGAAGCCCGGATTACAACCGGATAGCATCTTGATTTCCTCTGAACAACATGAAGCCTGGATTTCGACCAGATAGTGGTATGAGACATCGCGAAGCCTGGATTACAACCAGATAGCCGTAAAAGACACTGTGAAGCTTGGATTACGACCAAATAGCAGTTTACCCGGCCAAATACTATAAAGCCCAGATTCGACCAGATATTAGTAGGCCCAAAGCCAAAGGGAAGCCCGGATGCGACCGGATAACCACTTGATTTCTTCTGAAGCCTGGATTTCGACCAGATAAGAAGTAAGGTATTGTGAAGCCTGGATTACGACCATATAGCAGTACAGAACACCATGAAGCCTGGATTCGACCAGATAATGGTATAACACATCGTGAAGCCTGGATTACGACCAGATAGCGGTACGAGACATTGTGAAGCTTGGATTTCGACCAAATAGCAATTTCACCTGGAAAATTACTAAGAAGCTTGGAGTCGACCGGATATTAGTGTGCCCTGAATTCAAGTTGAAGCCCGGATGCGACCGGATAACAACTTAATTCCTTATGAAGCCTGGATTACGACCAGATAAGAATCAAGAAATTATGAAGCCTGGGTTACGAACGGATAGCAAGTATAATCTCATCTCCCGAGTAAGTCATTGTAAAGCTTGGATTACGACCAGATAGCAATTGGTCTGATTACTATGAAGCCTGGATCACGACCAGATAGTAGTTCATTTTCACCTCTTCAGAATAACAGATGACCAAAGTTCCTAAAATTAGACTTTTCTCAAAACAGAGACGATTTCCCAGTAGAATAACAGACGACCGAAGCTCCTAAAATTCTATTTCTCTCAAGACTGAGATCAACATTCCCCAGCGGAATCTTCTTCAACAACAAGTATACAAGCTCTCGCTAAGGAATCTCTTATGCGATCGACACTCCTTCGGATGGCATCTTTAAGCCCATCTTCCTTCATCAATTTCCAAAGGGCATCTGTAATCCCATTCCCGACATCACAAGACGGATACCACTTCATGCGAGTGCAAATTTCTGGGCACTCTAGTGTCCAATCATATTCCACCTTCGGATCACGAAAGGCACGCAAGCCAATCTACATCCTCAGGTTTAAGAAGATTGAACAGGGGAAGCTGTTGTACCCCAAAATTTTCCCTCCCATATTTCTCAAAACATTTCAAGAAAGATCCTCAAGTTGCTCAAGGTAGTCCAAGGGTTGGCCAGACAAGCTCTCTCCTAAGGCAGTCTACCTCAAATTAGAGTTTCATGTTGCATAAAGATACTTGAGTCCAAGGGATCCCAAATTCTCACCATTGTCCTTATATGTTCTTAAGATCATCCATGTAAAGTTTCAAGCCTTGCAGAGGAATTTTGTTCAGTCAATTGCTCAAAGGCCTGGAAATCGATTGTGCTAGGCCAAAAGTCAACTGTGGCCTACATACAGTCAAACTTCAAAAAATTTGGTCAACATCCTCATTTTTAAGTATGTTTCATCATTTGATCAAGGATTTATCATGATTCATCAAGGATTGCTCATAATTCCTCAAGAACCAAAAGTTGCTAAATTAGGGTTTTGTAGGAAAAGTCAACTCAACTTTGACCAAGCATAACTCTCTCATACTTTATGAGAAATGACCCATGTAAAGCTCATTTTTAATAGGATGCAATTCTATACAATCCATCTTCATCTCCTGAGTTCAAAATATGCACTCATAAGAAGTTATGAATTTGGACATTATAGGTCATTTTGAAAAGTCAACAAAAACACCTTTTTGTCAAAGCTTCATACATGAGCATGGAATATTAAATTGAGATGAGACCAAAAGGGTTGCTTAGAGGACATCTCAAGCTTTATAAAAAGTCAAATAACACCTTCAAAGAGTAAAAATTTAGGAAGTTATGCATTGGTGAAGTTGGCCCTTTTTGCAAAATTGTCAAAAGTCAACTATGTCTAAAATTACAATTTTTGCCAAATGGGCCCAATCTTTTACACTTGTTTTGAGTTGGCACCATGGTCCATGAACCCTAGCCTTTTCCACTTGTCGTTATCTTGTTTTTATTATTTATTTTGATTTTTATTTGAATTAAATCAATTTAAATCAAAACAAATCATAGAAAATCCAAAATATTGAAATCTCAAGATTTGATACATGTTTCAGGTCTTAAATTCCAGCTAGCATGAGATTGAATTCGTGTAAAGGCTAGGTGTGCACAAAAAGATTGATTTTGCTCTATTTTTAGCAATATTTTCAAGTGTATCAAATCAAAATCAAAAGCATTGATGGAGGAAGATTGTGATCATATTGGAAACCCTAATTCATTCCTCAGTACATAAGGATCATTGACAGACCTAAAGTAAGGCTAGAAAGAGGCGTGAGAAGAAGAACAAAACTTAAAAAATCACAACAAAAGTGCTGAATCGAATTCATATTTTTAGGCATCCTCAAGGCCTTCTAGCTATCCCAATCGCTTCCTGGGAGTGTAAGCAAGCGAAATCAACCAAGAACAAGTCTTTTCCAGTACCAAAACGCGCTGTAAGTCATCCACGACCTTGCTTCTTTCTTGAATTCGAACTGCATCATTCTTATACTTGTAGCATGAAATAATTGTAGATTCCTGTTCACCATCACATTTGCAAGCTTTCTGTACCATTTAATTTTGTTTTCATGAATTGTATTGGAGTTTTCCATTATTAGGGTTTACAAGCTCGCTTTGGGGTTTCTGAACCTAGGTAAAATTGGGCTATGAAAGGGGCACCATCATGCTCAGAAGGTCCATATGAGTTGATTGGTGGCCCTAGTTTTTATTTATCTTGATCATGGTTGATTTTAAGAGTATGCGGGTTTGTAGTGACGGACAAACGTCCGTAGGTAAAAGTCTGGGACTTTTACCAACGGATAAAGGAAGAAGACAACTAGCGTGGCAGCCTCCCACTCGTCCATTTGAATTTCCGTGCAAATTTCTTTTATTTTATTTGTTCTTACTATAATAATTGTTGTTTGTTTTGTATACAAGAAACGTGTGTAGCTCAGTTGGTAGCCAGGTGGTGAGAAAGTGCTTCAGGACCTGGGTTCAAATCCCAGGTCCCCCATTCTTGCATATTATTTTCCTTTTCAGGATCCAGCGTGCACACAAGGGCAAGGTCCACCATGTGACCTCATCATCCAGCCTGCCAAGTGGCCAGATGGCCAGATCCAAAGGCCACCAATGAAGGAACACCAAAGGCATGGTCAAAGCAAATGCATGGGATCTCAGAAGGTTAACGTGGACCTTCGGTTTTGGGCCCAGAAAAATGTTATCTGCACCCCCCCAAGCGACACTTCTCAGGCCCAAGTTTCTTTTCTTTTTCTTTTTATATTTTTCTATTTAATTTATTTATTTGTTTTACTAACCAAAAATTAATTATTTCTTTTATCAAAAAATCATAAAAATAATATTTTCATCCAATTAGGTTTAAGTTTATTTTTCATCAAAATTAATTAATTAATTAGGTTATTTGATCTTAGATAACTTTGATTATTTTGTAAATAAATTTAAAAATAATTAGAACAATTAGGGTTTTGTTTATAATTTAATTCTATTTTATTTTTTTCTTAAAATAACAAAAACCCAAAAATAGGCCATTTATTTATTTTCATTAATTAATTTAATTAACTAATTAATTGTGTATTTAATTTTAAAACCTAATTATTTTCTTTAAAAAATATTAAAAACAACAAAAACATTTTTCTTTTAATTAGGTTAGAAAGGGTCAAAACCCTAGTTCTCTCCCGATCTAATTTTCCTCGCGCGCGTTTTTATTATTTATTTTTATCCAATTAATGTAATTTCTCACAAGTTGTAATAGTTAATTAGGTCTTTTATTTTCATTTATCGCTTTATTTTTTAAGGGTTTGTTTTTGGCTATGTAAATACCTGAAGCCTTGTAATAGCATAGTTTACTTTCCGCACTTTAAATTCCGCAAAATATTAAACTGTTAGATGTATGATATTAGGGATGCATGACAAGAATGTATGTAAACATTAGGGTTACTACTAAGACGTCCTAACATTGCTTTAGTGACTGTACGTCCCATTCGAATTGACCCTCAAACTCCAACGATGATGCTACCTACTCACTAATAGTGGGATATCATTGTCTAAAGGAAACAAACATAGAACAGTTCTCTTTTTCGACTAGGTAGATTAGTTCTTAAGTACTTTCTCAATCCAAACAAACTTTTTCACACTTACACTCCTTTTTTAAACAACGTTTTCAAAAAACACTTCGTAACACTCTTGAAGACAGAAGCAAGGGTTAAATCGAAGTCAAAACAAGAACTTTTCAAATCACACAAACACACAAAGAAGCAATTTTGAAAATGATGAGCAAGTACCTAAGAGCCTGTAGATAACTACGGATAGAAAGGGTGTTAATACCTTCCCTTTCTATAATCTACCCCCCCGTACTCAAAATCTCGAAAAAAGGAATTTTTCTGTGCTTTTTTCCTTTCCTTGTTGGATAAAATAAAAGTCGGTGGTGACTCTTTCTTACCGCGACATTTTGCAAACACAAACGCAAAATGCAAACTAGCAATTCCAAAAAAAACAGTCTCGGTTCTGGCCACCGTATCACACCAGGCTAAGAAGCTGACCATGTCTCTTAATGAATATATAAGTCTTAGAAACTCTTGAGGCTAACTCTTTAAGTTGAGAAGGTATTCGCACAAAGTTAACTCGGATGGTATTTCTGCGCACGGAAGCCATAATCTGCAAAACAGAACAAAGATAAATTCCCTTGGTCTTTGAAATGGTTAGTGTAATGAAGTATGTATGCTATGTTATGATGCATGATGTCATGATTAAAAAACAGGTATAGCAGATAACAGGCATGGCAAGGACAAACAAGTCACACAAACCCTTAAGTTTAAGGCTTGCATGGGGTCAAAGGTAATACCCTCTTGAAGTTAAGTTGGTTTCAACCTGTCCTAGGAAAAGTAACCGGGTTCTAGAGGATCTCAATGTCACTGACCATCCTCCATCGGTCATGGTTTCAGCTTACGCAATCTTTTCTTGCGGTCGGAACTATCTCGAGAGTATGGTCTCAATGAGTGTAGCATCGAGTATCAACCAGTTCTCAGCTTTACACCGAGGCCGGCTATCTCACTACTTTCTAATGGCCAAGTTGGTCGATTAAGGGTTATAAGGTCAGTTGATGCTTAACGACACCACGCAGCGGCCCCGTATTCTCCTCGTTTATCCATAAGGGATACCGGTACCAACCAATGTGCCACATTAATGTAGCTACTGCTTCAACTGTATTGGTCTATACCGTACAGTTCCTTCACAGTTTATTGCTACTTACCTAAAAGGTGTCCCCAGATCCGGTTTCGGATCTATAGTAACTCCCAAACAAAACCCTTAAAGTAAAGAAATCAAAGCAATCAAGAGAAGCAATTAAGATAAACTAGATCCTAAGGTATACCCCACTTATTAGCATTTCCCCAACAGAGTTTCCAGTTCTGTTATACGGTGGCAGAACCGACTGTTAATACTGGTTTGTGTTTTGCGTTTTTTTGTTTGCAAAATTTTGCGGTAAGCAAGAGTTGCCACCGACTTTTATTTCATCCAATCGGAAAGGAAAAAAGTACAAAAAAAAATCCTTTTTGAGATATCCTGAGTACGGGGTGTAGATTATAGAAAGGGAAGGTGTTAGCAGCCTTTCTATCCATGGTTTTTCCATGGGCTCTTAGGTACTTTCTCATCTTTTAAAAATTACTTGTGTATGTGCTTTGTTTTGAAATAATTTGACTTTGTGATAACCCTTGTATCAGTCCTCAAAGGTGTGACAAAGTTGTTTTGAAATTTGTTTTAAAATGTGTAAGTGTGAAAAGATTTCTGTTGAGCAAGTACCTACTAGCATCTACCTACTCGAAAAAAGATTGTTTATATTCTCGTTTCCTTTAGACAGCGCTATCCTACTATTTGAGAAATAGGTAGCACCGTCGTTGGAGTTGTAAGGGTCAATTCGAAAGGAACGTACGATCACTAAAGGAATGTTAGGATGTCTTAGTAATAACCCTAAAGTCTTAAGATCATATTCAAAGGAACATTTCTGAGGCAACATTTTCGAGGCAACATTTCCGAACGGCATATTTGATCTTTGTTAGACAGGAGGGCAACCACTAAGACACCCTACACTTAATGATCGTTTACCGAAGGCAACCGAAGTGAGAGTATACCCTAAGAGTGATATGTGCGAGTGATTAGTTTCAGTTATTTATCTTTGCACATTAGGGTTTTTCTAACTGTATTAAATTTTCTGCAATCTTGTCATACAATCCTATTAACATACATCTACACAGTTAAATATTTGCGAGAATTAAAATGCGAGAAAGTAAACCTACGCTATTACAAGGCTTCGGGGAGGGGATTAATTACATAGCCAAAAACCCACAAAAGATGATAAATAAAAGAAAGTCCTAGATTAAACTATTACATGCCGTGGACAGTTACATCAATATTGCAAAAATAATAAACACGCGCGATGAATCGAAAACAAGATAATCAAAGTTTTGACCCTAACTTAAACCTAATTGCGATTAATTAAAAAAAAGGTTTTTGTTTTGTTTATTTAAGAAAATATATAAATTGTTACATTCAAAAGAAGAAGAAAAGCCTAATTCTAATTAATTTTAATTTTAAGAAAAAAATTGAATTAATTTATTCTAAAACCTATTCTTTTGTATTTTTTATTTACTTGAGAAAAATAGGAAAAAAAGAAATTAACCTAATTCTCTAATTTAATTTTAATTGTGAAAAAAAACAAATTAAGGTTTTCATAGGTTAAACTAAATTATATCAAACAAACTAAAAATAAAATATCTAATTCTAATTTTTGATTATTGATTTTATGATTTTTTTTATAAAAAAAAAAGAATTAATTTGTCTATTAAAGAAAATAAAATAAATATTGAATGGATTTTTAAAAGAAAACTAAAAAGAAAAACAGAAAGAAATATGGGTCTACATTAGCAATTGTGGGGGGTGTTGTTTGAAATTCTGAGCCCAACAAAATCCTGGCCTTTTTGACTTTGCCCAATCCCGTGTGCATGCTTGACTCAGGCGCATGGTGGTCTCTTCGCCACGTGACGTGAATCCACATGGCTGATGGATTTGATGGTGGAGCACAAGGGAATTTAGTGGGCATGCGCTACTGTAATGTATGAGATCTGCTTGGAATAATCAAGAAAATAACAAAATGCACACGCCTGGGATCGAACCCAGGACGTGTGCATCAAAGGCCTTCGCCCCAGCCATCTGAACCATGATGTTAACTTGTAAGTTAAATAAACACAAAATATAATATGCAAAAACAAATTAGTGGGGCCAACTAACGCATGAAATTCAAACTGGCAAGTCAGGGAGCGCCGCGTATTATCGTCTTCCTCCCCACCGTCGCTTTAGGTTTTGTGACTTTTATTGTATGAATGTTGTAGGGTGATTATGGGTTTCTCAGGCCCTGCAAACGATCTTGTTGGCTTCAGGGATGATCCAATAATGTGAATTGCTCTTTTGAAACACTTGAAACGGCCTACAGAGCAAGATTTGGTCAGCACTTTTCTTTGAAAAATTTGAACTTTTCCTGTGACTTTTCACGCTTCCAACCCTCTTCCTTTTGGTCTGCCTTTGTTCACTATCTATAATAGAGTGCATTAGGGTTAAAGTTTGTATCAAATCTTTGCCATTTATGAAGATTGATCAATGATTTATTCCTTGCACCAAATCTTTCCAAAACAAGCATTTTCAATCTTTTTCTGTCCGTATGAAGCCTTGCACGATTTGATCTTGTCTCCAGCTGTATAATGACTCTAATCATGCATAAAATCTCAAGGTTTAATTGATTTTTGATATTTTCATTATTTTATATTAATTTTATTTGATTTAAATGAAATAAAAATCAAAATAAATAACAGCAATAAAATAATGACAAGTAGAAGGGCTCATGGGTCGTGGATCACATTACAAATTCAGTGCAAGTACAAAAAGTTAGGCCCATTTAGCAAAAAATGCAATTTTGGACACATTTGACTTTTGGCAATTTTGCAAAAAGGGTCAACTTGGCCAATGCATAACTCTCTCAATTTATACCCTAGAGAGGTGTTCTTGGACTTTTTCTAAATCTTAGGATGTCTTATAGGCAACCCTTTTGGTCTCATCTCAATTGAGTCTTCCATGTTCGTGTATGAAGCTTTGACCCAAAAGGTGTTTTTGTTGACTTTTCAAAATGACCTATAATGTCCAAATTCATATCTTCTTGTGAGTGCATATTTTGAACTTGGGAGCTGAATATGGACTGTAGATAATTAAATCCTCTTGAAAATGAGCTTTGGATGGGTCATTTTTGATAAAGTATGAGAAAGTTATGCTTGGTCAAAGTTGAGTTGACTTTTTCTACAAAACCCTAATTTAGCAACTTTTGGGTTTTGATGAATTGTGAGAAATCCTTGAGGAATCATGATCAAACCTTGATCAAATGATGAATAATACTTCAAAATGAGAATGTTGACCAAAAATATTTAAGTTTGACTATATGTGGGTTACAGTTGACTTTTGCCCTAACACAATCGATTTTCAGGCATTTGAGCAGTTGACTGAGCAAACTTCCTCTGTAAGGCTTGAAACTTGACATGGATGATCTTGAGAACATATTAGGACAATGGTGAGCATTTGGGATACTTTATACTCAAGCATATTGATGCAAAATGAAACCCTAATTTGAGATAGACTGCCTTAGGAGAGAGTTTGTCTGGTCAACCCTTGGACTTCCTTGAGCAATTTGAGGACCTCACTTGACATGTATTGAGAAATATGGGAGGGAAAATTTTGGGGTACAACAGTGGGATAGCACTATCTAAGGAGGTGGAAAATAACACGAAATATGGCATGGACATTATGACCATGTTTTGGCATAGGAGCGGATATCACGTTGGGTTTTTCGGGAGCATCAAACTCTACTTCCTTGGCGTCTATCAGATCTTGGATTTTGTTTTTAAGAGCCCAACAGTTGTTGGTATCATGCCCTACACTGTCCGAGTGGTATGCACATTTTGCATTGGAATGATAATAAGGAGAAGAGGTATTGAGGTTTTTTGGCACTTCCTTCAAGTTGGTAAGGTTCAACTTTAACAGATGAGGAAGGACTTGAGCCGGTGTCATATTGATTCGGGTGAATTGCCGTTTTGGCCTTTCTACCCTTTATTGAGTAGCTCTTGGTTGATTGCTGTGAGGTTGGTCGGCTGAGGAGTTTTGGATCATAACAGCCCTCACCGGTGGTCGGCGCTCTGTTCTCCCTTGGTTTCTCTGGGTATGAATAGCATAAACTTCCTTCTTGGCTGGGAAGGTCTTATTAATAACAGTGGAAGGGAGGCATCCTTCTGAATTTTACCACTTTTAATGCCAGCTTCGACCCTTTCACCGGTCAGAATTAATTCGGTGAACCCTGCAGATGAGCTCCTGATCAAGTGATTGAAGAACGGACCTGACAGAGTCCCTAAAAACATGTCAACCAGCTCTCTATCTGATAATGGTGGCTGCACCCTTCCAGCCAAATCCCGCCACTTCTGGGCATATTCCTTAAATCCTTCATTAGAAGCCATACCCATACTCTGTAGTTGAGTACGAGTAGGCGTTAAATCTGTGTTATATTGGTATTGTCGGTAGAACGCAGCAGCCAAATCTTCCCAGTTATGAACATCAGATCTCTCAAGTTGATGGAACCAGTTCAATTGCGTGCTTGACAAACTATCTTGAAAAAAGTGGACCCAAATATCCTTATCAGAGGAGTGAGGTTGGATCTTTCTGACGTAGGACTTCAGATGCATCTTTGGACAGGACAAACCGTCATACTTAGCAAATGTAGGTACCTTGAACTTGGGAGGAATGACGATTCTAGCGACCAACTCTAGTTCTTCGAAATCTAAACCAGGTACCCTTTGCAACTCCATGGCTGCCAACCGATCCTCTAGATTTTTATACTTATCATCCGCTGGAGGATATTGTTGTTCGGAGTAATATTTGTCCTCTTCCTCTTATTCTTCTTCAGCTTCCGATTCGGAGGGTATTGCAACTCCTTTTCCTTTACCAACCCCTTCGTCAGACGTTGAGGGAAATTCCAGAACTCTCCTATCCTGATGCTCAAATCTCCTTCCCATAGTGGCTACCCCAACTCTTTTCTTTTTCTTCCTTTCTGGTTCCTTCTCTTTCTCTAACAGTGCTTTAAGGTCCTCCTGACCCTTCGCTAAGGTCATGAGGAGTTGTTGGAATTGTGAATTCTGTGCTTGCAGATCTTTAACCGTCTGCTCTATATCCATCTCGCTGAAATAAACAACAGAAAGATAAGGAAACCTGGTGTGAAGACCTGTTTATGCATATGATGAATGATATGTTATTCATGTAATACATTCAAGGATTCAGAAATATCAAATTTGTTGCAAACAAAAAGAACACACGTCATATTAATAAGAATAAATTTTTTAGTACATAAATTCCCCATGGGGAAAATATTACAAAATTCTTAATGTAAAAAGACATTGCGCATCCTCTTTGGCGCGATGTAAGTGTTGAGAGTTTCCTCTTCATGAAGTCGGCGGGTAAGTTCCAAAACCTTCTTCTCACTGGCATAGAAGTTGGCTTCAAAAGTATTCCTCTCTTCCTTGAGTTGTATCCAACTCTTTTGCAATTCTTCCAATGATGTTGGCATGTCTGGATGTAGGAGGGTGTATGGAACCTCTCCTTCCATAACAGGCTCTTTGATCACGGGGAGAATGTGAGGGTAAGGCATCATAAGACTCTGGGCGCGGGTTCGTACCCACTTGAGATAAGGCTCAAGGGGGATGGAATTCGTGTGCCCCAGTGTCTTACTATCCACTTTGTTGGGCATCCTCCAAGCTCTGATAAACCTTTGTCGAAGTCCTTTAGCATCGTTGTCAAAGTCAAAAACCAAGTCAGGGATCAGCATATCATGAGGACCATCTCTCTAGGCATATTCAAACTGACTTAGAGCTAAACAGGGGTTGTAGGTGATGCCTCCCCTAATGCCAAGTAGTGGGACATTAGGGAATTCCCCACAACGATCAATGATGATGACATTTTCTCTGGACCGAGAACACCAATGAACATCAGAATGTGTGAGGGTCATCAACCGTTATGACCACCTTAAACCCTGCTCATTCTTCAAAACTAATTGGGGAAGGTGAGAAATAAACCACCTTGCTAGAAGAGGAGTACAACACATGAGAACACCTCTTTTCCTCATTGTTCGTGTGTGAAATGAGTGTAGGATGTCCCCAAGCAACGTAGGTACGGGATTCCGAGATATGAAAATCTTGACAGTATTCACATCTATAAGTTGATCAGGGTTTAGGAACAAGACCAACCCATATATGAGAAGTGCTACAATATCCTCAAAAGCTTGTAGATCTAGAGAATTCCAGCAGTCTTGTGCCTTCTCAAATAGATATTTTGCCAAGAAACCGTTGACACCACTTCTGGTTTCCCAATGACCTTTTATATCAGATGGTTGCAAGTGTAAGGCTTGAGCAACATCTTCAGGCTTTGGTTCTCTTTTCGTACCGTTGTAAGGTAGTTGATGGAGAATAGGAATCCTCAAAAGTTGAGAAAATTCCTCCAAAGTAGGCACTAACTGGTAATCAGGAAATGTGAAGCAGTGGTGTAGGGGGTCAAAGAACTGGAAGAGAGCTTTCACCGTGTCTTCCTCTATGTTGGAGTTGACCAAGTTGAGAAGTCTACCATGTCTTTCACTGAAGAGAGAATTCTCTGGAATCTTGGAAGTAAGCTCCTTGAGTTAAGGAGGGATTCTCACAAGGTTGACTTGTATTGTTTTCCTGCGAAGAGATTCCAAGACCTAGAAAACAAGAACAAAGATGAAGATCCAAACCCTTGAAATGGTTAGTGGATGCATATGATGCTTTATGATGTTCATGATGTATGCACAAGCATATGTACAAACAAGTCACACAAGATCCTAGTTTTAGGCTTGCATGAGGTTTCATAGGTAAGTACCCTCTTGAAGTTAGTTGGCTCAACCTGTCCTATAAATAGTAACCGGGTTCTAAGGAGCTCAATATCACTGGATTATTTTCTGTGTTCATTGTTTCAGTTTAGCCACTTAACTGGCGACCGAAATATTCCAAGAAAATAACCCTCAATGAGTGTAGTATCGAGTATCTACCAACTTCGGACTGCACCAAAGCAGGTCATCTCACTACCCCTAAAAAGGCCAAGAGGGTCAAGTAAGGTTCTAAGAGTTCATTAGTGCTTCATGACATCACTCAGCGGCCCCGTATTCTCTTTGATTGACTCAAAGGCTACCGATACTCACGAATATGTCGCACTAATATAGCTATTGCTTCAACCATGTTGGTATACCCCGCATAGTTTCCACAATGTATTTCTATTTACCTATGAATGTTTCCCAAAAATCTGGGTGGAGGATTCGAACCATAACATTAGAACCAAATGTAAAGAAATCAAAGCAAACAAGTTAAGCATGCAAAGGTGATCTAAACCATAAGGTTACTCCACTTTTAGTCTCATCCCCAGCAGAGTCGCCACTTCTGTGATACGGTGGGAGAACTGACTTGAGGTTTTGCGTTTGTGTTCGCAAATGTTTCGGTTTAGCAAGAGTTGCCACCGACTTTTTATTTTATCCTAAGGAAAGGTCAAAAAGCACAGGAAAGACCTTTGAGTTGTTTTCTTGGGTTCGGGGAGTGGATTATGAAAAGGGAAGGTGCAAGCACCCTTTTCATCCATGGTTATCCATGGGCTCTTAGTTACTTGTTTAGATCACTTGCTTTGCTTTTCCAATTGTTTGAAATGGTGTTTTGTGTGTGGTTTTGAAAGAAGTTTTGAAAAGAGGTCATCGTTGTGGCAACCTTTGTAACGATTCTTGTTTGAATGTATACAAAGGTGTTTTTGTCTTTTGAAAAGATTTCAATGTTTGAAAGTTTGATTTGGATAATGTTTTGAAATTGTGTTGTGAAGTGTGTTTGAAAATAGCAAGGATGTTTTTGCAAGCTTTGATCAAGTAACTAAGAGCTATCTACCCTATTTTACTCAAAGATCTTTCCTAATGTTTTTAACCCTTTTGACAGTGTTGTTTCACCATTGCATTTGGTGAGCAACCTTGTGTTAGGATGTTAAACGGGACAGGCGCGGGTCATCGTATAGACCATGATAGCAATTGTGTCAAATATCTTTGGCAATTTTTGAGGGACTTGATCATTTTTGTTTAGGCAACCAAGATAGCGTCATCGAGGGACTATGATCTTTTGTTTTGCCAAAGTACCCAACATGCATAACATGACCCATTTTTTAAGGCAACAAGTGGATTGTAACCCTAGGGGTGCAAGTGTGCAATATGTTTGATTTTCATGCATTTTTTGTCTTTGATTAGGTCAAACTATTTGTTGATTTGGATTTTTGCATACAAACCCTGATTCTCTAATCATGGCATAATTGAAAGCGTAAAATGCGAGAATTAAAATTCTAAGCTATTACAACATGATTATAGGGATGGGGGTATAATCTTTGAATGGGGGTATTTGACAAGAGATATAAATCCTAGTTTACTATTACATCCAAATTGAATTTAATTGCATGAATAATAAATGGATAATATTTAAATAAACAAAATAAATAAATATCAAATAATATGTATTATGCAAAAAGGTTTTTGTTTACCTATGTATGTAAAAGTAAAAAAATTATAAAGAAGTAAATAAAAAGGATTAATTTTATTTGTTTTAAGGGTAAAACCCTAATTTCTTTAAGAAAATAAACATATTATATTATTTATATACAATAAAATATATTAATATATACAAAAATAAAATATACTTAAAAAAAGGTATTTTTTAGTATGAATAATAATAAAAGTGAAAATATAATATTTTTATATTTTTATTCTAAAGTATTTAATAAAATAAAAGTATATATGTATATATATGTATATTAATCAAATTAAATATGTACAATATAAAATAAAATATGTACAAAAATAAAATATATTTAGGAAAATATTTTTAGTATGAATAAAAATAAAGAACAAAAATAAAAGTATAAATTATATATTTTTTAAGTCTTAATAAATAATATAAAAGTATTTAAATATTTTTTCATGTTAGAAAAATTAAAATAAAATGCAAAATAAATGTAAAAAAATTATGAAAATATTTTTGAGCATTTTTTATGTTTGGAAATAAATAAACAAAATCAGAAATGAAAACAAAAATGCAAAAATATAAAAATACAAGAAATTGGGTCAGGGGGTGCAAAAAGGAAAAGAGGGGGTGTCAAAAGCGGCCAGGCCAAGCCCAGCCCAAAACTTCATCTTCAACCTCCAGCATTTGAAAAAACGCGCGCGTCCCTGTACATACTACCAGATCCTGTATACGTGCTCTATTGCAAAAACACACAACATCAAACTTGTATAGAATTTCAAGACGATTCCAACCATATAAATAACTTGTCCTAACTCTCAGGGACCAGAGAGAATTTCTCTGGCCCCAAAATATGACCTAGTTTTTTCAGCATGTTCATGGATGAAATTCTCCTATCACACTTAATATAAATGAAAACTGAGCATATGTACAGCTTCATGGCAATGAACACTACATTTTTTATTCACAAACCTAAGGATAAATGTTCCTAAATAGAGAGATAGAAAGTGGAGAAAAACATGTTTCAGTTGGATTCATGTAGGGCAATGTAGTGCTTTTCAATAAGGCTTGAGATGTCTGATAGCTTGCTTGAACTTCACTTGACCTTCTCCAATAGCTAGCTTGCCTTGAATTTCCTTGAATCAGCCTATAGAACTCAACCTGCACAAGCTCAAAATGAAAATGGTGAACATTGTAAATGGTGTTACAGTTGGTGTTTGAGGTATGGGATAGCTTGGGTGAGTTGAATGGAAGGTGTTTGAAGCAACTTGGGGCAAAACGCACGAGCCAAATGAGCTATGGAACTCAAGTTACAGAACCTGCCCTGTTTTGCCAAAGGAATGTGATTTCTGGTTATGGGGTGTTTAGAGGCTCAAGCAATCGTGTTTCTAGCTCAAAGGGGTGTGAGAAAGATGTTCAAACTGTTTTTGTAAGTTAACATTGGTTGGTTTTCAAATCCTCAAGCTTTGGACAAATTTCTTGTTTTTGAAGTAAGAATGTGGAAGTGAAGTTACAGGCCTGTACAGGCTATCAAATATGCTTACATAATTTGCTCTTGGCCCCTCTGATTTGTGGATTTGTTTTTCTGCAAGAGATCTTGGACCAATGCTCAAGGATTGTTGGTTTGACATAAAGCATACTTAAGCAAAAATGGAAATTTGCCTTTTTCTACTTAGGGCTTATTTTGTGTACAATGTCCAAATGATCAAAACAAAAGCTTAGACTGATGGATTTGCATTTAATTATGGAGTGTGAAGTGGTTTAGAGGCCTGCAAACTAGTGTAAGGCATGTTGATTTGAAAATGCAACTTGTATGAACATGAATATGCCATGGATGAAAAGTGAGTTTTTGCAAACTTCAAGCCTTCGATTCTCCCTAACCACAAATGTGTTTGAGGAGTTCTTAGACAATTTGGAAAGCTTGCAACATGCTCTATAATCCATCTTTGAAATGCAACTTGAGATTCCAAGTGAAACAATGTGAAAAATGGCCAAGAAGATAGGGCAAAATCCTGCCTAAACTAGGGCAAAATTTCACTAAGTTAAAAGTTTTAGGGACCCTTGATAGCTGGAGATAATGAAATCTTTGACTGCTGCCGGGGAAAGTAAATCCTTGACCGATGCTGGGGATTCCAAAAATCTTTGATTGTTGAAGACGAGAAAACCTTGTTGATTACTGTTGGGGATAGAAAAATCCTTGGCAACTTGTGGGGAATATCAAAACTTTGACAACTTCTGTGGGGATGTGAGAATCCTTCATGACTTTCCTGAGGAAATAAGGAAAAATCCGACGACCTCTACTGGGGAATTAAAACCTGGGAGGCTTCAAATGGAGAAAAGGGAATTAGAATCTTCGTTCTTTCGGGAAATAACTCTGTGGGGAGAGTGTTTATTCTGCCGGGGAAATCAGGAGCTTGGGTTGTATGCCAATCTACTGGGGATTCCTTGTTTTGTGGAGAACTCTGCTGGTGAATTGGAGGAAGTTGGATAGTATTCCACCGGGGTTTAAGATTTGAAGTTTTGGACTCCGCTGGTGATGAAAGTTTAGAGTATTCTGACTCCATTGGGGATCGGGATGGCATACCGTAGAGGATTTCTTCTAGAATAGCCTAAAGACGTTTTCCTATACTTTCGACCTATCAATAATTATCCTTTCTTATTTTGTTTTATTTGTAAGCAGTGATTATATTCAAATGCATATGCCTATTTAACAAACCATTGGATGCTTTCAAATAAAACATAAGTGTAAAAAAGAAAGGAAAGGCAAGCAAATTTATGCACTTTGAAGTATCTTTGTATTAACTTTTGTAAGTATCTTTGTACAAAGGAGACAGACATCCTAGTAAGAGAATGTTGTCGAACAATTTGAGAAAAAATTTATACAAAAAGAAAGATGGCTATGTGTAACAATTCCATGGGGTTCCCATTCTGCTGTAGCCTTCACAACTCTGAGTATCTTGTTCATTTGTTGCTTCGTCCGTGGATGACTGGGTTGATCAGAAGCTTGGAGTTTGGTCGTGAGGAGACTGTCCTTAAAGTGATCCGACGAGACATAGTCATACGCTTTAATTCCCTAACTTTTGCCTGGACCGCCCTTTCGGGTTTTCAGTCCACTGGGAAACCCTTTTTTGCCCAAGTCGCCCTTTCGGGTTTTCAACTTGCCGGGTGTACAGATTTTTTTTATTTATCCCTAATTTTTGCCTGAACCGCCCTTTCGGGTTTTCGATTCACCGGGATGCCCATTTTTGCCCAAGTCGCCCTTTCGGGTTTTCAACTTGTCGGATTGTTTTATGC
Source organism: Vicia faba (assembly GCA_948472305.1). Lineage (NCBI taxonomy): Eukaryota > Viridiplantae > Streptophyta > Magnoliopsida > Fabales > Fabaceae > Vicia > Vicia faba. The sequence continues at coordinate 237,088,265 of OX451736.1, forward strand.
GTAGTATCTTTTGACTATGTCTGTGTTCGCAGGGTGCGGCAAGTCGTCACCGTCCATGGTGGTCAGAATGATTGCCCCACCGGAAAAGATGTTCTTGATCATAAATGGTCCTTCTTAAGTAGGAGTCCACTTGCCCCTGGGATCACATTGCGGCAAGATGATCCGCTTGATTATAAAATCTCCGACTTGATATACCTAACGTCTGACTTTCTTGTTGAAAGCCTTGATCATCCGTTTTTGATACGTCTGATCATGACAAACAACAGTAAGTCTCTTCTCGTCGATCAAATTAAATTGATACAGTCGAGTCTGAATCCAATCGTCTTCACTTAAACCAACATCCTTCATAATCCTTAAGGAAGGAATCTGAACTTCCATGGGTAAAACAACCTCCATGCCATATACTAAAGAAAAGGGGGTTGCCCCAGTTGAAGTATGCGTTGTGGTACGATATCCGTGCAGAGAAAACGGTAACATCTCATGCCAGTATATGTAGGTGTCTGTCATCTTTTGAATGACCTTCTTTATATTTTTGTTCGCGGCTTCAACAACACCGTTCATCTTTGGCCGATAGGGAGATGAATTATGATGTTGAATCTTGAACTGCTCGCATAGAGCGGTGATCACAGTGTTGTTCAAATTTGTACCGTTGTCCGTGATGATCCTGTCGGGGATACCATACCGGCATATGAGATTCTGCTTGATGAAGCGGGCAACCACATTCTTTGTAACGGAGGCGAAGGAAGCTGCTTTGACCCACTTGGTAAAATAATCAATAGCGACCAAGATGAAGCGATGTCCATTGGATGCCGTAGGCTTGATCTTTCCAATCATGTCAATTCCCCACATCGCGAATGGCCAAGGAGCTGTCAGAACATTGAGAGGAACTGGAGGAATATGTACCTTGTCAGCATAGACTTGGCATTTGTGACAAGTACGGGAATATTGATTACAGTCAGCTTCCATGGTATACCAGTAGTAGCATGCCCTTAGAATCTTCTTAGCCATCGTATGTCCGCTTAAGTGGGTGTCAAAGGTGCCACTATGTATTTCGGTCATGATCAACTCTGCTTCAACCTTGTCCACACAACAAAGTAGAACACAATCATGGTTGCGCTTATATAAGATACCATTACTCAGGAAGAACTTGACAGCAAATCTCCTTAAGAACTTTTTGTCATTGGCGGAAGCTCCTTCAGGGTATTCTCGAGTTTGGAGATACCTTTTGATTTCATGAAACTAGGGTTGTTCCACTACTTCTTCGCTATTAATCTCATGACAGTGCGCAGGTTCATCCATTCGCTCGATGGTGATTTGGGGAGCCAGGGCTGTTACTGAAAAAGGTGGGTGTGCAAATTAGGGCCAACTCCCTGACTTTGCACATAAGACTGGCAAGTTTGGTTTGTGTTTTACTGCAGAAGCTCAAAGGTCTGTTCGGCGTGCGCGGATTGGAAGATCTCCCCTGCGTATCAGTAATCTGGAAGTGAATGCAATTGAAGATGATGATGAAGAGTCTGAGTTTGACAGCTGGATTTACCCGACTACCAATTGTGGATTAAGCAATTGGATGGCAAAGGACTTCATGCCCGTTTCTTTTATTACACAGTAATAGACTTTTGTTTTGAGTTTTGTAACAGACAATTTAAAATTTTACGGCCCGGTGCCTTTCCCGAGACACCGTAGCTCTGTTTGTGAGGGCTTAACGTTTGTCATTTCCATATATCATCAATAAAGCATTGGACATTTTCTTGCATTTCAAATTTTGCGCTCCTTGTTTTTCTCTTCTATCTTGCACTTTATTAAAACATCTATTGTCTTACACACACTCACATATCATAATACAGGTCCACATCCACTCTGGATCCCACCGATAACGACTCTGCTACTTCCAATTATGACTTCGAAAGTCCGATCAACCAAGCCGAGGACGAAGGTGAGGATGATTGTGAAGTGCCTGGTGAACTTGCTAGACTGTTACTACAGGAAGAGAGGGCCATACAACCCCATGAAGAGCCAGTGGAAACAGCAAATCTAGGTACAGAAGAAGACAAGAAAGAAGTCAAGATCAGTGCAAATCTGGAGTCAAGCGTCAAGCAACGGTTAATACAAATGTTGCGTGACTATGTCGAGATATTTGCTTGGTCTTATGAGGATATGCCTGGGTTGGATACCGATATTGTGGTTCACCGCTTGCTAACTAAAAAAGACTGTCCTCCAGTGAAGCAGAAAGTTCGCTGAATGCGCCCAAAGATGTCTGAGAAAATCAAAGCGGAGGTTACGAAACAGTTTGATGCCGGTTTTCTAGCAGTTACTTCTTACCCACAGTGGGTTGGCAACGTGGTTCTGGTGCTCAAGAAAGATGGTAAAGTTTGGATGTGTATGGACTATTGGGATCTGAATAGGGCAAGCCCCAAGGATGATTTCCCTCTGCCTCACATAGATGTTCTGGTTGACAACACCGTACAACATAAGATCTTCTCTTTTATGGATGGTTTCTCTGGTTACAATCAGATTAAGATGGCTCCCGAGGATATGGAAAAGACAACATTCGTTACACAGTGGGGTACCTTTTGCTACAAAGTCATGCTGTTCGGATTGAAGAATGTTGGGGGCAATGTATCAGTGCGCCATGGTCGCTTTGTTCCATGACATGATTCACCATGAGATTGAGGTATACGTTGACGACATGATTGCAAGATCCCAGACCGAAGAGGAACATCTTGACCATCTCCAGAAATTATTTGACAGGTTGAAGATGTACAAGCTAAGGTTAAACCCGAACAAGTGCACCTTCGGGGTAAGGTCTGGTAAGCTGCTGGGTTTCGTCGTTAGTGATAAAGGTATTCAAGTGGACCCCGCAAAGGTGAGGGATATACAGGAAATGCCAGCTCCCCAAACAGAAAAAGAAGTCAGAGGCTTTCTGGGACGTCTGAACTACATTGCCTGATTCATTTCACACCTGACTGCTACTTGTGAACCAATCTTCAAGCTATTGAAGAAAGATCAAGTGGTAAGATGGAATGATGAGTGTCAGGCCGCTTTCGAAAGGATCAAGGAATATCTCCAAGAGCCCCCTATTCTGATGCCTCCAGTTGAAGGGAGACCTTTGATCTTATACTTGACAGTACTCGATAATTCAATGGGGTGCGTGCTGGGGCAGTATGACGAGTCTGGCCGAAAAGAGCATGCTATTTACTACCTTAGCAAAAATTTTACCGACTGTGAGACCCGATACTCACTACTTGAGAAAAATTGTTGCGCTTTGGCATGGGCTGCTCACCGGCTGAGACAGTATATGCTGACTCACACTACTCTATTGATATCAAAGATGGATCCAATCAAGTATATCTTCGAAAAGCCTGCCTTATCCGGAATAATAGCAAGATGGAAGATGATCTTGACTGAATATGACATCCAATACAAAACCCAAAAAGCAATCAAGGGGAGTGTTTTGGCGGACCATTTGGCGTATCAGGCCGTGGATGATTACCAGTCTATGAATTTCGAGTTTCCGGATGATTACATCATGTTGGTGACTGACTGTGAAAAACCTGGACCGGATGAAGGACCTGAGGAAGGATCCCGATTGTCCATGTATTTTTACGGAGCTTCAAACGCGTTGGGTAATGGCATTGGCGCCGTGATCATATCTCCTGAAGGTTGTCATACTCCGTTCACCGCCCGATTATGTTTTAACTGCACCAACAACATGACGGAGTATGAAGCATGCATCATGGGCCTTCGAGCAGCTATTGACCTAAGGATTAAGTTCTTAAGTGTTTTCGGAGATTCCGCTCTCATGATCAGTCAGATCAAAGGTGAGTGGGATATGAAGCACCCAAATCTTATTCCTTACAAAGAGTATATGTTGACGTTGCTTCCGCACTTCGAGGAGATAACCTTTGAACATTTCCCCAGGGAGGAGAATCAGTTAGCGGACGCGCTATCTACCATGTCTTCTATTTTCAAGTTCAGGTGGGACAATGAAGCTCCCCAGATTACCATTGAGAGATTGGACGAACCTGCACATTGCTGTGATATTGAGACTGAAGAGGTAACAGATAAACCCTGGTTTCACGAGGTAAAGAGGTATCTTGAGGCTCCGGAATACCCCGAGGGTGCATCTGTTAATGATAAGAAGTTTCTGAGGAGGTTCACGGTGAAGTTCTTCATCAGTAATGACATCCTTTACAAGCGTAATCATGACTCAACCTTACTGCGAGGTATGGATAAGAATGAGGCAGAAAAGATTATGGCAGAGTTACATGAAGGAACCTTCGGAACTCATTCTGGTGGACATACCATGATAAAAAAGATCCTACGGGCAGGATATTATTGGTCCACCATGGAAGCCGACTATTATCAGCATTCTCGGACCTGTCATAAGTGCCAAGTCTACGCTGATAAGGTGCATATACCTCCAGTTCCTCTTAATGTCTTGACAACTCCTTGGAATTTTACAATGTGGGGTATCGATATGATTGGAGAGATCAGACCTACTGCGTCCAATGGGCATCATTTCATTCTGGTGGATATTGATTACTTTACAAAGTGGGTTGAATCAACTTCATTTGCTACAGTGACCAAGAACATCGTGGCACGGTTTATTCGGAATAATTTGATCTGTCGATACGGTGTACCAGAGAGGATCATTACGGACAATGGTACAAATCTCAACAATACAATGATCACCGAGCTCTGCAAGCAGTTCAAGATATAACATCACAACTCTTCTCCTTACCGGCCGAAGATGAATGGGGCTGTCGAAGCGGCTAATAAGAACATTAAGAAGATTGTGCAGAAGATGATGGTGACATACAAAGATTGGCATGATATGTTACCGTTTGCTCTTCATGGGTACCGAACTTCAGCACAGACGTCAACAGGAGCAACACCCTACTCTTTGGTGTATCGCATGGAAGCAGTCTTACCCATTGAAGTCCAGATACCCTTTCTTCGGATTATGAAGGATGCAGGTTTGAGTGAGGACGATTGGATCCAGACCTGACTTGATCAGTTGAACTTAATCGACGAGAAGAGACTTACTGCTATTTGTCATGGTCAGACGTATCAAAAGCGAATGATCAAGGAATTTAAAAAGAAGGTTAGACGACAAGAGTATCAAGTTGGGGATCTGGTGATCAAACGCATCATACTGCCACAAGGTGATCCCAAGGGAAAATGGACCCCTACGTATAAAGGGCTATTTGTGGTTAAGAACATTTTCTCAGGAGGAGCCATGATTCTGACCACCATGAACGGTGACGACCTTCCTCACCCCGTCAATGCAGACATAGTGAAAAAATACTACGCATAATCAAAGACCCGCTAGGTTGACTGGCCTAGGCAAAAATAAGGGCTTCCCGGCGAACCAAAAGGGTTCGGGCAAAAATAAAGGATGAAAATTAAAAAAATTTGTACACCCGGCAAGTCAAAAACCTGAAAGGGCGGCTTGGGCAAAAAATGGTATCCCGGTGGACTGAAAACCCGAAAGGGCGGTCCAGGCAAAAATTAGGGATTAAAGCATAACACTATGTGTCATTGGATCACCTTGTAACCAGACTTCGGTATCGACTATCAAGCTCGGACGGCACTAATCAATCTGATCTACCTTCAACCAAGTAGCTAAAGTGGTGAGATGCTCGAAGACATAAAGGCGATAGTAGAGTTGGAACCCAGTGGGATTATTCACATAGTCGTTTTTCTTTCTTTTACACAAACTGTATAAATTCTATTGTTCGGAGGTGTTCTCTTACTAGGACGTCAGCCTCTTGTACAAAAAACGCCTATTTACAGGCCGACTTCAAAATCAATAAAATTCATTTTCACAAATAAATTTCAAATTATTTTCCTTTTTCTAATTTGTTTCGCAAGAACGTCCAATGGTTCATTTTTTGATATATGCATTTGACAATAATTACTGCTCATAAATATTTACATGCGAAACAAAAGACAATTACTCGTAATATTAGAAACAGGGGCAAACGAGAAATGTCCAAACCTTACAGTTGCTCTGTCCACCAGGTATAGGGATAGACCTAGTTGGAGAGAACGATTGAAGGTACATTCAATCCCCGAAGAGTAAGGAAAGACAGTGATATTAGTGGTCCCGAACAGGACACCACTCTCCCTAGCTAAGACCCGCAACCGCGAATGAGTCGGCAAGATTCTCCCCAAGCAGAGTTTATCTATCATCGGCACTAGAAGATTATCCCCAGTGGAGTCTAGAGGATTATCTCCAGTAAAGTCTAAAAGATTATCCCCAGTGAATTCGCCACTGGAAAATCATCCCCAGCGGAGTTCATTCCTTTCACAAACAGAAACTCGATCCCCAACAGATTTCATCATCGCCAGCAACGGTAATTCGTCCCCAGCCGAGGTTGTTCCTCCAAATCAACAGAGCCTCTAACAGAGCATCTCTTTCCCACAGAGTCATTTCCTCGTCAGTTTATTCCCCAACAGAGTTATTCTCTCCTGTAGGATTATGCTCACAAACATCTTCATTCACTATCCCCAGCGGAAACGAAGAATTCAACTTCTTGCACTCTCCAGCAGCAATCCTGGATTTATTTTTCCCAACTAGAGAATGTCATAAAAACATTACATATCCATACATCATGACATATGCATATACTCATCATACAACACAATCTCATTTATTTTGAGAACATCATTGCTTGATACATGTCATGCATTACATACAACTAACCTTTACCTTTCAGGAAAGATACAATCAAATTCTCACAAAAGTTCAAGCTATGAAGCCCGGATCCGACCGGATAATACCTTGATCTCTACAGCATATTGCGAAGCCCGGAGACCGACCGGATAAAAGTATCAAACACCGCGAAGCATGGAATCGACCAGATATTGGTTTATCTTTAAGCTATGAAGCCCGGAGAATAACCGGATAATAGTTTAATCCCCAGCAAGCTGTGAAGCCCGGATTACGACCGGATAACAGCTCAGCAAGTTACTGTGAAGCCTGGATTATGACCAGATAGCAGTGCAAGGTACCATGAAGCCTGGATTCGACCAGATAGTGGTATATCATAAATACAAGCCGTGAAGCTCGGATTACGACCGGATAATAACTCAACAAGTTATTGTGAAGCCTGGATTATGACCAGATAGCAATACAAGACCATGAAGCCTGGATTACGACCAGATAATGGTAGAAGATGCTGTGAAGCCTGGATTACGACCAGATAGCAGCCAAAGACACCACAAAGCCTGGATTATGACCAGATAGTGGTATATCTTTAATACAAGTTATGAAGCCCAGATTACGACCGGATAGTATCTTGATTTCCTCCGAACACCATGAAGCCTGGATTTCGACTAGATAGTGGTATGAGACATTGCGAAGCTTGGATTACGACCAGATAGCGGTAAAAGACACTGTGAAGCTTAGATTACGACCAAATAGCAGTTTACCCGGCTAAATACTATGAAGCCCGGATTCGACCTGATATTAGTAGGCCCAAAGCAAATGGGAAGCCCAGATGCGACTGGATAACCACTTGATTTCTTCTTAAGCCTGGATTTCGACCAGATAAGAAGTAAGGTATTGTGAAGCCTGGATTACGACCAGATAGCAGTACAGAACACCATGAAGCCTGGATTCGACCAGATAATGGTATAACACATCGTGAAGCCTGGATTACGACTAGATAGCGGTATGAGACATTGTGAAGCTTGGATTTTGCCCAAATAGAAATTTCACCTGGACAATTACTAAGAAGCTCGGAGTCAACTGGATATTAGTGTGCCCTGAATTCAAGTTGAAACCCGGATGCGACCGAATAACAACTTAATTCCTTCTGAAGCCTGAATTACGACCAGATAAGAATCAAGAAATTACGAAGCCTAGGTTACGAACGGATAGCAAGTATAATCTAATCTCCCCAGTAAGTCACTGTAAAGCCTGGATTACGACCAGATAGCAGTTAGTCTTATTACTATGAAGCCTGGATCACGACCAGATAGTAGTTCATTTTCACCTCTTCAGAATAACAGATGACCAAAGTTCCTAAAATTCGACTTTTCTCAAAACAGAGACGATTTTCCAGTAGAATAACGGACGACCGAAGCTCCTGAAATTCTATTTCTCTCAAGACAGAGATCAACATTCCCCAGCGGAATCTTCTTCAACAACAGGTATACAAGCTCTCGCTAAGGAATCTCTTATGCGATCGACACTCCTTCGGATGGCATCTTTAAGCCCATCTTCCTTCATCAATTTCCAAATGGCATCTGTAAGCCCATTCCCGACATCACAAGACGGATACCACTTCATGCGAGTGCAAATTTTTGGGCACTCTAGTGTCCAATCATCTTCCACCTTCGGATCACGAAAGGCACGCAAGCCAATCTACCTCCTCAGGTTTAAGAAGATTGAACAGGGGAAGCTGTTGTACCCCAAAATTTTCCCTCCCATATTTCTCAAAACATTTCAAGAAAGATCCTCAAGTTGCTCAAGGTAGTCCAAGGGTTGGCCAGACAAGCTCTCTCCTAAGGTAGTCTACCTAAAATTAGGGTTTCATGTTGCATCAAGATACTTGAGTCCAAGGGATCCCAAATGCTCACCATTATCCTTATATGTTCTCAAGATCATCCATGTCAAGTTTCAAGCCTTGCAGAGGAAGTTTGCTCAGTCAATTGCTCAAAGGCCTGGAAATCGATTATGCTAAGGCAAAAGTCAACTGTGGCCTACATACAGTCAAACTTCAAAAAAATTGGTCAACGTCCTCATTTTGAAGTATGTTTCATCATTTGATAAAGGGTTTATCATGATTCATCAAGGATTGCTCATAATTCCTCAAGAACCAAAAGTTGCTAAATTAGGGTTTTGCAGGAAAAGTCAACTTAACTTTGACCAAGCATAACTCTCTCATACTTTATGAGAAATGACCCAACCAAATCTAATTTTTAATAGGCTGCAATTCTCTACAATCCATCTTCATCTCCCGAGTTCAAAATATGCACTCACAAGAAGTTATGAATTTGGACATTATAGGTCATTTTGAAAAGTCAACAAAAACACCTTTTTTGTCAAAGCTTCATACATGAGCATGGAATATCAAATTGAGATGAGACCAAAAGGGTTGCTTAGAGGACATCTCAAGCTTTATAAAAAGTCAAATAACACCTTCAAAGAGTCAAAATTTAGGAAGTTATGCATTGGTGAAGTTGGCCCTTTTTGAAAAATTGTCAAAAGTCAACTATGCCTAAAATTGCAATTTTTGCCAAATGGGCCCAATCTTTTACACTTGTTTTGAGTTGGCACCATGGTACACGAACCCTAGCCTTTTCCACTTGTTGTTATCTTGTTTTTATTATTTATTTTTATTTTTATTTGAATTAAATCAATTTAAATCAAAACAAATCATAGAAAATCCAATATATTGAAATCTCAAGATTTGATACATGTTTCAGGTCTTCAATTCCAGCTAGCATGAGATTGAATTCGTGTAAAGGCTTGATGTGCACAAAAAGATTGAGTTTGCTCTATTTTTAGCAAGATTTTCAAGTGTATCAAATCAAAATCAAAAGCATTGATGGAGGAAGATTGTGATCATATTGGCAACCCTAATTCATTCCTCAGTACATAAGGATCATTGGCAGACCTAAAGCAAGGCTAGAAAGAGGCGTGAGAAGAAGAACAAAACTTAAAAAATCACAACAAAAGTTCTGAATCGAATTCATACTTCTAGGCATCCTCAAGGCCTTCTAGCTATCCCAATCGCTTCCTGGGAGTGTAAGCAAGCGAAATCAATCAAGAACAAGTCTTTTCCAGTACCAAAACGCGCTGTAAGTCATCCACGACCTTGCTTCTTTCTTGAATTCGAACTGCAACATTCTTATACTTGTAGCATGAAATAACTGTAGATTCTTGTTCACCATCACATTTGCAAGCTTTCTGTACCATTTAATTTCGTTTTCATGAAATGTATTGGAGTTTGCCATTATTAGGGTTTACAAGCTCGCTTTGGGGTTTCTGAACCTAGGTAAAATTGGGATATGAAAGGGGTACCATCATGCTCAGAAGGTCCAGATGAGTTGATTGGTGGCCCTAGTTTTTATTTATCTTGCTCATGGTTGATTTTAAGAGTATGCGGGTTTGTAGTGACGGTGTGATTGGTGGGAATAGAACTGACTGTTTTTCTTAGCTGGTTTCGTGAAATGTCGCGGTAAGCAAGAGTCGCCACCGTCTTTTATGTTCTCCAACATGGAAAGGACAAAAGCACAGCAAAATTCCTTATTCGAGAATGTTTCTCGGTTCGGGAGGTAGATTTATAGAAAGGGAAGGTGTTAGAACCCTTTCTATCCGTGGTTATCCACGGGCTCTTAGGTACTTGCTCTTATGTTTTCAAAATTGTTTACTTTTCAAGTGTGTGTGGGTTTTGAAAAAGTTCGTTTGGAAAACTTCTAAGTAACTCTTGTATCAGTCCTCAAGAGTGTATGAAGTGTTTTGTTTGAAAACTTTTTGAAAGTGTGGGGTGCGAAAAGATGTTTTTGTTTGTTTTGAAAAGAGCAAGTACCCAGGAGAATCTACCTACTCTAAGGAATTAAGCTGTGTAAGAGTCCTTTGGATAGTGCTATCCCACCATTGAGAGGTAGGTAGCACCATCGTTGGAGGTGTTCGGGTCAATTCGATTAAGGGACATGTGTGGTCACCGAAGCAATGGTAGGACACCTTAGAAGTAACCCTAATGTCCTAGATCCTTTTATCCGAGGCAACCGTTTCGAGGCAACTGGATCTTTAGACAAAGGGCAACCTCTAAGACACCCTATACTTGATGACCACGTTCGAGGAAACCAGTGAGGCGTACCCTAGGGGTGGCATGTGCATGTGTGTTGTTTTTTCAGTTAATATTTGTCTTGTACATGTTATTTGTGAGCTACGGATTGATTTTATTTACATACATTCTTTCATGCATTTTTTAACAGTTAGGAGTGCGGAAAATAAATTGCGGGAATGTAAATCTAACTATTACAAGGCGCGGGTCTATACATCGCCAAAAAACAAAGACCCGTTTTGAAAATAAAGTGCAGGAAAATAAATAAAGCGGTAAAATTCCTATTTAACTATTACATATCTGGAGACAGTTACATAAATAATCAAAATAAATAAATGCGCGCGAGTAAAAATTAAATCGGGAACGTCTAAGGGTGTTGACCCTTTTTAGAAAAGAAATTGATTTTTTTTTGGCTTTTTTGTAATTAAAATGAAATTAAAGCTAATTAATGACTAATTAATTAATTTAATTAAAGAAAATATTTTTTTTGTTTTTTATGTTTTTATGAAATAAAATAAGAAAAGAAATAAAATTAAAGTTAACTTTTACCTAATTCTAGATTTATTTAAATTATTTAAGAAAAGGAATTAAAGTTGCCTAATTAAACTATTTTGGTTAATATTTATTTACAAAATAAAATACTAATAATAATAATGTTAATTCTATTTTTATTTTTTTATGAAAATGTTAGTTGGTTAATTAATTGTTAATAATAAAAATAATTAAAGGGTTAGCAATTAAAAATAAGAGAAAATGACAAAACAAAATAAAATAAGAAAAAAGTAAATAAACCCAAGGGGGGTGAGATGGCCTTCATGGAGGTTTTCTGAAGTAATTCTGGCCCAACAACCAGAAGCTTTATTTGACTTTTTTCGGTTGCCTACGCATGCGCGGACTCCAGAGCATAGTACTCTTGCGTTCTGGGCCTTTAGATCTGCCTCCAATGACACTTGGCTTGTTGGATGGGTGAGGCTTATGGTGGAAACTACTTGAGAAACTGCACAAGAACGCGTTAACAAAAATGATATGAGAATTATGGGGGACCTGGGAAGAACTTACAGCACGGTATGAGCCTCAGGACTTGGCAAAGGTTACTTTAGCTTCAGGGTGTGGCAAGGAATAGAACCACGTGCTTGTTTTGATCTGAAGATGCTCGTAACTATGTTTTAGAACTCTCACTTTTTGAATAATTTTTGGTTTTGCTCTTGGCCGTTTCTGCACACACTATTTTTTTGAATGAGGTTGGAAAGGCTTGTATATATAGTAATGTAAAGTGTATCAATAAGAATAATGGTCATTAAGCTTATGCAATTATGTTCTTGATTTCCTCCATAACCAACATTGAAACAACTTGCCTTTTGTGTCAAAATTTGAATTTCTTGCTTGGATTAGGCCTTGCACGAATTTGGAAGGTGAGTGATGGTGTATCAAAGCATTTCAATACAAAATATATCCTTTAATTAATTTTCTTGATTTTCATTTGAATTTTAAAGATTTAAAATGATTTAAATCAAATAAAATTAAATAAAAATGGAAAAATTAACTTTTAATCTTGAAATAAACTGTGGGACACGTGGGAGGCATGGCCAAGCTGAAACAAGTGGAAAAAGTGGGCCCCTTTTGTCAAAAATGAAGTTTCAAGGATAATTGACTTTGGCCATTTCACAAAAATTTCCCAACTTCTCCAATGCATATCTTGCTCAATTTTAAAGCTATGAACATGTTCTTGGACATTTTGGAAAGGTCTTGAAGTCCTCTAACCAATGTCTTTGGTCCCATGTCATTTTGATTTACCAATCTCGAGTTATGGTTTTTGACTCAAAGTGCCTTTTTGTTGACTTTTGAAAATGACCTATAATGTTGAAATTGATAACTTTTTGTGAGAGCATTTCTTGGACTTGGAATGTGAAGATGAGTTGTAGGAAATGTATTCCCCTTCAAGATGAGCATTGGATGGGATTTTTCTGATGAACCATGAAAAAGTTATGCCTTGGTCAAGTTACATTTGACTTTTCAGCTGTCCAAAAATGGAAACTTTTGCATCTTGATGATTTTTGAGCCATTCTTGTGGAATCATGATCAAGACTTGATCAAATGATGATTGTAGATTCAAAATAAGATGTTGACCAAAAATTTTGACTTTTGACTGCCAAATGACCATTTTACCCCTATAGTTGATTGTGAGGCAATTAGGGTTTTTGACTGTGCAACTTGACCTTGTGAGCCTTGAAACTTGACATGTAGGTGCTTGACAATGTATATGAGCATATGTGACTTGATTGAGCCCTTGAAAACTTCAACTTCCTTGCAAGAACCAAAACCCTAATTTGACTGGCTTTAGGAGAATGGTTGACTGTGTAGCCCTTGAGTAGTCTTTGAACCATTGGAGGTGATGCTTGGCAAAACTTTGAAGATTATGGGAGGGCAAATTTTGGGGTACAACAGACGGACAAACGTTCGTAGGTAAAAGTCTAGGACTTTTACCAACGGATAAAGGAAGAAGACAACTAGCGTGGCAGCCTCCCACTCGTCCATTTGAATTTCCGCGCGAATTTCTTTTATTTTATTTGTTCTTAATATAATAATTGTTGTTTGTTTTGTATACAAGAATCGTGTGTATCTCAGTTGGTAGCCAGGTGGTGAGAAAGTGCTTCAGGACCTGGGTTCAAATCCCAGGTCCCCCATTCTTGCATATTATTTTCCTTTTCAGGATCCAGCGTGCACACAAGGGAAAGGTCCACCATGTGACCTCATCATCCAGCCTGCCAAGTGGCCAGATGGCCAGATCCAAAGGCCACCAATGAAGGAACACCAAAGGCATGGTCAAAGAAAATGCATGGGATCTCAGAAGGTCAACGTGGACCTTTGGTTTTGGGCCCAGAAAAATGTTATCTGCACCCCCCCAAGCTGCTCTTCTCAGGCCCAAGTTTCTTTTCTTTTTCTTTTTATCTTTTTCTATTTAATTTATTTATTTGTTTTACTAACCAAAAATTAATTATTTCTTTTATCAAAAAATCATAAAAATAATATTTTTCATCCAATTAGGTTTAAGTTTATTTTTCATCAAAATTAATTAATTAATTAGGTTATTTGATCTTAGATAACTTTGATTATTTTGTAAATAAATTTAAAAATAATTAGAACAATTAGGGTTTTGTTTATAATTTAATTCTATTTTATTTTTTCTTAAAATAACAAAACCCAAAAATAGGCCATTTATTTATTTTCATTAATTAATTTAATTAACTAATTAATTGTGTATTTAATTTTAAAACCTAATTATTTTCTTTAAAAACAACAAAAAAAAATTTCTTTTAATTAGGTTAGAAAGGGTCAAAACCCTAGTTCTCTCCCGATCTAATTTTCCTCGCGCGCGTTTTTATTATAGATTTTTATCCAATTAATGTAATTTCTCACAAGTTGTAATAGTTAATTAGGTCTTTTATTTTCATTTATCGCTTTATTTTTTAAGGGTTTGTTTTTGACTATGTAAATACTCGAAGCCTTGTAATAGCATAGTTTACTTTTCGCACTTTAAATTCCGCAAAATATTAAACTGTTAGATGTATGATATTAGGGATGCATGACAAGAATGTATGTAAACATTAGGGTTACTACTAAGACGTCCTAACATTGCTTTAGTGACCGTACGTCCCTTTCGAATTGACCCTCAAACTCCAACGATGATGCTACCTACTCACTAATTGTGGGATAGCATTGTCTAAAGGAAACAAACATAGAACAGATCTCTTTTTCGAGTAGGTAGATTAGTTCTTAAGTACTTTCTCAATCCAAACAAACTTTTTCACACTTACACTCCTTTTTTAAACAAAGTTTTCAAAAAACACTTTGTAACACTCTTGAAGACAGAAGCAAGGGTTAAATCGAAGTCAAAACAAGAACTTTTCAAATCACACAAACACATAAAGAAGCATTTTTGAAAATGATGAGAAAGTACCTAAGAGCCCGTAGATAACTACGGATAGAAAGGGTGCTAATACCTTCCCTTTCTATAATCTACCCCCCGTACTCAAAATCTCAAAAAAAGGATTTTTTTTCTGTGCTTTTTTCCTTTCCTTGTTGGATAAAATAAAAGTTGGTGGCGACTCTTTCTTACCGCGACATTTTGCAAACACAAACGCAAAACGCAAACCAACAATTCCAAAAAAAATAGTCTCGGTTCTGGCCACCGTATCACACCAGGCTAAAAAGCTGACCATGTCTCTTAATGAATATAGAAGTCTTAGAAACTCTTGAGGCTAACTCTTTAAGTTGAGCAGGTATTCGCACAAAGTTAACTCGGATGGTATTTCTGCGCACGGAAGCCATAATCTGCAAAACAGAACAAAGATAAATTCCCTTGGTCTTTGAAATGGTTAGTGTAATGAAGTATGTATGCTATGTTATGATGCATGATGTCATGATAAAAAAACAGGTATAGCAGATAACAGGCATGGCAAGGACAAACAAGTCACACAAACCCTTAAGTTTAAGGCTTGCATGGGGTCAAAGGTAATACCCTCCTGAAGTTAAGTTGGTTTCAACCTGTCCTAGGAAAAGTAATCGGGTTCTAGAGGATCTCAATGTCACTGACCATCCTCCATCGGTCATGGTTTCAGCTCACACAATCTTTTCTTGCGGCCGAAACTATCTCGAGAGTATGGTCTCAATGAGTGTAGCATCGAGTATCAACCAGTTCTCAGCTTTACACTGAGGCCGGCTATCTCACTACTTTCTAATGGCCAAGTTGGTCGATTAAGGGTTATAAGGTCAGTTGATGCTTAAGGACACCACGCAGCGGCCCCGTATTCTCCTCGTTTATCCATAAGGGATACAGGTACTAACCAATGTGCCACATCAATGTAGCTACTGCTTCAACCGTATCGGTCTATGTCGTACAGTTCCCTCACAGTTTATTGCTACTTACCTAAAAGGTGTCCCCAGATCCGGGTTAGGATCTATAGTAACTCCCAAACAAAACCCTTAAAGTAAAGCAATTAAAGCAATCAAGAGAAGCAATTAAGATGAACTAGATCCTAAGGTATACCCAACTTATTAGCATTTCCCCAACAGATTTGCCAGTTCTGTTATACGGTGGCAGAACCGACTGTTAATACTGGTTTGTGTTTTGCGTTTTTTTGTTTGCAAAATGTCGCGGTAAGCAAGAGTCGCCACCGATTTTTATTTCATCCAATCGGAAAGGAAAAAGTACAAAAAAATCCTTTTTTGAGATATCCTGAGTACGGGGGGTAGATTATAGAAAGGGAAGGTGTTAGCACCCTTTCTATCCATGGTTTTTCCATGGGCTCTTAGGTACTTACTCATCTTTTAAAAATTGCTTGTGTATGTGCTTTGTTTTGAAATAATTTGACTTCGTGATAATCCTTGTATCAGTCCTCAAAGGTGTGACGAAGTTGTTTTGAAATTTGTTTTGAAATGTGTAAGTGTGAAAATATTTGTGTTAAGCAAGTACCTACTAGCATCTACCTACTCGAAAAAAGATTGTTTATATTCTCGTTTCCTTTAGACAGCGCTATCCTACTATTTGAGAAATAGGTAGCACCGTCGTTGGAGTTGTAAGGGTCAATTCGAAAGGAACGTACGATCACTAAAGGAATGTTAGGATGTCTTAGTAATAATCCTAAAGTCTTAAGATCATATTCAAAGGAAAATTTCCGGGGCAACATTTCCGAGGCAACATTTCCGAGGCAACATTTCCGAACGAGACATTTGATCTTTTTTAGACAGGAGGGCAACCACTAAGACACCCTACACTTAATGATCGTTTACCGAAGGCAACCGAAGTGAGAGTATACCCTAAGAGTGATATGTGTGAGTGATTAGTTTCAGTTATTTATCTTTGCACATTAGGGTTTTCCCAACTGTATTAAATTTTCATGCAATCTTGTCATACAATCCTATTAACATACATCTAGACAGTTAAATATTTGCGAGAATTAAAATGCGAGAAAGTAAATCTACGCTATTACAAGGCTTCAAGGAGGGGATTAATTACATAGCCAAAAACCAGCAAAAGACGATAAATAAAAGAAAGTCCTAGATTAAACTATTACATGCCGTGGACAGTTACATCAATATTGCAAAAATAATAAACATGTGCGATGAATCGAAAACAAGATAATCAGGGTTTTGACCGTAAATTAAACCTAATTGCGATTAATTAAAAAAAAGGTTTTTGTTTTGTTTATTTAAGAAAATAGATAAATTGTTACATTCAAAAGAAGAAGAAAAGCCTAATTCTAATTAATTTTAATTTTAAGAAAAAACTGAATTAATTTATTCTAAAACCTATTCTTTTGTATTTTTTATTTACTTGAGAAAAATAGGGAAAAAATAAATTAACCTAATTCTCTAATTTAATTTTAATTGTGAAAAAAAACAAATTAAGGTTTTCCTAGGTTAAACTAAATTATATCAAACAAACTAAAAATAAAATATCTAATTCTAATTTTTTATTATTGATTTTATGATTTTTTTTTATAAAAAAAAAGAATTAATTTGTCTATTAAAGAAAATAAAATAAATATTGAATGACTTTTTAAAAGAAAACTAAAAAGAAAAAAAGAAAGAAATATGGGCCTGCATTAGCAATTGTGGGGGGTGTTATTTGAAATTCTGAGCCCAACAAAATCCTGGCCTTTTTGACTTTGCCCAATCCCGTGTGCATGCTTGACTCAGGCGCATGGTGGTCTCTTCTCCATGTGACGTTGAATCCACATGGATGATGGATCTGATGGTGGAGCACAAGGGCATTTGGTGGACATGCGCTACTGTAATGTATGAGATCTGCTTGGAATAATCAAGAAAATAAAAAAATGCACACGCCTGGGATCGAACCCAGGACGTGTGCATCAAAGGCCTTCGCCCCATCCATCTGAACCATGATGTTAACTTGTAAGTTAAATAAACACAAAATATAATATGCAAAAACAAATTAGTGGGGCCAACCAACGCATGAAATTCAAACTGACAAGTCAGGGAGCGCCACATATTATCGTCTTCCTCCCCACCGTCGCTTTAGGTTTTGTGACTTTTATCGTATGAATGTTGTAGGGTGATTATGGGTATCTCAGGCCTTGCAAACGATCTTGTTGGCTTCAGGGATGATCCAAGAATATGAATTGCTCTTTTGAAACACTTGAAACAGCCTACAGAGCAAGATTTGGTCAGCACTTTTCTTTGAAAAATTTGAACTTTTCCTCTGACTTTTCACGCTTCCAACCCTCTTCCTTTTGGTCTGCCTTTGTTCACTATCTATAATAGAGTGCATTAGGGTTAAAGTTTGTATCAAATCTTTTCCATTTATGAAGATTGATCAATGATTTATTCCTTGCACCAAATCTTTCCAAAACAAGCATTTTCAATCTTTTTTTGTCCATATGAAGCCTTGGACGATTTGATATTGTCTCCAGCTGTATAATGACTCTAATCATGCACAAAATCTCAAGGTTTAATTGATTTTTAATATTTTCATTATTTTATATTGATTTTATTTGATTTAAATGAAATAAAAATCAAAATAAATAACAAAAATAAAAGAATGAAAATTAGAAGGGCTCATGGGTCGTGGATCACATTACAAATTCAGTGCAAGCACAAAAAGCTAGGCCCATTTAGCAAAAAATGCAATTTTGGACACATTTGACTTTTGGCAATTTTGCAAAAAGGGTCAACTTGGCCAATCCACAACTCTCTCAATTTTGACCCTATAGAGGTGTTCTTGGACTTTTTCGAAATCTTAGGATGTCCTATAAGCAACCCTTTTGGTCTCATCTCAATTGAGTCTTCCATGTTCATGTATGAAGCTTTGACCCAAAAGGTGTTTTTGTTGACTTTTCAAAATGACCTATAATGTCCAAATTCATATCTTCTTGTGAGTGCATATTTTGAACTTGGGAGATGAATATGGATTGTAGGTAATTAAATCCTCTTCAAAATGAGCTTTGGATGGGTCTTTTTTGAAAAAGTATGAGAAAGTTATGCTTGGTCAAAGTTGAGTTGACTTTTTCTACAAAACCCTAATTTAGCAACTTTTGGGTTTTGATGAATTGTGAGCAATCCTTGAGGAATCATGATCAAACCTTGATCAAATGATGAATAATACTTCAAAATGAGAATGTTGACCAAAAATCTTTAAGTTTGACTATATGTGGGTTACAGTTGACTTTTGCCCTAACACAATCGATTTTCAGGCATTTGAGCAGTTGACTGAGCAAACTTCCTCTGTAAGGCTTGAAACTTGACATGGATGATCTTGAGAACATATTAGGACAATGGTGAGCATTTGGGATACTTTAGACTCAAGCATATTGATGCAAAATGAAACCCTAATTTGAGATAGACTGCCTTAGGAGAGAGTTTATCTGGTCAACCCTTGGACTTCCTTGAGCAATTTGAGGACCTCACTTGACATGTATTGAGAAATATGGGAGGGAAAATTTTGGGGTACAACAGTGGGATAGCACTATCTAAGGAGGTGGAAAATAACACGAAATACTTTTGAGTAGGTAGATAGCTCGTAATCACTTGCTCACAAAAAAACTTCTTTTCACACAAACACTTTTCTCTGAAATATTTTCAAAATAAACACTTTGTACACATTCTCAACTGATACGAGAATCATTACAAAGTTGCTGAAGTTAGGAATTTTTCAAAATATTTTCAAACACACAACACAAAAGCATTTCAAACAAAGTGAGCTAGCGATTAAGAGCCCACAGATAACTATGGATGAAAATGGTGCTAACACCTTCCCTTTTCATAACCTACCCCCCGAACTCAAGATAATCTTGAAGGTCTTTCCTGTTCTTTTCACCCTTTCCTTATTGGATAAAAGAAAATTCAGTGGCGACTCTTGCTATCCATAACATTTGTAATAAAACACAAACCAAGTCAGTTATTCCACCGTATTACATAACTGGTGACTCTGTTGGGGAGGACTAAAAGTGGGGTTACCTTAGAGTTAGATTACTTTTTAAATGCTTTCCTTGTTTGATTTGTGTTCTTTACTTTTAAAGGGTTGTTTGGGTTTTATTTCTTGCAAAGATCCTATACACGGATCTGGGGAACATTTTAGGTAAGTAGCAATAGATCAGGGAAACTATACGGTGTATACCGATATGGTTAAAGTGATGGTTGCATTAGTGCGATGCATTGGTTTGTACTGGTATTCCTCGAGTAAGTCGGGGAGCATACTAGGCTGCTGCGTGGTGTCATAAGCACTAACTGACCTTATAACCTTAATTGAACCAACTTAGCCATTAGAAGGTAGTGAGATAGCCGGATTTGGTGCAGTCTGAAGTTGGTTATACTCGATACTACACTCATTGAGATTCGACTCTCGAGTTTTGTTTGGTGGCAAGTCAGTTGTCGTGCTAGAGAAACTTATGGGAAAAATCAGTGATATTGAGATCCCTAGAACCCGGTTACTTCTTTAGGACAGGTTGAGCCAACTAAACTTCAAGAGAGTATTTACCTACAAACCCCATGCAAGCCTTAAACCTAAGGCCTTTAGTGCTTTTCTTTGCTTGTGATGACATCATAACATCATAACATTATATCATGACTAACTATTTCAAGGATCTAGGGGATTTATATTTGTTCTATGTTGCAGGGTCATAGCTTTCAGTCGTTGGAATATTATCCGGATCAATTTCATAAGGATACCTTCTCAGCTTAAGGAATTAGTCTCAAAGGTTCCCGACAATTCTCAGTTCACCAAGAGATATGGTCATCTACTCAGTCTGGCTACTACTGGCTTTCATAAGGACATGATGAGTATTCTTTTCCAGTTCTTTGACCCAAAGCGTCACTGTTTTACCTTCCCGGATTATCAGTTGGTACCCAGAATGTAAGAATTCTATAAGTTGCTCGAAGTGCCTATTCTTGATCAGATACCTTTCACCAGTTTAGAGCAAGTTTTGAAACCTGAAGACGTTGCAGTAGCCCTACATCTAAAACGACCAGACATTTTATCTAATTGGGAAAAAAGGAATAGAGTAAAGGGTTTCTCTCCTAAATTTCTGATAGAAAAGGCTTAGGGATTTCTAGATGCCATGAACATTCGGGCTTTTGGGGATATGTTAGCTTTGTTGATCTATGGGTCGGTACTATTCCATAATCTATACCAATTCATATATATGAATGCTGTCAAAATATTTCTCACTCATAACCCGGTACCTACTTTGCTTGGAGATGTCATGGATTCCCTCCGCACTCGTACTATGAAGAAGCGGGGAAATCTTATGTGTTACATGCCTCTACTGTCCAAGTGGTTTATTTTGCACCTGCCTCGATCAGTGATAAAGAACGAACAAGGTTTGAGGTGGTCCTAAAGGTTGATGTTGCTCACCCATGCAGATATCCATTGGTGTTCTCGATCTCAGGAAGATGTCACTATTATTGATCGCTGTGTGGAATTCCCTAATGTACCACTCCTTGGTATAAGAGGGGCATCACTTATAATCCTTCTCTATCTCTGCATCAGTTTAGTTATGCTCGAAGGGATGGTCCTCATTATATGCTCATCTAGGTATAATATTCGACTGTGAGAATGATCCTCAAAACTACCATCAAAGGTTTATACGTGCTTGGGGCACGGTCAACAAGACTGATAGCAAGACTTTAGGACACAAGAATTCCATTCCTCTAGAGCCTTACCTCATATAGGCGCAGTCTCGTGCTCAAAATCTCAAAATGCCTTATCTTGATATCTTACCAGTGATCGCAGAACCTGTTGTTGAAGGGGGTGTTCCTCATAATGTTCTTCATCCCGATATGCCTACTGACTTCGAAGAGTTACAGAAGTCATGGATTTAACTAAAGGAAGAAAGATATACCTTCAAAGCTCAGTTCTATGCTAGTGAGAAGAAAGTACTGGAGTTGATGAAATGACTCCACGAAGAACAAAGCCTTAACGCATATGTCAACACAAAGAGGAAGCTTCCATGGGAGACTTGAATTCATATTTTTCTATTTTGTAACTCTTTTTATTAAAAGCAATTGTAATTTGAGCTTGTTACTAAAATCTCTTTTGTTTCCTTTGGATTAAATAAATTTAAATCCCGCAACGATTCTTGAAAACATTGCATATACATATCATGCATCATTACATAAACAGGTTTTCTCATCTTGTTGTTGTTTATTTCAGTAAAAGATGGCTCTCGAACAAACGGTTAAGGAACTCCAAGCTCAAAATTCCCAATTCCAGGAGACCCTACTGAACCTATCTCAAGGACAGAAATATATGATACCGCTCATCGCCAAAAACAAGAAGACTCGGAAGCCAATTGATATCCTCAACATGGGAAGAAGATTCAAAGGTCCTGCTAAACCAATTCAAACTACTGATATCACCTCTGACGAAGATGACAACCAAGAAGAGGATGGTAGAAGTGTCAGAGCTAAAGGTGGAAGCAACCTTGGTTCTGGTAAGATGCCTGAGGACGAAGACTATTTTGAAGAACAGTATCCTCCTGCTGATGACAGATACAAACAGCTGGAAGATAGCCTCAAAGCCATGGAAATCTAGAAAGTTCCTGGATTAGATTTCAGAGAGTTGGGTCTTATTCTGGGGGTAGTTATCCCTCACAAGTTCAAAGTCTTTGTTTTCGCCAAATATGATGGTGTGTCTTGTCTGAAACTTCACCTGAGGTCCTATGTTCGGAAGATCCAACCCCATAATGCTGACAGAAAGTTATGGGTTCACTTCTTTCAAGAAAGTTTTCCTGGTACACAACTCGAGTGGTTCTATCAGTTGCAAGGAACCAACATTCGTACTTGGGAAGACTTAGCGGATGCTTTCTACAAGCAGTATCAATATAATGTTGACCTTGCACTAACTCGTGTGCAATTACAAAACATGACTATGGGTTCAAATGAAGGGTTCAAAGAATATGCCCAGAAGTGGAGAGACTTTGCTGGAAGGGTGCAACCTCCCTTGTCGGACCAGGAGCTAGTTGATATGTTCATGGACACTCTAGCAGGTCCATTCTTTAATCATCTGATTGGGAGTTCTTCATCTGGTTTTACTGAGCTGATTCTAACTGGGGGGAAGTTGAAAGTTGTATTAAAAGTGGAAAAATTCAAGTGGTTGCGTCTTCGAGTGTTGTGAAGAAGACATTCAATGATAAGAAGGAGACCAATGCTATTTATAGCCAGAAGGGTTGTGGGAAAAATGACTACAATCAGTCTATGGGAGCGGTATTGATATGCCATGGGCGTAGGTCTGACGCTCCGGGAAGGAAGTTTACCAAGATTAATATTCCATTGTCTCAAGTGTTACAACATTTACTAAAAGTGGATCTGATTATGCTCAGGGACCCTACTCAGAACCCCAACACCTCCTCTCCTAAATATAATCCAAATGTGAAGTGTGCCTACCATTATAACAGTCTTGGGCACGACACCAACAACTGCTGGAGCCTGATAAAACAAAACTCAGGACATGATTGATAACAAGGAGATTGAGTTCGATCCTCTGGAGACCCTGAATGTGACTATTGCACCTATGTTGAAGCATGCAAAAGGCCTAAATTCTATTGACGATGTTCTTTATGTGACTAATGTGAGTGAATTGGTTACTCCTCTACCAATTATCAAGAAGAATCTGCTACAGGATATATATTTTCGGGCTGTATTGAAAAATGTTACTGCTGCGCAACCCAACCCAATGGTTGCAGATTACTAAAGGAAGGTATTCAACGCCTAATGGACAATCATATAATTCTGATCGAGAAGGTTTCGTCTGCTGAGAATACGTGTCAAGACTTATCCATAATTTATGGCCCTCCTGTTAGGATCACTTCTAAAGGTCATGTAAGGATTACTACCAATCTGAAAGCTGCTTCACTGATCATCACTACACCTGGACCTATCCAATATTCTTCGGATAAAGCTATTTCTTGGAACTATGGATCCGACGTCTACTACCATGGCGTCAAACAAGAACTACCGACTGTTGAAGATGAAGTAACTGAAGTTGTTGATCCCGACATTGACAGTATTGCTGGAACCAGTAAGGTTACTAGAAGCGGAAGGATTTTCTCTCTGGAAATCTCTCCAAAGACTATTTCTACACCTGTTAAAGTTACTACTACTGAGTGAACTACTAAGGCTCGGGGTAAAGATCAAATAATAGAGCCTGCCCAGACGGAGGCACCTAAGGAAGCTACAGGTGAATACATCTCTAGACAAAATTTGGAAGAGGTATTGAAGATTACCTGCAAGAGTGATTATAAAATTGTTGAACAGTTGGGGCAGACTCTATCCAAGATCTCTATGGTATCCCTGTTACTATGTTCTGAATCCCATGCACAGGCTTTAGTGAAATTTTTAAAGACTGCTCACGTGCCACAAGAGATCTCTTCCGATCAATTTGGAAGCTATGTTGTTAGATTAATGAATGACAATGGATTAGGTTTCTCTGATGTTGATCTAACTACCGAGGGAAGAAACCACAACAAAGCTCTATATGTCTCCATCGAATGCAGGGACACTAATTTGGCTCATGTATTGGTTGATACTGGTTCTTCGTTGAATGTTCTACTGAAAGGCGCTCTTAACATACTTAATTGCGAAGGGGTCGTACTGAAACCCAGTGATATTGTAGTTCGAGCCTTTGATGGATCCAAGAGGATGGTACATAGAGAAGTGGGTCTACCGATCACGCTGGGTTCGCAAATCTTTGAATCTACCTTTTATGTGATGGACATTCGACTAGCTTATTCTTGCTTACTGGGACGCCCCTGGAGCCATGGGGCAGGCGTTGTTACTTTTACCCTGCACCAAAAGCTAAAGTATCATATGAAAGGAAAGATTGTTATTGTCTATGGCGAAGAAGTGTATATGGTTAGCCGTTTGAATTCTTTCTGATATGTAGAGATGAACGGCTAATTCATCGAGACTCCCTATCAAACTTTTGAAGTCACCCCTGATGCTGCTACTGAAGATGTCTCTGCCATTCCCAAAGTTACTAGGGTTCCTCCCAGGATGACTTCATTGAAAGATGATAAAGCTACTATAGAAGAAGAGTTCAGATGGTTGTTCATCGCGCTTGAGCTGGAAGGGCACCATTCCGCATCAGCAACAACAGAGTCAATGTGATAGAAGATGCTGACAGTGATTATGACTTCGACAGCTGGATCTTTCCTACCATTGGCAATGGGCTCAACAACTGGAAGGTCGACGACATTATCTCTATCGCCTTTAGTCAGGAGTAATAGCTACAATTCTGTTTTTTATTATTTTGAAGTTTTAGCATTGTAATATTTGAACAATGACTTTAAGCCTTATGCCTTACCCGAGGCACAAAGGTTCATTTGTTAAGGGTTGTCATTTCATAAACATATTTTCATTTAATAAAGTAATGGATGTTTTGCATTCAAATTTTGTGCACTCTATCTTTCTTTTTATTATCACTTTCAAATAGCTATGTGTTCTTACACACACCCACACAATATATTGCAGATCTGCATCCACTCCGGATCCCGTTGATAACGATTATACTATTGCCACTTATGACTTTGAAAATCCAATCTACCAAGCCGAGGACGAAGGTGAGGAGGATTGTGAGAAACCAGGAGAACTTTACAGACTGTTAGTGCAAGAAGAGAAGGCTATTCAACTAAATAAAGAGCATGTTGAAGTGGTAAACTTGGGTTCTGAAATAGATAGAAAAGAAGTCAAGATAAGTGCCAACTTAGAGGACAATGTCAAGAACAGGTTGATACAGATGTTGCATGAATATGTTGATATCTTTGCTTGGTCATACGAAGACATGTCATGGCTTGATACCGATATTGTGGTTCACTTTCTTCCGATGAAAGAGGGTTGTACTCCGATAAAGTAGAAGGTTTGTCGCATGCGTCCAGAGATGTTAGAGAAGATTAAAGTTGAGGTAATGAGACAGTTCAATGCAGGGTTCTTAGCAGTGACATCATATCCTCAATAGGTTGCGAATGTGGTTCCGGTACCGAAGAAAGACAGAAAGATGCGTATATGTGTAGATTACAGGGATCTAAACAGGACGAGCCCAAAGGACGACTCCCCACTTCCACATATTGATGTTCTAGTTGACAACACTGCTCATCACAAGGTATTCTCCTTCATGGATGGTTTCTTAGGGTATAATCAGATCAAGATGGCACCTGAAGACATGGAAAAGACTACTTTTGTTACACAGTGGGGCGGATTCTGCTACAAGGTTATGCCTTTTGGTTTAAAGAACGTCAGCGCAACATATTAGAGTGTTATGGTAGCTTTGTTCCATGACATGATTCATCACAAGATAGAGGTCTATGTTGACGATATGATAGCCAGATCACAGACTGAAGAAGAGCATCTAGACCATCTACATAAGTTGTTTGAGAGGTTGAAGAAGTATAAGCTAAGATGAATCCGAACAAGTGCACCTTTGGGGTGAGATCCGGTAATCTCCTGGGTTTTGTTGTCAGCAGTAAAGGTATTGAGGTTGATCCTGCCAAGGTTAAAGCTATCCAAGAAATTCCTACTCCCCGCACCGAGAAAGAAGTCAGAGGTTTCTTGGGACGACTGAACTATATTTCCAGATTTATTTCTCATTTGACTGCTACTTGTGAGTAGGGGTGGAAAAATGGGCCCAGCCCGTTGGGCATGCCCGTTTTACCTGCACTTTAGTGCGGGGAGGGCCAAGAATTTATACCCTCACCCTCTAATGTGACCTCCCCGCTCTGCCCCGTTTTCTTCGTGGGCTTTTGCAGGCATGATTATTAGCATAAAATTTTGCATTTTAGGCCTAAAAGGAGCAATGTCGGCGGGCTTTCCCCGCCCCACACTCATTTTTTGCGGGGTGGGCCTAGGTTTTAGGCCCTTATCCTCAATTATGCTTGCCCTGCCCCGCCCTGTTTTTTGAGGGCTTTTATGGGGCGCGCCTAAATGGGGTGGACATGCCCGTTTGCCACCCCTACTTATGAGCCGATCTTTAAGTTACCGAAGAAAGATCAGGTAGTGAAATGGAACGACGATTGTCAATCAGCCTTCTGCAAAATCTAGGAGTACCTATAAGAACCTCCAATTCTGATGCCACCAGTTGAAGGAAGACCTCTGATCATATATTTAACAGTGTTAGAGAACTCAATGGGGTGTATACTGGGGAAGCATGACGAGTCTGGTCGAAAAGAGCATGCAATATACTACCTTAGCAAAAAGTTTAGCGACTGTGAAACAAGATACTCACTGTTTGAGAAAACTTGATGCGCTTTGGCATGGGATACTCGTTTACTAAGACAGTATATGTTGACTCATTGTGATACGGTGGCAGAACCGACTGTTAATATTGGTTTGTGTTTTTTGTTTGCAAATGTTGCGGTAAGAAAGAGTTGCCACCGACTTTTCTTTTATCCAATAAAGGAAAGGGTGAAAAGAACAGAAAAAGACCTTTTTTGAGAGTTTCTGAGTAAGGGGGTAGATTATGGAAAGGGAAGGTGTTAGCACCCTTTCCATCAGTGGTTTTCCTCGGGCTCTTAGGTACTTGCTCATTTTGAAAACTGTTTGTGTTTGTGTGTTTTAAAAGTATTTTTTGTTTGCTTTATGATAACACTTGTATCAGTCCTCGAGAGTGTGATAAAGCATTTTTTAAAGTAATTTGAAAAGTGTGTAAGTGTGAAAAATTCAGATTCGAGCAAGTACTTAAGAGTCATCTACCTACTCGAAAAAAGGACGTTATTTTCCTCCTTTCCTTTAGATAGTGCTATCCTACTATTAGTGAGTAGGTATCCCTATCGTTGGATGTTGAGGGACTATCGAAAGGGGCGCTATGGTCATTGAAGGCAACATGTAAGGATATCTTAGCATTCGAAGGGACTGTCATCATATAGGCAACATCGAGGAACAAGATCATTTCTTGTAAGCAACTTGAGGGACGTTAAGGGACCATGATCTTTATGATGACTTTTAGATTGCGGGTCTTTGCTAAGTTATCCCTACGTTTGAGGGACATGATCATTATTTTCCAAGGCAACCGAGTGAGTTATACCCTAAGAGTGCAAGTGTGAGGAATGTGTTCAATTTTCAGATATTTATTTTATGTTAGTGATCTAAGGATTGATTTGATTAATCTTGTCATGCACACCTACTTACTAGCAATTATATACAAGCATATAAGAATATAAAAGCGAGAAATAAAGTCCTACAGCTATTACAGGGCTTCGGGACAGTTACATAAAAAAGGTGCAAAAATAAAGTGTAGAATTTTAAATCTAGACTATTACATCCCATAATCAGTTACATTATTATATAAAATGCGAGAATAAAAATAATGTGTGCGAAATGAAATATTACGTCTAAAAAAAATCCTAATAATGAAAGTCTTTTTTGGTTTTATTTTTATTTAGGAAAATACTTAAAATGAACATCCTAAAGTTTATTTATAACAAATAAAAATTAATTAAGAAATAGTCTAAGTTCTTTTTTTTGTTTAGTTTTTATTATGAAAAGGAAATGATTAAACCTAAATTAAATCCTAAGTTCTAATTCAATTTTAATTAAAGAAAAAATGGTTAAAATAGTCATTAATTAATTCAAGAAATTAATTATTTAATAAAAATATAATCCTAATTTTTTTGTGATATTTTTATTATTTGGCTAATTAAATGAATAATCAAGAAAAAACAAAATAAAAAAGAAATAAAACAATACCAAAAAAAATGTAAAGTGGTCCAGGTCATCAAAAGCAAAAATGGGGGTGTCTTGTTGTCAAAAACGCTAGGCCCAAATCAGAAATTGTACTGGGATTCAGTGAGGAGCGCCTTTGATGGCTCATGGTACACCTGCCTATGGGAACCCTTTGATCTGGATCAATCAAGATCCAGTGGTGGTGATCTGGAGGCACATGATGGACTGGCGTAGTTAACACGCATTAGATCTGCAGTCAACAAATATTAGAAAAATAATATGCTGGACCTGGGGCTCGAGCCCAGGTCCTCCCCTTCACAAACACGCTTCCCTGCCAACTGAACTAACATGCCATTCGTTACATAGAATCCATTAATAATATAATATACAAAAAAATGTTAATATTGGAAAAAAAAACAAAAAAAAGCACGCGCGCTGATTCAAACAGGCCAATTGTAGGCTGCCACGCATTATCTTCCACCTATGTCCGTCATATTAGACAAAAAGGTCTATAGTGACGGTTTTCTGTCCGTCACTGTAACCCCTGCATCTGAAACAAACAGAATACGCAACAAAAATAAATTGTGAGACCATGAATCAACTGGTCTCATCTCCCTGAATAAGATGGTAACAGTAACCAAGCCTAATTTTTCCTAACAATGGAAGCCTCAATTCTAAGGTCAAAACCCTAACAATAGTGGTAGTTGATTCCTGCATCAAAACTCAAATATAATCATACAAAAAGCTTGCAAACATAAGAATGATTAATAATGCAAGATTAAAGTACGTTTATATCATATGAATCAAGGAATTCGAAGTCAAGAAAAAATGCAAACCGTGGGGTAGTTAGAACATGCTTCAGACAGTTTTGGGACTTGGTAATGACTGGGAATGACCCAGGAGGCTTCCAGGAATATGTTTGAGCCTTTGTTTGGAATTATAACTAGCTGCAATTTGAAATTCAGGTTAGACAATTTTGGAATTTTTGAGTGAAATATGCAGCAATTCTTTAGGCTTTTTGTGCATTTATTTGGCTGGCCTGGGTGTTGTTCTTATAGTATATAAGGAGGGGACACCATTGAATGGAAAAGATTATGGCCATAACTCATGTTTTCCAACAAGAATCCAACAAATGCAAGGCCTTCCAAATTTGCCAAAACATGCCTTATCCTTGCTTGGATGAACCTGGTCACTTGTGCACGAAGCCTTGGGCTTCAAGACGAGTCAAAACAAAATCCTAAATGCCTAATCCCATTTCCAATTATTTTGTACCATTTATTTTATATTTATTTGAAATAAATTAAAATAAATATGTAAAAAATAGGTAGAAAGTGCAAGGCCATGAAAAAATAAGATTAGAGGACCTCTACAACCTTAGGAATATATTTGAACCTTAAAAAGTTAGGCCATTGACTCAAAAATCCAAATTTGCTCAATGCACCAATCTTGAAATTTCCAATATTTTCCCAACTTGGGCAAGCCATAACTTGCTCAATTTTTATCTCATTATGCTGATCTGGTACTTTTTGGAAATCTCAAGATGTCTACTTCAATCCCTCTATATATCAATTTTGCATTTGAAGATGTTATCTTGATGTAAAAGGTCTTGGAAAAAAGTGGCTTTTGTTGACTTTTTGAAAATGACTTGTAATGTTTGAGCTCATATCTTTCAAATGGTGCATTTCTTGATCTTGAGGGCTGAATAGAAGTTTTAAGGAATTGGATTCTATTCAAAATGAGCTTTGGTTGGAAAATTTCTGATAAAGCATGAGAAATATATGCTTGGTAAAAGTTCAGCTGACTTTTCCTATAGAAACCCTAATTTAGCAATTTTTGACTTTTGATGGGTTAGGAGCATTTCTTGAGGAATCATGATCAACCCTTGATCAAATGATGGATATCACTTCAAAATGTTGATATTGACCAAAAATATTGAAGTTTGACGGTACATGGGCCACAGTTGACTTTTGACCTAGCATAGTTGATTTTCTAATACTTGAGCAATTGACTGAGCAAACTTATTGAGGAAGGAATAAAACTTGGCATGGATGATCTTGAAGACATATTAGGATCATGGAAAGCATTTGATACTTTTGGATCTCAACCATCTTGATTAAAATTGAAACCCTAGTTAGGGGTTCATTGCCTTAGGAGGAGAATTGTCTGGTCAATTCTTGGTCAACCTTGAGCACTTTGAGAACCTCTAGGAGTATGTCTTGTGTGGAAATGGGAGGGAAAATTTTGGGGTACAACAGCTGCCACTTTTCAATCTTCTTAAACCTGAAGATTTAGATTGGCTTGTTTTCCTTTCGTGATCTGAAGGTGGAAGATGATTGAACACTAGAGTGCCCAGAAATTTGCACTCGTCCGAAGTGAGACTGTTGGTGGATAATATCAGGAATGGGCTTACAAATGCCATTTGGAGAAGATGATAGAAGAGTGTCGGAGATGGGCTTAAATATTCCATCCAGGGAGCATGACGGAGAGTCGTCGGAGATGGGCTTAAAGATGCCATCTGTGATCGGTGGAAATAGAACTGACTGTTTTGGAATGCTGGTTCGCGAAATGTCGCGGTAAGCAAGAGTTGCCACCGTCTTTTATGTTCTCCAACATGGAAAGGACAAAAGCACAGCAAAATTCCTTTTTGAGAATGTTTCTCGGTTCGAGAGGTAGATTTATAGAAAGGGAAGGTGTTAGCACCCTTTCTATCCGTTGTTATCCACGAGTGTTGTACCCCAAAATTTGCCCTCCCATTTCCTCAACATTTTCTCACACAAGACCCTTGGAGCTCAAGATCAAGTTAGGGTTTACTCTGCTCAAGACTCCTCCTTGCACTGTTGACCCAAATTAGGGTTTGAGTTTCCACAAATATGTTTTGACCTAAAATGCCCAAAATGACTTTCATGCTTCATGTTGGACCCATAAGTTTATCCATACCAAGTTTCAATCCTTGATTCCAATCTTTGCCCAGTCAATTGGACAGTTGACCTAGAAATCAGCTGTATTGGGGAAAAAGTCAACTGTGGTCAATTGACAGTCAAACCTCATGATTTTTTACCCACATCAACATTATGAACTCATATGAACCATTTGGTCAAGTTTGGATCACAATTCCACAAGAAATTTGATCAGATCACCAAAAGGGCAAAATGGTCATTTTTAGGGTTTTGACTGCACAAAGGCAATTTTTGACTGTTTGACCTAGCCAATGGCAAACCAAGCTCACATATGGACTCAAGGACTCAAGGACATTGTCTTGATACATTCAACAAGTCCAAAAGATCCCAAATGCACAAGATTGACAGATGAATTTTCCAATCAACTGATCAAATTTGACTGTATACTGAAAAGTCAAACTTTGACTTTTTGGTCAAAATCAAGTGTCAAGATTCATTTTTCATCAAAACATGTCAAATTATGAAACTTGTTCATAAAGAAATCAAAAATTACAAATTAGGGTTTGAAATGAAGAAATTTCATAACTTAGAAATTTTCTAAGATATGAAATTTCCTAATTTTTTCCTAACTTTGTCCCATCTTTTCATCAAGATACATTTGGATTCAAACAAAACTCAAAACATGAAAGTTGTAGTCCATTGCAAAATCTACAACTTGGATTCACAAAGTTTCCTCAAAAGAAGCTTGTAGCTCAAGTTATGATTTTTGAAATAGGGGTGTAAAATATTCTTAACTTAGAAAATTTTTGACCTATTTTAGGCAGGATTTTTGCCCAACTTCAAGGCCACTTTTCCCATGCTTCCACTTGGAATTTCAACTTGCATTACAAAGATGGATTGTAGTACACATTCCAAGCTTTCTAAATTATCCAAGAACTTCTCAAACACCCTTGTGGTTAGGGAGAATCGAATTTGTGAAGATGGGCAAAAGTCACTTTGTTCATGGCCAATTTCATGTTCATAACACATTGCCATTTTCAAGTCAGCATGTTCCAAGCTAGATTACAGGCCTCTAATCCCATTCTTACTCAATAATTAAATGCCAATCCATTGTGTTCTAGCATTATTTTGTTCATATAGTCATTACACAAAGAATTAACCTTTAAATGGAAAAAAACAAGTTTGCCATTTTGAAAAAGCAATGCTTTATGTCAAAGTCCATATCTTGGAAGTACAAGCAGATCTTTGAGGCACAAGTTTGTGGACAAATCCCACTGATCAAGAAGAGAAAATGCAGCATGCTTGAGGGACCTGCCTTGGCCTATAACCCAACTTGACTATCTTTGCTTATCTTAGAAGAAAACTTGCATATTGAACCACAACTTACATTCCTGCAAGAACCAACGAAAACAAACTTTCTCCACACATTGCATACTCCCTAACAGACCTAAAACACGACCAAAGTACCCTTGATCCCTCCTCATACAGAAAATCACCATTTTGCTGCACAAAACAGGGCATTCTGCATTTTGATTTGGTCAGCTCAATCCATTCGTGCGCCTTGGCCAAAACCACTTCATACACACTCCATAACCTCCATACAAACTATCCCAAGCCTTGGAAACAGACTGTAACACCTCTAACCAAGTTTTCCATTTTCACTTTTCTCTCTTGCAGGTTGACTTCTATAGCTGGATTCAGTAAGATTCAAAGCAAGCCAAGCATAGAGGAAGCATCCCTGGACCTCAGGCAAGCTGTATAAATCTTCAAATTCCATTGAAAGTGCCTCCATTTTTGCACACGATTCAAGCTGAACAGGTAAAAGTTTGAACTTATATCTCTTTATCCAAGCATATCTAGGCTTAGGTTTGTGAAGAAAGTATGTTCTACTCATGGCCCTGAAGCTACCCATATAATTACTTTTCATTTATATTGTGTGTGCTAAGAGAATTTTGAACCTGAACATGGAAGAAAAGTTAGGTCAGAAATTGGGGGAGAAGAAATTCTCTCTCATTTCTGAGAGTTAGAACAACTTTTTTATATGTTTGAAATCGTGACATGATGCTCTATAATGTTTGTGTTGTGAGTTTTTATTAAAAGTCAAGGAATCAAGAGATTGCAGAGATGGAGGAAGGGCGCGCGTTTTTTGTTTGAATCTGGCTAGAGGTTGAAGACAGAGTTGACTTGGGCTGGGCCTGAGTCAACCTGCTTTTTGCACCCCTTTTTTCAATTTGCACCCCCCTGGCCCATTATGTGATATATTTGTCATTTTTTATTTTTTCTTTTTGATTCTGATTTTATATTTTTATTCAAGCATGAAAAAACACTAAAAATATTTTTCTCACATTTTTTGCATTTTATTTGATATTTATTTGTTTCATTTAGTTACATATATAAATAAATATAATACTATTTGTTTAAAACATTAAAAATAATAATACAAAATATATTTTTTAGTTATTATTTTTTTGTTTACATTTTGGAAACATTTTCTGAAAAAATATATTTTTTTGTAAATAATTAACATTTTTTTTATTTTTGTACATATTTAATATATTTAGTAAATAATATAAATACTTATTTATCTTTTATTAAATATTTAGGATAAATATAAAAATAATACATTTTTACTTTTATTAATATTTAACCGCAAAAATTACTTTTTTACAAATATACTTCTCTTTTATTTATTTTTGTATATAATTAATAAATATTGTATATAATACATAATAAATACTTTTTTATTTACAAAATTAGGGTTTTGCCCTAAACCATGAAAATATCCAAAATTAACTTTTTTATTTTTGTTTATTTGTCACATGAAAAATACTTTTTACATACATATAAAAAACATTTTTGTGCATTTTGCATATTTATTGTATTTATTCAATTATTGTACAATTAGATAACTTGTATATTCAATTTGGATTGTAATAGTTTAGATTTAAATTTCTTGCTAAATATCCCCATTTGAACATTTGTACCCCCCATCCCATAATTATGTTGTAATAATTTAGGACTTTAAATTCCGCACTTTAAAGCTTTCTAAATATGCCATGATAGACTTAGGGTTTGTATGCAAAAATCAAATAACAAATAGCTTGACCTAATTCAAAGACAAAAAAGCATGAAAATGGACAACACCAATCACACTTGCACCCCTAGGGTTACTCCACTTGTTGCCTTCAATAATGGGCCATGTTGCATGTTGGGTGTCTTTGGCAAAACAAAACAAATCAAATGATCATAGTCCCTCGATGACGCTTTCGAAAGTTGCCTAAAAATGATCAAGTCCCTTGAAAGAAAAGACACTTGGCACCATTGCAATCATGGTCTAAACGATGACCCGTGCCCGTCCCGTTAACATCCTAACACAAGATTGTCCACCAAATACAATGGTGGAACAATACTGTTAAAAGGGTTAAAACATAGGAAAAATCTTTGAGAAATTTAGGGTAGATAGCTCTTGGTTACTTGACCAAATCTTGCAAAACAATCCTTGCCATTTTTCAAAACACACATCACAACACACTTTCAAAACAACTTTCAAAAACATTGAAAACTTTTCAAAAGATAAGTACACCTTTGTATACATTCAAACATGGATCATTACAAAGGTTGCCACCACAATGGCCTCTTTTCAAAACATTTTCAAACCCACACATAAAGCACCATTTCAAACAATTTTAAATGCAAGGCAAGTGATCTAAGCAAGTAACTAAGAGCCCATGGATAACCATGGATAGAAAGGGTGCTAATACCTTCCCTTTCTATAATCTACTCCCCGAACCCAAGAAAACATCTCAAAGGTTTTTGCTGTGCTTTTTAACCTTTCCTTAGGATAAAATAAAAAGTCGGTGGCGACTCTTGCTCAACCGAAACATTTGCGAAAACAAACGCAAAACCCAAGTCAGTTCTCCCACCGTATCACAGAACTGGTGACTCTGCTGGGGAATAATTTGAAAGTGGAGTAACCTTAGGGCTTAGATCACCCTCTTGCATGACTAATTATTTGCTTTGATTGCTTTATATCTTTGTTCGCTTGTTTGGGCTTGAAATCCTACACCCGGATTTTGGGAAACATTCATAGATAGCAATACGTTGTGGAAACTGTGCGGGGTATACCGACACGGTTGAAGCAATAGCTATATTAGTGCGACATATTTGTGAGTACCGGTAACCCTTGAGTTCAATCAAGGAGAGTACGGGGCCGTTGAGTGATGTCACTAAGCACTAATGACCTAGAACCTTACTTGACCATCTTGGCCTTTTATTAGGGGTAATGAGATGACCGGCTTTGGTGCAGTCCGAAGTTGGTAGATACTCGATACTACACTCATTGAGGGTTGTTTTCTTGGAATATTTTGGTCGCTAGTTAAGTGGCTAAACCAAAACAATGAACATGGAAAACAATCCAATGATATTGAGCTCCTTAGAACCCGGTTACTATTTATAGGACAGGTTTTTAAGCCAACTACACTCAAGAGGGTACTTACCTATGAAAACCCATACAAGCCTGAAACTAGGGTTTTGTGTGACTTGCTTGTACATATGTTTGTGCATACATCATGAACATCATAAAGCATCATATGCATCCACTAACCATTTCAAGGGTTTGGATCTTCATCTTTGTTCTTGTTTTGTAGGTCATGGAAATTCTTCGCAGGAAAACTATCCAAGTCAACCTTGTGAGAATCCCTCCTCAACTCAAGGA
Source organism: Vicia faba (assembly GCA_948472305.1). NCBI lineage: Eukaryota > Viridiplantae > Streptophyta > Magnoliopsida > Fabales > Fabaceae > Vicia > Vicia faba. The sequence goes on from OX451736.1 coordinate 237,124,348, forward strand.
GCTCACATCCAGAATTCCAGAAAGCTCTCTCTTCAGTGAAAGACATGGTAGACTGCTCAGCCTAGTCAACACCAGCATTGGAGAAGACATGGTGAAAGTGTTGTTCCAGTTCTTTGACCCCCTTCACCACTGTTTCACATTCCCCGACTACCAATTGGTGCCTACTTTGGAGGAATTTTCTCAACTCCTGAGAATTCCTATTCTTAATCAACTACCCTACAACGGTACGGAAAAAGAACCAAAGCCTAAAGATGTTGCTCAAGCACTACACTTGCAACCATCTGACATCAAGGGGCACTGGGAAACTAGAAGTGGTGTCAAAGGCTTCTTGGAAAAATTCTTGTTTGAGAAGGCACAAGAGTGTTGGAATTCCTTGGATCTACAAGCCTTTGAAGAAATTGTGGCACTCCTAATTTATGGGTTGGTCCTGTTCCCAAATCCTGACCAGCTTGTAGATGTCAACGCCGTCAAGATCTTCTTATCCCGGAATCTAATACCAACATTGCTTGGGGACATTCTTCACTCATTTTACACACGAAAAATGAGAAAGAGGGGTGTTCTCATGTGCTGTACTCCTCTCCTTGCAAGGTGGTTTATTTCGCACCTTCCACAATCTGTTTTGAAGAATGACCAAGGCTTAAGGTGGTCACAACGGTTGATGATCCTCACTCACTCTGATGTGCATTTGTGTTCTCGGTCCAGAGAAAATGTCATCATCGTCGATCGTTGTGGAGAGTTCCCCAATGTTCCATTGCTTGGCATTAGAGGAGGCATTACCTACAACCCTTGCCTAGCTTTGAGACAGTTTGGATATGCACGGAGGGATGGCCCTCACGACATGCTGATTCCTGACCTAGTTTTTGACTTCGACAATGATGCGCAAGGACTTCGCCAAAGATTCATCAGAGCTTGGAGGATGCCTAACAAGGTTTACAGCAAGACACTGGGGCACAAGAACTCCATCCCTCTTGAGCCTTATCTCAAGTGGGTACGAACCCGAGCCCAGAGTCTAATGATGCCTTACCCTCATGTTCTCCCTGTGATTAAAGAGCCCGTTAAGGAAGGAGAGGTTCCCTACACCATCCTATATCCTGACATGCCAACATCGTGGGAGGAGATGCAGAAGAGTTGGATCCAACTCAAGGAGGAACGAAACACTTTCGAAGCCAACTTCTACGCCAGTGAGAAGAAGGTTTTGGAGCTTACCCGCCGACTCCATGAGGAAGAGACCCTCAACACCTACATCGCACCAAAGAGGATGCGCAACGTCTTTTTACCTTGAGAAGTTTTTGTAATATTTGGCCCATAGGGCATTTATGTACTGACAAAAATTTCTTCTTATTAATATGACGTGTGTTCTTTTTGTCTGTAACAATTTTGAATTTTCTAAATCCTTGAATGCATTGCATAAATAAGCATATCATTCATCATGCGCATAAGCAGGTCTCCACACCAGGTTTCCTTATCTTTCTGCTGTTTATTTCAGTAAGATGGATCTCGAACAAACGGTCAAGGACTTGCAGTCTCAAAACTCACAGTTTCAACATCTCCTGATGACCTTGGCAAAGGGTCAGGAGGATCTAAAAGCCTTTCTTGGGAACAAAGAGCAAGTGAAAAAGAAGAAGAAAAGAGTCGGGGTGGCTACCCTGGGAAGAAGGTTTGAGGGTGAAGCCAGAAGAGTTCTTGAATTTCCCCCTACTTCTGAAGAGGGAACCAGTAAAGGAAAAGGGGCTGCGGTACCTTCTGAATTCGAAGCTGGAGAAGAAGAGGCTGAAGAGGACGAAGACTACTCAGAGCAACAATACCCTCCCGCCGACGACAAGTACAAGAGCTTGGAAGACAGGTTGGCAGCTATGGAGCTGCAGAGAGTTCCCGGCTTAGATTTCGAAGATTTGGGATTAGTTGCTGGAATTGTGATCCCCCCGAAGTTTAAAGTGCCAATTTTTGCAAGATATGACGGGCTGTCCTGCCCGAAGATGCATCTCAGATCATATGTAAGGAAGATCCAACCTTACACTGCAGACAAGAACCTATGGATCCATTTCTTCCAGGATAGCCTCTCAGGGGCTCAACTCGAATGGTTCTATCAGCTGGATGGAGCCAGTATTCGAAACTGGGAGGACTTGGCTACTGCATTTTATAAGCAGTATCAGTATAATTCCGACCTTGCTCCCACGCGTACCCAACTCCAGGGTATGTCACTGGGAACGGGCGAAGGATTCAAGGAGTATGCGCAAAAGTGGAGAGACCTGGCTGGCAGGGTGTAGCCACCGCTGACTGACCGTGAGCTTGTGGACATGTTCTTAGGGACCCTGTCCGGTCCATTCTTCAACCACCTGATTGGTAATTCTTCTGCTGGGTTCACAGATCTGATCTTAACGGGTAAGAGGATAGAAGCTGGTATCAAGTCGGGGAAGATACAGAAAGGTGCCTCCTCGAGTACTGAAAAGAAGCCCTTCAAGAAGGAAGCCAGTCCTGTTTATGGTCCCAGAAGACAAATTAAACTGGAACGCTGCCAAACTGTCAACGCGTTGGTAATTTCAAAATCGACTGCTGCTCCTCAGCAGTATAACCAACCAAGGGGTGAGAGACCCAAAAGGCAGTACACTCGGCTCAGCATGACCCTGTCTCAGATTTTGCCGCAACTACTGTTGACCAATCTGGTAACTGTCAAGGAAGCTCCGAAGGTGGTAAACACAGCCTCTCCAAAGTACAACCCCAACGCCCGCTACGCCTATCACTCTGACGGCCCGGGGCATACTACGGACAATTGTTGGGCTCTGAGGAATAAGGTTTAGGACCTTATTGATGCTAAAGAAATACAGTTTGAGGCGCCCGAAAGGCCCAATGTTGTGACTGCTCCCATGCCCCAGCATGGAGTGAATGCTGTGGAAGAAGACTGGTATGTAGCCTCCGCGGAAGAGATTGTTACTCTGTTATTGACCGTCAAAAGGAACCTGTTGCTAGCCGGTTTATTTCCGGGATGTAGTAAAGGTTGCCATCTGTGTGCTGTTTCACCTGCTGGTTGTCCCTTGCTGAAGTCAGGCGTCCAAAACCTGATGGATAGCAAAGAGATCTTGTTCGAGAAGATTGATGTTCCTGCTGTCCCTGCTGAAGAAGTGTCTATTGTTACTATTTTCAACAACCCTCCTAAGGCTCCTTCAAAGAAGCCTGTCAAAATCATGTCCACTCAGAAGATTGCTCCTATCATCATCATTGTTCTGGGGCCTCTCCCTTATACATCCGACAAAGCTGTCCCATGGCACTATGGGGCAGATGTTTATGTTCTTGGAGTAAAGCAAGAGTTTGATACTAGTACCGGCATCAGTAACATCATCGGGCCTGCCAAAGTTACTCGCAGTGGTAGGCTGTTCTCACTAGATATTGCACCACCAGCTATTCAGAGACCTCTTATCATCACACATGCAAGTGTGCCTGCTTCCCTTCCTGATCAAGTTCCTGTTTCTACCCCTGCTGCCGAGTCATCTGACGCTCGGGGCAAAGGGATTGCTACTGATTTGCCTGCCCTGACGGAGGCACCAAAGACAACCAATGTTGAAGCTTCCCAACAAGAGATGGAAGAGATTCTCAAGATTATTAAGAAGAGTGATTTCAATGTAGTTGAGCAGCTGGGGCACACCCCATCAAAGATTTCTATGCTATCACTGTTATTGTGTTCAGAGGCCCATGCCAAGGCCCTGATTACCTTCCTGAAGACGGCCCACGTGCCACAAGAGACATCTACTGATCAATTTACCGAGTGTGTATCCAACTCGACTGCTGATAATGGGTTGGGTTTCTCTGACGCCGATCTGACTGCCAATGGAAAGAACCATAACAACGCCCTGCATGTCTCCATTGAATGCAGGGGCACTACTCTTGCCCATGTGTTGGTAGACACTGGTTCTTCATTGAACGTATTACCCAAGAAGGCCCTAGACAGGTTGGATTGTGAGGATTTAGAGCTCAAGCCTAGTAACATTGTTGTCCGGGCCTTTGACGGTTCGAAAAGGATGGTACATGGGGAAGTTGACATTCCAATCAGGGTTGGTTCTCAAGTTTTTGATTCTACTTTCTATGTGATGGACATCCGACCATCCTATTCTTGTTTGCTGGGTCGTCCATGGATCCATAAGGCTGGAGCGGTAACCTCCACACTACATCAGAAGCTTAAGTACCCGGTCAGAGGAAAGATTGTGACAGTTCAGGGGGAGGAAGAGTATATGGTCAGCCACCTCAACTCGTTCCGGTACATAGAAATGGATGGGGAATTCATTGAGACTCCATTCCAGCACTTTGAAGAAGTTCCTCAGACACTGGCATCAGCTAAAACTGTGATTGAAGACCCTCCTTTGAAGATGGCTTCCTTAAAGGATGTCCGGGCTGTTATTGAGAAGGGTGAGTGCGCAAACTGGGGCCGACTTCCTGATTTCACTCTGAAGACTGACAAATTTGGTTTGGGTTTCACTGCAGAAGCTCAGAGGGTTGTTCGTAAAGCAAGGATTGGAAGACCTCCTGTGTTCATCACCAACCCGGGAGTGAATGCTATTGAAGACGACGTGGAGAAATCCGAATTTGACAGCTGGATCTACCCAACAACCAACGGTGGACCAAGCAACTGGACTGCGAAAGACTTCACACCTATTACTTTTGTCACTCAGTAATGAACTCTTTTGTTTTAAATTTGTAACAGACAATATTTTGAAACTTTTTATGGCTCAGTGTCTTACCCGGGGCACCGTGGCTTCATTTGTGAGGGCTTTTGTGTGTCATTTTCATATATCATTAATAAAAACATTGGACGTTTGTTGCATTTCAAAATCTTGCGCTCCTTTTTCTTTCTTTATTATATATTGCAAAACAGCTATATTTACACACACTCACCTATACAGGTTCCAATCCACTCTGGATCTCACTGGTAACGACTCTGCTACTGCCAATTATGACTTCGAAAATCCGATCAATTTAGCCGAAGACGAAGGTGAAGATGATTGATAAGTGCCTGGTGAGCTTGCAAGACTGTTACTCCAGGAAGAGAGGGCCATTCAGCCACATGAAGAGCCAGTGGAAACGGTAAATCTGGGTACTGAGACAGACAGAAAGCAAGTCAAGATTGGTGCCAATCTAGAGCCCAGTGTGAAACAACGGTTGATTCAGATGCTGCATGACTATGTGGAAATCTTTGCCTGGTCTTACGAAGACATGCCTGGGTTGGATACCGACATTGTGGTTCATCACCTGCCTACCAAGGAAGAATGCCCTCCGGTAAAACAGAAGGTCCGTCGTATGCGTCCAAAAATGTCCGAGAAAATCAAAGTTGAGGTTATGAAACAATTTGATGCTGGGTTTCTAGCAGTGACTTCTTACCCTCAGTGGGTTTCCAACGTGGTTCCAGTGCCGAAGAAGGATGGTAAGGTCCGAATGTGTGTTGATTACAGGGATTTGAACAGAGCGAGCCCTAAGGATGATTTCCCTCTGCCTCATATCGACGTTCTGGTTGACAACACTGCTTAGCATAAAGTTTTCTCCTTCATGGACGGCTTCTCCGGTTATAATCAGATCAAGATGGCTCCTGAAGACATGGAGAAGACCACTTTTGTTACTCAGTGGGGCACCTTTTGCTACAAGGTCATGCCTTTTGGGTTGAAAAATGCTGGGGCAACATACCAACGTGCCATGGTTGCTCTGTTTCATGACATGATCCATCACGAGATAGAATTATACGTCGACGATATGATTGCAAGGTCCCAAACTAAGGAGGAACACCTTGACCATCTACAGAAGCTTTTTGACCGTCTGAAGTTGTACAAACTGAGGTTGAACCCAAACAAGTGCACCTTTGGGGTGAGATCTGGGAAATTGCTAGGCTTCGTCGTAAGCGACAAAGGCATCCAAGTGGACCCTGCAAAAGTGAAAGCCATACAAGAGATGCCTACTCCCAAGACAGAGAAAGAAGTCAGAGGCTTCCTAGGACGGTTGAACTACATTGCCCGATTCATCTCGCATCTAACTGCTACCTGTGAACCAATCTACAAGCTGCTGAAGAAAGATCAAGTAGTACGTTGGAATGATGAATGTCAGGCCGCTTTCGAAAGAATCAAAAAGTATCTCCAAGAACCACCCATTCTTATGCCGCCGGTTGAAGGGAGACCTCTAATCTTATACTTGACAATACTGGATAACTCAATGGGGTGTGTGTTGGGGCAGCATGACGAGTCTGGCCGAAAAGAACACGCCATTTATTACCTTAGCAAAAAGTTTACCGACTGTGAGACCCGATACTCACTGCTCGAGAAAACTTGCTGCGCTTTGGTATGGGTTGCTCGCCGGCTGAGACAGTATATGTTGACTCACACTACTCTGTTGATTTCAAAAATGGATCCAATCAAGTACATATTCGAAAAGCCTGCCTTGTCCGGAAGAATAGCAAGATGGTAGATGATCCTGACGGAATATGACATCCAGTACACGACTCAAAAAGCAATCAAGGGAAGTGTATTGGCAGACCATTTGGCACACCAGGAAGTGGACGATTACCAGTCAATGAACTTTGAATTTCCAGACGAGGATATCATGGTAGTGACTGATTGTGAAATACCTGGACCGGATGAAGGACCTGAGGAAGGATCCCGATGGTCTATGCACTTTGACGGGGCCTCAGACGCTTTGGGTAATGGTATCGGCGCTGTGATCATATCCCCTAAAGGCACTCATACTCCACTCACCGCCCGGCTATGTTTCAATTGCACCAACAACATGGCACAGTATGAAGCATGTATCATGGGTCTTCAAGCTGAAATTGACTTAAGGATCAAGTTTCTGAGTGTCTTCGGAGATTCCGCTCTCGTGGTCAATCAGATCAAAGGCGAGTGGGATACGAAACACCCAAATCTTATTCCTTATAAGGAGTATGTACTGACATTGATTCCCCACTTCGAGGAGATAACTTTTGAACACTTCCCAAGAGAGGAGAATCAGTTGGCGGACGCGCTAGCTATGATGTCTTCTATGTTCAAAGTTAAATGGGATAACGAGGCTCCCCGGATCATTATCTGGAAATTGGATGAACCTGCACATTGCTGCGATCTCGAGACCGAAGAGGTAACAGAAAAACCCTGGTATCATGAAGTGAAGAGGTACCTTGAAGCTCAAGAATACCCCGAAGGCGCATCTATTAATGGCAAGAAGTTCCTGAGAAGGTTTGCGGAAAAGTTCTTCCTCAGCAATGGCATTCTCTACAAGCGAAACCATGATTCAACCTTACTGCGTTGTGTGGATAAGACTGAAGCAGAAAGGATCATGGCAGAGCTACATGAAGGTGCCTTCAGAACACATTCCAGTGGACATACCATGGCAAAGAAAATCCTTCGGGCAGGATATTTCTGGTCCACAATGGAAGCTGACTGTTATCAGCATTCTCGAACTTGTCATAAATGCCAGATCTATGCTGATAAGGTGCATATTCCTCCGTTCCTCTGAACGTCTTGACAGCACCTTGGCCTTTTGCAATGTGGGGCATTGATATGATCGGAGAAATCAGACCTACAGCATCTAACGGGCACCGCTTCATCCTGGTAACGATTGATTATTTCACAAAGTGGGTCGAAGCAGCTTCCTTCGCTACCGTAACCAAGAACGTCGTGGCACGGTTCATTCGACACAATCTGATCTGTCAATACGGTGTACCTGAGAGGATCATTATGGATAATGGTACCAATCTTAACAACAAGATAATCACTGAGCTCTGCGAGCAATTCAAGATACAGCACCACAACTCTTCTCCTTACCGACCGAAGATGAATGGGGCTGTAGAAGCTGCGAATAAGAACATCAAGAAAATTGTACAGAAGATGACAGTGACCTACAAAGATTGGCACGAAATGTTACCGTTTGCTCTTCATGGGTACCGTACCTCAGCACGGACGTCAACAGGGGCAACTCCCTTTTCCTTGGTCTATGGCATGGAGGCAATCTTGCCTATTGAAGTCCAGATACCCTCTCTCCGGATAATGAAGGATGCAGGTTTGAGCGAAGATGACTGGATCCAGACTCGGCTTGATCAATTAAACCTAATTGACGAAAAGAGACTCACTGCTATTTGTCATGGTCAGACGTACCAAAAACGGATGATTAAGGCATTTAACAAGAAAGTCAGACGACAAGAGTATCAAGTTGGGGACCTGGTAATCAAACGCATCATTCTACCTCAAAGTGATCCTAGGGGCAAATGGACCCCTACGTACGAAGGGCCATTTGTGGTTAAACAAATCTTCTCAGGAGGAGCTATGATTCTAACCACCGTGGATGGTGACGACCTTCCTCACCCCGCCAATGCAGACATAGTAAAAATATACTACGCATGAATTAAAGACCCGCTAGGTTGACACACCTAGGCAAAAATAAGTGCTTCCCGACGAACCAAAAGGGTTCGGGAAAAAATAAGGGACGAAATGAAAAAAATCTGTACACCCGGCAAGTCGAAAACCTGAAAAGGGCGGCTTGGGCAAAAATGGGTATCCCGGTGGACTAAAAACCCGAAAGGGCGGTCCAGGAAAAAGTTAGGGATAAAGCGTAATACTATGTCTCATTGGATCACCTTGCATCCAGAATTTGGCATCAACTATCGGGCTCAGATGACTCCAATTAATCAACTTCATCTTCAACTAAGCAGCAGAGTGATGAGACGCTTGAAGACATAAAGGCGATAGCAGAGTTGGAACCCAGTGGGATTATTTTTCACATAGCTGTTTTGTTTCCTTTTCACAAAATTGTATAAACTCTATTTTGCTCGGCGGCGTTCTCTTACTAGGACGTCAGCCTCCTGTACACAAAACGCCTATTTACAGGAAAATTTCAAAATCAATACAAGTTCAATTTTTCAGACAAATTACCCATCGCTTTTTTCCTTTTCTATTTTGTTTTGCAAAGAACGTCCAATGTTCATTTTTGATATATGCATTTGACATTAATTGCTAATCATGAATATTTGCGAGCGAAACAAAGGACTAATTACAGATGACATCAGAAACCGGGGCAATAAAGAATTGTCTAAGCGATCTAGTTGCTCTGTCCACCGAGGTACCAAAGTAGATTCGGCTGAAGAACGTAACCAGGATACCTTCACTCCCCGTTGAATAAGACGAGATTCAGCAATACTCTCCCCAGGCAGAGTTGGTCCCCCATCAGCCTTGAAAAGGCACAGTATCTCCAGCAAGTCAGCGATACTCTCCCCAAGCCGAGTTAGTCTACTATCAGCCTTAAGGAAGTTTGGTATCCCCAGAAGATCTCAACATTCCCCAGCGGAGTATAGACATTCCTCAGCAAGCATCCCCGGCAGTCTTAATATAAGATTTGTTCCCCGGCGGAATACAGACACCCCAGTGGAACCATTCCCCAGTATAATCCAAAGTTTCCCCAGGAAAGTGGAATCCATATCCCTAGTAGATTCTGAAGCTTATCCCTAGTAGATCCTGGAAGCTTATCCTCTGCAGAGTACGAACGCATCTCCCCGACTTTACTCAAAGGTTATTTCCCCACCAGGGTATAACTGGGTTATCCTCAGCTAATTACCACAGAAAGATCGTCCTCGGCGAAGTTCTTCCTATTCCCCAACGAAGTTCATCAAATTCCCCCAACATACCTTATCAGTGGAATCCCCAGCGGAGCTCTCATCAAAACCTCAGCGAAGTATCTCTTCCCACAGAGTAATTCCCCGCAGAGTAATCTCTCCAACAAGTTTATTCCCCAATGGAGTCATCTTCTCCTACCGGTTTATTCTTGCAATCATCATCCCCAGCGGAAGCGAAGAACTCCACTCTTCAACATTAGCCCAGGATTTGATTTCCCGGCCTTCGTCAAGGATTTATTTTCCTAGTCAAAAACACATTCATAAACATTTCACATTTTATACATCCTGATACATACATATACGCATCATATCACACGATCTCATTTATTTTTGAGAACATCATGACATCATGCATCTCATACATCATGACATTGCATACAGCTATTGTTTTGCCTTTTCAGGAAAAGGTCAATCCAAAGATGATTACTATCAACTATCACAATTCCAGATTCGATACCTGTATCTAGCCAGGGCATATCTGTGAGTGATTTGATTGTAGATTCGATACATGTATCCAGCCAGGGCATATCTCCATGAAGAGTTTAGAGATTCGATACCTGTATCCGACCAGGGCATATCTGTAGACGACCAATTCCAGATTCGATTCCTGTATCCAGCCGGGGCATATCTGTAGACGACCAATTCCAGATTCGATTCCTGTATCCAGCCAGGGCATATCTGTAGACGACCAATTCCAGATTCGATCCCTATATCCAGCCAGGGCATATCTGTGAATATTTGATTGTGGATTCGACATCTGTATCCAGCCAGGGCATGTCTACATGAAGAGTTTAGAGATTCGATACATGTATCCAGCCAGGGCACGTCTGTAAGCAACCTTTTGAAGTTCCGGATTCGATTCCTGTATCTAGCCAGGGCATATCTGTGAGCAATTGATTGTAGATTCGATACCTGTACCTAGCCAGGGCATATCTGCATGAAGAGTTTGAAGATCAACACCTGTAACAGGCCAGGAAACCATCTTCCTTTCTCAAAATACGCAAGTTCTCGCTAAGGAATCTCTTACGCGATCAACACGTCCAAATGGCATCTATAAGCCCATTCCCGACAAGGTTATGTCACGTCTCCAGATGGCATCTATAAGCCCATCCTCCTATCCACCATCTCTCTAAATGGCATCTATAAGCCCATTCCTGCCATCACATTGCTGATACTCCACTATGCGAGTGCAAATTTCTGGGCACTTTAGTGTTCAATCATCTTCCACCTTCGGATCACGAAAGGCACGCAAGCCAATCTACATCCTCAGGTCTAAGAAGATTGAACAGGGGCAACTGTTGTACCCCAAAATTTTCCCTCCCATTTCCTCAACATTTTCTCACCACAAGACCCTTGGAGCTCAAGATCAAGTTAGGGTTTACTCTGCTCAAGACTCCTCCTTGCACTGTTGACCCAAATTAGGGTTTGAGTTTGCACAAAGATTTTTTGACCTAAAATTCCCAAAATGACTTTCATGCTTCATGTTGGACCCATAAGTTTATCCATACCAAGTTTCAAGCCTTGGTTCCAATCTTTGCCCAGTCAATTGGACAGTTGACCTAGAAATCAGCTATATTGGGGAAAAAGTCAACTGTGGTCAATTGACAGTCAAACCTCATGATTTTTGACCCACATCAACATTATGAACTCATATGAACCATTTGGTCAAGTTTGGATCACAATTTCACAAGAAATTTGATCAGATCACCAAAAGGGCAAAATGGTCATTTTTAGGGTTTTGACTGCACAAAGGCAATTTTTGACTGTTTGACCTAGCCAATGGCAAACCAAGCTCACATATGGACTCAAGGACTCAATGACATTGTCTTGATACATTCAACAAGTCCAAAAGATCCCAAATGTACAAGATTGACAGATGAATTTTCCAATCAACTGATCAAATTTGACTGTATACTGAAAAGTCAAACTTTGACTTTTTGGTCAAAATCAAGTGTCAAGATTCATTTTTCATCAAAACGTGTCAAATTATGAAACTTGTTCATCAAGAAATCAAAAATTACAAATTAGGGTTTGAAATGAAGAAATTTCATAACTTAAAAATTTTCTAAGATATGAAATTTCCTAATTTTTTTCCTAACTTTGTCCCATCTTTTCATCAAGATAAATTTGGATTCAAACAAAACTCAAAACATGAAAGTTGTAGTCCATTTCAAAATATACAACTTTTATTCACAAAGTTTCCTCAAAAGAAGCTTGTAGCTCAAGTTATGATTTTTGGAATAGGGGTGCAAAACATTCTTAACTTAGAAATTTTTTGACCTATTTTAGGCAGGATTTTTGCCCAACTTCATGGCCACTTTTCACATGCTTCCACTTGGAATTTCAACTTGCATTACAAAGATGGATTGTAGTACACATTCCAAGCTTTCCAAATTGTCCAAGAACTTCTCAAACACCCTTATGGTTAGGGAGAATCGAATTTGTGAAGATGGGCAAAAGTCACTTTGTTCATGGCCAATTTCATGTTCATAACACATTGCCATTTTCAAGTCAGCATGTTCCAAGCTAGATTATAGGCCTCTAATCCCATTCTTACTCAATAATTAAATGCCAATCCATTGTGTTCTAGCATTATTTTGTTCATATAGTCATTACACAAAGAATTAACCTTTAAATGGAAAAAAGCAAGTTTGCCATTTTGAAAAAACAATGCTTTATGTCAAAGTCCATATCTTGGAAGTACATGCAGATCTTTGAGGCACAAGTTTGTGGACAAATCCCACTGATCAAGAAGAGAAAATGCAGCATGCTTGAGGGACCTGCCTTGGCCTATAACCCAACTTGACTATCTTTGCTTATCTTAGAAGAAAACTTGCATATTGAACCACAACTTACATTCCTGCAAGAACCAACTAAAACAAACTTTCTCCATACATTGCATACTCCCTAACAGACCTAAAACACGACCAAAGTACCATCGATCCCTCCTCATACAGAAAATCACCATTTTGCTGCACAAAACAGGGCATTCTGCATTTTGATTTGGTCAGCTCAATCCATTTGTGCGCCTTGGCCAAAACCACTTCATACACACTCCATAACCTCCATACAAACTATCCCAAGCCTTGGAAACAGACTGTAACACCTTTAACCAAGTTTGCCATTTTCACTTTTCTCTCTTGCAGGTTGACTTCTATAGCTCGATTCAGTAAGATTCAAAGCAAGCCAAGCATAGAGGAAGCATCCCTGGACCTCAGGCAAGCTGTACAAATCTTCAAATTCCATTGAAAGTGCCTCCATTTTTGCACACGATTCAAGCTGAACAGGTAAAAGTTTGAACTTCTATCTCTCTATCCAAGCATATCTAGGCTTAGGTTTGTGAAGAAAGTATGTTCTACTCATGGCCCTGAAGCTACCCATATAATTACTTTTCATTTATATTGTGTGTGCTAAGAGAATTTTGAACCTGAACATGGAAGAAAAATTAGGTCAGAAATTGGGGGAGAAGAAATTCTCTCTCATTTCTGAGAGTTAGAACAACTTTTTTATATGTTTGAAATCGTGACATGATGCTCTATAATGTTTGTGTTGTGAGTTTTTGTTAAAAGTCAAGGAATCAAGAGATTGCAGAGACGGAGGAAGGGCGCGTGTTTTTTGTTTGAATCTGGCTAGAGGTTGAAGACAGAGTTGACTTGGGCTGGACCTGAGTCAACCTGCTTTTTGCACCCCTTTTTTCAATTTGCACCCCCCTGGCCCATTATGTGATATATTTGTCATTTTTGATTTTTTCTTTTTGATTTTGATTTTATATTTTTATTCAAGCATGAAAAAACACTAAAAATATTTTTCTCACATTTTTTGCATTGTATTTGATATTTATTTGTTTCATTTAGTTACATATTTAAATAAATATAATACTATTTGTTTAAAACATTAAAAATAATAATACAAAATATATTTTTTAGTTATTATTTTTTATTTACATTTTGGAAACATTTTCTGAAAAAAATATATTTTTTTGTAAATAATTAACATTTTTTTTATTTTTGTACATATTTAATATATTTAGTAAATAATATAAATACTTATTTATCTTTTATTAAATATTTAGGATAAATATAAAAATAATACAGTTTTACTTTTATTAATATTTAACCGCAAAAATTACTTTTTTACAAATATACTTCTCTTTTATTTATTTTTGTATATAATTAATAAATATTGTATATAATACATAATAAATACTTTTTTATTTACAAAATTAGGGTTTTGCCCTAAACCATGAAAATATCCAAAATTAACTTTTTTATTTTTGTTTATTTGTCACATGAAAAATACTTTTTACATACATATAAAAATCATTTTTGTGCATTTTGCATATTTATTGTATTTATTCAATTATTGTACAATTAGATAACTTGTATATTCAATTTGGATTGTAATAGTTTAGATTTAAATTTCTTGCTAAATATCCCCATTTGAACATTTGTACCCCCCATCCCATAATTATGTTGTAATAATTTAGGACTTTAAATTCCGCACATTAAAGCTTTCTAAATATGCCATGATAGACTTAGGGTTTGTATGCAAAAATCAAATAACAAATAGCTTGACCTAATTCAAAGACAAAAAAGCATGAAAATGGACAACACCAATCACACTTGCACCCCTAGGGTTACTCCACTTGTTGCCTTCAATAATGGGCCATGTTGCATGTTGGGTGTCTTTGGCAAAACAAAACAAATAAAATGATCATAGTCCCTCGATGACGCTTTCGAAAGTTGCCTAAAAATGATCAAGTCCCTTGAAAGAAAAGACACTTGGCACCATTGCAATCATGGTCTAAACGATGACCCGTGCCCGTCCCGTTAACATCCTAACACAAGATTGTCCACCAAATACAATGGTGGAACAATACTGTTAAAAGGGTTAAAACATAGGAAAAATCTTTGAGAAATTTAGGGTAGATAGCCCTTGGTTACTTGACCAAATCTTGCAAAACAATCCTTGCCATTTTTCAAAACACACATCACAACACACTTTCAAAACAACTTTCAAAAACATTGAAAACTTTTCAAAAGATAAGTACACCTTTGTATACATTCAAACATGGATCATTACAAAGGTTGCCACCACAATGGCCTCTTTTCAAAACATTTTCAAACCCACACACAAAGCACCATTTCAAACAATTGAAAATGCAAGGCAAGTGATCTAAGCAAGTAACTAAGAGCCCATGGATAACCATGGATAGAAAGGGTGCTAATACCTTCCCTTTCTATAATCTACTCCCCGAACCCAAGAAAACATCTCAAAGGTTTTTGCTGTGCTTTTTAACCTTTCCTTAGGATAAAATAAAAAGTCGGTGGCGACTCTTGCTCAACCGAAACATTTGGGAAAACAAACGTAAAACCCAAGTCAGTTCTCCCACCGTATCACAACGGGCTCTTAGGAACTTGCTCTTATGTTTTCAAAAATATTGTTTGCTTTTCAAGTGTGTGTGAGTTTTGAAAAAGTTTCGTTTGAAAAATTTCTAAGTAACTCTTGTATCTGTCCTCAAGAGTGTATGAAATATTTGTTTGAAAACTTTTTGAAAGTGTGAGTGCGAAAAGTATTTTTGTTTGTTTGAAAGAGCAAGTACCCAGGAGAAATCTACCTACTCTAAGGAATTAGGTTGTGTAAGAGTCCTTTAGATAGTGTTATCCCACCATTGAGAGGTAGGTAGCACCGTCGTTGGAGGTATTCGGGTCAATTCGATTATTAGGGACATGTGTGGTCACCGAAGCAATAGTAGGACGCCTTAGCGGTAACCCTAATATCCTAGATCCTTTTTATCCGAGGCAACCGTTTTGAGGCAACTGGATCTTTAGACAGGAAGGCAACCTCTAAAATACCCTATACTTGACGACCACCTTGAGGCAACCGAGTGAGGCGTACCCCAGAAGTGGCATGTACATGTGTGTTAAATTCAGTTAAGATTATCTTGTACATGTTATTTGTGAGCTACGCTTTGATTTTATTTTCAGACAAGTCTTGCATGCATAATTAACGGTTAATAGTTGTGCGGAAAGTAAATTGCGGAAAGTTGAATCTACGCTATTACAAGGCGTCGGGTTTTACATCGCCAAAAACATAACCCTTTGGAAAATAAATACGAGAAAGTAAAAGAAAGCGATAAAATCCTAATTAACTATTACATCCTCGGAAACAGATACATCAATATAATCAAAATAAATAATAATGCGCGAATAGAAATTTAATCGGGACGTCCTTAGGGTTTTGACCCTTTTTGAGAAAAGAATTAAATTTTGTCCTTTTTGTAATTAAGTTAAATATTAAACCTAATTTACTAATTAATTAATTAATTAAAAGAAAAATGTTTTTTGTGTTTTTTATATTTTAATGAAAATAAAAATAAAAAGAAATTAAAAGTCAAGAGAACCCTAATTCTAAGTTTATTTTATTTATTATGAAAAAAGATTAAAATA
Source organism: Vicia faba (assembly GCA_948472305.1). Classification (NCBI taxonomy): domain Eukaryota; kingdom Viridiplantae; phylum Streptophyta; class Magnoliopsida; order Fabales; family Fabaceae; genus Vicia; species Vicia faba. The sequence continues at coordinate 237,140,425 of OX451736.1, forward strand.
GTCTAATTTAACTAATTCAATTTGGTTAGTATTTATTTACAAAATAAGTTAATAAATAAGATTAATAATAATTAACAAAAATATTTACATTTTATTCTCTGAATTTATTATGAAAAATATTAATTTATTAATTAGATAATAATAATACTAATAATTAATAAAAGGAAATTATAAAATAAAAGAAAATAAAAAGAGTAACAAAACCAGTGGGGGTGTTGACCCAAGAATGGAGGTTAAGCCTGGAATTTTTGGCCCATTAAGCCAAGCCCTTCTGACTTTTGGAATTGTCTAGTGCGTTGATTGACCAGGGACATGGTGTGCTTCCATCCTGACCATTGGATTGAGCCTTGTGGCCACTTGGCGCATTGATTTGTGAGAGTCCATGGTGAAATACATTGGCAAACCTGCACATCATTATGGTATGAAAAATATGAAACAAATATTGGGGGACCTGGGAATCGAACCCAGGTCCCAATGGTCCTTGGACAGCGCAACAACCACTACACCATATGCCTGTATTTGTAATTATAACAAGCAATGAAAATAATATATTAAAAACAACGCAAATGCTGGGAACAACAAAACGCACGCTGATCATTTGAATGGACCACTCATGATTGAACACGTCCTTCATCTTCTTTGTTTTCCTGCAAAAGAATAAAGAGATAGCGGGGGTTTTTAACCCCCCACAAAATAGCATGGCCAAAAATAGCGATTAGGTCTGTAAGTTATATAAATAGGGCGTGATAGTCTTGTTCAATTCGTATTGATCTCCTGAGTTCAACCATGGGCGTCATGAAGGCTAATTTTTCCTGTATAGCAAAGCCCTATTTTGAAAGCTTCGAAACCCTAAATCTCATCAATGGCAAATTCTGTTTCAAGGCGTTTCAATGCAATTAATTTATGCCAAAAGATTCCTGTGGATGCAAGCAACTCAAAACACACAAAAAATCACATTAAATATGCATGAATTATGAGTTTCAATTATGAGAAAGAAAGTTAAACCGTGTGACTGTTTCTCAGGATTCCTTGAGTGTTAGGGCTTGATTTCGATTGCAATATGTTCCTGGGAATGCTAGCAATGTGTTTGAATCGCTCTAAGGCTTTGAATTGTGCTAGCACGTGGAATTCAGTTTTCAAATTTTTCTTGAATTTTTGGAATTGGCTTATGGCTTTTGACAGCAGCTCTCACGTTCACAACATTAGGGTTGGCTTCAGTATTTGTATTGGAATGGAATTAGGGTTCAATCTTGGTCAAGGATCCATGGCATTATGATTTCAATATTTGATTTCCAATCACATAATTTTGCATCTTTTTGATTGATGAAACTTGCCAAACATGGAAATTTTGGCCCCCTTGATTGATACACGAAATCTTCAGCATGTGTTGAGTTTATTTGCATCACAAAAAGATTTGAAAACCATATCTTGGTATTTTCCTACAATTAAATCAATTAAATGAATTAATATTAATAAAAAATTCAATTAATTAATTAAAAATAAGAAAATAAATCAATTTAAGCTCAATGGGTCGTGCATAGGCCTTGGACAAAGATTCAAGAAGAAATTTGAGGCCCATTAGCAAAAATGATATGTTTTGAGCAAAGTTGACTTTTGCAAATTCACAAAAATTTCCCAACTTCTCCAATGCATATCTTGCTCAATTTTGATCATATGAATATGTTCTTGGACATTTTGGAAAGGTCTTGAAGTCCTCTAACCAATGCCTTTGGTCCCATGTTATTTTGATTTACCAATCTCAAGTTATGGTCTTTGACTTAAAGTGCTTTTTTGTTGACTTTTGAAATTGACCTATAATGTAGAAATTGATAACTTTTTGTGAGAGCATTTCTTGGGCTTGGAATGTGAAGATGAGTTGTAGGAAATGTCATCCCCTTCAAAATGAGAATTGGATGGGATTTTTATGATGAACCATGAAAACGTTATGCCTTGGTCAAGTTACAGTTGACTTTTCAGCTGTCCAAAAATAGAAACTTTTGCATCTTTGATGATTTTTGAGCAATGCTTGTGGAATCATGATCAAGACTTGATCAAATGATGATTGTGGCTTCAAAATAAGATGTTGACCAAAAATTTTGACTTTTGACAGTCAAATGACCATTTTACCCCTACAGTTGATTGTGAACCAAATAGGGCTTTTGACTGTGCAACTTGATGCTGTGAGACTTGAGACTTGACATGTAGATGCTTGACAATATATATGGGCACATGGGACTTGATTGAGCCATTGAAAACCTCAACCTCCTTGCAAGAACCAAAACCCTAATTTTGACTGGCTTAGGAGGCATTTGGATTGTGCAACCCTTGAACAATCTTGAACCATTTGAAGATGATTCTTGATAAACCTTGAAGAATATGGGAGGGCAAATTTTAGGGTACAACAGTTTCCCCTGTTCAATCTTCTTAGACCTGAGGATGTAGATTGGCTTACGTGCCTTTCGTGATCCGAAGGTGGAAGATGATTGAACACTAGAGTGCCCAGAAATTTGCACTCGCATAATGGAGTATCAGCAGTGTGATGGCGGGAATGGGCTTACAGATGCCATTTGGAAATGATGGATAGGAGGATGGGCTTATAGATGCCATCTGGAAGTGACAGAACCTTGTCGAGAATGGGCTTATAGATGCCATTTGGAAGTATAATGGATAGTTGTGGAGATGGGCTTATAGATGCCATCTGAAGGTGTCGATCGCGTAAGAGATTCCTTAGCGAGAACTTGCGTACTTTGAGAGAGGAAGATGGTTTCCTGGCCTGTTACAGGGGTTGACCTCCAATCTCTTCATGCAGATATGCCCTGTTTAGATACAGGTATCGAATCTACAATCAATCACTCACAGATATGCCCTGGCTAGATACAGGTATCGAATCTGGAATTAGTCGTCTACAGATATGCCCTGGATGGATACAGGTATCGAATCTCTAAACTCTTCTTGCAGATATGCCCTGGCTAGGTACATGTGTCGAATCCATAATCAAATCACTCACAGATATGCCCTGGCTAGATACAGGAATCGAATCTGGAATTGGTCGTCTACAGATATGCCCTGGCTGGATACAGGTGTCGAATCTCTAAACTCTTCATGCAGATATGCCCTGGCTAGATACAGGTATCGAATCTATAATCAATTACTCACAGATATGCCCTGGCTAGATACAGGTATCGAATCCGGAATTAGTCATCTACAGATATGCCCTGGCTGGATACAGGTATCGAATCTCTAAACTCTTCATGCAGATATGCCCTGGCTAGATATAGGTATCGAATCTACAATCAATCACTCACAGATATGCCATGGCTAGATAAAGGAATCGAATCTGGAATTGGTCGTCTACAGATATGCCCTGGCTGGATACAGGAATCGAATATCTAAACTCTTCATGCAGATATGCCTTGGCTGGATACAGGTATCGAATCTATAATCAATTACTCACAGATATGCCCTGGCTAGATATAGGTATCAAATCCGGAATTAGTCGTCTACAGATATGCCCTGGCTGGATACAGGTATTGAATCTCTAAACTCTTCATGCAGATATGCCCTGGCTGGATACAGGTATCGAATCTACAATCAATCACTCACAGATATGCCCTGGCTAGATACAGGAATCGAATCTGGAATTGGTCGTCTACAGATATGCCCTGGCTGGATACAGGAATCGAACCTCTAAACTCTTCATGCAGATATGCCCTGGCTGGATACAGGTATCGAATCTACAATCAATCACTCACAGATATGCCCTGGCTAGATACAGGAATCGAATCTGGAATTGGTCGTCTACAGATATGCCCTGGCTGGATACAGGAATCGAATCTCTAAACTCTTCATGCAAATATGCCCTGGCTGGATACAGGTATCAAATCTACAATCAATTACTCACAAATATGCCCTGGCTAGATACAGGTATCGAATCCGGAATTAGTCATCTACAGATATGCCCTGGATGGATACAGGTGTCGAATCTCTAAACTCTTCATGCAGATATGCCCTGGCTGGATACAGGTATCGAATCTACAATCAATCACTCACAGATATGCCCTGGCTAGATACAGGAATCGAATCTGGAATTAGTCGTCTACAGATATGCCCTGGCTGGATACAGGAATCGAATCTCTAAACTCTTCATGCAGACATGCCCTGGCTGGATATAGGTATCGAATCTACAATCAGTTACTCACAGATATGCCCTGGCTAGATACAGGAATCGAATCTGGAATTGCGAAAGTCGATGGTAATCGTCTTTTGATTGACCTTTTTCCTGAAAAGGCAAAACATTAGTTGTATGCAATATCATGATTTATGAAATGAATGGTGTCATGATGTTCAAAAATGAGATAGTGTCGTATGCACTTTATCATGTATGTAAGCAGGATGTATAGAATGTGAAATGTTTATGAATGTATTTTCGTCTAGGAAAATAAATCCTTGACGAATGTCGGGAGCTTGTTAAATCCTTGGCTGATGTTTGAGGAGTAGAGTTCCTCGTTTCCGCTGGGGATGCTGATTGTAAGAATAAACCGGTAGGAGAAGATGACTCCATTGGGGAATAAACTTGTTGGAGAGATTACTCTGCGGGGAATTACTCTGTGGGAAGAGATACTTCACTGAGAATTTAAAGATAACTCTGTTGGGGATTCCCTTGATAAGTTTGTTGAGGAATTTGATGAACTCCGCTGGGGGATAGGAAGAACTTCGCCGAGGACGATCTTTCTGTGGTAATTAGTTGAGGATAACCCAGTTATAAGCTCTGGTGGGGAATATTAAGATCTTCTGGGGATACCCAACTTCCTTAAGACTGACAGTATACTAACTCTGCTTGGGGAGAGTATTGTTGACTTGCTTAGGGATTACTGTGCCTTTTTGGGCTGATGAGAGACCAACTCTGCTTGAGGAGAGAGCATTGCTGATTTGTCTTACTCTGTGGGGAGTGGAGGTATCTTGGGTGCATTCTTCAGCCGAATCTACCTTGTACCTTGTGGACAGAACAACTTGTACAGTTTGGACCATTTCTATTGCCCCTGTTTCTGTGGAAGAAGGTACTTAACGATTGACAAATCTTCTTCTGGTAGGCAAGTGACGAGATGCCGGGACATAGTCGTACGTTGTGATCCCTAACTTTTGCCTGGACCTCCCTTTCGGGTTTTCAGTCCACCGGGATACCCATTTTTGCCCAAGCCGCCTTTTCAGGTTTTCGACTTGCCGGGTGTACAGATTTTTCATTTTCATCCCTTATTTTGCCCGAATCCCTTTTGGTTCGCCGGGAAGCCCTTATTTTTGCCTAGGTGTGTCAACCTAGCGGGTCTTTGATTATGCGCAGTATTTTTTTTTTACTATGCCCACGCTCTCAGGATGTAGGGAGGTGCCCCTGTTGTTGTGCTGCCATGTGACCAGAAGATGTTTGATCGTACTAGATTTGTCCCTGGAGTTCCTGTCCAATGCCCCAAGTGATTCAGACGGAGAATTGCCCCTGGCTATTTGGCCTTTTGAGAGATTCTCTGAATCTTGACCTAACTACCCCAGATGATGGACAATGACCATGACGTGCCCTTTGATTGGAAGTGCTTTTGTTCATTAGATATTCTTTGTGCGAATTTCTCTGTTGTTCGAACAAAAAGTCATATGCAAACAATGTTATATTAAAAATGCAAAGCTTATGTCTGTCTTGAAGTTTTTTTTTTTGAAAATGCAGTTTTTTCATAAAAACAAGTGAATTTTTTTGTAAACTGTGATGTCAACTCGTTATTTTACCGCAAGCCTTAAGGAGTCAGGATACCTTTCGTAACAGCATGCTTTCGAACTAACCCATGCTTCAGCTAGGACTTTTAAGGGTTATAACGTGGCCTGGTTCATGGTTCAAGAAACAAAGGATAAAGGCTCAAATTTTATTTGTACCCACCCACTCTTCGTGATGTTCTTCAAACCTAAACTCAGCTGATCATGCATTAGACCTTGTTTGAGTCTTTGTCCTGATATTATGGTGATGGTTCGGATATTGACAGTTTATTTTGAATAGGCAGTCATTCCTTTTTTGGTTGAGGGTTTGTAGGACCTCTTTCTTTTTGATTTCGTTATCCCTGTTTTTTGCCTGAACTGTTTGTTTTGTGATTACAGTCAGCGGGATGCCCCAGTTTTGTAAGTCTCCTTCATAGGTTTTGACTTAATGGGATTTTTATTTTAAGAGGTAATGACTGCCTGTCTTTGTGGTTATTCGGAACCATCACTGTCTCTTGTTTTGTAAGGACTTCTTTGATGCTGTTCATTGTACATCTGGATCAACTGAGAGAACTACCCTGCCCCAGGTTATGATTAAGGGTTTTAATTTTCGAAAAGAAAAACTCCAACTTCTTTGGCTCAGAGGGGTTGGCGAGGGATTATCTTCCTTATGACTCCACTGTTTAGGATTTGAAACAATGTCTGTACCTCATCAGCGGGGTTCGTTCAAAAGCATACTGTAAATGTCGTGGTATCGTTTTCATCATCCTCCCTCAAGAGGCTTAGAGTTATTAATCGAGAGTTTGAACATCACAAAAAAATGAAAGCAGTTTGAATATATCGAATGCGAATATATTGATTCAAAACAGACATATGCGATGCATTGATAAAGTAAAAGAGTTTGACATGAACAAATGTTTGAACAAGAAAAGAAAAATACAACTTGAAACTTCCAATGAACAAAAGGTCTTCTCGTCTAGGGATACTAGAAGAACTCGACCTGACCATCTGGGGTGATTTCCACTGCTTCTTCATCAATCAGGTCCTGGATCTTGTTCTGCAGAGTCCAACAGTCGTTGGTGTCGTGTCCAAGACTGTCAAAATGGTAGGCACATCTCACACTCGGGTTATACCTGGAAGAGGAAGTGTTGGGATTCTTAGGAGGGTCCCTTAGTGTGATCAGATTCAATCTCAATAGGCGTTGTAAGGCTTGAAACAGTGACATGTTGAGCTGGGTGAATTGCCTCCTAGGCTTGTCTGGCTTGCTCTGATCAACCCGTTATTCTTGGCGAGGTCGTTGTTGGACCTGTGAAGTAGTAGCAGCTTGGAGAGGTCTATCCATCAAACCAAACCTTTGACTTTTTGGGGGCTGATTACCGGTTTGGTCTCCAACCCTGACTACTTGCTTCATACTGTCTTGCTGAAGCTGGTGAGGTTGATGCTGAATTTGTGACCCTGAAGCAAGTTGAGGAGCTTTTCCCTTGTCTTCTTGTCTCAAAGGGAATTTAATGATGACTGGCTCTTCAACCTTAGATGTTTTCCCCCAGTTGGTTATCCCGAAGCAGTTGGTTGACGAGAACCCTGAGCTCTTCTTATCTTTGAGCTAAGTCTTGAATGAGAGTCATCTGCCCCAGCATATGGGTTCTCATTGTATCTACCTCAGCTTGCAGACGTTTCAGCCATTCGTCTTTATCGTCTTCTGGACTGTTCCTGACCAAAGTCCCCATGAGAAGTGTTCTCAGCTCTTCCTGCCCCTTGGATAGATTTAGGAGGATCTCCCTGAACCAAGTCTCTTAAGCATGAAGATCCTGGTTGTCTTGTTGGGAAGCCATTGCTAAAATAAACAGCGAAGAAGGTAAGTGACCTGTAACAAGGGTACCTGTTATGCAATGATATGTATGATATATGTATGCAATGTTTTCAAGGATCTCGTGGGGTAAACAAGAAAATTTGTTAGAATTTGAATTTCATAGCTTGATTGAAGGAACTTCGTGTTGTTGAGAATCCTTCTTCAAGATTCAAGGCTCACCATATCGAGTGGGTCATAGCCCCTGACTCAAGTCATTAACCTTGGCTAGAGGAAAATAAATCCCCTTTGCCCCTTGCTAGACATTTTGATTCATCATGACCTGTATCACAAACCCTTGAGATCCTTGAAATGGATTAGTCTTTCTGTAGGATGTATGCAATGGTATGATGGTATGATGCTATGCTATGCGTGGAGTAATGTAGGTAAACCCTGTTATGAGCCCAGATTAAGGACTGTAAACAAAACCTGCAAGAAACTCAAGTGTCAGATAACAAGCATGCAAGTAGTCAAGTTTGAAGGCACGCAAGTCACACAAGACAGCCCTTAGAGTTCAGGCCAGCATGAAGTTTGGGTACTACCCTCTTGAAGTTGGTGGGCTCAAACCTGTCCTATCAAAAGTAACCGGGTTCTAAGGAGCTCAATATCATAGGGTTTTTTTCTGTGTTCATTGTTTTTATTTAGCCACTGAACTGGCGATCAAAATATTCCAAGAAAACAACCCTCAATGAGTGTAGTATCGAGTATCTACCAACTTCGGACTGCACTAAACTCGGTCATATCATTACCCCTAAAGAGGCCAGGATGGTCAAGTAAGGTTCCTAAGGTCAGTTGATGCTTCACGACACCACGCGGCGGCCCCGTACTCTCCTTGACTTGACTCAAGGGTTACCGGTACTCACCAAAGTGCCACATCAACGTAGCAACTGCTTCAACCGTGTCAGTATACCCCGCACAGTTCCCTCAAAGTTTGTTGCTACCTAAAAGGTATCCCCCAGATCCAGGTTAGGATCTATGAAACTCCAAGACAGGCCCACAATATTAAAGCAAACAAAGCAAGCAATTGAAAACAAGAGTGGTCTAATCCTAAGGTACACCTCACTTATTAGTTTCCCCAGCAGAGTCGCCAGTTCTGTAATCGGTGGAAATAGAACTGACTGTTTTGGAATGTTGGTTTGCGAAATGTCGCGGTAAGCAAGAGTCGCCACCGTCTTTTATGTTCTCCAACATGGAAAGGACAAAAGCACAGCAAAATTCCTTTTTGAGAATGTTTCTCGGTTCGGGAGGTAGATTTATAGAAAGGGAAGGTGTTAGCACCCTTTCTATCTGTGGTTATCCATGGGCTCTTAGGTACTTGCTCTTATGTTTTCAAAAATATTGTTTGCTTTTCAAGTGTGTGTGAGTTTTGAAAAAGTTTCGTTTGAAAAATTTCTAAGTAACTCTTGTATTTGTCCTCAAGAGTGTATGAAATATTTGTTTGAAAACTTTTTGAAAGTGTGAGTGCGAAAAGTATTTTTGTTTGTTTGAAAGAGCAAGTACCCAGGAGAAATCTACCTACTCTAAGGAATTAGGCTGTGTAAGAGTCCTTTAGATAGTGCTATCCCACCATTGAGAGGTAGGTAGCACCGTCATTGGAGGTATTCGGGTCAATTCGATTATTAGGGACATGTGTGGTCACCGAAGCAATAGTAGGACGCCTTAGCGGTAACCCTAATGTCCTAGATCCTTTTTATCCGAGGCAACCATTTCGAGGCAACTGGATCTTTAGACAGGAGGGCGACCTCTAAAACACCATATACTTGACGACCACCTTGAGGCAACCGAGTGAGGCGTACCCTAGAAGTGGCATGTGCATGTGTGTTAAATTCAGTTAAGATTATCTTGTACATGTTATTTGTGAGCTACGCTTTGATTTTATTTTCAGATAAGTCTTGCATGCATAATTAACGGTTAATAGTTGTGCGGAAAGTAAATTGCGGAAAGTTGAATCTACGCTATTACAAGGCGTCGGGTTTTACATCGCCAAAAACATAACCCTTTGGGAAATAAATACGAGAAAGTAAAAGAAAGCGATAAAATCCTAATTAACTATTACATCCTCGGAAACAGATACATCAATATGATCAAAATAAATAATAATGCGCAAATAGAAATTTAATTGGGACGTCCTTAGGGTTTTGACCCTTTTTGAGAAAGGAATTAAATTTTGTCCTTTTTGTAATTAAGTTAAATATTAAACCTAATTTATTAATTAATTAAAAGAAAAATGTTTTTTGTGTTTTTTATATTTTAATGAAAATAAAAATAAAAAAGAAATTAAAAGTCAAGAGAACCCTAATTCTAAGTTTATTTTATTTATTATGAAAAAAGATTAAAATAGCCTAATTTAACTAATTCAATTTGGTTAGTATTTATTTACAAAATAAGTTAATAAATAAGATTAATAATAATTAACAAAAATATTTACATTTTATTCTCTGAATTTATTATGAAAAATATTAATTTATTAATTAGATAATAATAATACTAATAATTAATAAAAGGAAATTATAAAAGAAAATAAAATAAAAAGAGTAACAAAACCAGTGGGGGTGTTGACCCAAGAATGGAGGTTAAGCCTGGAATTTCTGGCCCATTAAGCCAAGCCCTTCTGACTTTTGGAATTGTCTAGTGCGTTGATTGACCAGGGACATGGTGTGCTTCCATCCTGACCATTGGATTGAGCCTTGTGGCCACTTGGCGCATTGATTTGTGAGAGTCCATGGTGAAATACATTGGCAAACCTGCACATGATTATGGTATGAAAAATATGAAACAAATATTGGGGGACCTGGGAATCGAACCCAGGTCCCAATGGTCCTTGGACAGCGCAGCAACCACTACACCATATGCTTGTATTTGTAATTATAACAAGCAATGAAAATAATATATTAAAAACAACGCGTATGCTGGGAACAACAAAACGCGCGCTGATCATTTGAATGGACCACTCATGATTGAACACGCCCTTCATCTTTTCGTTTTCCTGCAAAAGAATAAAGAGATAGCGGGGGTTTTTAACCCCCACAAAATAGCATGGCCAAAAATAGCGATTAGGTCTGTAAGCTATATAAATAGGGCGCGATAGTCTTGTTCAATTCGTATTGATCTCCTGAGTTCAACCATGGGCGTCATGAAGGCTAATTTTTCCTGTACAGCAAAGCCCTATTTTGAAAGCTTCGAAACCCTAAATCTCATTAATGGCAAATTCTGTTTCAAGGCGTTTCAATGCAATTAATTTATGCCAAAAGATTCTTGTGGATGCAAGCAACTCAAAACACACAAAAAATCACATTAAAGATGCATGAATTATGAGTTTCAATTATGAGAAAGAAAGCTAAACCGTGTGACTGTTTCTCAGGATTCCTTGATTGTTAGGGCTTGATTTCGATTGCAATATGTTCCTGGGAATGTTAGCAATGTGTTTGAATCGCTCTAAGGCTTTGAATTGTGCTAGCACGTGGAATTCAGTTTTCAAATTTTTCTTGAATTTTTGGAATTGGCTTATGGCTTTTGATAGCAGCTCTCACGTTTACAATATTAGGGTTGGCTTCAGTATTTGTATTGGAATGGAATTAGGGTTCAATCTTGGTCAAGGATCCATGGCATTATGATTTCAATATTTGATTTCCAATCACATAATTTTGCATCTTTTTGATTGATGAAACTTGCCAAACATGGAGATTTTGGTCCCCTTGATTGATACACGAAACCTTCAGCATGTGTTGAGTTTATTTGCATCACAAAAAGATTTGAAAACCATATCTTGGTATTTTCCTACAATTAAATCAATTAAATGAATTAATATTAATAAAAAATTCAATTAATTAATTAAAAATAATAAAATAAATCAATTTAAGCTCAATGGGTCGTGCATAGGCCTTGGACAAAGATTCAAGAAGAAATTTGAGCCCCATTAGCAAAAATGATGTGTTTTGAGCAAAGTTGACTTTTGCAAATTCACAAAAATTTCCAACTTCTCCAATGCATATATTGCTCAATTTTGATCATATGAACATGTTCTTGGACATTTTGGAAAGTTCTTGAAGTCCTCTAACCAATGCCTTTGGTCCCATGTTATTTTGATTTACCAATCTCAAGTTATGGTCTTTGACTTAAAGTTCCTTTTTGTTGACTTTTGAAATTGACCTATAATGTAGAAATTGATAACTTTTTGTGAGAGCATTTATTGGACTTGGAATGTGAATATGAGTTGTAGGAAATGTCATCCCCTTAAAAATGAGCATTGGATGGGATTTTTCTGATGAACCATGAAAAAGTTATGCCTTGGTCAAGTTACAGTTGACTTTTCAACTGTCCAAAAATAGAAACTTTTGCATCTTTGATGATTTTTGAGCCATGCTTGTGGAATCATGATCAAGACTTGGTCAAATGATGATTGTGGCTTCAAAATAATATGTTGACCAAAAATTTTGACTTTTGACTGTCAAATGACCATTTTACCCCTACAGTTGATTGTGAACCAAATAGGGCTTTTGACTGTGCAACTTGATGATGTGAGACTTGAGCTTGACATGTAGATGCCTGACAATATATATGGGCACATGGGACTTGATTGAGCCATTGAAAACCTCAACTTCCTTGCAAGAACCAAAACCCTAATTTTGACTGGCTTAGGAGGCATTTGGATTGTGCAACCCTTGAACAATCTTGAACCATTTGAAGATGATTCTTGATAAACCTTGAAGAATATGGGAGGGAAAATTTTGGGGTTCAACACCATCCCAAATAGATGCTAACTTCGTAAGAATTCTCTTTGTGGGGATTCCTGTTCCTGCTATCTAAGGAGGAGTCCACTTGGGGATGTTGGTATTTGTCTTGGGAAATAGAGCTTTGGAGCTTCATTTGTCCCTTACTCTACTGGGGAGTCATCTCTTGACTGAAGAGATGGAAGTGTACTGCTATTTGGTCAAGATCCAGGCTTCACAGTGATTTGTTAAGGATAATAAGGCTGACTGCTATCCTGGTCGTATTCCAGGCTTCACAATGACTTACTGGGGAAATGAGATTAAACTGTTATCTGGTCGTACCCCAGGCTTTGCAGTTTCTTTAACTGGAATAGAAATCATAAAAACCTTAGTGTCAATTTAACTAAACCAGATAAAGGATCTACCGAAAAAGAAACAGTAATAAATCAATGGTCGATTCGAACTGAACCAGCAGAGGTATTGATTTATCTTTGACTGGATAAGAATCAGAAAAATATTAGTGTCGATTTAACTGAACCAGAAAAGAGTCTTGGAATGTCTTCAACTGGAATAGGAATCAGAGAGATCTTAGTGTCGATCTGACTGAACCAGAGAAGGTCTTTAATTAACTTTGACTGAAATGGAAATCAGAAGAATCTTAGGATCAATTCAGCTGAACCATACAAAAGTCTTGGAATATCTTCAACTGGAATAGGAATCAGAGAGATCTTAGTGTCGATCTTACTGAACCAGAGAAGGTCATTAATTAACTTTGACTGGATAAGAATCAGAAAAATCTTAGTGTCGATTTAACTGAACTAGAAAAAAGTATTGGAATATCTTCAACTGGAATAGGAATCAGAGAGATCTTAGTGTCGATCTGACTGAACCAGAGAAGGTCTTTAATTAACTTTGACTGGAATAGAAATCAGAAGAATCTTAGGATCAATTCGACTGAACCAGACAAAAGTCTTGGAATATCTTCAACTGGAATAGGAATCAAAGAGATCTTAGTGTCGATCTGACTGAACCAGAGAAGGTCTTCTAAGAATGTCGTTTTGAGGAAGATGTTGAAATAGCCTCTCGTTAGACATAGATTTTGACAAGACTACCAGGTCACATAAGTAGCCCACGGTATTTATTGACTTGACCTTTCCCTGAAAAAGGTAAGGAGTTAGTCATATGCAATGTCATGATGTATGAAATGCATTGTGATGATGTTCTCAAAATGAATGAGATTATGTTGTATGTGATATGTATGTGCATGCCATAATGTGTGAATATGGGATGTTGTTGCGATATTTCGTAGTCTGGGAAAATAAATCCCTGACTGCTACTGAAGAGTATTGGGGGGCTGAATCCTTCATTTCCACTGGGGATGATGAATGGATATGATTTGTCGGGGATTCCCTCTTTCTGTTTGAGGATATTTTGTCGGGGATTGACTCTGCTTGAGGATAACTCTGTGTGGAGGATGTTTTGTTGTAAGATTCTGCTGATGTAGATAAATAAACTCTGTTAGGGAATGAGCTTCTGCAGTTGGAGAAATAAACTCTACTCGGGAGGAGGTTTCATAAACTGTTTAAGATTATAAAGCTCGGCTGGAGAACACAGATTTCAGCTCTTGACTGGAGGAAGTAATTTCTTCTTGGGGAAGGAGAGATCAAAACTATGGTTGTTTCTACTCTATGGGGAACATAGACATCACGGGGTTGTATGTAATGGTGACTTCATCTCAGAAAGTCTCTTCCCCTGTACCTGCTGGAAGGAGTAACTGTCGGGATTGTAAATTGTTTCTTAGACTTTGCCCCGTTTCTTAAAATCATTAGTAACTATCTTTCTGTTTTTTATGCAAGTATTTGTGAACAGTGGTCATATTTAAATGCATATGTCAAAAATAATCATTGGAAGTTTTTGCAAAAAACTAGCTTTGGTACTTTCAAGGAACGATTTGTATTGATTTTTTTTTAAGTTCGCCTATAACAGGCATTTTGTACAAAGAGACTGACGTTCTAGTAGGAGAACACTATCGTGGAAATGAAAAATATACAAAATAGTGTACAAAGAGAAAACAGCTACTTGTAATAATCCCATTGGGTATAAATTATGTTATTGCCCCTATGTCCTTGAGTGTCTCATCACTTTGCTACTCATCCGAAGCTGGCTGGATTGATCGGTACCGTTTGAGCTTGATAGTTGGTACTGAAGTATGATTGCAAGGTGATCCAATGGGACATAGTTGTACGCTTTAAATCCCTAACTTTTTCCTGGACCGCCCTTTCGGGTTTTCAGTCCACCGGGATACCCTTTTTTGCCTAAGCCGCCTTCTCAGGTTTTTGACTTGTCGGGTGTACATATTTTTTTGTCTTTATCCCTAATTTTTTCCTGAACCCTTTTGGTTCGTCGGGATGCCCTTATTTTTGCCTAGGCCAGTCAACCTAGCGGGTCTTTATTTACAGGTAGTATATTTTCACTATGTCTGCATTGACAGGGTGAGGAAGGTCGTCACAATCCATGGTGGTTAGAATCATGGCTCCACCAGAGAATATGCTTTTGATCACAAATGGCCCTTCGTACGTGGGAGTCCATTTTCTCCTGGGATCACCTTGTAGCAGTATGATGTGCTTGATTACCAAATCACCCACTTGATATACTTGACGTCTGACCTTTTTGTTGAAAGCCTTGATCATTTGCTTTTGGTATATCTGACCATGACAGACAACAGTAATCCTTTTCTCATCAATCAGATTCAGTTGATCAAGTCGAGTCTGGATCCAATCGTCTTCGTTCAAACCCGTATCCTTCATGATCCTTAAAGAAGGGATCTGGATCTGAATAGGCAGGACAGTCTCCATACCATATACCAGAGAATAAGGTGTTGCCCCTGTTGATGTTCGTGCTGAGGTGCGGTAACCATGAAGAGCAAATGGTAACATCTCATGCTAGTATTTGTATGTCACTATCATCTTCTGTATGACTTTCTTGATATTCTTGTTAGCAACCTCCACAATGACATTTATCTTTGGTCGATAAGGGGAAGAATTGTGATGCTGGATCTTGAATTGTTTACAGATCTCGGTGATCATTGTATTGTTGAGATTTGTACCATTATCCGTGATGATTCTTTATGGCACACCATATCGACAAATTGGGTTATGTTTCATAAACCGCGCCACCACGTTCTTGGTAACAGTAGCAAAAGAGGCAGCCTCGACCCACCTCGTGAAGTAATCAATGGCCACTAAGATGAAGCGATACCCATTGGAGGCAGTAGGTCTAATCTCTCTGATCGTGTCAATTCCCTACATTATAAAGGGACAGGGAGCCATCAAGACCTTCAAGGGAATCGGAGGTACATGTACTTTATCAGCATAGATCTGACATTTATGACAAGTTCGGGAGTGCTGATAACAGTCTGCTTCCATAGTGGACCAATAGTATCCTACCCGTAGGATCTTTTTAGCCATGGTGTGTCCAGTAGAGTGGGTGCCAAAGGTACCTTCGTGTAAAGCTACCATAATCCTTTCTGCTTCATCTTTATCTACGCATCGAAGTAAAGTGGAGTCATGGTTGCACTTGTATAGGATTCCATTACTGAGGAAGAACTTTGCGGAGAACCTTCTCAGAAACTTCTTATCATTGACAGATGCATCCTTAGGATACTCTTGAGCCTCAAGACACCTTTTCACTTCGTGGAACCAAGGTTTGTTTTCTACCTCTTCAGTGTCAATCTCATAGCAGTATGCTGGTTTATCCAACCTCTCAATAGTGATCTGAGGAGCTTCGTTGTCCCACTTGACCTTGAACATAGACGACATAGTAGCTAGCGCGACCGCTAACTGATTCTTTTCTCATGGGAAATGTTTAAAGGCGACCTCTTCAAAGTGTGGAAGCAATGTCAGCACATGTTCTTTATAAGGGATGAGATTCGGGTGCTTCATGTCCCACTCCCCTTTGATTTGACTTATTACCAAGGCTGAATCCCCGAAAATGCTCAAGAACTTGATCCTCATATCAATAGCAGCTTTGAGACCCATGATGCATGCTTCATACTCCGTCATGTTGTTGGTACAGTTGAAACATAATTTGGCCATGAAAAAGGAGTATGACAGCCTTTGGGAGACATGATTACAGCACTGATGCCATTGTCGAGTGTGTTGGAGGCTCCATCAAAAACCATAGTCCATCGGGATCCTTCCTCAGGTCCTTCATCCGGTCCAGGTTCTTCATAGTCAATCACTAACATAATGTTCTCATTCGGGAATTCAAAGTTCATGGATTGGTAGTCATCCACAGTCTCATGAGCCAAATGATCAGCTAGTAAACTTCCCTTGATTGCTTTCTGGGTCGTGTATTAGATATCGCATTCGGTCAAGATCATTTGCCATCTTGCTATTCTTCTGGAGAGAGTGGGCTTCTCGAAGATGTACTTGATCGAATCCATCTTAGATATCAACAAAGTGGTGTGGTTCAACATATACTGTCTCAGTCGGCGAGCAGCCCATGCCAAAATGCATCAAGTTTTCTCGAACAGTGAGTATCTTGTCTCACAGTCGGTAAAAAAATTTCTAAGATAGTATATTGCATGCTCTTTTTGACCGGACTCATCATGCTACCCCAGCACACACCCTATTGAATTATCTAACACTGTTAAGTACATTATCAAAGGTTTTCCTTCAATCGGGGGCATCAGAATTGGAGTCTCTTGAAGGTATTCCTTGATTCTCTCGAAGGCGGTCTGGCATTCGTAATTCCACTTTACCACTTGATCTTTCTTCAGGAGTTTGAAGATTGGTTCACAAGTAGCAGTTAAATGGGAAATGAACCTGGCAATGTAATTTAGGTGTCCTAAGAAGCCTCTGACCTCCTTCTCGGTGCGAGGAGCCGGCATCTCTTGTATAGCCTTCACTTTTGCAGGGTCTACCTGAATGCCCTTGTCACTGACAATGAAACCTAGGAGTTTACCAGACCTTACCCTAAAGGTGCACTTGTTCACATTTAACCTTAGCTTGTACGTTTTCAACCTATCAAATAGATTTTGTAGATGATCAAGGTGTTCTTCCTCAGTTTTAGACCTGGCTATCATATCATCAACATAAATCTCTATCTCATGGTGAATCATGTCATGAAACAGAGCTACCATGGCTCGCTGATAGGTTGCCCCACCGTTCTTCAACCCAAACGGCATCACTTTGTAGCAGAAAGTGCCCCATTGTGTGACGAAGGTTGTCTTCTCCATGTCTTCGGGTGCCATCTTGATCTGATTGTAACCAAAGAAACCGTCCATGAAGGAAAAGATCCTCTGTTGCACGGTGTTGTCAACCAGAACGTCAATATGGGGGAGCAGAAAGTCATCCTTGGGGCTTGCCCTGTTCAAATCTCGGTAGTCCACACACGTTCGTACCTTGTCGTCCTTTTTAGGTATCGGGACTACATTAGTAACCCATTGGGGATAAGAAGTGATCGCTAGGAACCCAGCGTCGAACTGTTTCATAACTTATGCTTTGATTTTCTCTGACATTTCAAGTCGCATGCGACGGACCTTCTACTTTACCAGAGGGCAGTCTTCTTTAGTTGGCAGACGATGAACCACAATATTCGTGTCTAGTCCTGGCATGTCTTCATATGTCCAGGCAAATATCTCAACATAATCATGCAACATCTGAATCAAACATTGTTTGACACGAAGCTCCAAATTTTCACCTATCTTGACCTCTTTTTTGTTCTCTTCTGTGCCCAAATTTGTTGTCTCAACTGGCTCCTCATAAGGTTGTATATCCCTTTCTTCCTGTTGTAGTAGTCTGGCAAGTTCTCTGGGTACCTCACAATCTTCCTCACCTTCGTCCTAGGCTTGGTTGATCGGATTTTCAAAGTCATAACTGGTAATAGCAGAACTGTTATCAATGGGATCCAGAGTGGATATAGATCTGCAGTTTGATACGTGGGTGTGTGTAAGAGCATAGTTGTATAGACAAAGAAAAAAGTAGAAAAGAAAAACAGAGAGCGCAAAATTTGTATGCATAAACATCCAATGCTTTATTAATTCCATATGAAATTGAAACATGATAACCCTCACAAATAAACCATTGTGCCACGGGTAAGGCACGTGGCCAAAAAGTTTATATTGTTTAATTATTACATATCCAAAATAAAAAGACAATTACTTATGAATAAAAGCAATTGGTACAAAGTCTTTTGTCATCCAGTTACTGAGTCCACCGTTGGTAGTAGGGAAGATCCAGCTATCCATGTCATTGTCACCATCACTGTCTTCTAGAGCGCTGACCCCATGATTGTTGATGCGTAGGGGAGGTCTTCCAGCACGAGCATGACGAACAGCCCTTTGAGCCCCTGAAGAGAAATCCAAACCAAACTTATCAGACTTGTATGGAATATCAGGGAGTTGGCCCCAGATGGTAGACCCATCTTCTTTAATAACTGCTTTTACATCCTTGAGAGAAGTCGTCTTCAAGGGAGGCCTGGTGATCTTGGGCGGATTGGTGACAATTTCAGTTGCAGCCATAGTCTGAGGTGCCTCTTCGAAATTTTGACACGGAGTCTCGATGAACTCACCATCCATTTCCACATACCTTAAGGAGTTTAGGTGACTGGCCATGTATTCTTCTTCACCGTGTACCATGACAATCCTTCCTTTGATCAGGTATTTCATCATCTGGTGTAGAGTGGATGTGACAGCTCTCTCCCCATGGATCCAAGGGCGACCCAACAAACAAGAATAAGATGGTCTAATATCCATCACAAAGAAGGTGGAGTCAAAGGTCTGAGAACTAATTTTGATGGGGATGTCCACCTCCCGGTGCACCATTCTCTTTGATCCATTAAAAGCCCTCACTACTATGTTATTGGGCTTCAAGTTCAAACCTTCATAGTCTAGTCTATCCAGAGCTTTCTTAGGCAGCACATTTAATGACGAACCGGTATCTACTAGAACATGGGCAAAAGTAGTGCCTCTGCACTCGATGGAAACATGCAGTGCATCATTGTGTTTCCTCCCTCTGGGTGTTAGATCAGCATAATAAAAACCCAAACCGTTATCAGCTGTCAAACTGGCCACGCAATCTTCAAATTGATCAGTAGAGGTTTCTTGTGGCACATGGGCAGTTTTAAGGAACTTCACCAAAGCCTTTGCATGAGCTTCAGAGCACAACAGTAAGGCTAGCATAGAAATCTTGAAAGGGGTCTGCCCCAGCTGTTCAACCACATTGTAGTCGCTCTTCTTTATAATCTTCAAAATTTCTTCAATTTCTTTCTTGGAAGCCTCTAAGATAGATATTGATTGCGCCTTCATCTAGATGGGCTCAATTAATATGTCTTTGTCCCGAGTCTCGGCCGACTCAGCGATAGGAGTGTCAGCGGGGGTAATCACAGGAATTGCAGTAGTAGTATCAACATGAACAACAGTAGGAATGATCACAGGACCAGTAACGGCTTTCAGAGGAGAAATCTCAGGGGAGAACACTCTTCCACTTCTTGTTATTTTGCTGGTTCCAACAATGTTGCCAATGTCGGGATCATCATTTTCATAAACCTGGTCTTCAACAACCAGCAGGTCTTGCTTGACGTCGTGGTAGTAGACGCCACCCCCATAGTTACAGGGAACATTTTTGTCCGAGGAGTACGGGATTGGCCCTGGCATGGTGATAATCAGAGGAGCCAACTTCAGAGCAGATGTAATCCTGACGAGTCTTTTGGTGGAGAACCTGGGAGGATTGGCGGAAATGGTTATTATTGAAATATCCTTTTCAAACAAAATATCTCTATCATCCATCAGGCATTAAACACCTTCCTTCAACAAATGACAACCAGTCGGTAGAGATAAACATGAGTGGCAACCTTTTCCACAGCCCGGAAATAAACCGGCCTTCAATAAGTTCCACTTAACGGTCAAGAGAGGAGTAACAAGTTCTTCAACAGAAGTAAAAAACACATCATCTTCAATAGCGTTAATACCACGATCGTGCTTGGGCATAGGAGCAGTGATAACATTGGGAATCTCAGGGGCGTCAAATTCAATTTCCTTCGCCTCGAGAAGGTCTTGAACCTTGTTTTTCAAAGCCCAACAGTCGTTTGTATCATGACCTGGACTTTCTGAATGGTAAGCACAGCGAGCATTAGGATTGTAACGGGGAGAGGCAGTGTTGGGATTTTTGGAGCTTCCCGCAAGGTTACCAGATTAGACTTCAACAAATGTGGCAAGACTTGAGACAAAATCATATTTATCCAGGTAAACTGTCTTACCCGCCTTTTTGTTCTAGGCTGATTGTTCCTTTGTTGAGTAGGTGCAGGTTTAGAGATTATAACAGCCCCTACCGCTGGACGGCGTTCAATTTTGTCCTGATTCCTTTGGTTGTACACAGCACTAACCTCTTTTTTGCCAGAAAATGGCTTCCTTGCTGCACTGAAGGACGCATCTTTCTGGATCTTACCACTCCTAAGTCCATCTACCACTCTTTCTCCCGTCAAGATTAATTCAGTGAAGCCGGCTGAGGAGCTTCCAATCAAGTGATTGAAAAACGGACCAGATAGGGTACCCAAAAACATATCCACTAGCTCCCTATCAGACAGGGGGGGTTGGACTCTTCTGCTAAGTCCCTCCACTTTTGAGCATAGTCTTTAAAGCCCTCGCTCGAACCCATAGACATACTTTGGAGTTGTGTACGGGTGGGAGCAAGGTCTGCATTATACTGATACTGCTTGTAGAAAGTAGCATCCAGGTCTTCCCAATTACGGATGTTGGCCCTTTCCAGCTGGTAGAACCATTCTAGTTGAGTTTCAGACAGACTATCTTGAAAGAAGTGGACCCATAAGTCCTTGTCAGCAGTGTGAGGTTGTATCTTCCTCACATAAGATCAGAGGTGCATCTTGGGACATGAAACCCCATCATATTTGGCGAACACCAGAACCTTGAACTTTTGCGGGATGACAACCCCATAAACCAAACCCAGTTCTTCAAAATCCAGACCTGGTACCTTCCGGACCTCCATTGCAATCAAATGATCCTCCAGTTGTTTGTATTTTTCATCAGCAGGAGGATAATGTTCCTCATCATAGTCAGATTCATCATTGAACTCTTTTGGACTGGAGTCTTCCTCTCTTGTTTCCTCCTCTTGATTGTTTCCTCCTCTTTTTTGGTTTTATTTTTATTTAGGAAAATACTTAAAATGAACATCCTAAAGTTTATTTAAAAATAAATAAAAATTAATTAAGAAATAGTCTAAGTTCTTTTTTTTTGTTTAGTTTTTATTATGAAAAGGAAATGATTAAACCTAAATTAAATCCTAAGTTCTAATTTAATTTTAATTAAAGAAAAAAATGGTTAAAATAGTTATTAATTAATTCAAGAAATTAATTATTTAATAAAAATCTAATCCTAATTTTTTTGTGATTTTTTTATTATTTGGCTAATTAAATGAATAATCAAGAAAAAACAAAATAAAAAAGAAATAAAACAATACAAAAAAATGTAAAGTAGGCCTGGTCATCAAAAGCAAAAATGGGGGTGTATTATTGTCAAAAATGCTAGGCCCAAATCAGAAACTGTGTTGGGATTCAGTGGGGAGCGCCTTTGATGGCTCATGCTACACCTGCCTGTGGGAACCCTTTGATCTGGATCAATCAAGATCCAGTGGTGGTGATCTGGAGGCACATGATGGACTGGCGTCGCTAACGCACATTGGATATGCAGTCAACAAATATTAGAAAAATAATATGCTGGACCTGGGGCTCGAACTCAGGTCCTCCCCTTCACAAACACGCTTCCCTGCCAACTGAACTAACATGCCATTCGTTACATAGAATCCATTAAAATAATATAATATACAAAAAATGTTAATATTGAAAGAAAAAAACAAGAAAAAAAAACACGCGCGCTGATTCAAACAGGCCAATTGTAGGTTGCCACATATTGTCTTCCATCTTTGTCCGTCGTATTAGACAACAAGGTCTATAGTGACGGTTTTCTGTCCATCATTATAACCCCTGCATCTGAAACAAACATAATACGCAACAAAAATAAATTATGAGACCATGAATCAACTAGTCTCATCTCCCTGAACATGATGGTATCAGTAGCCAAGCCTAATTTTTCCTAACAATTGAAGCCCCAATTCTAAGGTCAAAACCCTAACAATGGTGGTACTCGATTCCTGCATCAAAACTCAAATCTAATCATACAGAAAGCTTGCAAACACAAGAATGCTTAATAATGCATGATTAAAATACGTTTATATCATATGAATCAAGGAATTCAAAATCAAGAAAAAACGTAAACCATGGGGTAGTTAGAACACCCTTCAAACTATTTTGGGACTTGGTAATGGCTGGGAACGATCCAGGAGGCTTCTAGGAATATGTTTGAGCCTTTGTTTGGGATTAAAACCAACTGCAATTTGAAATTCAGGTTTGACAATTTTGGAATTTTTGAGTGAAATGTGCAGCAATTCTTTAGGCTTTTTGTGCATCCATTTGGCTGGCCTGAGTGTTGTTCTTATAGTATAGAAGGAGGGGACACCATTGAATGGAAAAAATTATGGCCATAACTCATATTTTCTAACAAGAATCCAACAAATTCAAGGCCTTCCAAATTTGTCAAAACATGCCTTATCCTTGCTTGGATGAAACTGGTCACTTGTTCATGAAATCTTGGGCTTCAAGACAAGTCAAAACAAAAGCCCAAATGCCTAAGCCCATTTCCAATTATTTTTGTACCATTTTTTTTATATTTATTTGAAATAAATTAAAATAAATATGTAAAAAATAGGTATAAAATTCAATGCCATGAAAAAATAATATTATAGGTCCTATACAACCTTAGGAAGATATTTGAACCTTAAAAAGTTGGGCCATTGACTCAAAAATCCAAATTTGCTCAATGCACCAATCTTGACATTTTCAAAAAATTTCCAACTTGGGCAAGCCATAACTTGCTCAATTTTTATCTCATGATAATGATCTTGTTCTTTTTGTAAATCCCAAGATGTCTACTTCAATCCCTCTTTTTATCAATTTTGCATTTGAAGATGTTATCTTGATGTAAAAGGTCTTGGAAAAAGTGGCTTTTGTTGACTTTTTGAAAATGACCTATAATATTTGAACTCATATCTTTCAAATGGTGCATTTCTTTATCTTGATGGATGAGGAGAAGTTGCAAGGAATTGGATTCTCTTCAAAATGAGCTTTGGTTTGAAAAATTCTGATAAAGCATGAAAAAGTTATGCATGGTCAAAGTTCAGTTAACTTTTCCTATAGAAACCCTAATTTAGCAATTTTTGACTTTTGATGGGTTAGGAACATTTCTTGAGGAATCATGATCAACCCTTTATCAAATTATGGATATCACTTTAAAATGTTGATGTTGACCAAAAATCTTATAGTTTGACTGTACATGGGCCACTGTTGACTTTTGACCTAACATAGTTGATTTTCCAATACTTGAGCAATTGACTGAGCAAACTTATTGAGCAAGGAATGAAACTTGGCATGGATGATCTTGAAGACATATTAGGATCATGGAAAGCATTTGATACTTTTGGAGCTCAACCATATTGATGAAAATTGAAACCCTAGTTGGGGGTTCATTGCCTTAGGAGGAGAATTGTCTGGTCAATTCTTGGTCAACCTTGAGCAATTTGAGAACCTCTAGGAGTATGTCTTGTGTGAAAATGGGAGGGAAAATTTTGGGGTACAACACTCATACTACTCTATTGATCTCTAAAATGGATCCCATAAAGTACATATTCGAGAAACCCTCACTCTCCGGAAGGATAGCCCGATGGTAAATGTTCTTGACAAAATACGACATTCAGTACACCACTCAGAAAGCAATCAAAGGAAGTGTACTGGAAGAGCATTTGGCTCATCAAGCTGTAGACGACTATCAATCTATGAACTTCGAATTCCCTAATAAGAACATTATGCAATTTACAGATTATGAAGAACCTAGATCGTATGAAGGACCTGAGTCGGGATCCCGATGGACTATGGTTTTCGATGGAGCTTATAATGCACTTGGCAACGGAGTTGGTGCTGTAATCATCTCTCCTCATGGATGACATATGACTTTCACTGCCAGATTATGCTTTGACTGTACCAACAATATGGCTGAATATGAAGTGTGCATCTTGGGCATCAAAGTTGCTATTGACCTGAGGATTAAGTTCTTGAGTGTATATGGGGACTCAGTCCTGGTAATCATTCAAATTAAGGGAGAATGGGATACTAAGCATCTGAATCTCATTCCTTATAGAGAGAGTGCGTTGACCTTAATTCCATACTTCGAGGAGATCACTTTTGAGCACATCCCAAGAGAAGAAAACCAGTTGGCAGGCGCATTGGAAACCATGTTGTCTATGTTCAAAGTCAGGTGGGATAATGAGGCTCCCAGAATTACTATTGAAAGGCTAGACGAACCTGCACACTGTTATGAATTTGACACTAATGGAGTAGAAGAGAAGCCTTGGTTTCATGAAGTGAAAAGATATCTTGAGGCTCAAAAGTATCCTGAAGGAGCATCTATCAATTACAAGAAATTCCTACAGAGATTCTCAGTTAAGTTCTTCTTGAGCAACGAAATTTTGTACAGGCACAACCATGATTCGACTCTACTTCGTTGTATCGACAAGAAAGAGGCAGAGAAGATTATAGAAGACATGCATGAAGGTATCTTTGGTACTCACTCTAGTAGGCATATTATGACTAAGAATATTTTAAGAGCGGGTTACTATTGGTCGACTATGGAAACTGATTTCCATCACCACTCAAGAATTTGTCACAAGTGTCAGATCTACACTGACAAAGTACATGTGCCTCCAGTACCTCTGAATGTTTTGACTGCTCCTTGGCCATTTGCAATATGGGGCATTGATATGATTGGAGAGATCAAATCTTCTGCTTCCAATGGACATCACTTCATCATCTCCGATATTGATTACTTCACAAAGTGGGTTGAAGCAACCTCGTTTTCCTCTGTTACCAAGAAAATGGTTGCTCGATTCATTAAGCATAACCTTATTTGTCGATATGCCATCTCCAAAAGTATTATCACAGATAATGGTACCAATCTCAACAATACTATGATCACGGAACGCTGCATGCAGTTCAAGATCAAGCACCACAATTCTTCTCCACATCGACCAAAGATGAATCACGCAGTGGAAGCCACCAATAAGAACATTAATAAAATTATATAGAAGATGGTTGTGACCTATAAAGATTGGCACGAGATGTTACCATTTGGTCTTTGGGGTAACCCCGTTTTCTCTAGCATGTGGTATGGAGGTTGTCTTACCTGTCGAAGTTCAGATTCCTTCCTTGAGAATTATGAAAGATGCAGACTTTGAGGAAGGCAAATGGATTCAGACTAGGTTGGACCAGTTGAATTTAATTGACAAGAAGGGACTTACGGCTGTCTATCATGATCAGATGCATCAGAAGCGTATATCAAAGTTTCCAATAAGAAGATCAAGCATCGAGTATATCAAGCCGGCGACTTGGTAATAAAGCGCATCATCCTACCGCAATGTGATCCCAGGGGAAAATGGACTCCTACCTACGAAGGGCCATTTATGATCAAGAAGATATTTTCGGGCGGAGCTATGATACTTACCACTATGGACGGTGAAGATCTTCCACACCCTGTGAACGCAGACATAGTTAAAAGATATTGCGCATAAAAACGACCCGCTAGGTTGACTGGCCTAGGAAAAAATCATGGATATATATATAAAAGATTATACACCCGGCATGTCGAAAACCTGAAAAGGCGGCTTGGGCAAAAAAGTGTATTTCGGTGGACTGAAAACCCGAAAGGGCGGTCCAAACAAAAGTTAGGGATTAAAGCGTACAACTATGTCCCGTTGGATCACTTACATCCAACTTTATTACCAATGTCAAGTTCCAATGGTGCCGATCAATTTAATTAACTTTTTCCAACAAGTGAGGGATGAGATGCTCAAAGACATAGGGGTAATAGCAGAGTTGAAACCTGACGAGATCATTTACACATAGCTATATATTTTGTTTTCACTTTGTACTCTCTTCATTTTTCACGACAATTTCCTCTTACTAGGATTTATGTCTCCTTGTACAATAATTGCCTATTTATGGGTAAACTATCAATATAAACACAATTTCAAAGTTTAAATTTTGTTTTACTTTTTCTGTTTTGTTTGCAAAAACGTCCAATGACTAAATTGAATGAGCATATGCATATGAGTATGATTACTGCTAACAAATATGTGCGTAAAACAGGAATAAGCATTTACTCAAGACTTTAGGAGGCAGGATAATGTTCAAGTTATCCATAAATCCCCACAAAGTAATCCCCGGTAAAGTTTCCCCGCATAGCAGTTTCTATAAGATTATCCCCCGCAGAATCAGCTTCACAAGCTCATCTTCAACAAGGAAATATTCCCCACAAGTCGTACTCACCAGCAGATCCCCCTAGCGGACAAAGGAGTATAATATTTTCCCCGGTAATATCGCCAACCTACGGGATTCCAATCTTTAGTAGATTGTGATAGAAGCACGGTTCACAAGAATTATCTTCCCCAAATGAGTTTATTTCCCTAACACTGTAAAATCCCCTGCAAAATTCTCTTCACCATTCGGATCCAAATCCCTCAGCAAAGCATATTCCTTAATAGAGTGTTTCCCCAGTAGGGTTTATTTCCCCAACAGGGTTTATTTCCCCAACAGAGTTTATTTCCCCAACATGGTTTATTTCCCTGGCGGAATTCAGTCTCCCCAGCTTGAGTCTATCCTTATGACTACTGTAAATCACCGGTAAAACTTCTCTCTCCAACAAAGGGTAGTCCAGACCACTATCCTCAGAGAGTTGCTACGAAAATGTGAAATCAGACCAGATACCAGTTAATCCTATCCTCCATAAGCGAGTTGGCATCCATATCAAAAACTCGGTCAGGCAGCACCTCAAAAGGTTATCCATCTCTTTTATCCCCAGTCAGGGTATATAAGAATTAAATTCCCCAATAGAGCGATGAACGACCAAGGTTCCTAAAATCTTCTCCTCAAGCAGAAATCAACATCCCCAGCGGAGTTTCCTCAAACAGCAAGCAGGAATCCCCAGTAGATCGAAGATTCATATTCGTCGTCCCCAGCAAAAATCAGGGATTTATTTTCCCAATCAAAAATATTATACATAGCTACTTATGCACTTCAACAACATCTCACATGCATACATCATTTATCATAGCATATGCATACGAAACACATTAGCACATTCTCATTTATTTCAAGAGCTTCATTATGCAATACATTACATACATCATGACATTGCATAAATCTAACTTTGTATTTTTAGGTTAAGTTCGCAAACAGATAATTATTATCAGTAATTTATAAGACAGGTTGTAGATCAATTCCCGAAACAGGACAGGGCGACTATCTACATGACCATACAATTTCCTTCAGAGACTAGATTTGACAAGTGGATACTTAAGCGCTTTCCCCAGAGAGTCATTCTGAAAAATATATCTTCTAAGTGAAGTCAGGCGTAGACATCTTCTAATACATCATTCAGATGAAGTCAGGCGTACATTTCCTTCTGATACTCTTTTTGGAAAAATCAGGCGTAGACTCCTTCCAATACCTCTTCTAGTTGAGGTCGGGCATATACATCTTCTAATTCGGATAAAATCAAGCATAGATTTGTTATGAAACTCTTTTGGACAAAGTCGGGCATAGAATCATTCCAAACATATCTTCCAGACAATGTCGAGAGTAGACTCATTGTAGTACATCATTCAGACGAATCAAGCGTAGATTCATTCTGATACTCTTTTGGATAAAGTCGGGCGTAGAATCATTCAAAATGCATCTTCTAGACAAATTCGAGCGTAGACTCATTCTAGTGCATCATTCATATAAAATCAAGCGTAGATTCACTATGATATTATTTTGGACAAAGTCGGACGTAGACTCATTCTAAATACATCTTCTAAGACAACGTCATGCATAGACTTATTCTGATATTCCTATCAACAGTTACTCTAGATGGAATCTATAAGCCCATCTCCGACGAATCTCCGTCACTTCTCCAAATGGCATCTTTAAGCCTATTCCCGGTATAATCAACCAGCAGTGTTACTTCGTGCACAAGCGAGTGCAAATTTCGGGGCACTTAAGTGTTCAATCATCTTC
The DNA here is from genome assembly GCA_948472305.1 of Vicia faba. NCBI lineage: Eukaryota > Viridiplantae > Streptophyta > Magnoliopsida > Fabales > Fabaceae > Vicia > Vicia faba. The sequence continues at coordinate 237,168,892 of OX451736.1, forward strand.
TACCTTTAAGTCGCGAATGGTGGGCGTGTCAATCTAACACTTCAGGTTTAAGAAGATTGAACAGGGGCAGCTATTGTACCCCAAAATTTTCCCTCTTATTTTTCTTCAATACATTCTCATGAGGTTCTCATTTTCTCAAGTTGGCTCAATAATTGATCAGACAAATTCTCCTTCTAAGCAATGGGTCCACAATTAGGGTTTTGTATTTCACAAGGAAGAGTGGGTTCTCAAGGTCTTAAGTGGTTTTCATGGTTCTCCATAGGTCTTCAAGAATGATCATGTCAAGTTTCAAACCTTACATCAAAAGTTTTCTCAGTCAATGGCTCAGATGAATGAAAATCAATTGTATTGGGTAATACATTATAGGTCATTTCAAAAGTCAACAAAAAGACACTTTTTGTCAAGGCAACTTACATCAAGATAAATACTTCAAAAGCAAAAATGATCAACATAAAGGTTGTAGAGGACATCCTGAGCTTTCCAAAAAGTCAAAGATCACCTTCAAAAGATGCAAATTGAGTGAGTTATGACCATTTCAAGTTGGGAAATTTTGGTAGAATGCATGAAGGCCAAATTGAGCAAGCTTGATATTTTGGATTATTGGGCCATGCGTTAAGAATCCAAATGTGTATTATACTTTTCATACACCTCAAAATTAATTCATACACCCTTTGGACTTGTTTTATTTTAATTATTTTAATTATTTTTTATTTAATTCATTAATAATATAAAATAAAATAAGATAAAAGTATATCTTACTACAAGAGTCCAAGCCCGTCATTTGGTTGCCCTAAATTTCTCTACATATTCAGACATCAAAGAGAGAACCAAAGACACGAAACCCTTGCCTCTCAATATTGTCAAAAAATATCAAACTTTTCTAAAGAACCCTAAGTCTTGAAATCCTTGTTACAAGCCCTTTCACTTTGAAATCTTCATTCCATTCACTTCCAAGAACATTGAAGGGTAGGTTTGGATCGATTACCATGATCCAAAGGGCCTGAACCATGCATAAAGGCTATGGCCGGTTCTTGAATTTTTATCATTCATATATTTTTAATTTCATGCATTTCTGAATGTTTCTAACCATCCAAATCAGTTCATATGTATGTTCAGAACAGGTTGCAGTCGTTACATGAAGTCTTTGATGTCCGGATCCTTATTTGTCATTCTTAAACCGAGTTAGGGTTTTTGCTTCGGAACTCATGATACAAGGAATTTTATCCAAAACTAAGCCCATATTTGGATTCAGGAGGCTCGAATTATAGGGGATAGGACGTTTTGGATCACTAATTATTTGAATTTGCAGGTTTTGAATAACACAGGTCACCGGAGAAGACGACCGGAGCTAGGGCTCCGGCGCCTCTCCGGTCAATGCATGCTGGATTATATTATATATTTATCGTTTCAATGATATAAACTGATGAAACATCCACCCCATTGGCAGAAGCGTGCGCGATAAAGCATTAGTCTCAAAGGGCATGGGTTTGATCCAGCCTTTTGACGTTTTGTTTCTTTGATTTCTCATATTTTTGCAGGTTGATTACAAAGCGTGTTGAAGGTGTATCCTGGACTCAAGCGCACACTAGGCCTGGTGGTAGGCATGCTACATGATGGTCTTGAGGGCGTGGGTTTAACACTCACCCCTACTGGTTTATTTTTTTACTTTAATTCTCTAACCCTTTCACTCATTCCTTTTCTTCATTCTTTACAAACCTTTTTCAAAAACCATTTTTTCTTAACAAAACCTTAATCAACTTAACTCAATTTTAGGTTTTAATTTTAGGTTTTCTTAATTTGATTAATTTTATTTTTTATTTAATTAACCTTAATTTAGCTTTAGGTTTTATTAATAAACCCTAATTTGATTTTTTTAGTTTTTCTCAATTAAATTAAAATCAACCTAGACTTTAGGGTTTGCTCAATTTAATCACTTAACCTTTTTTAATTAATTAGGTTTTAGGTTAAATCATCAACTATTTTTCATCAAACAATTTCTCAGTTTCTTTTCCTTTTTACCGCTTCGCACGCTTTATTATTTTTGCATTAGTTTTTCCCTTTATGTAATTGCTACAGAATGTAATAGTTTAACTAGGACTTTATTTGCTTTCTTTTTTCCATGTTTTATAGTTTTGCACCCCCACTTCCGAAGCATTGTAATAGTTTAGGTTTTTTTCGCACCTTTACTTTCCACAATTTACCACATTCCTTATAATTGCTAGTAATTAGGGCATGTATGGAAAGATCTAAAATTAATCATTAGATAACCCTAATCAAGATTAAATAACTGAATTGAAACATTTTCCACACACTCACCTCTAGGGTAATCCCACTTGTTGCCTTCGGAAAAGTAGTCATGTCCCTCGAACCTGGGGACGCTTTAGCAAAGACTCTCGATACAAAAGATCATAGTCCCTCGATGACCCTTCGATGTTGCCTTCGGTAAATGATCTTAGTCCCTTACGATAAATTTCTAAAGCGCCCTACAAGTTTCCTTTATGATTGTACGGTGATCCGCACATGTCCCTCACACATCCAACGATAGGGCTTCCTGCTAACTAATGGTAGGATAGCACTATCTAAGGAGGAGGAAAATAACACGAAAGACTTTTGAGTAGGTAGATATCTCGTAATCGCTTTCTCACAAAAAACATATTTTGACACAAACATTTTTCTCTGAAATATTTTCAAAACAAAACTTTGTACACATTCTCAACTGATACGAGAATCATTACAAAGTTGTCGAACTTAGGAATTTTTCGAAATATTTTCAAACACACAACACAAAAACATTTCAAACAAAGTGAGCTAGCGATTAAGAGCCCAAATATAACTATGGACGAAAAGGGTGCTAACACCTTCCCTTTTCATAACCTACCCCCCGAACTCAAGAAAATCTCGAAGGTCTTTCCTGTTCTTTTCACCCTTTCCTTATTGGATAAAAGAAAAGTCGGTGGCGACTCTTGCTATCTGCAACATTTGCATAAAATGCAAACCAAGTCAGTTCTCCCACCGTATTACAACATTGATTCAATGGTCCATATCTTTTTGGATTTATTTTATTTTCTGATTTTTATATTTAAATTGTTTTAAACTTCAAAAATTCATTAAAAAAATCATTTCAACATCATAAATTCTCGAAAATACTTTTGATTTTTCTCTTTCTGATTCTTATTTTTTCATAATTTATTTTAGGATTTGGTATTTTTTATGATTTTTCACTTTATTTAAATTGTTTTAATTGTTTAAAAATATTTTTCTTGATTTTTAAATTCTGGAAAATATGGAAGGATCCAATGACCTCTTAACAAATATTGGTGACATCATTTTATTTTTATTTCTGATTTTACTATTTTTCACAATTTTTGGTTTATTTTGCTTATTTCTTTAAATTTTAAAAATAATTTCTGACTTTAAAAAATTCAAAAAAAAAATTGTCAATACTTGTTGACTCATGTTTGACCTCTGATATTTTTTTAGGATTTTTATTTGATGTTTTAATATACTTTCTGTGTTTTACCAATTATTTCCCTTTTATTAATTATTTAAATATTTTCTTATTGAATATTATTTTATTATTTTTGATTGGTTCTGATTTGGATGTTATTTTGGGACAAATTCCTCAACCTCATTGGATCTTGGATGTTGATAGGTTGAAAAACCAAATCCACCAAAATGGATGAATAATGTTAATGATATTTGAAACCCTAATTTCATCTCCCCTCCTCTTCATCTTATCCCTTTCTTACTTGTGCTACATGTTGTTGGAGAATAATCTACATATCATTTCTCTAACATGTGGTACATAGATTGCTATTGACCGACCTCAAAATAGGTGTGACTTTTATATAAGTCAACTTACGATTGCTTAACATAGCATTAAATTGTCCCGATTTGAGAAATGATCATTCGTAGCCCAAACCTATGTTTGCAAGCCCAAGTATGTTAATTTGAAACTTTTGATCCAATAACCTTGAGGTTCATTGTTAGGAGGCTTTGATCTTATTAATCCTGTAATGAATTTTCATGAATTTAGGTCTAAATGGATCGCTTAAACATCATTGATCATATATGCTTACCTTGAGTACTTGAAATGAATGATATACTTGACAAAAAGCAAATGAAAGTTGTTATTGAGAAGCTTTGATTTTATCAATCTTTTAATGAGTTTTCAAATTCAAGTTTCAAGATGGTCATTCAACTAACCTCATACTTTGACATTTTTTTGTGAGAAGAATAGAAGCAATTAACCTCATTCAAACCAGTTTGCACTTTGGCTTTTTACTTTAAAACTTTTCTTAAAACGATTAGACTCTTGTCGGTTCTTTTAGTAATGCGAGCTACTATACTTCTACGATATGTAGTAAAGTGGGACATTTTCAACTTAGGTGTTGAGTGAGACTTTATTGATTTTAAAATCCAAGCTATATCCTCCACTTTGAGATGATTCAAATTCTCCTTTCTCATAATCGTGAGTAGTAAGTATGTTTTCCACTCGGATATGATGATGATGTCTCTTCTCTTAAAATTAACCAACACACTTGTGTTTTAAAATTTTTGAGGTGAGTACCATAATCCCCTATTGCACGGAAGGTGGTACATAGGCACTAAAGATTCACAACCACGGCGGATGCAAAAATTGTAAAATATACTTCTTTTCTCATCTCCACCATCTATTTTTGTATACACCATTTATAGCCAAAATACACAGATTTTCAAAGTGGTTCCTATGGAGTATCGTAGATGTTTAGGGTGCTAATACCTTCCCTTTTCATAACCAACCCCCGTACCTAGATTCTTTCCCCCTCTTTTTTGGGTTTATTGGCTCTTTTCCCATTCCTCTGGAAATAATAAAGCGCAGTGACGATTTTTATTTAATATGTGCGAGTTAAGTTAATCCAATGGCTTAGTCTCAACATTTCTACCACTACACTAGACATTGGGCCAGACCAAAACAGGAGCCCCGCAAGTAGTTGCTTATAGGAATATGAGTGACGACTTAGAGCCAGCCAATGCACCAAAGAGGAAAGTACATTGTTGGCGCTTGTTGTTCGCGACAGGGACATTTCGTGATTTTTACGAGGATGTGCTCGTACATGATATATTGTTATTTTTTAGATTTATGCATGTTTGTATGCTTGTTATAAATGTTGTAATCTTGAGTTGCTCCGTAAGTAATTTTTTATAAGTGTTTGGGCTTTGCTCGACTGTATTGGAGTTCGATAGTGAGGGGAACTAGTCGAACGACCAAGGTTGTTTTCTGGGAAAGGGGAGGAACTCAGGCCCCGTTTGTGACATGAGTTCTCCAGCATGAGCTGTCCATTGCGAGTTGGGTGTTCTACCATTGTGGTACAGTGGCAACGGCGGGGCTCGGGCGAGAGTCCCCTTTCGGATAGAGGATCTTCACGTTCAAGAGTAGAGGCATGTCTTGATTTAATTTTGGAATATAATGCTTGTACATAGGCACACATTTGTGGTCGATGCACTATGCTCATCGTCTGACGGAGAACGCTAATTGTTTGTGGCCTTAAATGTAATATTGTTTCAGCTTTTTGGCATTTCTCCTTAAGACAAGGTTGTCGACTTCAAAGTCTCTTCTTATGACTTTGGCATTGTGCCTTGTTGAGATTTTTTGTTTTAGTGAGGCCTCGCGAGGAGACACTCCTGTTGAGATTAATATAGTCAACACATTCATAATTTTCCATTCGATTTCTTTACAAGTACAACATTAGATATCCAGGTTATGTACTGGGATTCATAAATGAAATTTGCCTCTAGGAGGTCTTTTACAGCTCGCTCGGCAGCCTCAGTTTTCTCCAAAGACTTCTTGCACCTATGTTGGGCAACTGCCTTAAGGGCATAATCTATTTTTCATTTGGTGACAGACTATTTTTGGATCTAAATCAGGCATCTCAGAGGGGTGCTTGGCTTTATCGAGGATGTAGCAATACTCTGGCCGCAAAATGCAAATGGCGAATGGCATGCTGGCGTCATTGGGTGGATGTTTCTCCTCCTCGATTCTTTTTTATTATGGGGTGTCCTAGTGGGGACCATCTTCTCCTTTGTCCGCTACCCAGTGAGATGTCAAGGAGTCTTCGTACTCTGATACTTTGGCATTCTCCTGATGCTGTAAGTCTCATGTGTTATTGGCGGCTTCCTTTTCTTCATACTGGATGGATGTTTAGGCCTTGAGGAGGAGGGCATCCAGTGTTGCATGGGTTTATATACCAACTTCCTTGGAAAATTCGTTGCGAGAGCGTAATCCTTGGACGATGAGGTATTTCTTCATTCTATCAGTTGTGGAGACTTGGACAACTTCCTTAGTGAATCTTTTTATATGTGCTCATAGGGACTCATCCTTCCTCAAGTTTACTTGTTCCAATTGGTTGGGCCAAAGCTATTGGGTCATCCTAAATTTAGGAGTGAATGAGGCCATGCCTAGCCGATGGACCAGACCATAACAACTTTATTAGGTCATTTACATAACATGCATTCATTCAATAAAGCACATTGGTTCAAAATATCAGTGGTCATTCAAGTTAGGGTTTTACGTTGGTTTAAGGCTCCTTCATCAAATAATTTTGATTCTTTGGTTCTCCATTGAAGCATGGAATATGGAATTAGGGTCTTGATTCATGTTCATTGTGGGCTTCTTTCTCCTCAAGATACAAGGTTATTCTTAATCCAAATTCATCAAGGCCAATGATTAGGGTTTATTTCCTTGCTCAAGACCATGGTTTTGAGTTTATTTCCCTACCCAAGGTCGAAGACTAAGATTTCAATTAAGGATCTCTTGAATTAAGGTTTGGCACCTTGGCTATCTTAATCCTCATTTCCTCAACACTCCAGGAGTGATTCTCTTCCTATGGTTTTCTCCTAACTTCTTGGTTTGATCATATGGTTTGCTTCTCAAGGTCTCAAGGGTATGAATATACACATTTTCTTTGTAGCTTATGAATCAAGTTATTCCTATGTGGTGTTGATCAATTGAGATGAGGTAAAAGTTGTCTTTCATTTAGTCAAAAGAAGATACTTGTTGCTTTGACTACAAGACACTGGTCATGGTATTGCTGCAAGAAAGGAAGAGATGGTATTTATCAATTCCTCGGACAATTAACTAGGGTTTTGGCTCATGATCTCCTATCTTCTCGAGCTTCTTCATCAAGGAATTATGCACATGGAGCTAAAGCATTCTTTTTAGGGTTTCATTATTTAAGTCTTGCGTGTTAATGGTTTGGATTCAACTCATAGAAAATCCCATTTGGTTTTAAAGTCTGATTCAAGCGTTGGATCAAAATCCCTTTGACTTTGGTCAAGGTCAACTAGTTGACTTTTTGGCCAAAGTTACACCTATTTCATGATGTTGAATTTAAATTTTGACAATGTTAAACAAAGATCAAGTGTCCATGGATTGGTGAAACGTGGAATCATTCATGATATATTTCAATTCCATTAATGATTCAAGATTCAAGTTCCGTTAAATTCTTGGCCAACCTATGTTAGTGTTTACATCCAAGTATGAGTCATCCATTATTTAAGTTATATCCATCATATCAAGTTCAAGCAAATTTTATCAAGACATGTCCATGGTTCAAAATAAAAAGGCATGATAATTCATACATGGAAATAAGGTCCTACTTCTCTTTGGATCAAGGTACAAATTCAAGATTACAAAGTAAATGGAAACTAAAGTTTAAACCTAATCTTCAACTTTTCTTCATTCCAATCTTCAAGCTACATGGTTTCTTCACTTCTAAAATTCCCTCTTCATCGATTCATCATGCCAAGAGTCTTGCACCACTTGCCAAAATCCAAACACCTTACCAAAAGACATGCAACCTTCACATCTTTACCAAATTTTAGCCATGTCTTGAACCTGCCTGCATCATATATGAATAACACCAAATTGCCTTGCTTTATCAAACAGAAGTCCATCAAAATCCAATACAAAATACGCCCCTGCATAAAATCCAATTAGAAAATTGCAAAGAAAAATAATGAAGAAAAATGGTTCACACAATATCATGCTTCGAATTGCCTTGCTTCAAAAACCTGTATAACATAAAACGAGTTCAGATCACAACATAACAAAATAATCAAACCTACATTATATCCAAACAAAACCAGAACAATTCCACTGCCTTGCATCAATTAACAAAACCAGTTCAAAAAATATATAAACAATTAACATCACATTGCCATTTCATCATTAGAATAAGACAAAATCAAAAGGAGAAAAACTAAAATTGTAAAAAAAAAAAGGAAAATAAAATCGTGGGAAGCAAGATTCAAATTTTCAGCTCATCAAACTTCCTAACCAAGCTTCAGATCAAAATCATCTCCATCTCTCAATTGTGTAATAAATTCATTTGATCCAATGGCCAAACATTTTTCTTCTCTAACAAGTTTCTCAACTTCTAACCGACTATAAAGACCTTTATCTCTTCTTTCCTCTTCATTCTAATCTTCAACTTTTCTTCATTCAATCTTCAAGCTACATGGTTTCTTCACTTCAAAAATTCCCTCTTCATCGATTCATCATGCCAAGAGTCTTGCACCACTTGCCAAAATCCAAACACCTTACTAAAAGACTTGCAACCTTCACATCTTTACCAAATTTTAGCCATGTCTTGAACCTGCCCGCATCATATATGAATAACACCAAATTGGCTTGCTTTATCAAACAGAAGTCCATCAAAATCTAATACAAAACAGGCCCTTGCATAAAATCTAATTATAAAATTGCAAAGAAAAATCATGATGAAAACTGGTTCACACAATATCATGCTTCGAATTGCCTTGCTTCAAAAACCTGCATAACATAAAACGAGTTCAGATCACAACATAACAAAATAACCAAACCTACATTATATCCAAACAAACCCAGAACAATTACACTGCCTTGCATCAATTAACAAAACCAGTTCAAAAAATATATAAACAATTAACATCACATTGCTATTTCATCATTAGAATAAGACAAAATCAAAAGAAGAAAAACTAAAATTGCAGGAAAAAAAGGAAAATAAAATCGTGGGAAGCCAGATTCAAATTTTCAGCTCATCAAACTTCTTAACCAAGCTTCATATCAAAATCATCTCCACCTTTCAATTGTGTAACAAATTCATTTGATCCAATGGCCAAACATTTTTCTTCTCTAACAAGTTTCTCAACTTCTAACCGACTATAAAGACCTTTATCTCTTCTTTCCTCTTCATTCTAATCTTCAACTTTTCTTCATTCCAATCTTCAAGCTACATGGTTTCTTCACTTCAAAAATTCCCTCTTCATCGATTCATCATGCCAAGAGTCTTGCACCACTTGCCAAAATCCAAACACCTTACTAAAAGACTTGCAACCTTCACATCTTTACCAAATTTTAGCCATGTCTTGAACCTGCCCGCATCATATATGAATAACACTAAATTGCCTTGCTTTATCAAACAGAAGTCCATCAAAATCCAATACAAAACAGGCCCTTGCATAAAATCTAATTAGAAAATTGCAAAGAAAAATCATGAAGAAAACTGGTTCACACAATATCATGCTTCGAATTGCCTTGCTTCAAAAACCTGCATAACATAAAACGAGTTCAGATCACAACATAACAAAATAACCAAACCTACATTATATCCAAACAAACCCAAAACAATTACACTGCCTTGCATCAATTAACAAAACCAGTTCAAAAAATATATAAACAATTAACATCACATTGCTATTTCATCATTAGAATAAGACAAAATCAAAAGAAGAAAAACTAAAATTGCAGGAAAAAAAGGAAAATAAAATCGTGGGTAGCCAGATTCAAATTTTCAGCTCATCAAACTTCTTAACCAAGCTTCATATCAAAATCATCTCCACCTTTCAATTGTGTAACAAATTCATTTGATCCAATGGCCAAACATTTTTCTTCTCTAACAAGTTTCTCAACTTCTAACCGACTATAAAGACCTTTATCTCTTCTTTCCTCTTCATTATTCAATGTCTGAAGAATCACCATCAAGAAATATTCATATTCTCTCTGCTCCATCTCCATAACCTAACCTCACTCTTCTTTGATCCACTTCACTTATTCTTCAACCTTCGCAACACGCATCACTACACCTACAAACTCACAACAACCTCAATCTTATTCTCAACATCCTTGCACCATATCATCTTCGCATCATTTCAATCATCCTCTTCCACATCATCTCTCTCCAATCTTTGGTGAGCGAAACTTGCTTCTATATTTGTTTTTTAGTGATGTCAAAATTGAGAGAATCTTATATTTTTGTTAATTGGATGTTATCACTAAGTCTAGCATAGCATCTTATGCATTTAGAAGTCTTAGGATATTTAGGAATCATCTTGAACCTGATTGAAAGTGGTCTCATGTATTAAAAAGTAAAGTCTACACAAAATTGAACTGCATGTGCCAACACATAATCATTTTAGGTCGACACATGTAACTCAGTAATAGAGCTGAATTAGTTCAGTTGACACGTGAGTCTTCATAGGTCGACACATACTGAAGGTTTTCTAAAATTGCAGTGTGTCAACATATAGGATTTTTAGGTTGACACATATATTGTTGTTTTAAAGCCTGTAGTCACTGAACTGCTTAGGTCGACACATCCATTCCTTCAAGTTAACACATAGAGTTGAAATTTACATACGTTCTACAGGTCAAAACATACAATTGCATTAGGTCAATTTTTTATTCCTTTTAATTCCTAAAAGTTTTGTTTCTCACCTAAACTCTCACAACTATAAATACATCATTCACGCATCATTCCAACTTGATGATACCATAAAAATATCTTGCATTTTCTCTTTATCTTCAACATCCAACCTATGCATACGCACTAACAAACCACTATAACGATATTTTGTTGAGGTGTAATCTATACAAAGTTTGATAACGTCCAATTAGGTTCTTGTGTAGCTGATAATATTGGGTTGAGATTGGCAGGGGCCTTCATCTAGAAAAATTGTGGGTTTGTCCTCCAAGATCATTGAATGATTTGGGGGTTTTCGTGCAAGACATTCAAAAGAGGATTACGGCCAAGTGAATCCCTTTGGAGATAAATTACACAAAGGATACTTTGGAGATAAATAACACAAAGGAAGTAGCAAGATAACGGCTAATCAAATTGATGTCTTGTGGTACAATAGTTGAAATTGGTGGTGCGCAAAAGATTTGGAGATAAAGTACACAAAGGAGTAACAAGATCCAGATAACCAATTGGAAATTATTGTGTCTTGGTATTTATAAAGATAAAAGGAAGAGAAGGGGTTGAATCAACAACAAACGTTAGGGTTTATGGAATTTCTCTTGGAACACTTCTCTTGTATAAAACTTTTTGCATAGTAAGAATTATCCCAATTCCATTAGAATTAGGTGCAGACATACCCACACGCAAGGATGAAAATGGGGAACTGTAAAGACAAATCCTCGCGACTCTTTTTTTTATTGTTTTACTTGCTTTATTCATGAATTCCCTTAGATGGTAAGCTATAGATATACACACCATTTGATTAGAACAACTAAAGTGAATCCCGTTGAGTACAACGAATGTGATGGGTTCTAATACCTTCCCTTTGCATAACCGAATTTTGTACCCTTCTCTTGGTTGCAAGACCATTTTATCCTTACTTATGGGGTTTTATAGATGTTTTCCCTTCGTGATAAATAAAATTAGCAGGCGACTCTGTGTTTTTCTTTTCGCGGTGCGACAGCTGGCGACTCTGCTGGGGACTTTTTCTGCAAGACAATCCTAGCTTCGTTTGTTTGTTTTCTTTGGGTGTTTATTTATATGCTTTACTTGTTATATTTATCATATTCATTTGCATGAATTGAATTTATTTTTTTTTCATATTCTTTATATATTATGTTATGTTCTCTTTGTGGGACGGGGAGATACTATTGAGGGATAAGCCCACTACGCAGGCTCGAGTTTACACACATGATTATAGTGGATAGTCATGTTGACTCACATAGAATTTGATATGTATGATTTGGCATGAGACCCATACCCAATCGAGATTTTCTTGGGGATGCCTTTGTCATGCATGCCTATGCATAAGACAAGGTGTTTTCATAGAGAAGTCACGACTCTGGGGACCTTTTAAGAACCTTAGTTTAAGATTAGAACCCACATGTGAGAGAGATATTGGCTTTGTTTTGCAGGAAACCTTGACGTTCATCCTACCCAGTTTTCTTGTTTGCAGAGACATGTCTGAACTTTTGATCATGTTATGCTCAACCTATTCATAGAATTATACAACAGTTATTCAGAAGATTGTATAGCTATTATCCATGATATACTAAACCTTTGAACCTATGGTAGAGCAATCATCATATAAATTTCATTTTACTTATCATTCATGCATCATCATGCATCTCATTCATTTCAACCAGAAGACTCAATGCAACCTAGCATGTTGTTCAGAATCTCAAGATTACAAAGTTGACTTTACGACATCGTTACGCCCCACGTAGAAGCCAAAGACTAGTCATGGAGCTGTTACAGGCAAATGTGACAGAAATGAGGACTAATATGGGTCAGTTTATGGAGGTTATTCAGGATATTTCTCGTGGACAAGAAGATTTTAGGCAGACTGTTCAGAAGCCTAATGCTACTATTGTTGAACTAGAATGGCAGAAACATTGTTCAGATCCATGTCAATGGAACTCTACACTATGAGAACCATTATGATCCATCATTTGACACTGTTAAGAGTCCCACATCGGACAATATATGGCCTGAACATGTGTTTATAAGTGGGGGCAAGCCGGTTTTGTAGGGTTGAATTAGGCCCAACCACATCTTAATATGGTATCAGAGCCTCGTTTAAGATCTAGTGGGCCATCCACCATTTATTTCCACGCTCCAGTTGTCTAGTCCTGGGCGTGAGGGGGTGTGTTAAGAGTCCCACATCGGACAATATATGGCCTGAACATGTGTTTATAAGTGGGGGCAATCCTCACCCTACAAGCCGGTTTTGTAGGGTTGAATTAGGCCCAACCACATCTTAATAGACACATTTAGGTTCCCCATTGATGAGATTGAGAAGAAGTTTCTCCTCCTAGAGGAGAGGGTGAAAGCTATAGAAGGTCGTAGCTCCTTTGGTTTAAGTGTTGTTGATATGTGCTTAGTGGCTGGTATCAAGATCCCTGCTAAATTAAAAGTCCCTAGCTTTGGGAAGTAAAAGGGTACCACTAGCCCAATAGTTAACATTAAGGCATATTGCAATAAAATGACTCCATATGCTGAAAATGACAAGTTGTTAATACACTTCTTTCAGAATAGCCTCAGTGGAGCATCTCTCGAATGGTATACGCAGCTCGAACGAACCGAAGTCTTTACATGGAGAGAATTAGAAGAGGCATTTCTCAAGCATTACAAGTATAACAGTGACATGCCTCCTACCAGCATCCAACTACAGAGCTTGACTCAGAAGGCTGAAGAGTCTCTCAAAGAGTATGCACAAAGATGGAGAGAATTGGCAACTAGATTTCAACCTCCCATTTTGGAATGAGAACTTGTGGACATGTTCATGGATACTCTGTAAGGTCCCTATATGGATAGAATGATTGGAAGTAATTCCTCTGAATTTTCAGATTTGTTTATCATAGAAGAACAAATTGAGAATGCTCTCAAGATTGGCAAGATCTAGGATGAAGAAACAAGTGCAGTTTATGAAGACGAAGAGCAAGCTCCTTCTTATCCTCAAGTTCAGATCCATTACTACAGGTGGCAACAACTACTCCTAATTAGTACGATCCACATATTTGTGTTGCAACTATTATCCAACCATTGGTTCAGTGTGTTTAACAAAATCTTGTTCCATATGCTCAGCCAATTCAGTATGCACCACAATAGTAAAACTATCGACAGAACCATCAGCAAAAGGGTAGGAAAAGGCAAAGAAGGCCAAGAAGAGTACATGACCATATTCCTATTCCTCATAGTCAGTTTCTCTCTCACTTACTCCAAAGTTCTCTGGTGTAGTTAAAGCATCTTGGGCCTCCTCCTTACCCTTATCCTTTGGGATATGATCCCAGCGCCCACTGTGAGTTCCATTCTAGGGAACCTGGCCATACAATTGAAGGTTGCAATGTGTTCAAAGGCAAAGTCCATGACCTCATTGATTCCAAGGCAATCACATTCACTCCAAATAACATGTGCATAAATTAAAGTCTCCTTTCCCCAGTGAATGCCAAGAATGCAAAGAACATCCTATGAAGCAATAAGTCCATACGGAGAAAGCCTCTTAAAAATTGGCAATCTTTATATCATATTGTATTCTCATTTGTAATCTTTCTAGTTTTGTTCAATATTGATTTTATGCAAAACTTGTTTGTTTTTGAATAATAATAACAATGCATTGAATATCTTTGTCTTGAAATCATCCATTTGTATTCACTCTTAAATATTTTTCTTTGCTTTTTGATAATTAACTCTCATTAAAAAAAAGCAAAATAACTCTGGAGAGAGGATGACGAAAATGTAATACCTAAAATCTCAGACGGTATGCTTTTGAATAAAATCCTGCTGACGATGTAAAGCATTGTTTCAAATCCCCAAACATCGGAGATATAAGGGAGATAGATCTTCTTCAACCCCTTTGAGCCTTGAAGTAGGAGTTTTTTTCTATGCAGAAAAAACCCTCACATTTAACCGGAGGTCGGGTAGTCTTCAGTTAATTTGATTGAGCGTTCAAATTTTAAAAAGGAGTGAATATTTGAAGATCGCCACACCTTGTCCCTCACACATCAAGAGGTCAAGAAAAATCAAATCCAAAATGGTTGTCCCTCGCCAACCAAGGAACAAGATAGTCACAATCCTTCCAACAAGTCAAAATGACTCAGGGTCACACGATTTGTTCAAAAAAAGAAAGAATGAATGAAAAGTCAAAAGAAAAGAAAGAAAACCCGCTAAGTCGAAAATTTGAAAACAAGTGACTTAGGTGAAAGTTAGGGAATCCCGCTGGACTTCAAAATCAAAAAATCAGTCCAAGCAAAAATTAGGAAAACGAAAAAGAAAAAAGAAAGCCTGAAAAGCAAAAAAGATTACAAAAAAAAAATCCTTAACAATGAACAAAGTCGTGTGATCAAACACCAAGAATAAAAGGTGAGTGACTACCGTGTCCAAGAAATCTTAATGGTTCCTCAACCATCTCGAACTCCTCTTGAGAGATGAGTGCTCGTATCGAGTTAACTGAATGTGGGACTGGAGAATTTTAAGGAGAATGGGTGGGTACAAATAAACTTTGAGCCTTAAATTCTTTTTTCTGAAATCGTAAACCATGCCACATTACAACCCTTAAAAGTCATAACTGAAGCATAGTGTCATACTCCAAATTTGTTCGGTCTATTTTTAAAACATTCAAGTTATTTTTAAATTTGATTTCATAAATTTTTTGGGTTTTACTAACATTTGGTTTTAACAATAATTTATTTTTCTTATTTAAAATATATAATAATTTACTTTAACTTATTTTTATTTTAAAAATAGCAAAATATATTCACACTCTTCATATTCTTGGATGTGCCTTTTTATCTCAAATAGAATGACGTAACACAACTGATAAAGAAGCAGAGCTTGCGAGTATAAGCATGGTGTTTAAATATTATTTGTGTTTTTAATTAATGTATTTTTTAAAATAGTTATTTATTTGATTTTATCCTTTTTTTATCAAAATTGAGTGCAAAAATCATAATAAATACAAAAAATATTTTCTTTTCGAGTTAACTATTTCTCATTGGTCAATTGGTGTCAATGTGAGTCATACTCAGCTTCTGATTGATTAGCTTACTAATCAAAGAAGATATGAGTTGTCAAATTAATTTTTATTTCACTTTTTCCCTTTAACCTAATTTTTAAACTCTATAAATAACACTCTATGTTAGAGTTTGGATCATCTAGAAATCAACAATTTCAACAACAATCATCCACGAAAACCTACGAATTTCACACCTACAAATTTCACATCCCCTAGAGTTTTGTCTTAGACAGAACACTTAAATTTTTTTCTCACAAACTCTATAAATTTTCAACTTTCACACACTTATTTTCCAAACTTTTTTTAATTATTCCTTTGAACCAATGATTAAATATGAAACCCCTATTAATTTTCAATTTTATCAATTCGCGTTCAATTGATTATTTTGACATTGGTTATTTTTTCCTTAACATTGGTTATTTTGTTTGATGTTTAAACCACATGATGAATTTCGGTTGGTTCTCTAGTTTTTTTTTAAATTTATTACTATGGTTTCGATTTCTATTTTTTTGTTGTTGGTAATAATTTTTAATCATTGTACATGCCATTCACACGTTAAATTGCCATTCACGACTAACCAGTTCTCCACACCCATAAACTAACCAGTTCTCCACACCCATAAAATAAAACCCAAAGAAGCGAAGTTTTTAATCCTCTATCATGGAAAACTAATTCCATCATTTGCCAAAGACAGCACAAACACCAGTTAACACAATTTCGACCAACTTGTAAAAAAAAAAATTTAGCATCATTGAACCTCTCATGTACAAGTAGAATTCAAACAAATTATGATTCGCAAATGATCAAAAGCTAAAACACATTGTGAACAAGGAAAACCAGAAAGATTAATCACCACGATTACAAAGCCATACTCGGTTTACCACCAACACCAATCTGCCGTGCACCGTCACACACATAGCAGCAGGTCTTTTCGCTTCATCGCCTAAAAACTCCACATCGTTGTGACGGCATCGTCACAGCCTTCGACGACGACCACGCCGGAAACCGAACACAGCAACTCAAACGGATCTGCACCAACCGAGATCCGCCGCGAACAACCTCAACCACCGGCGTCATCTCTCCACACCATCGCAACCCTCTGTCCGCGCGACATTCAGCATCAACCGCAACACACCGTCGTTCACCACCGACGAACAGATCCAAATCGCGCCGTATATCATGCCGGAGATCCACCGTTATCGGCCGCGAGCCCCGGATGAGGTGAGTTTGTTTGATTCCATGTTCCTGCCATTAACCCTGTTAGTATGTTTGTTTCTCTTTCCTGAGTTTGACAGATTTTAGAAGAATAGATGAAAGAGGAAAGACGATAATGTGAGAGAGATGAATTTGATTTGTTTTTCTATTTTTCTTTTCTGCCTCTGGTATCGTGGTATGTGTTATTATCAGTTCTTGTTTTTTTTATGACACTGAAACGTGTCGAGAACTCATTGGCTCCTAGTTTATTTTGAGAAGTCAAGAAAACACCCTCATTAGAAGCATCAGGCGGTGGTACTCCCTCCTAGGTTATTTGGTTTCTTTTGTAAATTTATTTTATTTAGTTCATCTCAGTTTCTAGTTGGTTACTTTTATCAATGTAATTTCGCTAATCAAAGTTTAATTAGATTAGTTCCTGTGGATTAATTAGATCTAGTTAGTATAATTATAATCATAATATCAAATAATTTTTCTTATAAATAAAATTAATCTAATATCTTTATAAACTAATGGATTTCACATCCTCGAATGTTAGTTGACTGATTTAATGTCTCACTAAGTAATTATTCAAAATAAATAATTAAAATTCATGCGAAATTTGATTTATGCCTAGAGCAATAATCAAACGCTATCGTTCAACGCGATAAACAAACTAAGGTTAACTCCTTCGCCTAGAGGGACCGAATTCAAATAAGGATGAACTTATCAACCACAAGAGACTATTCTTCTCTTAGCATTAGCACAGTCCTACCACAATGTTAGTCAACATGTAAAGACATGTAACATGATATCAAGACAAACAGAAAACACACTAACACTTTACTCCTCTTGTTTAGTTAAAAATTGACAAAAAATAGAGTAAATGTAAAAACAAATTGGAAACACACAATGCATACAAGCATAAACAACAGATGGAAGCACACAAAAATAGAAATGGAAACAAACAAAACTCATATGGAAACATACATTCATGATCATCTTCGGGTGGTATTCCATCTCTTGCCCCTACCAAAGATCCTTTTGCACCTCTAGTTGTTGTCATCATTGAAGAAGTGAAAAACACAAGAAGGGGGAGTTGAATTGAAATTTAAAAATCAATGGAGTAAGGAACATGTTTATTTTTATTCTGGTTCGTTTGATCTCAAACTACTCCAGTCCAATCGCCAAGGTGATTTCGCCTCTCTCCAACGAGGACTTAATTCACTAATCAAACTTGATTACAATTCTACTTTAACAACTGTTAAAGTCTTCTTGAGTCCAAAACCACAACCCGGTTTTCTCAAGGAATTTCACTAAATAGTTAATTAAATAAAAGTGTACAATGATGTTTCTAAATAAACAGTATCACAAACTTGTGATGTATTACACAGTTTAATATTGAATCGTTGAAGATGAAGAATGAACGTTGCGTTGTTTACTTTTTCACGTGAGTTTTTCTTTATGAGCACTGTTGTCCATCGTCTTGAAATCTTCTTCTAGTCTGCTTTATATAGGCCTTGCAATAGAGACATAAGAAGATACTTTTGGTAAGCCCATAACATGAGTTAATGAGCTTTCCAAATCAGGAGATTCTTGTCTGTTTGTAGCCGTTACTTATGATCTTGCATTGATGGAATTGTAACACTTCAGAGCTTCTCACATCAAAGGATGAATATTACCGTTGAGAGTTCTTTACAGCTTGATCAGAATTTTGCACATTAGAGTATCAGAGATTCTGTTTCGCAGCGCTGGTGCATTCAGAAGTTCAATCAGAACTTCTTCATATAAGTGTGTCATGCATATTTGATGCGTCTGAATCTTTCATTGTCCTCTCAACTTCTGTGCTCTCATAATCAGAACTTCTGGTGATGTTCTGGCAGAACTTCCAGTTGCATCAGAACATCTTTTTAACATCAGAATATCCTGCCTGTAAAGATACTTTTTAATAGCGAGCATATTTGTTCTTTATATCATGTGTTTGTTATCATCAAAACTCTTGTTGGGATGTAGAACCAAATTATGTTCTAACAATCTCCCCTTTTTGATGATGACAAAAACTAGTATATTTTGATGGAATGTAAAGAACAATAATTAAAAGGCTCCCCCTGAGTAGAATACTCGACTAACGAGAAAATAAAATACTTTCCTGACGATCTTCTGATTATGAGTCAAAATATTCTCCATTCTCCCCCTTTTTACCAAGAATCAAAAAGTGGTAAAGACTCTGATTGGCTTGCTCTGACAGAAGTGCTTGAAACAGTGTGACATCCTCTTCTGGATACATCTGAGATTCTTTAGAGAGCTTCTGATGCTGTATTTCCATTCCTGTTTCAAATAGTTTCATAGCCAGTAATCTTCTGTTTCTGATTGCCTCTGAAATCTGCGAATCCTTTAAATTCCAGGTTTTGGAACATATGCTTTCTTTCCTCCATGTGTAGAGAGCATCCAGAGTCCAGGTGTTAATACTGGAATTTCAACCTTGTTGTTAAAAATATCTGCAACATAGATGATTTTGTCTTTTGGTACCCATATCTTTCTGGGTCCATGACTATTAGAGTTTCCAAAATTCTGTTTGAATTTTGGTTTAGTATAAAACGCCTTACCAACATGTTTTATATCATGTGTTTGCCCAGTGGTGAAGTGAGAATAGAGAGGAGTGTGTTTGAATTTAAATTCAACCCCCCTTCTTGTGTTTTTCACTTCTTCAATTGGTATCAGAGATTCTGTTTCGCAGCGCTGGTGCATTCAGAAGTTCAATCATAACTTCTTCATATAAGTGTGTCATGCATATTTGATGCGTCTGAATCTTTCATTGTCCTCTCAACTTATGTGCTCTCATAATCAGAACTTCTGGTGATATTCTGGCAGAACTTCCAATTGCATCAGAACATCTTTTTAACATCAGAACATCCTGCATGTGAAGATACTTTTTAATAGCGAGCATATTTGTTATTTATATCATGTGTTTGTCATCATCAAAACTCTTGATTGGATGTATAAACAAATTATGTTCTAACAATCATCTCTTCTATCAATAGCAACTTGTATAGGCTTATCATACCTCAGAACATAGAGGAAAGACATAATATTTATTGTATTCCTCAATATCTGTAATTGCTATAACTTCTCAATAGTGCAAGTTCCTAGCCCACTGCTTATGTTCTCAAATTGATTTACATATAAATCTTAAGTCACTTGATCCTTAGTGTCCACATGCTTCAGAATAACAACTTTTCCTTCAACAAGATTCTTGATTAGTTGATTATGACTATCAAGGTTCTTGTTCCAGTCATGTTGAATGAGATATCTGATAGCATTCAGATCTGCACAGTATAATGTCATGACATCCTGCTTGATATTATACTCCTTCAACATTTGTTTCACCCTTATCAATTCAGAGAAACTTCCTCATATTCCAAGGGTGAAATTCAAGATCCTCTATTCCTGAATAATAAGACTCATCCTTAGTTCAAGTTTAGAAACAAGACATTAAATTGATATGTCCTTATTGAATCATGTAATGTAAACTTCATTAGAGTGTCTTGTAATGATCTCCTTGAGTTGCTATGTTTGAACTCTAATAGAGAGACTTGGCTTTACTTCAGAGTTATCTGGACCAACACTTATGAACTCACAGGTTACTTATTTTCTTGCCTCATCGGCTTGCACAAAGGATATTCCAACATTGTCTTCGAAATCCATCCTTTGTTCAGTAACGGAGTCATCAATCACCATACTTGTGGATTCTATTGTAACTCCAGTTCTAGAGTTAAAAACTCTATAGACCCTGTTGTTTGAAGAATAACCTAGAAATATCCCTTCACCACTTATGGGATTCTTCTCACCCTTCTGATCTTTGTTAGTCAAGACATAGCTTTTACTTCCAAAGGTATGAAAATATTTGACTGTAGGCTTCCTTCCATTCTATAGCTCATAGAGAGTGGTTGAAGTACCTCTTCTCAAACTGACCTTATTATGGATGTAGCACGCAGTATTCATAGCTTCAGTCCAAAAAACAAATTAAAATTCTAGCACTATAAAAACAAATGTCAAGACTGATGTCCCAACACCAAAACACAATGTCAAGAAAGATGTTAAGATATCGTCTATTAACAAAAAGCTTTTACCAAAATAATAAATTATGTAGAAGTAAATTGAAAAAGGTAAAAGACACAATTAATTGTTAACCCAGTTCAGTGCAACATCACCTAATTTGGGAGCTACCAAGCCAAGAAGGAAATCCACTATGATAGTATTAGTTCAAAGCTAAAGAACACTAGTTTGTAACTTATCACCTAATTACTACCTTGCACTATTTCTACCTAAAAAACCTCTAGATATTATATCCCTCTCTCACTTCCACAGTCGCCTCAATTATAAAACCAGTCACAAACATGTGACAAGAACCAAAACAGAAGATAAAACTTCCAATACACAATACTCAACTCTTTTCTTAAAAGCTCGTGAGTGAGAACAATAACTTGACACACAATCAAATCTTTGCTTAAAAGCTCATGAGTGATGGATAAGTAAGAATAAATAATTAGTCTACCTCAATGTATCAAAAGATACATGGGTGACAAACAAAAACAAACAAAGCACCTAAAATACTCTCAAAACCCTAAACCCTTATGCATCCATGGTATCTTGTTGTGAATGCTTTCTATTTTAGGTTTAGCAAGTCCTTATTTATAGAACCTTGCATAATGGGTTTGGACTCTTCAATCAAATCCAATCTTCTAATTTTAAATTAGTCACAAGATCTTCAACAAAAATAGGAACCAATCTTTAAAGTTTCATAAAAAGTCTCAAAGATCCTTTTTATGAAACCGAATCAAATATGCACTTGTTCATAAAATATCCTTGATTAGTTGCGCCTGTATGAGAACTAAAATCGTCCAGAATCTCATATTTTTCAATCAATTCTTCAAGGATTTAAACAATTGTACTCTTCTAATGTTCTGGTATAACATGTCAGAATATATGTCAAAAATAGTAACAACACACTTTGATGTACCAGTTGGTCAAGATGTCATGACATCTTGCTCAACATTAGGGTTTGATACTTGTTTTCCAAATGGAACATGTTTTACCAAAATTGTTGCCAATCATAAAATCACAGACCTAACATTGTTGTTATTCATACCTCCAGGTTTAAGATGATTAAATAGGGGAAATTATTGCACCCCAAAATTTTCCCTCCTGATTTTACTTCTATATGGCTTATGTTTCTAATTTCATTTGAATCACTTCATTTGGTCATTTGCATTTCATGCATTCATTCAATAAAGCACCTTGGTTCAAAAGATCAGTGGTCATGTAAGTTAGGGTTTTACATTGGTTTAAGGCTTATTCATCAAATAAGTCTGATTCTCTAGTTCTCCTTTGAAGCATAAACTATGGAATTAGGGTCTTGGTTCATGTTCATTGTGGACTTATTTCTCCTCAAGATACAAGGCTATTCCTCATCCAAATTCATCAATGCCAATGATTAGGGTTTATTTCCCTACCCAAGTTCGAAGACTAATATTTCAATTAAGGATCTCTTGAATTAGGGTTTGGCACCTTGGTTATATTAAGCCTTATTTCCTCATCATTCCAAGAGTGATTCTCTTCATATGGTTTTCTCCTAACTTCTTGGTTTGATCATATGGTTTGCTTCTCAAGGACTCAAGGGTATGAATATGCACATTCTCTTTGTGGCTTATGAATCGAGCTATTCATATGTGGTGTTGATCAATTGAGATGAGGTAGAAGCCGTCTTTCATACATGGAAACAAAACCAAAGAAGTTTGAGGTAATTCAATAAGAAGAAGAGAGTTTGCTTTAAATACATGGAATTTCATTAATGAATTCAAGGGATCAAGGTACAAATTCAAGATTACAAAGTACATTGAAACTAAAGTCATAAACATAATCTTCATCGATACATCATGCCAAGAGTCTTGTACCACATGCAAAAATCTAAACACCTTGCCAAAAGACTTGTAGCCTTCATGATCGTACCTGATCAGACTTGGACCGTCACGACTGGCTCGAGCAGAATTTGAGTGAGACGGGGGGGGGGGGGGGTACCTGCAAGACACTCCGATGCTAAAATGAGTGACGGGATGAGCAGGCAAAAAATGTATAGGTGCGTAATAGATGAATACCTGACCCTCTAGGAACAGAAGGTATTTATAGCCCCCAACGCTGGGCCAAGGTCCCCTCATTGGGCCGACCAGAACTGGCCCAATAAAGGAACTGCCAGGTTCTACGTGTGTAGTGGGGCCCCGCACGTGGTCCTCTTCCTGGTGATGCTCTGCGAAGAATGAGGAGGGACGAAGACGTGGTGTTTCCGGAGTTTAGATGATTCAATAACGGTCAGAGAGGATAGAATCTGCCCTACGGGGAGAGTGCTCGAGCAGGACTCGAGCTGAAGTTCCCTTGGTCGGGGACACTAGCAATGGCGGGCATGGCTACAGTCTGTGGTCGGGCACGTCGGCAGTGATCCGCGGGTGCGCATTCCTCGAGGAGTTTGCTTGGATTGGGCCTTTATCTGTGCTTTAGGCCAGGGCGGGCCCAGTCCAGAACAGGAGCCCCCCAAGTCATTGCTCTTGGAGTAGGAGTTATGACTTGACTTCAGCTCGCCTTTACCACGGGGATCTGATGCCCAGACCAGGATATTGCTTTCTGATGCATGCTCGAGGAGTTTCTCACGGGTTGCGTTCGTAGCATAACCCTCGTCGACGTGTGCTCGGGGAATTCCTCGCGGGCTGTGTTTGTTGGATACACGAGGTAATCCTTGGGACCCGTGACACCACCCTAGCGACAATAGGGTCGTCATTGCCTAGGGGAGTAGATGTCGAGGAGGGGAAGTTCGTGGCTCCCCGGGGCGACGTTTCGTATTCCACGTCATCCCTATAAATAGGATCCTTGGGTCCCATAATTTGTTTTTCTTCTTCGCGCTTCTCCTTCTTCCTCTGCTTCCGCCGTCGTTGTTTTCTGCAATACTGCAAGATTACCGCATCGCCCTCCGTTTGACTACTCTCATTGCTGCCGTACATTCTTCTTTTCTTCCAAGTAAGTGTTCATTCCTCCTGTTTTCCTTTGTTGTAGGTAGTTTTAACGTTATTTGGATGTTAGAAACCCACATCTGGGAGTAGTGCCCGGAATATTCATGTCTGTGCCTAGTGAACCCATAGTTTTAGGTATGTGACTCACAATGCTGCCCGTGACCTTCATAGTTTTAGGTGCATGACCTATGATACTGCTTGTGATATTGGTAGTTTTAGGCATATGATCTAAGATATTGCCCGACACATTCATAGTTTTGGTCGGTGCACCCATGAGTTGGCCGGGATGTTGACCCCTTAGGAAGTACGTAGGGTAACTCGTCGTAGCATCTTGGTGTCGGGAAGGCGAAGTCAGGACCTTGTTCGAGTCATCCATGTTTATCACCCGGGGTGTTCATGCTATTCTCTTGTTGTTCTCGACGCCTGGTCGAGCTGGTGTGTCCGTGTTTGGCTTGCCGCGCACTACTTACCATCACTGTGGCGAGCATGCGAATTTGCTCTCAAATTTCACCGGTTTCCTGTGCTTTGCAGGTAAATGGCCGACGAACCGGAATCTTCGAGGAAAAATGAGGTCGAGGACCAAAGTACCAAAGAGAACGTGACTTTAGTTGATACCGTCGATGACCCCTCATTGGATTGGGTGGGCACCGAGCCCCGAGGGATTGCCTCGGCGTACTGTCGACGTAGTCGGCGTGCATATACTATCGTCGAACACGACAGTAGTCAGCCGGGTTTCCAGAAGAATTTTATTGTGACGAGGCCTTCCATCGATGCACGAATCTGCTCGGAGTTCACCGAGTATGGGTTTCCAATGTACGAGATCGTGTTTAGGGATCTCGGTCTCAAGCTCCCTTTCAGTGATTTCCAAGTCGGGGTGTTTTGCCATCTGAACTTGGCCCCTTCGCAGCTTCATCCTAATTCGACCGCCTTCCTTCGGGCGTTCGAGCTGACATGCCGCTTCTTGAGGATCAGGGTGACCATTCCCCTTTTCTTCAGGGTTTTTCACCTGCAGCGTCAGTCTCGAGGAGGCAGGCATAACTGGGTTTCCCTGAAACAGTCGAAGAGGTTGTTCAGGATGTACATGGATTCGGTCCGGGGCTTCAAGGACAAGTGGTACGTTCTGCATCCGATCACCTAGACTGCATTGGATTCCATGTACGAAGCAGAAACCGCGGTAGTCGACGAGGACGGGGAGCCCCTCATGGATGTCGAGGGTCGCCCGACAGTGGGGCGCGTATCCAAGTTCCCGTTACATTGGTGCTCGGGCCATTACGACCATGGTACCAGGTACTATCACACGCCTGCGGGAAGCATGTGCGTCGAGGATGAAGAAGCCTATGGTATCCTTTGCAAGTATGTCGACAGCTTCTTCCCTTCCCGGTGGGTCACGAGGGAAGGGGAAGATATTCTTGACGAGGATGGGTACCCGACGTTCGAGGCCCGTCCCATTGACACAAAAGCGCTCGTCGAGTGCCAATCTTACGGGAAGGCCATAGATCTACTAGGTTTCTTGCTTTTGTTTTGTTGTTTTATTCCATTTTCGTTGTTTTTTGCTTGCTCGCAACTAACCCGAGTTTTGCTCTTCTTTGCATGCGATGTGGCTGAACGAAGGGAGAGGCTTTTGAAACTGACTTAGGACAAGAGAGTAAACAGAAGGCTGGTGCGAGCTCCGTAGTCCACGAGGATGGGCCCGCCGACCAGTTCGGGTGATGCTTCCAGTGGGTCCCCGGGCTCCCCCGACGCTAAGCATCCTACTGAGCTGATTACGAGAAAGAGAAGTCGGGCAGATAATAGGTCGGAGGTGAACGACGAGTCTGCGGCTGCGAGGGCCTTCGACTTGCCCCCCTGTTTCAAAGAGGAAAATTTCTTCGAGGGGTTTCCCCTGACAGTGAGCAACTATGAGGCCGGGACTATCAGGCGGCTCAACAAAGAAAGCCGGAGAAAACACCTGGTCGCCAGTATGGTCGGGATGGTGAAGATGGTCGAGATGGCCGTTGTCCTTGTTGAGGAAGGGTCGGACTCCTCGGATCGCGTCAGGGAGTTGGAGTCGGAGAAAGCTTCCCTCGCTGCCAGGTCTCGTAAGTTAAAGGCAGCCCTCGAGCGATCCGAGGAAATGTTCCGCGAATAAGCCGACCTGCTGGCGGGGGAGAAGGAAAACTCCGGGAAGGTTGCTGAGGAGAGGGATTGTCTTCGACTGGATAAGGAACGCTTGGAGGCTGACAACGAGTGTTTGTCTAAGGAAGTCGAGGAGCTGAAAGCTGCTATGCTTCCTGCTGAAGATGAGTCGGAGGATACAACCCCTTTACAGAGCCGTTCGGATCTGGTCGCGCGTATCCATCTCCTCGAAACAGACTGTGTCGGTGCTTTAGCGGACGGGTTTGAGGCCGCGGTCAGCCAGCTCGCCATATTGAATCTGGGCATGAATACCGAGGGAGTGGGTTTCATGTATCAGATTATTGACAGCCAGGTCGTGCCTCCTCCTGAGTCTCCTGTGGTGGATGCTGGTAGTCCCGGGAATGTTTAGTCGTGGAGTTTCTGGTCGGGCCCGCGTGCCTGTTTATTGGTATTTGTTTTGGGGCCTGCGTGCCCGTGCTTATTTTTGGGGCCTGCGTGCCCGTACATATTTCCTTTGGCCGTTGTGCCATAGCCTGTAACTCCGAACATCGC
Source organism: Vicia faba (assembly GCA_948472305.1). Classification (NCBI taxonomy): domain Eukaryota; kingdom Viridiplantae; phylum Streptophyta; class Magnoliopsida; order Fabales; family Fabaceae; genus Vicia; species Vicia faba. Next base: position 237,195,582 of record OX451736.1, read on the forward strand.
CGGCCTTTTTGGTCGGTTCATTTTTATTCATTTTGTGTATGAGCTTTTAAATGGATGTTCATTTTAACTTTAAACTTGCTCGTGTCTAAGTTTTATATTGTGACGAAATTTGTCTAAGTAATGTCCTCGAGCCACACTTGTATTCGGCTGTTACTTTGTGGCGAAATTTTCCTAAGTTATGTCCTCGAGTGGAGATCCTTTCGACCCATTTGGTGGTCCGACGTACTTCGAAATGCGTCGGTCGTGCGGAGTGAAGCCCGACTGCTCGGGCGTATGACCCAGATCGAGGTCGTATGCCCGTGGCGTGAACTGCCCATCACGAGCTGGGTGTTCTGCCATGTGGGTACTTCGACATTGGAGCTCGATTGAGGTGTCCCTGTCGGGCATCGTCATTCGTCCTCGTTTTGGCTAAACAGCGTTATGTCGTTTGGGCGTAGATTGGGCCCGTACCTTGGCCTATCTACGTGGTCGAGACATTTCTCTCTGTTGACTAGATGTGGATGTTCGACGGCGAGAATCCTTAGTGTTTAAGGGTTTTTAAATATATTACTGCTTTAGTTTAGCAGCGTTCCAGGGTCGTGGTAATGGTTCTCCGTCTAGCTGCTCGAGGTAGTATGCCCCGATGCTTGTGGCACCGTGGACGCGATAGGGTCCTTCCCAGTTCGCGACCAATTTCCCTTCACGGGAGTCTTTCTGGTTTCTTCGTAATACCAGGCTGTCGATCTTGAACTCGCGTTTGATGACCTTGTCGTTGTGACGCAGGGCCACTCGTTATTTTAGAGTGGCCTCGCGCAGGGCTGCCCCCGATCGAATTTCCTCGACCAAGTCGAGTTCGTCCCTGAGTGCTTCGTCGTTCATTTCTTTGTCAAGGGGTATTTCTGTCCACCTGGAGGGTTCCCTGATTTCTACAGGGATGACGGCCTCGGTGACGTATGTTAGTCGAAAGGGGGTTTCGCCCGTCGTTGAATGGGGCGTGGTGCGATAAGCCCATAAAACGTTGTGCAGCTCCTTGACCCACCCTCTTTTAGCTTCACCGAGCCGGCGTTTGAGTCCTCGCAGGATGACTCTGTTGGCGGCCTCTGCTTGTCCGTTGGTTTGAGGGTGCTCGACCGAGGTGAAATGTTGTTTGGTTCCCAGTTTGGTGACGAAGTTTTGGAATCCGTGGTCGGTGAATTGGGTGTCGTTGTTGGTGACTAGCGCTCTCGGGATCCCGAATCTGGCGAGGATGTTTCTTTTGTAGAAACGGAGGATTTTGTGCGAGGTGATCTTCGCAAGAGCCTCGGCCTCTATCCATTTCGTGAAATAATCCACGACCATAATAAGGAACTTGTTTTGGTAAGTCCCTTGCACGAATGGTCCGAGGATATCCATCCCCCACCATACAAACAGCCACGAGGACGACAGTATGCTCAACTCGTGAGGGGGGGGGGGGGGCAAGATGCATGTCGGCGTGCTTTTGGCACTTGTCACACTTCTTAACATGTTCTTTGGCGTCCTGCTGCATCGTCGGCCAATAGTACCCCGCTCGCAGGGCTTTCCTCGCCAAGGACTTACCGCCCATGTGTTGGGCGTTAATCCCTTCGTGTATCTCTCGTAATACCTCGGGGACTATGGATTCGTCGATACATTTCAGGAGGGGAATGGAGAACCCCCTGCGGTATAGTTTATGCTCGAGCACCACGTAGGAGCATGCTCGTCGTTTCGTTGTGGTCGCTTCTGTCTGGTCCAAAGGGAGCTCGCCCTTTGTCAGAAAATTGTACACCGGGGTCATCCAACACGAGGTGTCTCCGATGGCGTGCACCTCGACTGGGGTCGAGGTCCTTTTGATGCTTGGGCGCGACAGGGATTCTTGTATGACGGATTTGTTTCCGCCCTTCTTTCTTGTGCTTGCGAGCTTGGACAGTATGTTCGCCCTTGTGTTTTGCTCGCGCGGGACGTGTGATATTTCTGCTCGGTCGAACTTCTTCATGTGTTTTTTTACTAAGTTTAGGTATTCAACGAGGCTGTCGTTTTTAGCTTGGTAACTCCCTTGGACTTGGGAAGCAACGAGTTGAGAGTCTGAAAATTTGTACCCCGCGGGCTCCTAGGTCCTCGGCTAGCCTTAGTCCTGTGAGTAGGGCCTCGTACTCAGCTTGGTTGTTCGAAGTCAGGAAGGAGAGGGTTAACGAGCATTCGACTAGTACGCCCTCCTCATTTTCTAGGAGGATCCCTACGCCGCTTCCGGACGAGCTGGAAGCTCCGTCGACGAAGATGGTCCATTTGTGCTCTTTCCCTGCGGGCGGGTCGTGAGCGGTCAATTCTGCAACGAAGTCGGCCAGGGCTTGTGCCTTTAGAGCTTTCCTGCTCTCGTATTGAATGTCGAACTCGGAGAGTTCCAAGGACCATTTCAACATCTGGCATGCCATGTCAGGTCGACCTAAGAGTTGTTTTACCGGTTGGTCGGTTCGCACTATGACTGTGTGGGCCAGAAAATAGTGTCTAAGTCTCCTCGCCGCGTTGACAAGGGCTAGAGCTACTTTTTCTATCTGTTGGTATCTTCTCTCGGGTCCTTGTAGGGCTTTGCTCATGAAATAAACGGGTTTCTGCCCGTCGGTGGTCTCGCGAATGAGAGCCGCACTGATGGCTTCATTCGAGACGGCCAAGTATAGGAATAAAGGCTCCCCGTCGACTGGTCGAGACAGTACGGGCGGTTGGGATAGAATTTGTTTTAGGTGGCGCAGTGCCCGTTCACATTCCTCGGTCCATTCGAAGGCGGCTTCTTTGCGGAGAAGTTTGAAGAAGGGGAGGGCGTGCTGAGCGGATCTCGCGACGAAGTAGGACAGTGAGGTGAGCATGTCGTTCATGACTTGTATTGATTTCTTCAACGTAGGTGTCGGGAGGTCGGAGAAGGCTCGACATTTGTCGGGATTGGCTTCAAGCCCTCGTTCTGTCAGGTAAAACCCGAGGAATTTTCCTGCTTTGACCCCGAACGTGCACTTCTCGGGGTTGAACCTCATTACATTGTCTTGCTTGGGCGAAGACTGCTTTGAGGTGGGCTGCGTGATCGGTGTCTGCTCGGGACTTGATGATCATGTCGTCCATGTAAACCTCAAGCATGTCTCTGATTTATTTGTGGAACACTCTATTCATCATACATTGGTAAGTTTCCCCTGCGTTCTTTAGTCCAAAGGGCATTACGTTGTAGTAATAGTTACCCGAGCTGGTCATGAAGGCAGTGCAATGCTTGTCACCCATGGCCATTGGGATTTGGTTATAGCCTGAATAGGCATCCATGAACGACAATATTTTGTAACCGGCCGAGTTATCGACCAGCATATCTATGTTCGGTATAGGAAAGGCATCCTTCGGGCATGCCCGATTGAGATCAGTATAATCAACACACATCCGCCATTTTCCATTATTCTTTTTGAGTAGTACAACATTTGACAGACAGGTTGAATACCGGGCTTCAGAAATAAAATTTGCCTCTAGGAGGTCTTTTACAGCTTTTTCAGCAGCCTCCGTTTTCTCCGGAGACTGCCTACGCCTACGTTGTACTACTGCCTTAGTGGTTGGGTCTATGCGGAGACGGTGACAGGCGACCTCGGGGTCGAGTCCGGGCATCTCCGCGGCGCTCCACGCGAACAAGTCAGCATTCTCGCGCAAACAGGGTTTGATTTGCTTCCTTGCTAGGCCGGGGAGGTCGGTACCAATCTTCACTCCTTTGCTTGGGTCCTCGCCAAGGGGGACGAGCTCGAAGTCCCCGTTCGGAATTGGTCGGAGGGGGATTTGCTCGCCGTTGGGAGGTTCGTCCTAATCGAAACGGGTGTCTAGAGCTATGGATTCGACCTTTGGGGGAGCTCTCTTCTCTTTTGTTTTGACGGGCTCTGGCTTGTCGGGCTCCTGTCGTGCCGTCGCTGGTCTTTTGGCGGGCCTTGTCACAGTGTCGACCGTGTCGCGTGCCTTGGATGCGGCGTTAAAACACCTTCGAGCAGAAGCCAGATCCCCCTGGATGGTGGCGACCCATGCCCTCTTGTGTAGAACTTCATCTTCAAGTGGACGGTGGAAGGTACTGCGGTCAATTCTGCCAGTGTTGGTCTCCCCAGGATGCAGTTGTAGAGGGACGGGCAGTCAATGACGAGGAAGCGCACCTTGACCTGCCTCGTCGTCGTGTCCTCGCTGAAGGTAACCATGAGCTCGACATATCCCCAAGGTTTGGAGATTGAGCCGTTGAAGCCCTGTAAGTCCGACCCCACATACGGCGAGAGGTGTGAGTCGTCTAGCTGCAGGGTCCGAAATAATTGGTTGTACATCACGTCAACGGAACTTCCTTCATCGACGAGGACGCAATGTACGTCAAAGTTAGCCATTCTTGCTCTGATTAGCAGAGGAATGACCGCGTTGGAGGCTCATCCGGGGAGCTCTTCGAGGTAAAAGGTGATAGGCTCCGACCTACCTTTCACCCTTTCAAAAGTCACCGTCTGAGGAGGGGCAGAGTCGACCAGTTCATCCAGCTTCCTCTTGGACGAATTTATGGTTAGGTCGTTGAATCCTCCACCATTGATGACCATGGTGGAGAGAAAATACTCCCACCTGTTGTGCATTATAAGCGGCTCCTGTAGGTGTTCGGGGACGTAGAAGTCCTTCGGTCTGGTGACGGAGAAGGCGGTCTGAATGGGGACCGATTCGTTAGATGGTCGGGAGTCCTCCTCCGGTTCTCTTGTCTCTCGGGTGTCGCGACGAGGAGCGTCGTTTTGTCGGTATTGGGAGAGCCTCCCTCCCTTGACGAGGACGCAATGTACGTCAAAGTTAGCCATTCTTGCTCTGATTAGCAGAGGAATGACCGCGTTGGGGGCTCCTCCGGGGAGCTCTTCGAGGTAAAAGGTGATAGGCTCCGACCTACCTTTCACCCTTTCAAAAGTCACCGTCTGAGGAGGGGCAGAGTCGACCAGTTCATCCAGCTTCCTCTTGGACGAATTTATGGTTAGGTCGTTGAATCCTCCACCATTGATGACCATGGTGGAGAGAAAATACTCCCACCTGTTGTGCATTATAAGCGGCTCCTGTAGGTGTTCGGGGACGTAGAAGTCCTCCGGTCTGGTGACGGAGAAGGCGGTCTGGATGGGGACCGATTCGTTAGATGGTCGGGAGTCCTCCTCCGGTTCTCTTGTCTCTCGGGTGTCGCGACGAGGAGCGTCGTTTTGTCGGTATTGGGAGAGCCTCCCTCCCTTGACGAGGACGCAATGTACGTCAAAGTTAGCCATTCTTGCTCTGATTAGCAGAGGAATGACCGCGTTGGGGGCTCCTCCGGGGAGCTCTTCGAGGTAAAAGGTGATAGGCTCCGACCTACCTTTCACCCTTTCAAAAGTCACCGTCTGAGGAGGGGCAGAGTCGACCAGTTCATCCAGCTTCCTCTTGGACGAATTTATGGTTAGGTCGTTGAATCCTCCACCATTGATGACCATGGTGGAGAGAAAATACTCCCACCTGTTGTGCATTATAAGCGGCTCCTGTAGGTGTTCGGGGACGTAGAAGTCCTCCGGTCTGGTGACGGAGAAGGCGGTCTGGATGGGGACCGATTCGTTAGATGGTCGGGAGTCCTCCTCCGGTTCTCTTGTCTCTCGGGTGTCGCGACGAGGAGCGTCGTTTTGTCGGTATTGGGAGAGCCTCCCTCCCTTGATGAGGGTTTCGATGGCGTCCTTGAGATGGACGCAGTTTTCAGTCAGATGGCCATGACTCATATGGTACTGACAATATTTACTCTTGTCTACTCTGGGCTTGGCAGGAGCAGGTCGAGGGCGCTTGGCACCGCCATCTTTGAAATCAGTGCTGGCACACTCCGCCAAGATGCGCTCGCGGGAAGATGTGAGCGGAGTGTATTCTGTGAAACTCCCCGAGGGTCCTCTCTGTTCTCGGACTTCTCGGGGTCTGTCCTCTTTTATTTTCTCCCCGGTTCGTCGAGGAGGAACGGCTTCTTGGCGCGGGTTGCTGCTGGATCTACGAGTCCTGGGGTCCCGGGCTCTGTTGGCCGCCTCCCTTTCCTCGTAATCCATATATGCCTGGGCTTTCTCGAGGGGAGCATCGAATGTTCGGGGTGGTTCGATGCCCACCGCCTTTCTGAATTCTGTGTCGGGGAGGAGCCCCCTCTCCAGCAAGTACCTTTTCATATGGTCTGCGCAGGGGACCTGTATTGCTTCGCGATTGAAGCAATTGATAAATTCTCTCAAGGTTTCATCTTGTCTCTGGATGATGGCCTCGAGTGCTGCCTCGGTCTTCGGGTGTCGCCGAGACGCAGTGAACGAACTTATGAATTGATTCTTCAGGTTTCGCCACGAGGTGATTGATCCTGGGACGAGGCCTTTATACCAATCCATTGCTGTCTTTCTGAGGGTCGTGGGAAACAATCGGCATTTGATGGGTCCCCCGACATTATAGTAATGCAGCATAGCCTCGAACCCGTATATGTGGTCGACTGGGTCTGTGACTCCGTCGTATTCTTTCAGATATGGAGGCTTCTCCATGCCCAGGGGAATGGGCGCCTCCATGATGGCTTGTGAAAGGGGACCGCGAGGGTCGTCCTCATCACTTCGCTCCGGGGACATGGATGGGGACCTGAGATATTGTCGGGCCCGACGGTCCTGGTCGTGCATGGTGCCCCTCGGGCGGGATGCTCGTTGGTCCATTCTCCCGTGCTTGTCTCCAGAGTGTCTTCTTTCTTGCCGTATGGGGCCATGGTTGTGCCCTCCGGCCTCAATGACGGGTTGCCTCTCCAAGGGGGGTCGTCTCCCCGACGGTCGGGGCAACGGGCTTCGGGAGGTGTCTCTGTATTGTCTCCGCGGGGGAGACGGGAGATGTACCTCTGTTATTCGAGGAGGTGGGGTCTGAGGCCTCCTGTGTCTCCTCGCGGGTCTTCTATCGTATTCCAGCGCCCTCAATCTTTCCCCCTGGGCAAAGATGAGGTAGTTGGTTTGATTGATCGCCGTGAATAGCGCGCGGGTCGTGGCATCTGCCCCGGCAAGAACAGGGACTTCCTGAAATTGGGCAGCTGGATAGTTTGGGGGAGCTGTATTGTCTTCTTCGATTGGCGGAGAGACTGAAGAATATGAGGCAGTAGCTCCGTCGCGGTGGATCGAGGGCCCGAGGATGGTGCCCCCGGGGAGTGTGATATGGTCGAGGTTGCTGACATTGTCGGGAATTCCGTTTTTATCCGCGAGGTTGTTGTTGACGTCGACGACGCGGACATTCTGGTCGTCCCGAACTTGGTCAGCCATGACGGTAGGAGGTGATTTGAGCTTTGGTCTTCGAGAGTTTGCAAGACGGGGAAGCGAGATTCTCACAGACAGCGCCACTGATCGTACCTGATCAGACTTGGACCGTCACGACTGGCTCGGGCAGAATTTGAGTGAGACGAATGGGATACCTGCAAGACACTCCGATGCTAAAATGAGTGACGGGATGAGCAGGCAAAAAATGTATAGGTGCGTAATAGATGAATACCTGACCCTCTAGAAACATAGGGTATTTATAGCCCCAACGCTGGGCCAAGGTCCCCTCATTGGGCCGACCAGAACTGGCTCAATAAAGGAACTGCCAAGTTCTACGTGTGTAGTGGGGCCCCGCACGTGGTCCCCTTCCCGGTGATGCTCTGCGAAGAATGAGGAGGGACGAAGACACGGTCTTTCCAGCGTTTAGATGATTCAATAACGGTCAGAGAGGACAGAATCTGCCCTACGGGGAGAGTGCTCGAGCAAGACTCGATCTGGAGTTCCCTTGGTCGGGGACACCAGCAATGGCAGGCATGGCTACAATCTGTGGTCGGGCACGTCGGCGGTGATCCGCGGGTGCGCATTCCTCGAGGAGTTTGCTTGGATTGGGTCTTTATCTGCGCTTTGGGCCAGGACGGACCCAGTCCAGAACACTTCACATCTCCACCAAATTTCAGCCATGTCTTGAACCTGCCCGCATCATATATGAATAACACCAAATTTCCTTGCTTTAGCAAACAGAAGTCCATCAAAATCCAATACAAAATAGGCCCTTGTATAAAATCCAAACTGAAAATTGCAAAGCAAAATCATGAAGAAAATTGGTTCACGCAATAACATGCTCTGAATTGCCCTGCTTCAAAAACCTGCATAACATAAAACAAGTTCAGACCACAACATAGAAAAAATCAAACCTGCACTATATCCAAACAAAACCAGAACCATTCCACTGCCCTGCATCAATTAACAAAACCACTTCAAAAAAATATTTAAACAATTAACATCATACTACCAACTCTTCATTAGAATAAGACAAAAGCAAAAAGAAAAAAAAAAGCTGAAATTGCAAAACAAAAGGAAAATTAAATCGTTGGAAGCAGGATTCAAATTTCTAGCTCATCAAACTTCCTAACCAAGCTTCAGATCAGAATCATCTACACCTTTCAATTGTGTAACAAATTCATTTGATCTAATGGCCAAAAAAATTTCTTCTCTAACAAGTTTCTCAACCTTTAATCTCTAAAGAATCACCATCAAGAAATCTTGATCTTCTCCATCTGCATAACCGAACCTCACTCTTCTCAGAGCCGCTTCATTGATTCTTCAACCTTCACAACGCGCATCACTGCACCTACAACCTCACAAGAGCCTCAATCTTCTTCGCAACATCACTGCACCATATCATATTTGCATCATTTCAATCATCTTCTTCGCACCTGCATCTCTCTCCGATCTGTAACCTTCTTCACTACAACATCATCTTCGCATCACTGCGTTTTCGCACATCAACACACCTAACATCAAATACTCATCACCGCAACAACTTCAACATCAACATCAAATGTCGAAAGGTGAATAAAAGTAGAAGGACTTCATACTTGTAAGCTACTTCAGAATCTCCCCCTGGTGTTCAATACTTGCATCTTCAAGAACCTCACAGGTAAGTGCCTTCATCTTCCCCGAGCTTCACCGTCTTTGTTCAACTTTTCTTGATACCATAATAAAATGTAGTGATCCTAAAATCTTAACACCATGTCAAGATTACATAATTTTTCTTAATCGATGTTCATCGATTTAGGTTTAGGTTTGAACTTATATTCACGGAGTAGGATTGAGGGAATTAAAGTTTATTCGATGAAGAGAAGAGAAAAAGTAGACTGAGGTGAGGTTTTGTGGTGATAATCCATGGCGGTGATGAGTGAGAACAGCGGCGGAAGGAGATGAAGAAGAAGAAGATTGAGGTTCACGATGTTTGTGAGAGAGAGGAAGGAGGTTTGATTTTGAAGAGAGGCAGAAAGTCATAATGTAACCCTAACACTGAACCAAACGCCACAGTTTTTCAATATTTTTAATATTTATTTTGTTTTGTTTTATTTTATTTTATTTTTTCTTTAATTGTAATAAACTGAATAATAATTAAAAAGCTTAATAATGAAAAAAAAATCTAAAGTGGATATTTGTTGATGGATTGAACATGATCACGTTGGGCTTGGCTGCAAATACACTTCCCTTTGCTTGTTGCAGCTTGTTTTTGAAAACTAAAAGCAATTGAACAAAAACCATGGACCTCCTGACTGAGCCTTAGCGCCTACTTCATTTCTCCCAACACCCTGAATCCTGGCTTGCACCCCCTATACTCTTTCATTTTCTATTCTTTTAATTTTTGTTTCAATTTTATTTTTTAAAGCAATTTTTGTGTGATATTTTTTTAAGATTTGTGTTCAATTTCTTGACATGATGAAAATGATAAAAAAACATTAGACATTAGGGTTTAAACCATGCATTATAACATTTAGGTTAGAAGTTTCCCCTTGAAAACTAAATCTTAGGACCATCAATTACATGAAAATAATTAGGGTTGAGATCCTTTTTATTTTTGCCTTTTGCATAATATTCTTTTCTTTTAAAAAGACTAAAAATCATCTTCTTTATGAAAATTCAAAAAATACTCAATAAATATTATATGCATAAATATGCCACAAGCCTTATAATTACATAGGGAAAGATGAGCGAGAGTATTCATTACCTCTAAGAGTACTTTGAATCCCGAGCGTCTGACCCGGTCATTCAAAATATTCTCCCTCATGTCATAGACTTTAGTATAATACGTATCTCAAAGCTTTTCAAAATTAAAGGAGAAATACTCAAATACCCCCTGCCTTGGAGGACCATTTGATGTACCTTATAACAAAACACTTCAACAAATCCAAACCCTTTTTTCTTTGGGCTTTTCTCTTTAAAACCTTTTTAGAAAGGGTGTGTTATTTCTGTTCTACCGTAAACAGGTAACGCGAGAGTCTCTATAGAACAAGCGGCAATACCTAACTGCTAGAACGTGAACATAACATTGTCCACTAAAAAACAACCAACAAACCAACATTTTTTGGAAGAACTGCAGAGTTATGATTTCCTTTGGGATACATAGGCACTGGGTTGCAAAACTCAGACGAACTCAATAATAAAAACCTTTTATTTTTTCCCTCAATAATAAAAACCTTTTTGTTTTTTCCCTCAATATTAAAAACCTTTTGTTCTTTCCCTTATTAATTCATTCATGCTTTCCATTAGCAAGTAAACTTTAGATATACACACCATTTGATTAGAACAATCAAAGTGGATCCTGTTGAGTATAATGGATGTGAGGGGTGCTAATACATTCCCCTTGCATAATCGACTTTCTTACCATTCTCTTGGTTGCAAGACCATCTTATCCTTCCTTATGGGGTTTTTTCGATGTTTTCCCTTGGTGACTCTTTGTGTTTTTTTGTAGTGCAATACCTACATACAATTGTCTTTTGGGAAGCTCGTGGATTCATGACGTTGGGGCAATGATGTCTACTCTTCATCAAAGGCGAAAGTTTGTGAAGAACAAGAAGCTGGTTATCGTGTATGGTGAAAATCCTTACTGGTTAGTAAACTCTCATCTTTCAGATATATAGATGCTCATGTATAAGCTATTGGAACTCTGTTCCAAGCTCTCAACATTGTTAATATTGTTGAGAAAAGTGGCGCATTCATTTCTTTGTTGAAGGACACTCAACAGGTGTTGCAGAGTGGTCAAGTTGATGGTTGGGGACAAGTTGTCGTGCTTCCCAAGAACAAGAATAAAGTTGGTAAAGGGTTCTCACCCTATGCGTCTGGAAGATCATTCAAGCCAGAAGCTACCCAAAGACCAATCCAGGAAGTTTTCCATAATGTTGGCTTCATTTATCTTGGAGATTCAGATGTTGCCACCATTGTTGAAGATTCAGATTCAAATGGGCCTAGCTTCGTGACGCATGGAGAGACTAGCACTAATAATTGGACATTTATCGATATTTCTGGTGTTATTCATGTGTTAAAGTAATTTGTTTTGTCTTTTTCAAATAATTCCTTTCACTCTACCCAAGGTGTAAGCGGCTTTGTCAGGGCTTTGTTTCAAATTTTAAGATTATTAATAAAAGATTGTTTTGTCATCCAATTGTGATTTTTGAAGGATAGGAAAACACAAGAAAGGGGGTTTGAATTGGGGTTTTCCAAAATTAAAACAGTAAGATACACTTGGTTATCCTGGTTCGTTTGGACTCAAACTACTCCAATCCACCCTTCAAGGTGATTTCGCCTCTCTCAATCGAGATCTTAATCCATTAATCAAAAACATTGATTACACAAACACAATGACTACCGTCAATGTCTTCTTGAGACTAAACCATAACTTGGTTTCTCAAGGTATTACAAAATATAAATTAAAAATGTGTACAAAGGTGTTTCTAGAAAAACTATATCACAACTGTGATTTATACACAAGATTAAAGCACAAGAGAGAGCTAGTGAAGATATATCTTTTTATGCGCTAAAAGGTATTTTTCCATTATTTTTTCAAGACTCCTTTATATAGGCGAAGCATATGAGACATGAGAAGATGAATTTGGAAAGTTGATAAAGTGTTGTTAATGCTCTTTCCAAAAATACAGATCTTGTTTTGTTCCAACCGTTACTCTTTGATTTGTAATGAATGAATTGTAATGCATCTGAACTTTGCTTCTTTGAAATGTGATCAAAATGAGAATATTATCATTGAGACTTTGGATCCTCAGAGTTTCTTGATATTCATATGATTAGAAGTTGGATGAGACAGACACGTTAAAGCTTCTTTGCACTTTCAGAATATTTACTTATCAGAGTATAACTTGAGCTTAAGTGCTGAGTCTTTTAGAAATTTAGTATAGATAAGTGCGTTGAGACTTCCTTTGTTCTTCCAGAACTTCACTTATCAGAGTATCAGAATTTAGCTTGCAGCTTTGGTGCTTTAGAAGATATAGCATCAGAACTGCTTCTATTGAGCGTGTTACACGAACTTGCTTCTAAGTCTGTACGCTTCGCCTAATCAGAGCTTTAAAAAGCAATTATCTCATCATTTTTTATCCTCTTTCATCAGAACTTCTCTGCATATTCAAATACTTTATTAGAGGACATATTTGTTCTATATATATATATATATATATATATCATGTATTTGTTATCATTAAAACTATTACTAAGATGTAGAACCAAACTATGTTCTAACACTCTCCTCCTTTTTGATGATGACAAAAACTTGTATATTTTGATACATCATGTAAGAACATAAAGAATTAGAGTCTCCCCGTGAGTTGAATACTTAGATAAATAAAAAATATATACTTCCCTAAAGATATTTTTTATCAGAGCTTGCGATGGAAGTTCTGATACAGAAGTTTCTTACAAGAGACTTTTCCCATTTGCTTTGAAAAGATGAAATAGAGGTTATGATATTCAAAATGTTTGAGACTAAGTCTCGACACTGTTATATTCAAAATATCTTACATTCTCCCCTTTTTTTATCATAAATCAAAAAGCAATAAAAACACATAAAGAGAACAAAATGGATTATGCATTTAAATTAGATTAATACAGATAGAAGTAGATGAACAGAAGTTTTTAAACAAGAAACAAACATAGCAGAAACAAACACAATATTAGAACTAAGGTTATGGAGGAGGTGGAAGTCGTGTGAACAAGGCTTCCAACAGACTTTTGATCTGATGGTTTGATTTCTCTTGCTTCCCTAGCATGCCCTTCATTTCTTTGTTCATTTCATCTTGTTTATCCAACCTTTCCTTAACAATTTCATTCTCTTTCTTTAACTCCTCTAGAGTTTTCAACACAAGAGAGTAGGAGACTATTTCAATAGAAGAACCCACATTCTCAGTAGTCACTGCAGCAGATTCTTGCTCAGGAGATTCTTCAACTATCTTGCCTTTGTCTTTAAAAACAACGCGAGGAAGAGGTTGAGGTTCAAGAGATGGTTCATTTTATTTTTATTCCTGTGAGGCTTACCAACAAGTGTTTCCCATAAGAGGAAGGGTTTTCCTTACCCATTGGTGTAGAACTTGATCCTTGAAGATTTTCAGGTGACGCAGAAGTTCTGTTAAGCGTGTTCATAATAGAGTTCCTTCAGCTTCAGAGATTCAGAATTAAACCATTTTCTGAACTGAGTCCGGGAGAATCAGAAGCAGCTGGGTTAAGATTCTCCATGCAAGCTTGCTTTAAAGAGTTAACCCATTCCTGTATTTCTGTTTTAAAAACTAGCAGAGATTTACCAACACCTGATTTGGAAAGTTTTGGTGTTGGTTTTGGAATGGCTATTTTCTGAGAAGTTGTGACAAGATTGTCCTATGCTTCTAGATCAATTATTTTTCCACCCTTGAAACTCAATATCAGGCGTTAGGTTGTACCCATTTTTTTTCATACTTTCAAAATCTACTATGAGTTTATAGATAACTTCCTAGAGAATCAACAGGAGTGAGAAGAGTTCTTGAAGGTTCAATATACCTTTCTTCGTTTGTAGTAGAGGATGAACCAAGAATGTTGATTTGATAATCTTGATAAAATTGTTGAAAAGAAGTCATTGTTCACAAACTTTAGGGTTTTGAGAGCACACAAATAGGAAGGAACAAATACAAAGAGAATCGAGTGAGTAAGAGTGAAGGTGTGAGAGTGTTTGTGAGAAAGTGAGGTATAAATAGCCAACAGGGAGAAAACATGAATTTTAATTTTAGTTAATAAAATAAACACAATGATTAATTGCATTAATGATTTCTGAAGAAAAAAAAGGGATGGCGTGAAGATTTTAAACATTTACCGATTAGATTCGCGCCTCAATGCATCAACTCAACCATTTCATCCCTTCAAATTTTAAACACATGTTCAGCCTTAGAGAGTGACTTTGCGTTTAGAGTTGACAGATGTTGATATGGTGAACTGCTTTGTTCTATATTAGAAATGAAGCGTTTTTGGAAAACATTCACATCTTTTGGATAGTTTCTGATACAATTTTTCTTCTCACTTATGAAGAATTATTGTTCATATGTTCACAAAAATAAATTAAAAAATTCAGAGGATTAAATATACAGAAACTACACTTTTATTCTGGGCATAATTCCATACTGAGGTGTTTCAGAATAAAATTAAATCTATCTTCAATAAGGGGTTAAGTGAAAACATCAGCCCATTGATGGTCTGTGTCTATAAATTTTTAACAAAGAACTCCCTTCTGAATATAGTCCATAATGAAATGGTGTTTTATTTGTATATGTTTAGCCCTAGAATATAAAATAATATTTTTAGAAAGACAGATAACATAAGTATTATCGCAAAGGATATGAATGTTACTCTCATAAATATTAAAATCTTCAAGCTGACTTTTCATCCAGAGCATCTGAGTACTGCATCTAGCTGCAGCTACATATTTAGCCTCAGCAGTTGATAGTGAAATAGTGTATTGTCTTTTTTTGGACCATGTGATTAAGTTATCTCCCAGAAACTGGAAGCTTTCATAAGTACTTTTTCTTTCTATTCTATCTCCAGCAAAGTCAGTGTCACAATACCCTACTAATTTATATTCTCTGGATTTTCTATAACAAAGACCAAGATTAGTAGTACCTTTCAGATACTTGAAAATTCGCTTAACTACTGTTAAGTGATATTAGGGCTTGAAGCTGTTAAATATAAGAGAGAATCAATCATACCTCTATAGAGCTTCTGTTATACTTTATTACTTACCTCTTCCCTTTCTAGAATGCATGTAGGATGCATAGGAGTTTTGGATGGCTTACTTTCTGACAAATCAAATTTCTCCAGAAGTTTGTTAACATACTTGCTTTGATGTATGTAGGTTCCTTCTGGAGTTTGATTGATTTGAATTCCCAAAAAGAACTTGAGTTTACCCATCAAGTTCATTTCAAATTATGCTTGCATAAAGTTATCAAATTCTTTCCCCGATGAGGTTTTAGTAGATCCAAAAATTATATGATCTATGTAAATTTGATAAACTAGAATGCCATTTTTAAATGGTTTACAAAATAGAGTTGTGTCCACTTTCCCTCTGGCAAACTCATTTTCTAACAGAAAGTTACTTAGTCTTTTATACCAAGATCTAGGAGCTTGTTTCAGACCATATAATAATTTTTAAGTTTATAGACATACCCTGGATGTTTTGTATTTTCAAAACCAGGGGGTTGGTGCACATAAACTTCCTTATCAATGTAACCATTTAAAAAAGCACTTTTGACAGCCATCTAATAAAGAGTGATGCCATTATTTATAGCAAATAAAATTAAGATTCTGATATATTCTAACATGACGATTGGAGTAAAGGTTTCTGTATAGTCTATTCCTTCTTGTTGACTATAACCTTGTGCAACCAGTCGTGCTTTATTTCTGATAACTTCTCCTTGTTCACTTAGCTTGTTTCTGAAGACCCATTTGGTTTCGATGATGTTGAAGCCTTTTGGTTTATGGACTAGATCCCACACACCGTTTCTGATAAATTGATTTAGTTCTTCCTGCATTGCAAGGATCTAATCATTGTCTAGAAGTGCTTCATCTATGGAAGTTGGCTTGATCAGAGACACTAATCCCATAAGAGATTCTTCAGTATTTCTAAATGTATATCTTGTTCTGATTGGATCATCTTTCTTTCCCAGAATCATGTTTTCAGGATGTGCTAAGCTGCTTCTGGATTATCTTTTCTGGATGGATTCTTCAGAAGCTGTTGTAGTATTTGTGATGTCTTCTTTTGTATTTGGCTGAAGTTCTAAACTTTTATTTACTGAAGATCTGTCTTCAGTACCTGTAATTTGAACTTCTATATCTTCAAAATATTTACCCTGCTTTGACTTTTGAGAGCCAAGCTTATCATCAAATCTGACACTAATAGATTATTCCACAATTCGTGTTTCTGTGTTATATAATCTATGACCTTTTGAGCGTTCAGAGTATCCTAACATGAAACACTTTTGTGCCTTAGAACCAAACTTGTTCAGATGTTCTTTAGTGTTCAATATAAAACAAGTACATCCAAATGGATAAAAATAAGAGATATTGGGATTTCTGTTCTTCCACAGTTCATATGGAGTATTTTCTAGAATAGGTCTTATTGAGATTCTATTATGAATATAACACGCTGTGTTAACTGCTTCTGCCCAGAAGATTTTAGCTATGTTAGTCTCGTTGATCATTGTTCTGGACATTTCTTATAAAGTTATATTCTTTTGTTCTACAACTTCATTTTGTTAATGAGTTTTAGGACAAGAGAAATCATGAGAAATTCCATTCTCATCAAAAAAAATTCAAAGCTTTTGTTTTTAAATTCCCCACCTTGATCTGATCATTTATGACTTTAACAATTCTAAACTCTTTTTAATTTTGAACTAGGTTACAGAAGGTAGTGAACCTAGAGTGTGACTCGTCCTTGTGTCTTAATAATTTTACCCATGTCCATCTGCTATAGTCATCTACGATCACTAATTTATACTTCTTGCTGCTGATGGATGCAGTTTTCACTGTCCCAAACAGATCTATATGCAGAAGTTCTAATGGTCTGGTAGAAGCAACATTTTTTGATTTGAAAAAAGATTTTGCAAACTTGCCTTTTTGACATGCTTCACACAGAGCATCTAAGCTGAACTTTAAGTTAGGAAGTCCTCTGGCTAGATTGGATTTGTTAATCTGAGATATTCTTCTCATACTAACATGCCCTAATCTTCTGTTCCAGGCCCATTGCTCATCGTTAACAGACATAAGGCATTTTACATTCTGACTTTTTAGTTCAGAAAGTTTTATTTTATAAATATTGTTCTTTCTCTTACCATTAAAAAGTATAGTTCCATCTTTATGACTAACTTCTTTACAGGACTTTTAATTAAAGATTATATCATAATCGTTATCACTTAATTGACTTATGGATAACAGGTTATGCATTAATACATCTACTAACAGAACATTAGTTATAGAGGGAAGTGTATTGTTACCAATGGTTCCAGAGCCAATAATCTTTCCTTTCTAATTGTCTCTGAAACCTACATATCCTCCAAATTTAAGTTCCAGGCTTTGGAACATATGCTTTCTTCTCATCATGTGTCGAGAGCATCCAGATTCTAGGTACCAAGATTTATGTTTCAACTTTGTTGTTAAAGATATCTGCAACATATATTATTTTATCTTTAGGTACCCATATCTTTTTGGGTCCTTGTTTGTTAGAGTTTCGAAAATTGTGTTTGAATTTTGGTTTTGCAGAGTAAGAATTACTGATATATTTTATATCGTGTGAGTTTAAAGGTGTGTGTTTTATAACTATATCATCAACTTTCTTTGGTTGATATGATTCTTCTCCTCTTGGTTTCACATATCTTACGCCTTTTATGTCGTTTCTGCCAACTCCATAGATCATTGAAGCAATCTTGCTTCTATCTATGTTTTTAGCTAGAAATTTTTGAAATCTATGATCATATTGTTTTATGATGTTACCAGAACTATTCAAAACTTCTGAAATAATTTCTTTCTAAACTTTTTATAATTCATTTTTAAGTTTAAAATTAATTTCTTTTAGCCTAGAGTTTTCTGTTTTTTGTTTCCTAGTTTCTTCAGTTTCAGATACAAGAGCGCGTTTCTGGTTCTTGTATTTGACTCGAAGTTGCTGCTACCTTTCAAGAATTTCAGACATACTTTCTTCTAATTAAGATCTAGATAATTTTGAAAATACCTCTTTTGAATCTGATCCAGATTCTTATGTATCCGTGTCTTCTGATATGTTGGCCATTAAAGCTATATTGGCTCGTTCATCTTCTGATTTTGTTTCAGCTTCAGAAGATTCTGAGTCATCCCATGTTGCCATAAATATTTTCTTCTTTTCTTTGGAGAACTTCTTCTAGGATTTTCTTTGTGAAGATTTGGGAAATCACTTTTATAGTGACATGGCTCTTTGCATTCACAGTATACAACATCTTTGTTACTAGATTTTCTGTATCCAGAGGATGATTTAGAGTGATTGCATGTTCTTCTGGGGTTTCTGAATTTCCTCTGTCTGTGCTTCCATAACATATGGACTCTTCTGGAGAGAAGAGATAGTTCGTCTTCTTCTAACGAGCATCCACTAGAGTTTTCTTCTTTTTCCTGAAAAACTTTAGTTTCATATTTTTTATTAGATTTAAGAGCAAGAGACTTACCTTTATTTTGGGGATCATCTTCTTCTAGTTCTATCTCATGACTTCTCAAAGAGATGATAAGTTCTTCAAGATATATTTTGTTTAGATCTTTGGCTAGTTTTACGGTTGTGATCATGGGTATCCATTTCTTGGGTAAGCTTCTGATGATTTTATTTACATGATCTGCTGTTGAGTACCCTTTGTCCATAACTTTTAGCATAATAACCAAAATTTGAAACCTTGAGAATATTGTCTCAACTGTTTCATCTTCTTCCATTTTGAAGGCCTCATACTTATGAATGATTGCAAGAGCTTTGGTCTCTTTGACTTGCGTGTTACCTTCATGCGTCATTCTCAGAGAGTCAAACATGTTCTTAGATGATTCTCTGTTTATGATCTTCTCATACTCAGTGTATGAAATAGAACTCAAGAGGATTGTTCTGGCCTTGTGATGATTTCTGAATTCTTTCTTTTATTGATCTGTCATTTTCTTTATGTCGATCTTCTGATCGCTTTCGTAAACTGGATGAATTGTATCCACCAGTTACCATATCCCAGAGATCAGTGTCATGAGCTAGAAAAAACTTTTGATTATGTATTTCTAGTAATCAAAGTTCTTACCATCAAAGATTGGAGGTTTTCAGCTGATTATGTCTTTCTCATCATAGTTATCATTGCTGATAATATGACTTGGTCCCACCATAGTGTTTTTCTTGCTAGGATCTTTTTCTGACACGGTTAAGTGTTAACACCCAGAACCAGGCGCTCTGATACCAATTAAAGGATAGAAAAAAACAAGAAAGGGGGTTTGAATTAGGGTTTTCAAAAATTAAAACAATAAGACATGCTTAGTTATCCTGGTTCGTGTGGACTCAAACTACTCCAGTGCACCCGCCAAGGTTATTTCGCCTCTCTCAAACGAGGTCTTAATCCACTAATAAAAAACTTTGATTACACAAATACAATGACTACCGTCAATGTATTATTGAGACTAAAACACAACTTGGTTTCTCAAGGTATTACAAAATATAAATTAAAAATGTGTATAAAAGTGTTTCCAGAAAAACTATATCACAAATGTGATTTATACACAAGATTAAAGCACAAGAGAGAGCTAGTGAAGATATATCTTTGTATGCGCAAAAAGGTATTTTTCATCATTTCTTCAAGACTCCTTTATATAGGAGAAGCATATGAGACATGAGAAGATGAATTTGGAAATTTTATAAAGTGTTGTTAATGCACTTTCCAAAAATACAGACCTTGTTTTGTTCCATCCTGTACTCTTTGATTTGTAATGAATGAATTGTAACGCATCCAAACTTTGCTTCTTTGAAATATGATCAGAATGAGAATATTATCATTGAGACTTTGGATCCTCAGAGTTTCTTGATATTTATATGATTAAAACTTGGATGAGACAGACACGTTGAAGCTTCTTTACACTTTCAGAATATTTACTTATCAGAGTATAGCTTGAGCTTAAGTGCCAAGTCTTTTAGAAATTTAGTATAGATAAGTGCGTTGAGACTTCCTTTGTTCTTCCAGAACTTCACTCACCAGAGTATTAGAATTTAGCTTGCAGCTTTGGTTCTTTAGAAGATATAGCATCAAAACTTCTTCTATTGAGCGTGTTACACGTATTTGCTTCTAAGTCTGTATGCTTCATCTAATCAGAGCTTTAAAAGGAAATTCTCTCATCATCTTCTATGCTCTTTAATTAGAACTTATCTGCATATTCAATTACTTTATTAGGGGGCATATTTGTTCTTTATATATATATATATATATATATATATATATATATATATATATATATATATATATATATATATATATATATATATATATATATATATATATATATATATATATATATATATATATATATATATATATATATATATATATATATATATATATATATATATATATATATATATATATATATATATATATATATATATATATATATATATATATATATATATATATCATGTATTGTTATCATCAAAACTATTACTAAGATGTAGAACCAAACTATGTTCTAACAATTTTTACTTTTTGTATTTTTCTGGAAAATGGTAACTAAAAAACCTAATGAAAACAATTTCAATTACTGCATATCACTCTCACATATATCTATTTTCTAAAACAAAACATAAATCATATGTGCAGATTAACAAATCTTAAGCCCATTAAAAACAATGATCATGCACCCTCTCCCAACTTTGAATTCCATGTATTTGAGGCGGAAGAAGAGAGTGAGGAAGACAATGATATTCTAGTGGAAATTTCTCAGCTGCTTGAGTACAAGGAGAAGAACATTCAATCGCACATAAAGCCTTTCGAATTGATCAACTTGGGTTCTGAAGAGAATATAAGAGAGATCAAGATTGAGGCACTACTTGGTGAAGATGTCAAGAAAAGGTTGATAGATATTTTGAAGAAGTATGTTGAGGTGTTTTCTTGGTCTTATCAAGATATGCCAGGATTAGATACTAATACTATTGAGCACCGCTTTCTGCTTAAGCCAGAATGTCTTCCAATAAAGCAAAAGTTGAGAATAACTTATCCTGACATGGTTGTCAAGATCATAGAGGAAGTGCATAAGTAGATTGATGTTGGTTACCTTGTGACATCCCTTTATCCTCAATGGGTGGCCAATATTGTGCCAGTTCCAAAGTAAGACTGAAAAGTAAGAATGTGTGTTAATTACAGAGATTTGAATAAAATCAATATGAAGACATGGAAAAAACAATGTTTATCACCCTCTGGGGAACATCCTGCTACAAAGTGATGTCATTCGGCTTTAGGAATGTTGATGCTACATAAAAGAGGCCTATGACTACCTTATTTCATGATATGATGCACAAGGAAATCGAGGTTTATGTTAATGATATGATTTCTAAGTCTGAGACTGAGAAGGATTAAGTTCAGTACTTGTTGAAGTTGTTTTAACGTTTGAGAAAATATAGACTCTGTTTGAATTTGATAAAATTCACTTTTAATGCCCTTTCTGGAAAGCTTTTGGGTTTCATTGTCATCCAGAGATAGGTATTGAAGTGGGTCTCGATAAAGTCAGATCTATTTGTGATATGCCTACACCTCGAATAGAAAAGCAAGTCATAGGATTCCTCGTACGTTTGAATTATATATCTAGGTTCATTTCTCACATGACTAGCACTTATGAGCCAATCTTGAAGTTGCTTCATAAAGATCAGAGTATTGTATGGAATTAATATTGTCATAAAGCTTTTGATAGTATCAAAAATTATTTTCTTAAGCCTCCTATTTTGATCCCGCCAGTGGAAGGGAAGCCTCTGATTATGTACATGACAGTCTTGGATGGATCGATGGGTTGTGTCCTCGGTCAATAGGATGAGAAAGGTAGAAAAAAGCATATTATCTACTACCTGAGTAAGAAGTTTACAGATTGTGAATCTCAGTATTCTTTGCTTGAGAAAACTTTTTATGCTTTAGCATGGGCTGCTTGTCGTCTCCGACAATATATGTTAAATCATACTACTTGGTTGATATCCAAAAGAGATCCTATCAACTATATCTTTGAGAAGCGTCTGTTGATAGAAAGGTGATTTCCTATTGGCAGGTGATGTTTTCAGAATATGACATTAAATATCATACTCAGAAAGCTAGTAAAGGAAGTATATTGGCAGACCATTTGGCTTATCAACCGGTTGAAGATTATTAGCCTATCCAGTTTGACTTTCCTGATGAAGATGTGAAGGTATTAGAGCTAAAGATTATGATGAACCAGGTCCTGAGGAAGGACCAAAGCATGTATCCCATTGGGGTTTGATTTTTTATGGAGCCTCTAATGCTTATGGTCATGGAGTCGGTGCAATTATAATCACTCCTTGAGGTTCACATATTCCTTTTAATGCAAGTTTATGATTTGATTGTACAAACAATATGGCAGAATATGAAGCTTGTATTCTTGGTCTTGAAGAAGTTATTTATCTCAGGATTAAGATCCTTGATTTGTTTGGAGATTCATATTTGGATATCAAATAGATTAAAGGTGAATGGGAAACTCGTCATCTGGATTTAATCCCATACAAATACTAAGCTAGTTGGTTGTTGCCTTTCTTTGATAAAGTTAATTTTCATCATATATACCTCGAGAGGAGAATCAAATGGCAGATGCTCTAGCTACTTTTTCCTCCATGTATTGAGTGAATGTTCATAATGGAGTACCTCGTATTACAATTAGACATCTGGATAGGCCTTCTCATGTATTTGCAGCAGAAGAAGAAGTAGATGGTAGACCATGGTATTATGATATCAAGTGTTTCCTCCAGAGTCAAGTAAACCCACCTGGGGCATCTAGTAAAGATAAGAAGACTTTGAGAGGATTGGCGTACAATTTCTTTCTCAATGAGGATGTGTTATACAAGCGGAATTACGACATGGTCTTGCTTAAATGTGTGAGTAGACACGAAGCAGACATGTTATTGCAGGAAGTTCATGAAGGGTCCTTTGGTACTCATACCAATGGACATTCTATGGCTAAGAAGATGCTCATAACAGGTTACTATTGGCTGGAAATGGAATCTGATTGCTGTCAATTTGTCAAGAAGTGTCATAAATGTCAGATTTATGCGGACAAGGTACATGTGCCTCTAACTCCACTCAATGTTATTTCATCTTCATGGCCTTTCTCTATGTGGGGAATTGACACGATTGGCATGATTGAGCCCAAAGCTTCAAATAGACATTGTTTCATCATGGTATCTATTGATTACTTCACCAAGTGGGTTAAAGTGATGTTGTATGCTAATGTGACCAAGCAGGTTGGGGTCCGGTTTATCAAGAATCAAATTGTAACACCCTGAATTCTAGATTGATTATTATTTAGTTAATTTAGTGTGAATATATGAGTCATTGTGAAGTATTTGATATATATATATATATATATATATATATATATATATATATATATATATATATATATATATATATATATATATATATATATATATATATATATATATATATATATATATATATATATATATATATATATATATATATATATATATGTTATACCCCAAAATTTGCCCTCCCATATTCCTCAAGAAATTGTCAAGCCAAGCTAGAAAAGTTCCCCAAGGGTTGTGCAGTGCAACAGTCTCCTAAACAGTCCAAATTAGGGTTTTGAGTCTGATCAAGAAAAGGAGGTTTTCAAGAGCTCAATCAAGTCTCATATGCTTACAAACATGGTCAAGCATCCTCATATCAAGTTTCAAGGCATTCAGCTCAAAATTGCACAGTCAAAACCCTAAATTGCACTACAGTCAACTGTAGGGGCAAAATGGTCATTTGACAGTCAAAAGTTCAAATTTTTGGTCAACATATCATTTTGAAGCCACAAACATCATTTGATCAATGCTTGATCATGATTCTCAAAGTTTGGCTCAGAAATCATCAAAGATGCAAAAGTTGCTATATTTGGACAGCTGAAAAAGTCAACTGAAATTGACTAGGGCATAACTTTCACATGGATTATCAGAAAAATTCCATCCAAAGCTCATTTTGAAGAGAAAGACATTTCCTACAACTCATCTTCATACTTCAAGTCCAAGAAATGCTCTCACAAAAAGTTATCAATTTCAACATTACAGGTCATTTTCAAAAGTCAACAAAAAGGGACTTTAAGTCAAAGACCATAACTTGAGATTGGTAAATCAAAATGACATGGGACCAAAGACATTGGTTAAAGGACTCAAAGACCTTTCCAAAATGTCCAAGAACATGTGAAAAGCTTAAAAATTGAGCAAGTTATGCCTTGTAGAAGTTGGGAAATTTTTGTGAAATGGCAAAAGTCAATTATCTTTGAAAATCCAATTTTGACAAAAGGGCCCCATTTTTCTCACTTTGTCCATCCTTGTCATGCCACACACGTGGCCCATGGTTGATTTCAAGACCAAATGTTGACTTTTTCATTTTTATTTAATTTTTGATGATTTAATTCATTTTAATTCATTAAAAATTCAAATAAAATTTAAAAGTCAATGTAATGGTGTCAAATGAATTTGGACAAGTTCTATACATCATGAATCAACTCTAAAATCAGGCCAAGGTTCATTTTCATACTAAGTCTAGGTTTTGGCTAGAATTTAGGAAAAAATGGTTAATGAACAAACCCTAATGCCAATTCTTTCTCAAGCATGGATTAAGGGTAGTTAGCATGCCTATTCAATTCCATAAGGATCATTGAGTCAAACCCTACCAAGAACATAGCACAAAACTCGTTCAAAGTCCATTTTGCAATTTGAAAATTTGGCCATAAAGTGCAAATCTGAAATCAAAGAAAGGGATCGTTTCAAGCCTCAATTTTTATACCATCATCATCCTGAAGCATCATTGAACACGTCCCAACCCTTAACCTCAATCAAAACGCGAAGAAACGGTAGCCATGACTCAGACCGTGTCCCAAATTTTTTGAAATCGAATTCTCCATTCTAAGCATGATTATTGCATTTTGATTACATATTCTTGTTTCTCATGATGTTCTAAAGCTAACCGCATTAATTAATTTCATTTTGGAGCAATACGTGCGATTTCACCATGTTTAGATATTAGGGTTTTCAGAAGCAAAAATTAGGGGTTTCCAAGCCAAGCAAAATCAAACCACCACGATGCCTTGGTTAGAATCAGCAGACCTGGACGACGCTGAACGTGTCCTCGCGATCAATTTATGTATACCACAGCGCTAGTCGCTATTTTTTCATAACCTGCCTGACACCACGGTTGCAAAACCGTTGCCCAATTGTTTTGTTTTGCAGGGAGGAGGAAGGAGATGAGACCGTGTCATGTACTGGTTGGTGCGTTTAAAAACGCGCGCGCTTTTCCAGGCCACCAACGCGTTTGCTTTTTCTTATTTGTTTGTTAATATATGTTAAATATAAATTGCATGGTTCAGTGGCAGGTGGAAGGCATTGACAAGGCATGAGACCTGGGTTCGATTCCCAGGTCTTCAACAACTCCATATTATTTTTCTTATTACTTTCCCATGCAGCATAAGTATTGAAGCACACCATATGCTTCAAGATCCAAAGGCCCACGTGTCTAATGAATGCAGATCCATGGCTAAGATGAGGAGTGCACCATACATCAAGTCAACAAGCGTGTACAGGAGTGGAAAAGTCAACCAATTGCCAGCAAATGGGCCAGGCTTGCACCTCCAAATTCAAATCCATACCCCCTGGTTCTATTGTTTTTTCTTTCTTTTCTAATTTTCTTTACATTCTATTTTTTTTAAATTCACTTGTGTTTTATTTTCTTATCTAATTAATTTTTACAAAAAAATATAAAAAACACTAAAAATACAGAAAAGGCAAAAAACAATATAATTAATTTTGATTCTTTTTTGTAATAAATTAAAATGTAATTCAATTAGTTTAATTAGGTTTTAATTTTAATTTTAATTCTTTTTTCATAATAAAAAAATCAAAAAATGTAGAATTAGGTTCATTTAATTTTCAATTTCCTTTTTAATTTTTTCCTTTTTCTCACAATATTATTAATTATTATTTATTTTCTATAAATCAAAATTGTACATAATTAGTTTAGAATTTAATTAAGTTAGAAATTAAATCTTTTTTCATAATAAACTTAAAAAATGATAGAACTAGGATTTTAATTTTAATTAACTTTTCTTTTTTTCTTTTAAATCTAAAAAACACAAAAACATTATTAATCATTTAATTTTTAGTCCTTAATTTTTAATTATCTGTTAAAGGGTCCAACGCCCTAATTTTGTTTAGTCTTTATTTCGCGCATTTATCTTACATTGTGTAAATACCTCTGTATATGCCCCAAAGCCATGTAATTAAAAACTCTCGGACTTTTTATTTATTCGCTTTATTTTATTTTCAGTCAAATCGGGTTCGGTTTTTTTGGCGATGTGGACCCGCGCCCGTTGTAATAGTTAGATTTATTTTCTCGCAAATATAACTGTTAATAAATATGCATGAAAGAATGAATGCCCGAAAAATAAAATTGAACCGTTAGATCACCAATGCATGACAAGACAAATAATGAACTGAAAATGACACACAATTCGCACACACCACCCCTAGGGTACGCCTCACTGTTGCCTTTCGAAAGGTGGTCGTCGAGTAGAAAACGTCTTAGTAAGTCCTCATGGTCCGGGAACCTGGCATGAGGGTAGCTTCTAAGGTGTCTTCCCATTGCTCCGGTGATCACCATGTCCCTCAAATCGAATTGACCCGAACACCTCCAACGGTGGTGCTACCTACCTCTCAATGGTGGGATGGCACTACTTTAAAGGACATTTACACAGACGAATTCCTTAGGGTAGGTAGGTTCTCGTAGGTACTTGCTCTCTTCAAAACAAAATTCAAACTCTTTTCACACCGACACACTTTCAAAAAAACTTTCAAAACAAACTTTTCAAAACACTCTGACGCATGAGTTAAACTGAAACTTTTCAAAGAATATTTTTGAAACCCACAATTGAAAAGCAAACCACAATTTTGAAAACGCATTGAGCAAGTACCTAAGAGCCCATGGATAACCATGGATAGAAAGGGTGCTAACACCTTCCCTTTCTATAACCTACCTCCCGAACCGAGAGCAATCTCTTAAAAGGAATTTTTCTGTGCTTTTGTCCTTTCCTATTGGAGAAAATAAAAGACGGTGGCGACTCTTGCTTACCGCGACATTTCGCGAACCAGCGTTAAACAGTCAGTTCCAGATCCACCGATCACAGAACTGGCGACTCTGCTGGGGACAAACTTAAAGTGGGGTGTACCTTAGGGCTAGTTACAACTGTGTTTTCAATTGTTTCCTTGTATGCTTTAAAATTGTGGGTTGCTTGGGAGTTCTATAGATCCTAACCCGGATCTGGGGGATACCTTTTTAGAAAGTAGCAACAAGGCTGTGAGGGAACTGTGCGGGGTATACCGACATGGTTGAAGCAGTCTGCTACGTTGATGTGGCATTTTGGTGTGTACCGGTAACCCTTGAGTCAGTCAAGGAGAGTACGGGGCCTCCATGTGGTGTCATGAAGCATCAACAGACCTTAGGAACCTTAATTGAACAATCTTGGCCTCTTTAGGGTAGTGAGATAACTGACTTTGGTGCAGTCCGAGGTTGGTTGATACTCGATACTACACTCAATTGAGGGTTGCTTTCCTGGAATATTTCGGTCGCCAGTTCAGTGGCTACATCGAAACGATGAACAATGAAAGCAATCCCGTGATATTGGGAACCTTAGAACCCGGTTACTTTGATTAGGACAGGATGAACCCACCAACTTCAAGAGGGTACTACCCAGACCCCATGCTGGCCTTAAACCTTAAGGGCCTGTCTTGTGTGCCTTGTGTGCCTTACATGTTTGTCTTTGTAAATATCTGTGTAATCATAGCATCATGACATCATCCAGCATCATATGCATTGACTAACCATTTCAGGGGTTCGAATTTTCATCTTTGTTCTTATTTTGTAGGACATGGAAACTGTTCGTAGAAAGACAATTCCAATCAGTCTTGTAAGGATCCCTCCTCAGCTTAAGGAGCTTATATCCAGGATTCCCGAGAACTCTTCATTCAGTGAAAGACATGGAAGCCTCATCAGCTTGGTCAACACCAACGTTGAGGAAGATATGATAAAAGTCCTGTTCCAGTTCTTTGATCCTCTGCATCACTGCTTTACCTTCTTGGACTATCAGTTGGTACCTACATTGGAGGAGTTCTCCCGACTCCTGAAGATCCCTATCCCTGATCAGCTACCCTTCAACGGTACAGAAAAGGAGCCTAAGCTTGAAGAGATTGCTAAAGCCTTGCACCTACAGTCATCTGACCTCAAGGGACATGGGGAAGTTAGAAGTGGTATCAAAGGGTTCTTAGCCAGGTTTCTGTTTGAAAAGGCATATGATTGTTGGAACTCCCTTGACTTACAAGCTTTTGAAGAGGTTGTGGCCCTCCTTGTTTATGGTTTGGTATTGTTCCCTAACCCAGACCAGCTCATTGATATCAGTGCTGTCCAGATCTTTATGTCCAGGAATCCTATACCTACGCTGCTGGGAGACCTCCTTCACTCATGTTACACTCGAACCATGAGAAAAAGAGGTGTCCTTATGTGTTGCACTCCTCTCCTGGGAAAGTGGTTTATTTCGCACCTTCCACAATCAGTCCTGAAGAACGAGCGGGGTTTGAGATGGTCACAACGGTTGATGACTCTTACACATGCAGATATACATTGGTGCCCTAGGTCCAGAGAAGATGTCACTATCATTGATCGTTGTGGGGAGTATCCTAATGTTCCTTTACTTGGAACCAGAGGGGGTATTACTTATAGTCCATGCCTGGCTTGGAGACAATTTGGTTATGCTCGGAGGGATGGTCCTCATGACATGTTGATTCCTGACATAGTTTTTGACTTCGACAACGATACTCAAGGACTTCGCCAGAGGTTTATCAGAGCTTGGAGGATGCCTAGTAGGATAGACAGCAAGACACTGGGGCACAGGAACTCCATCCCTTTGGAGCCTTATCTCAAGTGGGTACGAGCCCGTTCTCAGAAGTTAGTAATGCCTTATCCTCACATGCTTCCAGTAATCAAAGAGCCTGCCTTGGAAGGAGAGGTATCTCATGTTATTCAGCACCCTGATATGCCCACATCCTGGGAAGAGATGCAGAAGAGTTGGATCCAACTGAAGGAAGAACGGAATTCTCTTGAGACTAGTTTGCATGCCAGTGAAAGGAAGGTCTTGGAGCTCACACGCCTGTTGCATGAGGAAAGGAGTCTCAACACTTACATAGCTCCAAAGAAGATGCGCAACATATTTTGGATGTGATTTGATCTTTTTGTACTTTTGCCTATGAGGCTTTGATGTATTAAAACAATGATTTTCTTAATAATAAAGTGTGTTCCTTTTGGTCTACAGCAAATTTGAATTTTCGAACCCTTGAATGCATTGCATAAACACATATCATTCATCATGTGCATCATAAATACTCTTCTTTTCAGGTTGTTTACCGTTCTTCGCTGTTTATTTCAGCATCATGAACCCTCCTGAATCATCAACCGATGCGGCTATCAAGGCTCTTCAGGCGCAGAACGTCCAGTTTCAGGCGCAAAACGCCCAATTTCAGGAGCTGATCAAGGGCTTGTCTCAGGGTCAACAAGAGTTAAAGACCATGCTGTTGAAAAAGACTAAGAAGAAGAGGAGGACTGTGCTATTTAGCACTGGGCGCAGACTCGGGAACACCTTGCAAATTGAAGCTGAAAGGACTCCTCCATCTGTGACAGAAGGTAGTCACCAAGAGAGGGAGGTCACTACTCCTGTGGGCTCTGATACTGAAACGGACTTCAACGACGACCAGTATCCTCCTGCTGAAGACCGGTACAAACAGCTGGAAGACAGATTAAAGGCTGTGGAAGTTCAACGAGTACCTGGATTGGATTTCGGAGACTTGGGGTTATCTACTGGAGTGGTGATCCCGCACAAGTTCAAAACACCTGCCTTCGTGAAGTATGATGGGGCCTCCTGTCCCAAGATGCACCTCCGTTCTTATGTAAGGAAGATCCAGCCTTACACAGCGGACAAGAACCTTTGGATCCACTTCTTCCAGGAGAGTCTTTCAGGGACTCACCTCGATTGGTTCTATCAACTAGATGGAATCAGCATTCGTAACTGGGAGGATCTGGCCACTGCTTTTTACAAGCAGTATCAGTATAATGCCGACCTCGCTCCTACGCGTACCCAACTCCAGGGTATGTCGCTAGGGTCGGGTGAAGGTTTTAAGGAGTACGCTCAGAAATGGAGAGACCTGGCTGGCAGGGTGCAGCCACCATTGACGGATCGGGAGCTGGTAGATATGTTCTTGGGGACCCTGTCTGGTCCATTTTTCAACCACCTCATCGGTAATTCCTCTGCTGGGTTTACCGATCTAATCCTGACTGGTGAAAGGATTGAGGCCGGTATAAAATCGGGGAAGATACAGAAAGTTGCCTCCTCCAGTACTGAGAGGAAACCCTTCAAAAAGGAGGCTAGTGCTGTATATAACTCCCGGAGAACAGAGCGACCTGAACACCGCCAATCTGTCAGTGCGGTAATGATTGCCAAACCTGCTGCCGCTCCTCGGCCCACTAATCCTCAGAAGTTTGAAAGACCCCGGAGGGAGTTTACTCGATTAAGCATGACCTTATCACAAATCCTGCCACAGTTGCTATCCACCAATTTAGTGACTGTCAAGGAGGCTCCAAAGTTTCCCAACACTGCATCCCCCAAGTTCAATCCAAATGCTCGCTGTGCTTATCACTCTGATAGCCCGGGGCATAACACAGATGACTGTTGGGCCCTAAGGAACAAAGTTCAAGATCTCATTGATGCAAAGGAGATACAGTTTGAAGCGCCCGAGAAGCCAAATGTTGTAAATGCTCCCATGCCCCACCATGGAGTGAATGCTGTTGAGGAAAATTTGTATGTAGCTTCGGTGGATGATGTTGCTACTCCGTTGCTGATGGTTAAGAGGAATCTGTTGCTAGCCGGTTTATTTCCGGGATGTAGCGAAAGTTGCCCTCTATGTGTTGCTTCCCCTGCTGGTTGTTCTCTGTTGAAGTCAGGCATCCAAAACCTGATAGATAGTAGAGAGATTTTGTTCGAAAAGACTGTTGTTCCTGCTGCTCCTGTTGAAGAAGTGTCAATCGTTACCATCTTCAACAACTATTCCGAGGCTCCTTCAAAGAAGCCTATACAAGTTTTGTCAGTTCACAAGAATGTTCCCATCACCATTACTGTCCCGGGGCCTATACCCTACAAATCTGATAAGGCCGTCCCATGGCACTATGGGGCGGATGTTTATGTTCTGGGTGTGAAACAAGAGTGCAACATTGATGCTGGTGTCTCCAACATCACCGGGCCTGCTAAGGTCACTCGTAGTGGAAGACTGTTCTCGCCAGACATTGCTCCTCCAGCAATTCATAGGCCTTTGATCTTCACACCTGCCAGAGTGCCTGTTTCTCCTTCTGACCAAGTATCCACCCCTGCTGCTGAGTCATCTGATACTCGGGGCAAGGGAATTGCTGCTGATGTGCCTGCCAGGACGGAGGCACCAAAGACCATTGTTGAGGCTTCCAAGCAGGAAATGGAAGAAATTCTCAAGATAATAAAGAAAAGTGATTTCAATGTTGTGGAACAGCTGGGGCACACCCCCTCTAAAATCTCCATGTTGTCACTGCTGCTGTGTTCAGAGGCCCATGCAAAGGCTCTGATTGCTT
Source organism: Vicia faba (assembly GCA_948472305.1). NCBI lineage: Eukaryota > Viridiplantae > Streptophyta > Magnoliopsida > Fabales > Fabaceae > Vicia > Vicia faba. The sequence continues at coordinate 237,227,302 of OX451736.1, forward strand.
TCTTAAAGACTGCCCATGTACCCCAAGATACGACTGCTGACCAGTTCACCGATTGTGTGGCCAACCTAACTGCTGATAATGGCCTGGGTTTCTCTGATGCCGATCTGACGGCAAAGGGGAAGAACCATAATGATGCCCTGCATGTCTCCATTAAATGCAGGGGCACTACTCTTGCTCATGTGCTGGTTGACACAGGTTCTTCATTAAATGTGTTGCCCAAAAAGGCTCTGGATAGGCTGGATTGTGAGAGTCTGGAGCTCAAACCAAGTAGCATTGTTGTCCGGGCCTTTGACGGGTCCAAAAGAATGGTGCATGGTGAAGTGGACATCCCAATCAGGGTGGGGTCACAAGTATTTGATTCAAAATTTTATGTGATGGACATCCATCCGTCCTATTCTTGTTTGCTGGGTCGCCCATGGATCCACAAAGCTGGAGCTGTGACTTCCACATTGCATCAAAAGCTCAAGTACCCGGTCAGGGGGAGGATCGTAACAGTGCAAGGGGAGGAGGAATACATGGTCAGCCACCTCAACTCTTTCAGATACGTGGAAATGGATGGGGAGTTCGTTGAAACCCCCTTTCAACATTTTGAGGAGGTACCACCAACCTTGGCAACAGCAGAAAATGAAGAGGTTTCTCCTATGAAGATGGCCTCCTTAAAGGACGCCCGGGCTGTGATCGAAAAAGGTGAATGTGCAAATTGGGGCAAGCTCCCTGATCTTACTCCTAAGACTAACAAGTTTGGGCTGGGTTTCACCACAGAAGCTCAGAAAGCGGTGCGCAAGGCAAGAATTGGAAGACCTCCGGTGCTCATCACTCACTCTGAAGTGAATGCTATTGGAGAGGAAGATGAAGTGGAAGAGTCAGAGTTCGATAGCTGGATCTACCCAACGGCCGACGGTGGATTGACCAATTGGACTGCCAAAGATTTTACTCCCATAACTTTTGTTTCCCAGTAATGAATTTCTTTGTTTTTGATTTGTAATAAACAATAATTTGAGACTATATGGCCCGGTGTCTACCCGGGGCACCGTGGTTTCCTTTATGAGGGCTTTTTGTTTGTCACTATCATATATCATGAATAAAAGCATTGGACGTTTTTCACATTTCAAATTTTGCGCTCCTTTTCTTTCCTTTCTTTACATATTGCAAAACAGCTGTATTTACACACACACTCACTCGTACAGGTTTCAATCCACTCTGGATCTCACTGGTAACGACTCTGCTACTGCCAGTTATGACTTCGAAAATCCGATCAACTTAGCCGCCGACGAAGGTGAAGATGATTGCGAAGTGCCTGGTGAACTTGCAAGACTGTTACAACAGGAAGAGAGGGCAATTCAACCCCATGAAGAGCCAGTGGAAATGATAAACTTGGGTACGGAGGAAGACAAGAAAGAGGTGAAGATTGGTGCCAACCTAGAACTCAGCGTGAAGCAACGGTTGACTCAGATGCTGCGGGATTATAAAGAAATCTTTGCCTGGTCCTACGAAGATATGCCCGGATTAGATACCGACATTGTGGTCCATCATTTACCAACTAAAGAAGATTTCCCTCCGGTTAAGCAAAAGGTTCGTCGGATGCGTCCAGAGATGTCTGAGAAGATTAAAGCCGAAGTTATGAAGCAGTTCGATGCCGGGTTTCTTGCAGTAACTTCTTACCCTCAGTGGGTTGCTAATGTGGTGCCGGTACCTAAGAAGGACGGCAAGGTCAGGATGTGTGTTGATTACAGGGATCTGAACAGGGCCAGCCCCAAGGATGACTTCCCTCTACCCCACATTGATGTCCTTGTTGATAATACAGCTCAGCATAAAGTGTTCTCTTTCATGGATGGTTTTTCAGGCTACAATCAGATCAAGATGGCACCTGAAGACATGGAAAAGACTACCTTTGTTACTCAGTGGGGCACCTTCTGTTACAAGGTCATGCCGTTCGGGTTGAAGAATGCTGGGGCAACCTACCAACGTGCCATGGTTACCTTATTTCATGATATGATCCATCATGAGATAGAAGTGTATGTGGACGACATGATCGCTAGGTCCCAGACTGAGGAAGAGCACCTAGATCATCTGCAGAAGTTGTTCGACCGGTTGAAACTGTACAAGCTGAGATTGAACCCGAACAAGTGCACCTTCGGGGTAAGATCTGGAAAGTTGCTAGGCTTCGTGGTGAGTGACAAGGGAATTCAAGTGGACCCTGCTAAGGTCAAAGCCATTCAAGAGATGCCAGTTCCTAAGACAGAGAAAGAAGTCAGAGGCTTTTTAGGACGTCTGAATTACATTGCTCGGTTCATCTCACATTTAACTGCTACCTGTGAACCAATCTTCAAGCTGCTGAAGAAAGATCAGGTAGTACGTTGGAATGATGAATGTCAGGCTGCTTTTGACAGAATCAAGGAATATCTCCAAGAACCACCCATCCTTATGCCACCAGTGGAAGGGAGACCTTTGATACTTTACCTGACAGTGCTTGATAATGCAATGGGGTGTGTGCTGGGGCAGCATGACGAGTCTGGCCGAAAAGAGCATGCCATTTATTACCTTAGCAAAAAGTTTACCGACTGTGAGACCCGATACTCACTGCTTGAGAAAACTTGCTGCGCTTTGGTATGGGCTGCTCGCCGGCTGAGACAGTATATGCTGACTCATACTACCTTGTTAATCTCAAAAATGGATCCTATAAAGTACATATTCGAAAAGCCTGCTCTGTCTGGGAGAATTGCGAGATGGCAGATGATCTTGACAGAATACGACATTCAGTATACGACCCAAAAAGCCATCAAGGGAAGTGTATTGGCAGACCACCTAGCACATCAAGCTGTGGATGACTATCAATCAATGAACTTCGAGTTTCCAGATGAAAGCATTATGATAGTAACTGACTGTGAAATACCTGGACCGGATGAAGGACCTGAACCAGGATCCCGATGGTCTATGCACTTTGACGGAGCCTCCAATGCTTTGGGAAATGGTATCGGCGCCATAATCGTATCTCCACAAGGTACTCATACTCCACTTACCGCCCGGCTGTGTTTCAACTGTACCAACAACATGGCGGAGTATGAAGCGTGTATCATGGGTCTTCAAGCTGCGATCGACCTGAGGATCAAATTTCTGAGTGTCTTCGGAGATTCCGCTCTTGTGATCAATCAGATCAAAGGAGAGTGGGATACGAAACACCCAAACTTGATTCCTTACAGAGAATGCGTGTTGGCCCTGATCCCCCACTTCACAGAGATAACATTTGAGCACTTTCCAAGAGAAGAGAATCAGCTGGCGGACGCGTTAGCTACAATGTCTTCAATGTTCAAGGTTAAATGGGATAATGAAGCTCCTCGGATCATCATCTGGAAACTGGACGAACCGGCATACTGTTGTGATCTCGAAACTGAATTGGTGACTGAAAAGCCTTGGTACCACGAAGTGAAGAGATATCTGGAAGCTCAGGAATACCCTGAAGGTGCTTCTGTCAATGATAAGAAATTCCTGAGGAGGTTTGCAGCCAAGTTCTTTCTTAGCAATGGCATCTTGTACAAGCGAAACCAGGATTCAACCCTACTGCGTTGTGTAGATAAGACTGAAGCGGAAAGAATCATGGAAGAGCTACATGATGGGACCTTTGGTACACACTCCAGTGGACACACCATGGCAAAGAAGATTCTACGGGCAGGGTATTACTGGTCCACCATGGAAGCTGATTGCTACCAACATTCTAGGACATGCCACAAATGCCAGATTTATGCAGACAAGGTGCATGTTCCTCCGGTTCCCCTGAATGTTCTGACTGCGCCTTGGCCATTTGCAATGTGGGGCATAGACATGATCGGTGAGATTAAACCTACAGCGTCCAATGGACATCGCTTCATCCTAGTGGCAATTGATTATTTCACGAAGTGGGTTGAGGCAGCATCCTATGCTACAGTAACCAAGACTGTTGTGGCACGGTTCATTCGACACAACCTGATCTGTCGGTACGGTGTCCCTGAGCGGATTATTACAGACAACGGTACCAATCTGAACAATAAGATGATCACCGAGCTTTGCGAACAGTTCAAGATACAGCACCACAATTCTTCTCCTTACAGACCGAAGATGAATGGGGCTGTAGAAGCAGCTAATAAAAACATCAAGAAGATTGTGCAAAAGATGACAGTAACGTATAAAGATTGGCACGAGATGTTACCGTTCGCCCTGCATGGGTATCGTACTTCAGCTAGGACGTCAACCGGGGCAACTCCTTTCTCTCTGGTTTATGGCATGGAAGCAGTCTTGCCGATTGAGGTACAAATTCCTTCTCTCCGGATAATGAAGGATGCAAATCTGAATGAAGATGATTGGATCCAGACACGACTTGATCAGCTCAACCTTATTGACGAAAAGAGACTTGCTGCTATCTGTCATGGTCAGACGTATCAGAAACGAATGATCAGGGCATTTAACAAAAAGGTCAGACCACAGGAATATCAAGTCGGGGATCTGGTGATCAAGCGAATCATCCTTCCTCAGAGTGATCCAAGAGGCAAATGGACCCCTACGTACGAAGGGCCATTTGTGGTTAAGCATGTGTTCTCAGGAGGAGCAATGATATTAACCAATATGGACGGTGACGACCTTCCTCACCCCGCCAATGCAGACATAGTTAAAAAATACTACGCATGAAAAATGACCCGCTAGGCTGACATGCCTAGGCAAAAATAAGGGCTTCCCGTCGAACCAAAAGGGTTCGGGCAAAATGAAGGGATGAAAATGAAAAGATCTGTACACCCGGCAAGTCGAAAACCTGAAAAGGCGGCTTGGGCAAAAATGGGTATCCCGGTGGACTGAAAACCCGAAAGGGCAGTCCAGGCAAAAATTAGGGATAAAAGCGTAATACTATATCTCATTGGATCACTTTGCATCCAGAATCCGGTATCTACATCAAGACGGCATCGATCAGTCAGCCTCACCTTCAACCAAGGTCACCAAGTGATGAGACGCTCGGAGTTATAAAGGCTATAGCAGAGTTGAAACCCAGTGGATCATTCATCTTTCACACAGCTGTTTTATTTTCTTTTGTATAAAACTTGTAATAAACTCTCTTGTTCGGCGACGTACCTCTTACTAGGACGCCAGCCTCTTGTACACAAAACGCCTATTCACAGGCTATTCAAAATCAATACAAATATACTTTTCAGTTAAACGTGCCAACTGTTTTTCTTTTTCCGTTTTGTTTTGCGAAGAACGTCCAAGGTTCAATTTGTGATATATGCATTTGACAATAATTTGCTAGCTCATAAATATTTGCATACGAAACAAAGAATTGATTGCAGGTGACACCAGAAACAGGGGCAATAAAGAGTTGTCTGAGCAGTCTGATTGTTCTATCTTCCAAGGTACCAAGGTAGGTTCGACTAAAGAACCTAACCAGACATCTTAAATTCCCCAGAGGACAGCAAGTCAGTGCATTCTTCCCCAGCCTATCTTAAATTCCCCAGGAGAGTCCCATCCAGGTTCCCCAGGAAAGATGGAATTCATCTCTCCAAGCAGTAAGCTTATCCCCAGTATATTCTGGAAGCTTATCCTTCACAGGACACGAACGCATCGTCTGGCTTGATTTAAAGAGTTATTTCCTCAACAGGATATAACTGGGTTATCCTCAGCCGAAAACCAAGGGAAAGTCGTCGTCAACGTAGTTCTTTCCTATCCCCAGCGAAGTCTATTCACACTTCCAGTACAACAACGGTATCCCAACAGAGTTACTATCAACATCCAGCAAAGCATCACTCTCCCCACAGAGTATTGCTTCTCAGCATGATCACTAAAGTATCTTTTCTCCCTGCAGAATCTCCCATTCGCCAAGTTTATTCCGCAACGGAGTCATCTTCTCCTACCGGTATCCTTGCAGTTATCATCCCCAGCGGAAGCAAAATCTATTCTTCAACATCAGCTCGGGATAGGACTTCCTGGCACCCGTCAAGGATTTACTTTCCTGGACGAAAACATACATAAAACATCACATACCGCATTATGGCATGCATAACGCACTGCATCATACAAATCTCATTTATGTTGAGAACATCATTGCTTGATTCATATCATGCATTGCACATGACTGACTTTTATCTTTCAGGAAAAACTCAGTTAAGTTCTCAAGCTACATTTCAAGACCTAGACTGGTTCAGTCAAAGGCCTCCTCTGGTTCAGCTAAATCGTCCCAAGATTTTCCTGATTGCTTATCCAGTGGAAGACATTTCAAGACCTAGACTTATCCAGTCAAAGGCCTCCTCTGGTTCAGTTAAATCGTCCCAAGATTTTCCTGATTGCTTATCCAGTGGAAGACATTTCAAGACCTAGACTGGTTCAGTCAAAGGCCTCCTCTGGTTCAGTTAAATCGTCCCAAGATTTTCCTGATTGCTTATCCAGTGGAAGACATTTCAAGACCTAGACTGGTTCAGTCAAAGGCCTCCTCTGGTTCAGTTAAATCGTCCCAAGATTTTCCTGATTGCTTATCCAGTGGAAGACATTTCAAGACCTAGACTGGTTCAGTCAAAGGCCTCCTCTGGTTCAGTTAAATCGTCCCAAGATTTTCCTGATTGCTTATCCAGTGGAAGACATTTCAAGACCTAGACTGGTTCAGTCAAAGGCCTCCTCTGGTTCAGTTAAATCGTCCCAAGATTTTCCTGATTGCTTATCCAGTGGAAGACATTTCAAGACCTAGACTTATCCAGTCAAAGGCCTCTCTGGTTCAGTCAGATCGACCTTAAGATCTCCCTGATTCTTATCCCAGCAGAAGACACCCCAGATTTTTCTCAACGAACGTTGTTGAAGTTAAAGTCGCCCAAGGCTCTCTTACCATTCAGGCTAAGGAAGTAATCATCCCTGCAACGTGTCAGGTAATCATTTTCTGTTTTGCAGGTATGCAGGTTCTCGCTAAGGAATCTCTTATGCAATCAAACACCCAGATGGCATCTATAAGCCCATCATCCCATCCAGCAATCTCCAAATGGCATCTATAAGCCCATTCCCCCATCATTGCTAACATGTGAGCGCAAATTTCCGGGCACTCTAGTGTCCAATCTTCTTTTACCATCGGATTACGAAAGGCACGTCAGCCAATCTACATCCTCAGGTCTAAGAAGATTGAACAGGGGCAACTGTTATACCCCAAAATTTGCCCTCCCATATTCCTCAAGAAATTGTCAAGCCAAGCTAGAAAAGTTCCCCAAGGGTTGTGCAGTGCAACAGTCTCCTAAACAGTCCAAATTAGGGTTTTGAGTCTGATCAAGAAAAGGAGGTTTTCAAGAGCTCAATCAAGTCTCATATGCTTACAAACATGGTCAAGCATCCTCATATCAAGTTTCAAGGCATTCAGCTCAAAATTGCACAGTCAAAACCCTAAATTGCACTACAGTCAACTGTAGGGGCAAAATGGTCATTTGACAGTCAAAAGTTCAAATTTTTGGTCAACATATCATTTTGAAGCCACAAACATCATTTGATCAATGCTTGATCATGATTCTCAAAGTTTGGCTCAGAAATCATCAAAGATGCAAAAGTTGCTATATTTGGACAGCTGAAAAAGTCAACTGAAATTGACTAGGGCATAACTTTCACATGGATTATCAGAAAAATTCCATCCAAAGCTCATTTTGAAGAGAAAGACATTTCCTACAACTCATCTTCATACTTCAAGTCCAAGAAATGCTCTCACAAAAAGTTATCAATTTCAACATTACAGGTCATTTTCAAAAGTCAACAAAAAGGGACTTTAAGTCAAAGACCATAACTTGAGATTGGTAAATCAAAATGACATGGGACCAAAGACATTGGTTAAAGGACTCAAAGACCTTTCCAAAATGTCCAAGAACATGTGAAAAGCTTAAAAATTGAGCAAGTTATGCCTTGTAGAAGTTGGGAAATTTTTGTGAAATGGCAAAAGTCAATTATCTTTGAAAATCCAATTTTGACAAAAGGGCCCCATTTTTCTCACTTTGTCCATCCTTGTCATGCCACACACGTGGCCCATGGTTGATTTCAAGACCAAATGTTGACTTTTTCATTTTTATTTAATTTTTGATGATTTAATTCATTTTAATTCATTAAAAATTCAAATAAAATTTAAAAGTCAATGTAATGGTGTCAAATGAATTTGGACAAGTTCTATACATCATGAATCAACTCTAAAATCAGGCCAAGGTTCATTTTCATACTAAGTCTAGGTTTTGGCTAGAATTTAGGAAAAAATGGTTAATGAACAAACCCTAATGCCAATTCTTTCTCAAGCATGGATTAAGGGTAGTTAGCATGCCTATTCAATTCCATAAGGATCATTGAGTCAAACCCTACCAAGAACATAGCACAAAACTCGTTCAAAGTCCATTTTGCAATTTGAAAATTTGGCCATAAAGTGCAAATCTGAAATCAAAGAAAGGGATCGTTTCAAGCCTCAATTTTTATACCATCATCATCCTGAAGCATCATTGAACACGTCCCAACCCTTAACCTCAATCAAAACGCGAAGAAACGGTAGCCATGACTCAGACCGTGTCCCAAATTTTTTGAAATCGAATTCTCCATTCTAAGCATGATTATTGCATTTTGATTACATATTCTTGTTTCTCATGATGTTCTAAAGCTAACCGCATTAATTAATTTCATTTTGGAGCAATACGTGCGATTTCACCATGTTTAGATATTAGGGTTTTCAGAAGCAAAAATTAGGGGTTTCCAAGCCAAGCAAAATCAAACCACCACGATGCCTTGGTTAGAATCAGCAGACCTGGACGACGCTGAACGTGTCCTCGCGATCAATTTATGTATACCACAGCGCTAGTCGCTATTTTTTCATAACCTGCCTGACACCACGGTTGCAAAACCGTTGCCCAATTGTTTTGTTTTGCAGGGAGGAGGAAGGAGATGAGACCGTGTCATGTACTGGTTGGTGCGTTTAAAAACGCGCGCGCTTTTCCAGGCCACCAACGCGTTTGCTTTTTCTTATTTGTTTGTTAATATATGTTAAATATAAATTGCATGGTTCAGTGGCAGGTGGAAGGCATTGACAAGGCATGAGACCTGGGTTCGATTCCCAGGTCTTCAACAACTCCATATTATTTTTCTTATTACTTTCCCATGCAGCATAAGTATTGAAGCACACCATATGCTTCAAGATCCAAAGGCCCACGTGTCTAATGAATGCAGATCCATGGCTAAGATGAGGAGTGCACCATACATCAAGTCAACAAGCGTGTACAGGAGTGGAAAAGTCAACCAATTGCCAGCAAATGGGCCAGGCTTGCACCTCCAAATTCAAATCCATACCCCCTGGTTCTATTGTTTTTTCTTTCTTTTCTAATTTTCTTTACATTCTATTTTTTTTAAATTCACTTGTGTTTTATTTTCTTATCTAATTAATTTTTACAAAAAAATATAAAAAACACTAAAAATACAGAAAAGGCAAAAAACAATATAATTAATTTTGATTCTTTTTTGTAATAAATTAAAATGTAATTCAATTAGTTTAATTAGGTTTTAATTTTAATTTTAATTCTTTTTTCATAATAAAAAAATCAAAAAATGTAGAATTAGGTTCATTTAATTTTCAATTTCCTTTTTAATTTTTTCCTTTTTCTCACAATATTATTAATTATTATTTATTTTCTATAAATCAAAATTGTACATAATTAGTTTAGAATTTAATTAAGTTAGAAATTAAATCTTTTTTCATAATAAACTTAAAAAATGATAGAACTAGGATTTTAATTTTAATTAACTTTTCTTTTTTTCTTTTAAATCTAAAAAACACAAAAACATTATTAATCATTTAATTTTTAGTCCTTAATTTTTAATTATCTGTTAAAGGGTCCAACGCCCTAATTTTGTTTAGTCTTTATTTCGCGCATTTATCTTACATTGTGTAAATACCTCTGTATATGCCCCAAAGCCATGTAATTAAAAACTCTCGGACTTTTTATTTATTCGCTTTATTTTATTTTCAGTCAAATCGGGTTCGGTTTTTTTGGCGATGTGGACCCGCGCCCGTTGTAATAGTTAGATTTATTTTCTCGCAAATATAACTGTTAATAAATATGCATGAAAGAATGAATGCCCGAAAAATAAAATTGAACCGTTAGATCACCAATGCATGACAAGACAAATAATGAACTGAAAATGACACACAATTCGCACACACCACCCCTAGGGTACGCCTCACTGTTGCCTTTCGAAAGGTGGTCGTCGAGTAGAAAACGTCTTAGTAAGTCCTCATGGTCCGGGAACCTGGCATGAGGGTAGCTTCTAAGGTGTCTTCCCATTGCTCCGGTGATCACCATGTCCCTCAAATCGAATTGACCCGAACACCTCCAACGGTGGTGCTACCTACCTCTCAATGGTGGGATGGCACTACTTTAAAGGACATTTACACAGACGAATTCCTTAGGGTAGGTAGGTTCTCGTAGGTACTTGCTCTCTTCAAAACAAAATTCAAACTCTTTTCACACCGACACACTTTCAAAAAAACTTTCAAAACAAACTTTTCAAAACACTCTGACGCATGAGTTAAACTGAAACTTTTCAAAGAATATTTTTGAAACCCACAATTGAAAAGCAAACCACAATTTTGAAAACGCATTGAGCAAGTACCTAAGAGCCCATGGATAACCATGGATAGAAAGGGTGCTAACACCTTCCCTTTCTATAACCTACCTCCCGAACCGAGAGCAATCTCTTAAAAGGAATTTTTCTGTGCTTTTGTCCTTTCCTATTGGAGAAAATAAAAGACGGTGGCGACTCTTGCTTACCGCGACATTTCGCGAACCAGCGTTAAACAGTCAGTTCCAGATCCACCGATCACAATATATATATATATATATATATATATATATATATATATATATATATATATATGATGTTTTGGTGTTTTATGTGAGTCCTTGTGATGATTTATGATGTTTCGATGAACATAAGGTATACTATGATGTCGAAATGAATATGATGTTTAAAATGATCATTTGTGTGGTGTAGGATGGATAATAAGAGATATTTAGAATTTAAATAATTAGTTGGAATTATTTAGATCTAATAGTAATTATTTGGAATTGTTGGGATTGAATAAATAGAATGAAGAGTGGTGTAGAGAAAATAAGGACAAAGTGGTAGTTAGTGAAGAGTTAAGTGAGGGCGTAATGGAAAGTTCATTATTAGGGGTCCTAAGGTTAAAATAAGGAATGAGGAGAGTATTTCTTTTTGGATCGATCTTGAAAATATTGGAGGAACAGACGCTATTGAGAAAGAGAGTTAGGGCACAAGAACACAAAGGGGTTTCCGATAGAACACAGAGAGAAAGGTTTGCTACTAAGAAATCTAATGTAAGGGGTGTTTATCTTGATTATTATAATTGATTTAAGGTCTATATAGTTATAGGTTTTGGTTATGATGAATATGAGATGATTTGATGAAATATATGATGTTTTGTGGCCTTGGATTGTGAACAATTATACCTATAATGTAGAATACATTGGATTGCTGATGTTTGATGAAAAACCTATGATTAGATGATGTTTTAGGACCTATAATATGCAGAAATCATAAGAGTTGGGCCTGGTTTTATGCAGGAAATTGCAACAGGAAAACCCTATTCGTGCAGGATTGTCGGGCGATCGAGCATCGTCGTCAGGCAACAGTGTTGCGCTTGGTTTTCACTTGGTTGTCACTCTAAGCGTCTTCAGGAGAAGCGGACGCGAAGGTTTCTCCAGACAATGAAGTGGTGTATCCGGGCGATGGTGTCCATAATGGAAGGGTTGTGCGGGATTTTTAAGAAGGCCATAACGTGAGTTTTAGAACTCGGTTTGAGGTGTCGTTCGAAGCTTTGGATAGCTAACGCAATGGACTTCAATTAGATGGAATAAAATGAGTAATAAAAAGTGTATTCCTAATACCTAAGTTAGAATGAAGTTAGGTTTCCCGTGTTGGATTACAATAAGGTTTTTTTATTATGATAATATGATAATATTGTGATGATGTCTTGTTTATTATGCTAATATGATGATATTGTGATAATTTTTTATTTGTTATGATGATATGACGATGTTATGATGATTTTTTGTTTATTATGATGATGTTATGATGAATTCACGAATGATGGTGCGTTTTGACTAGCTGTGGTCGTATTTATTATGCATTCATGGTATAGCTTAGGACTTCGGTCCACTGATGTCGATAGGACAATAGTCCAGCGAAGGCATCAATCTCACAATGTAGATTGAGTACAAAGTTGTGAAGTGCTCTGGTTCCAAGTGGGAATCGATCATATTGGTAGGAATCTTTGGAGATAACAATGACTAATTCATCAGTGAAGTTTTGGTACCACATGCATAAGTCTATGATGTTACATCATATTATAAGTGACATTGCACAATGATGAGATTAAATGATGTTGGTTGATAATTTGTGTTTTTATGATGTGTTATCATGTATTGATGATGTTGTGAAGGCGTGAGTATAGCATAAGGTTCTGATGATGTGTGATGCCTTGCCTAAGTGAATGTCTACTATATTTATTTCTTATGTATTTTATAATGATTATGATTTACTCACCCTTTATGCTTGGAAATGTTACCTCTATCAGTGGGTAAGTTGTAGGTGATCAGGAATAGTACGATGAATCTTAGAGGATAGCTTTAGAGTGTGTTTATTTCTTTTTGTTGAATAAAAGGAGTCTTTTATGATATGTAACATCGGGGTTGAGATTGTTTGGTTGCAAACCATGCATTATTTTGTTATCTTGAGATTTAGTATTACTGTCACGACTTTCGCCATGTTTCGGATTATGATGTTATAAACATGAAGTGTGATGATTTTATTGACATTTGAACTACCTTTCATGGTATTGAGATTATTTTATGAAGGAGTTTAAGACCCATTAATTCTGTTGCGAAGTTCGAAATGAATTTGTTGTGATACTAGAGATTATATTTAAGTGTTTTGTTTACAACTTGTGTTACAGAGCATAATTATTTGTGAAATGATATTTATATAAAGATATGACATCCTTGTTGTTATTTTACGTTTATTTATTTATTAAAAATATTCGTGAAAATTGCGTAGTTTTAGGAGGGTGTTACATTAGTGGTATCAGAGAAGGTCGGTCTGTCCGGTCAGGTTGTTGAGTCTTTGGTGTATGATAGTGGAATACTGTCAAGATAGTTTCTAACAATTGTGACTATTTTTGGCATGAAATAGAGAAATGGCTGGAAGAAATGGCGTTCCGATTGCTGCTGCTTTATAGTGTATGGCCCAGGTTGTGCAACATCAGCCTAATGCTGGTGGAAATGATGGATCTCGTGTTTTAGAGACGTTTCAGAGGAATCATCTATCTGTTTTCAAAGGTATATACGACCTTGATGGAGAACATACTTGGCTCAAGGAGATTGATAGGATCTTTCGAGTCATGGATTTCACAGAAGCGCAGAAGGTGGGGTCCAGTAAGCATCAATTGGCAGAGGAACTTGATGACTGGTGGGTTGGAACCCCTCAAAGACTGACACTGGTGGGTGAAGCTATTACTTGGGCTGGGTTCAACAAGGAGTTTCTAAGGAAGTACTTTCTTGAGCATGAGCGTGGGAATAAGGAGATTGAGTTTCTGGAGTTGAAACAAGGGAACTTAACTGTGACTGAGTATGCTTTGAGATTTATGGAACTAGCCAAGTATTATCCATATTACAGTGAAGTGATTGCTGAATTCTACAGGTGCATTATGTTTAACGATGGTTTGAGTCCAGTATTCAAATGGGCAATCAGGTATCAGCAGATCTGTGTATTTTCAAGTTGGTGGATAGCTGTAGAATCTATGAAGAAGACAACAAAGCTCATTCAGCTCACTACAAGAGTTTGAATGAGAAAAGAGGGAAGTAGTATCAAGACCGTAAGTAGCCTTATGATGCCTCGACTGATAAAGGGAAACAAAAGGCTTATGGCGGGAATAATACAAGTGAGGGAGGAGCTCCCTCTTCTGTTAAGTGTTATAGGTGTATGTAATACAGTGGGAGAATTGACTTGTTTTGCGTTTTATTGCAAATGTTGCGGATAGCAAGAGTTGCCACCGACTTTTCTTTTATCCAACAAGGAAAGGGTGAAAATATGAGAAAAGACCTTGATAGATTTTGAGTTCGGGGGGTAAGTTATGAAAAGGGAAGGTGTCAGCACCCTTTTCATCCGTAGTTATCTACGGGCTCTTGATTGCCTATATCACTTTTTTAAAACTTGCTTTTTGTGTGTGTGTTTTGAAAATATTTTTGAAAAGCCAAAGTACAACTAACTTTGTAATAATTCTTGCATCTATCCTCAATAATGTATACAAAGTGTTTAAAAATATTTTGTTCGAAAAATGTGATGTGAGAAATGTTTATTTTTAGAAAAGTTTGTGAGAAAGCGATTAAAAGTTTCTTACCCACTCAAGGTCATTCTTATTCCCTTCATTCTTCTTTAGAGATTGTGCTATCTGTACCATTAGTTAGTAGGTAGCCCTATCTATTGGATGTGAAGAGACAGGGGAAGGTTCATCAAATGGTCATCAAAGGCAACTTGTAAGGATACTTTAGCAATTGCGTAAGGGACTGTCATTATATGATTCGTAGGCAACTCGAGGGACTAGATCATTTTTCTGTAGGCAACATCGAAGGGTCATAGAGGGACTATGATTTTTTGTATGATGATGATTTGATCGAGGGTATTTTGCTAAAGTATCCCTACTTTCGAGGGACGTGAGCATTATTCCGAAAGGCAACGAAGAGAGGTTACCATACAGGTGTGAGTGTGAAAGTGTGTTCAGTTCAATTATTTATCTTGAAATTAGGGTTTTACTATCGGTTGATTTTAGTCTTTTCATGCAAACCCTAATTACTAACAGTAGCATAAAAGAATAAGAGCAAAATATAAAGTGAGAAATTTAAACCTAAGCTATTACAAGGCTTCAGGGCAGTTACATAAGTATATAGAGTGCGGGAAAGTAAATCATAAAACTATTACATACTCGGAGCAATTACATAATAGAGAAAATGCGAAAAATATAAAGCTACACTATTACATAGGGAGGCGTCCTATACACTTGATCTAAGAATTTTAATAAATGAAGGAAAAAGAAATAAAGAAAAAAAGTAGAAAAAAGCAGTTTGAACATTTGTTAGGTTTTGTGAAAAATAATTTAAGTTTGATAATTAATAATAACAAACCTAAAAAATTCTAATTAATTTTAGTATTGAAAAAAAAGGGTTAATTAATTTATTAATTAAAAAGAAAAAATATTAAAGGTTAATTAAAAACCTAAACCTAGTTAATTATTGTTTTTTTAAAACTTTGTTTTTAGGTTAATTACAAAAAGCAATTAAGGTTAGGGGAATAAAAATCAAAGAAAACAAAGTTAGAAACCAAAATAAGTAAAATGTAAGGGGTGGGTGTTGAACCCATGCCCTCCTGCCTTTTCCTTACACCATTTGCCACTGAGCCATGCATTGGTTGGTGTCTGTAGACTGAGCGCTACACAAAATATATTAAACTTATGAAAATTGGAAAATATGAAGAAAAAATAGCAAAAGGGAGGGATCGGACCCACGCCCTTATAGGTCAATGCCTTAACGCGTGCGCTCCTGCCACTGGGGTGGCTGTTTCATCCGATATTACGATGAAATCAAACAAACATAAAATAAAACAAATGACTTGGTCGGATAGGCGCCGAAGCCCTAGCTCTGGTCGTCTTCTAAAACGACTAGATTTCTTGTACCTGCAAAATAGCAACTGTCAGTGATCCAAAAGAATCCTACCTCCATAATTTAACCCTTGTGAGTTCAATGGTAGCCTTGGTTTTCACTAATTCTTCCTGTATGATGAGGTATGGTCAGAATAAAGTGAACTGGTGCAAACACGGTGATAGACGATTCTGGCATCATGGGACTCATGCGATTGTTCAGGCCTGCATAATTTTATCTCAGAAACACATTGCACACGTTAGTTTTGATCAAAGCATACTAAAAAAAATGAAATTCAACAAAACATGCAAATCAGTGATGCATGCAGTGCTCGTTTCAGGCCCTTTGGATCATCAAGGATGATCCCGACTTACTCTGTATTGTCCCTGGAGACGATTTGGAAGGTTATTTGGCCCTAAGGATGGTTGTGGACAAGGGTTTTTATTTTCCCTATATTGAAAAAATTTGAGACTTTTTAAGGGTATTTTCTTGCAAGGTTTTCGTGTCCTCCTCTTGTCTGAATGTGAAGGATATATAGGGAAAGCTTAGGTCAAGGGTGGGCTTGGACCTTGCAAAAAAAATCTTTAATTTTGGTTTAAAAATAGAATTTGAATGAGACAAAACACCAATATTTGTTACAAAAATAGGTTTACACGGTTGGCATTATGATCTTGTGCCCCCAACATGCTTGAATAAAAAGCCTTATAAGCCTTACACCTCCCTTTAATATTTATTTAATTTAATTTTGAATTTAAATGAATAAAATAAAAAAATGAAATAAAAAAATTAAAATGGCGTATGAATAGATTTAGAGGTTCATTATGAGGTCTAGAACACGTTTGGACCTTGAAAGGTAAGTCCATTAGCCCAAAAATTCAAGTTTGATCAATTTGGGTTTCATGCATTTTCTCGAAATTTCCCAACTTGCACCAATCATAACTCTCTCAATTTTTGTCATATGAAGGTGATCTTGATCTTTTTGGAAAGTTCAAGATGTCCCATACAATCTTTATTTATATCATTTTTTCATTTGAAGATTTTATCTTCATGTAAATCGCTTTGACAAAAAGTGCCTTTTTGTTGACTTTTGAAAGGACCTATAATGTTTTGACCCATATCTCTCAAATGAAGCATTTTTGGACTTGAGCTTAGAGATACAAAGTTGTAGAGAATTGAATTTCTTTCAAAATTGGATTTTGTTGAGAGAAATATGATGAAGTACGTGGAAGTTATGCTTGGTCAAAAATTCAGTTGACTTCTCCTTAAGAAAACCCTAATTTAACAACTTTTGACTTTTGGTGAATCTTGAGTTTTCTGGATGAATCACGATCAACCCTTGATAAAATGATGAATGTGACCTCAAAATCTTTATGTTGACCCAAAATATTGAAGTTTGATTGTATATTAACCACAATTGACTTTTTACCCAATACAGTTAATTTTCAGTCACCTGAGTAATTGACTGAGCAAAATTGTGATGCAAGGCTTGAAACTTGTCATGAGGGTACCTTGAAACATATGAGGAACCATGAAATCCACTTGAGGCATTAGAAGTCCAATTTTCCTTGATAGAAGCAAAACCCTAGTTGTAGGTCAACTACTTAGAATGAGAGTTTATGTGATCAATCCTTGAGTAGTCTTGAGCAATTGACAACCCTAGGAGCATGAGGAAGTGTCTTGAATAAATTATGGGAGGGAAAATTTTGGGGTACAACAACTTCCTCTGTTCAATCTTCTTAAACCTGAAGAGTTAGATTGGCATGCTCGCCATTCGTGATCTGAAGGTGGAAGAGGATTGAACACTTAAATGCCCAGAAATTTGCACTCACATGTGCAGGAAGTGATATTGTTGGTTGATTATATTGCTTGAATGGGCTTAAATATTCCATTCGGAGAGATGACAAAGTGTCATCATATATATACTTATAGATGCCATCCAAATTAACCGTTGATAGGAGTATCAAGATGAGTCTACGTTTGACTCTATCTGAGAAGTATACTAGAATGAGCATGTGTCTGACTGTATCTAGCAGATGTGATGGGGAGTGTCTAAATGAATATTATGTCTTGATTCTATCTGAATGATATTCTAGAATGAGTCTATGTCTTCACTGTATCTATAAGAGAATCATAACTAGTCTTCTCCTGACTATAGCTGAGATCTGTATTAGAATGAGTCCATGCCATGACTGTATCTAAAGATATATCGGAATGAATATCAGAATGGATCTATATCTTGATCGTATTTGAACTGTATCTGTGATATGTACTAGAATGAGTGTCAAAATGAATCTATGTCTTGATCATATCTGAATTGTATCTAACATATGTATCGAAATGAGTCTACGCCCGACTGTATCCAGAAGGGCATCAGAATGAATCGTTGATTGATTGTATTTGAAGGGTGAGAAATTGTTGCCAATATTTATCTGTTTGCGAACTATCCTGAAAGAAACAATGTTAATTTTATGCAATGTCATGATATATGTAATGCATTGCATAATGATGCTCTCGAGATGAATGAGAATTCTATATGCGTTTCGTATGCATATGCTATGATATTCTGTAAATGATGTATGGGTGTAACATGTTGTTGAAGACAGCGGTAACTTCATATAACCGTGTTGGCCGGGAAAAATAAATTCCTGATTGTTGCTGGGGATGAAGAATGTGAATCTTCAATCTTATTTAGAACATATTTGCTGGGGATTCCCGCTTTCTATTTGAGGACACTCCATTGGGGACATTCGAATTTTAGGGATAGAAGAATTCCAGGAAAATTGGTCATTCATCATTCTTTTGAAGGATTTGATTTTCATGTACCTTGACTGGGGAAAAAAGAGATGGATAATCCTATAATGTGTTATCTGACCAAGTTTCAGATATGGATGTCAACTCTTCTGGGAAGGAAAAAGTTGAATTACATTTGGCCCAAGAAGAGAATCCTGTCGATGAATTGCAATATCAGAGAAATAAACTTCGTTGGGGAAATAAACCCTGTTGGAGAAGAGAATTCTGCCGGGGATTTTACGGTGTTGGAGAAATAAACTCCACTGGAGAATTAAATTCCGATAAACTTTGTTGAGGAAATAATCCCTGATGGGGATGAGTTTGTGACGATAACTCCGTGGGGATTGTTCTGCCGAGATTTGTGGGCGACTTGAACATTATCCCAACTCCTAGAGTCTTTAGTAAATGCTAATCCTGTTTTTATGCATATATTTTGTTAACAATAATCATGTTTAAATGCATATGTTCATTCAATATAATCACTGGACGCTTTTGCAAACAAAACAGAGAAAGTAAAACAATTATGAATTTTGAAATTGACTTGTATTGATTTAGAAAGTTTGCCTATAAACAAACAATTTTATACAAAGAGATGGACATCATGGTAAGAGAACATCATCGTAAAACAAAAATGGGTACAAAGAAAAACAGCTATATGGAAACAATCTCATCGGGTTTCAACTCTGCTATTGCCCCTATGTCTTCAAGCATCTCATCCCTTGCTGTCGGAAGAAGTTGATTGAATTGATTTGTGTTGTACCCCAATTTTTGCCCCTAAGATCCCTTCATCATACCATATTGATTCAATCACAACAAGATCACACTAGGGCTTTTGGTTGTCCTCCCTATCTCTAGTCTTTCTCTTTGAGGAATCACCAAGCACCTTGACTTGTTTTTTCTTTTGTGGTCATGCATATTTTGTCTTGATTTTTTCTTTTAATTAATAAAATTCAATGTTGGTTTGTCTTACTTGTTACTAATGTAGGTAAAGGTAATGAGGTTTAGCAAGTTGCTCCATGGGTTCATGAGTTTATTTCCATGCCCTAGGCAATAAAGCTTGAGAAGTCTAAACCTCACCATTGAAGTTGTTTTGGAAGGGATGGCATGTCAAGGTTATTTTGGTTCACTACATTTCCAAGATATCAAAATTGATTCAAAAGTGAAAGGGATTGATTGAAGAAGTTGTCATGGTTGGACAAGGTCTTGTTCCCATTGATCACAAGTGCATATTTCTCTCAACTCTCAAGATATGGAAGTGGTTTTGGTGGATATGAGTTCTCATTTTCATCCTCAACAACTTATATTTACAAATCAAGGGTGTTGGTACAAGAAGGTGATTCAAATTTGTCAAGGTTCCTCAAAGCATTTTCTTGATCTAGGAGCTAGGGTTTTGAACTTCAAAGAAGTATATCTTGCTCATATTTTGGTATTTTTGAGTGATTCAAAATACATACTTCTCTTAAAAGGGTTATGTGATCGGTGGATCTGGAACTGACTGTTTAACGCTGGTTCGCGAAATGTCGCGGAAGCAGGAGTCGCCACCGTCTTTTATTTTCTCCAAATGGAAAGGACAAAAGCACAGAAAAATTCCTTATAGAGATTGCTCTCGGTTCGGGAGGTAGGTTATAGAAAGGGAAGGTGTTAGCACCCTTTCTATCCATGGTTATCCATGGGCTCTTAGATACTTGCTCAATGTGTTTTCAAAAATGGTTTGCTTGCTTTTCAATTGTGGGTTTTAAAAAAGTTTCTTTGAAAAATTTCAGTTCGACTCGTACGTCAGAGTGTTTGAAAAAATTGCTTTGAAAGCTTTTGAAAAGTGTCGGTGTGAAAAGTATTTTTGTTTGTTTTTGAAGAGAGCAAGTATCTACGAGAACCTACCTACCCTAAGGAATTCGTCTGTGTAAATGTCCTTTAAAGTAGTGCTATCCCACCATTGAGAGATAGGTAGCACCACCGTTGGAGGTGTTCGGGTCAATTCGAGGTTCGGGACATGGTGATCACCAGAGCAATGGGAAGACACCTTAGAAGCTACCCTCATGCCAGGTTCCCGGATCATGAGGACTTACTAAGACATCCTCTACTCGACGATCACCTTTCGAAAGGCAACAGTGAGGCGTACCCTAGGGGTGGTGTGTGCGAATTGTGTGTCGTTTTCATTGATATTTGTCTTGTCATGTCTATTATGATCTACGCTTGATTTTATTATGTCCATTCATTCTTGCATGCTTATTATTAACAGTTAATATTTGCGGGAAAAGTAAATTCTAAACTATTACAAAAGGCGCGGGTCCACATCGCCAAAATTTCCAGAACCCGATTTGACAGAAAATAAATAAAGAACTAAAGTACGAGAAATATAAAATGTCCGAGTTACATGGCTTTGGGAGAATTACATAAATATTTAAAAGAAACGAAATAAAACGCGCGAATTGAAATAAGATTGGAAACGAGGGCGTTGGACCCTTTTGAAGTTAAATTGAAATTAAAAATTAATTAATTATTTATTGAAATAAAAGAAGTGTTTTTTAGATTTTTTTTGCATTTATGAAATAAGAAAATTAAAATTAAAATTAAAAGAAACCCTAATTCTAAGTTATTTTTAATTATTTGAGAAAAATGTTAAAGTTTAACTTAATTTACTAAAGAATTTATGTACATGTTTATTTACAAAATAAATTAGTAATTAATAATAATAATAATGATGAGAGAATTATTTATTAAAAAAAATGATGAAAAAGTTAAAAAAACCTAATTTCTACATATTTAATTTATTAAGAAAAATATTAAAGTTTTGAAACCTAAATTAATCTAATTAATTGTTTAAAGTTTATTTACAAAAATAATAATAGTAAAATTAATATTAATAAAATAAACTTTTTTTTTTGATTTTTCTGTATTTTATATTTATTATGAAAATTATTTTATGGAATTAAAAGAAAACAATTAAAAACAATTAAAAGAATAAAAAGGAAAAACAAATAAAAATTAAAAATTGAGCAAACCATAGGGGGTGTCTGGCCCAAGGGGAGGTTTTTTGAAGTATTGACTACTGAGTACCGTGGTCTGCATTCTTTGGCCATTGGATTGAGTTTCATCCATAAGTTGTTCTACTTTGGCCAATTGGCTTTTGGCTTTTGGCTTTTGGCCATTTGTGTTCTGGCTTGAACGTTCCCTTAATCTCTGGCTTAATGTCTGCCTCGCCATGTATTGGTGTCATGCATAAGTTTTTCTAGTATGCCCATTTGGCTTTTGACTTTTGGCCATTTGGCTTTTGTCCTCAACGTTCCTTAATGAACCTGCCTGGGATCCTGTCTAAATCTGCAGTGTTGAATCTCACAAACACATCAAATAAAATCATAAAATGCAAATAAAGCCAATATATGAAGAAATTTAATGTTTAGGCACAATATGACATGTATGAATGATTATACCCTTTTGATCATGGAGATCAAATCAACCTTACCGTTACTGGAAAAGTAGTTACATGAATGCTTTTATGCCCTTTAGATCATGGAGATCAAGCCAGCCTTACCCTTACTGAAGAAGTAATAAGATGTTGGTTTGTAACTGAGATGGCTTGTTTGTAGTGAGAGAGGGATTTGTAATAAGGATTTCAAGGTTTTTAGGGTTCTTGAGAGAATTTGATATTCTGACAGCGTTGTGGCAAGGGTTTTCTTTTTTTTCTCCTCTCTTTTCTCCTCTCTTTCTTTTTTTCTGGTTTGTGTGACAAGAAGGTGATTATATAGTGGAAATTAGGGTAAAGAAAATGAGCTTTGAATGTGCAATTGGGCCTCCAATATTCACTTGAATTCGTCACTTTCCAGGCTAAATCGCAGGGACTTAAGTGCATTTTTTGAAGTTGAAATGTGAAAACAAAATGTAGCCGACATCGAGAACTAACTCCTGTCCGAAGATCGACTCAATCGGATAAACGGTGAATTAGTTATGAATTTTTGAAGTTTCAGCTCAGACAAACTTATTTTGGGCTCCAGTGTCGACTCCGGCACGTTCTTCAATAAAAAACTGGTATTGATCGGTGCATAATTTGGTCTCGACTTTTGAAGCAAAGTTGTAGATCTATGAGTCAGTAACCTTGTGTAAAAATACGAGTCCAATCCGATAAAAATTGACCGAGTTATGAATTTTCGAAGTTTCGACTCAGATGAAATAATATTCAGCATTCAGGATTTTCAGTGTGTCACGCACTCTGAGCAAAAAACGAAGGCCTTTTGATTACCGTTTGAACTCAATACCTTCTGTGAAAATGTAGCCAACTCAATTTGTGAAATTTTGGCACCGGAACCAGCTCGATACGATGAAAATCGACCAAGTTATGATTTTTTGAACATGACGCAAATAAACTTCTGTCACAAATTACTGCACGAAAATACTTGATAAATCCACATTTTTGAAGACCTTCTGATCGAAATTGGCTTCCAGCCGTGAGAGATGAAAACGTAGATAATGTCAAGACGGAATTTTGGCCACCAGAACGGGTTCAAAACGAGCCACGATCTTCAAGTTATGAATTTTTTAGCGCGTAAAAACTGCACTTTCAGCACACTTTTTCACTATATCTCTTCAAGAAAACTCACACATTCGGATACCTTCTTTAAAGAATTGACTCTTGAACCGAACCTGAATTTGAGAATACGTTATCAGAGATATCTTGGCGAAAAAATACCTGAATATGACGCGCCAGGTTGGACTTGTGAATTTTTCTTGAAATGTTTTTTTTTGAGAAATATGGGAGGACAAATTTTGGGGTACAACAGTTGCCCCTGTTCAATCTTCTTAAACCTGAGGATGCAGATTGGCTGACGTGCCTTTCGTAATCCGAGGGTGGAAGATGATTGAACACTAGAGTGCCCAGAAATTTGCGCTCACATAGTAGCAGTGCGATGATGGAATGGGCTTATAGATGCCATTTAGAGGTAGCTGGATAGGATGATGGGCTTATAGATGTCATCTGGATGTTGATCGCGTAAGAGATTCCTTAGCGAGAACTTGCGTACCTGCAAAAGAAAAATGAGTACCTGACACGTTGCAGGAGCTGGTTTTAGGATGCTTGGTATAGATGTGTCCTGACTGGTTACAGGAGCTTAGTCTGGAGCTTCACAAGATGATGAATGAACCAGGGATGGTTACTACCTTAGCATGAATGGTAAGAGAACCTTGGGCGACTTTAACTTCAACAACGCTCGTTGAGAAAAATCTTGGCGGGAATTACCATCTTTGCAATATCGGGAAGAGAACCAATAGACCATTATAATCTGAAGGGAAATCACCTCACTCGCCGTTGGAGAGGGAATCATAGGAAAAGGAATTGTCACCTCACTCACCGTCGGAGAGGTGACCATAGGAGACTATCACCTCACACTCATCGTCGGAGAGGGAAACATCTGAAGAAAAGGACTTACCACCTCACACACCGTCGGAGAGGGGACCATAAGAGATTATCACCTCACACTCATCGTCGGAGAGGGAACCATAAGAGACTATCACCTCACACTCATCGTCGGAGAGGGAAACATCTAAAAAAAGGAATTACCACCTCACACTCATCGTCGGAGAGGGAACCATAAGAGACTATCACCTCACACTCATCGTCGGAGAGGGAAACATCTGAAAAAGGGATTACTACCTCACACACCGTCGGAGAGGGAACCATAGGAGACTATCACCTCACACTCATCGTCGGAGAGGGAAACATCTGAAAAAGGGATTACTACCCCACACACCGTCGGAGAGGGAACCATAGGAGACTATCACCTCACACTCATCGTCGGAGAGGGAAACATCTGAAAAAGGGATTACTACCTCACACACCGTCGGAGAGGGGACCATAAGAGAATACCACCTCACACTCATCGTCGGAGAGGGAAACATCTGAAGAAGGAATTACCACCTCGCACACCGTCGGAGAGGGAACCATCTGAAAAACTTCTACTGAGTCTTCATCAGAAAAATCTGTTGGGAGTCGATTTAGCTGAACTGGAGGAGGCTTTTTTTTATAAGGATGTGATGAAGGAATCTGAGACGATTGCTACTCCAAATCTATGATGAAGGAATCTGGGACGATTACTACCTCAGCAGAATGATGAAGGAATCTGGGACGATTACTACCTCAGTGGGATGATGAAGGAATCTGGGACGATTACTACCTCAGTAGGATGGTGAAGGAATCTGAGACGATTGCTACTCCAAATATATGATGAAGGAATCTGGGACGATTGCTACTCCAAATATATGATGAAGGAATCTGGGACGATTACTACCTCAGCAGGACGATGAAGGAATCTGAGACGATTGCTACTTCAGCAGGATGATGAAGGAATCTGGGACGATTACTACCTCAACGGGTGATGAAGGAATCTGAGACGATTGCTACTCCAAATATATGATGAAGGAATCTGGGACGATTACTACCTCAGCAGGACGATGAAGGAATCTGAGACGATTGCTACTTCAGCAGGATGATGAAGGAATCTGGGACGATTACTACCTCAACGGGTGATGAAGGAATCTGGGACGATTACTACCTCAACGGGTGGTGAATTTTATCTGTTGATCGTTCTTTCCTGAAAAAATAACGAATTAGTTGTATGCAATGTCATAATGCGTGAATTGCATGATTTTAAGATGTTCTCAAAAATAAATGAGATTGGGGTGATATGATGTGTCTATGCATGCTATAATGATGTATGTGACGTTTTATGAATGTGTTTTTCGTCTAGGAAAGTAAATCCTTGACGGGTGCCGGGAAGTCGTATCCTGGGATGATGTTGAAGCATAGATTTTGCTTCTGCTGGGGATGATAACTGCAAGAATACCGGTAGGAGAAGATGACTCCGTTGCGGAATAGACTTGGCAAATGGAAGACTTTGGTGGGGAGAAAAGATATTCTGGCGATCATGCTGAGAAGCAATACTCCGTGGGGAGAGAGATGCTTTGCTGAATGTTGACAGTAGTTTGCTGAGGATACCCTTGTTGTATTGGAAGTGTTACTAGACTTTGCTGGGGTAAGAAGATTGTGTCGACGACGATCTTTCCGTGGCTTTTGGCTGAGGATAACTCAGTTATATCCTGTTAAGGAAATAACTCTTTAAATCAAGCCGGACGACGCGTTCGTGTTTTGCGAGGGGATAAGCTTCCAGAATCTGCTGGGGATAAGCTTATTGCTTGGGGAGATGGATTCCAACTTTCCTGGGGAAACTGGATTGGACTCTCCTGGGGAAGCATCGAACTGTATTGGTTATGTTCTTCAACGGAACCTACCCTGATATTTTGGAGAATAGAACAATCAGGTTGCCTAGACCAACTCTTTATTGCCCCTGTTTCTATGGGGGAGGCACTTGTGGGGTGCTGATAGTTGTTGATGGACAAACCTTCTTCTGGTAGACAGATGGCAGGACATAGTCGTACGCTTTAATCCCTAACTTTTGCCTGGACCGCCCTTTCGGGTTTTCAGTCCACCGGGATACCCATTTTTGCCCAAGCCGCCTTTTCAGGTTTTCGACTTGCCGGGTGTACAGATTTTTTTTTATTTCATCCCTCATTTTGCCCGAACCCTTTTGGTTCGCCGGGAAGCCCTTATTTTTGCCTAGGTATGTCAACCTAGCGGGTCTTTGATTTTGCGTAGTATCTTTTCGACTATGTCCACGCTCTTAGAATGCAGGGAGATGCCCCTGTCAGTAGTGTTTTGTCATGCCACCAGAAGATGTTTGATTAGGCAAGATTCGTTGTTGAGATGCCCCGAGCGACTCAGGTGGAGATTTGCCCCAGGCTATTTGGCCTTTGAGAGATTCTCCGAATCTTGATTGGATTGCCCCAGATAATGGACAATAGTCATGTCCTGCCCCTTGATTGGGAGCGCTTTTGTTCACAAGGTGTTCATCGTGCGAATTTCCCTGTTGTTCAAACAAATAGTCATATGCAAACAAAGTTATATTAAAAATGCAAAGCCTATGTCTGTCTTGAAGATTTTTGAAAATGCATTCTTTCTCATAAAACAAGCGAATGTTTGTAAAACATGATGTCAACTCCGTATTTACCGTAGGCCTTAAGGAGTCAGGATACCTTTCGTGACAGTATGCTTTCGAGCTAACCCATGCTTCAGCTAGGACTTTTGAGGGTTATAACGTGTCCTGGTTCACGGTTTAAGAAACAAAGGATAAAGGCTCAAATTATTTGTACCCACCTGTTCTTCGTGATGTTCTCCAAACCTAAACTCAGTTGATCGTGCGTTAGACCTTGCTTGAGTCTTTGCTTTGATGTTCCAATAAGGGTTCAGATGTTGATGATTTCTTTTGAATAGGCAGTCATTTTTTGCTTTGGTTGAGGGTTTGTGAGACCTCTTTCTTGATTTTTGTTATCCCTTTCTTTTTTTTTTTTTGCCTGAACTGTTTCCTTTTTTTTTGGATTACAGTCAGCGGGATGCCCCAGTTTCGTAAGTCTCCTTCATGGGTTTTGACTTAATGGGCTTTTTATTTTTTGAGATAATGACTGCCTTTCTTTATTGATTATTCGGAACCATCACTGTCTTTCTTCGTTTTGTAAGGACTTCTTCGGTGCCATTCGTTATGCACTTGGATCAACTGAGAGACTACCCTGCCCCAGGTTATGATTAAGGGTTTTAATTTTTAAAAAGAAAAACTCCTACTTCTTTGGCTCGGATGGGTTGACGAGGGATTATCATCCTTATAACTCCAGTGTTTAGGGATTTGAAACAATGCCTGTACTTCATCAGCGGGGTCTGTTCAAAAGCATACTGTAGATTATGGTATCGTTTTTGTCATCCTCCCTCAAGAGGCTTAGAATTTTAGATCAAGAGTTGACATCAGAAAAAATATGAAAATAATTTGCATTTAGTGAATACGAATATATTGTTTCAGAACAGACATATGCGATGCATTAATGAAATAACAATGTTTAACATGAGTAAATGTTTGAACAATCAAAGCACAACACAACTTGAACATTCGAATGAACAAAAGTTTCCTAGTCTCAGAGCTTGTCACTTCAAATGGTGAGCCTTGGAGGGATGGTAGAAAAATTCAGCCTGACCATCTTGTGTGAATTCCAGTGCTCCTTCATCAATCAGGTCCTGAATCTTATTCTTCAAAGCCCAACAATCCTCTGTAGCATGCCCCGGGCTATCAGAATGATAAGCGCAGCGAGCGTTGGGGTTATACTTTGGTGACGTTGTATTTTGAAACTTCGGAGCCTCTTTTAGAGTTACCAGCTTGGTCTCCAGCAACTGTGGCAATATCTGGGATAAGGTCATGCTGAGCCGAGTGAACTGCCTTCTCTCGCTCTTTTGTTGGTTGCGATGTTGAATTTGTGACACTGGAGCCGTTTGGGGAGCTCTCCCCTTACCTCCTTGTCTCAAAGGTGGTTGAACGATGACTGACTTTTTACCCTTAGACTTTTGCCTCAGTTGGTTACCCTGAAGCAGTTGGTTGACGAGAAACCAGAGCTCATCTTGTCTTTGAGCTAAGCCTTGAATGATAGTCACCTGCCCCAGCATTTGGGCTTTCATTGCATCCATCTCAGCTTGCAGGTGTTTCAGCCGTTCGTCCTCAACATTGTTCCTGACCAAGGTCTCTATGAGAAGTGTCCTTAACTCTTCCTGCCCCTTGGATAGATTCAAGAGGATTTCCCCGAACCGAGTCTCTTGAGCAAGAAGGTCCTGGTTATCTTGTTGGGAAGCCATAGCTGAAATAAACAGCGCAGATGGTAAGGGACCTGCAACGAGGATACCTGTTATGCAATGATGTGTATGTATGCATGCAATGTTTTCAAGGATCTCGCGGGGTAAACAAGAAAATTTGTTAGCATTTGGATCCGATAGCTTGAAGGAACCGCATGTTGTTGAGAGTTCTTCTTCAAGGGTCAAAGGCTCACCATATCCAGTGGGTCATAGCCCCTGACATCCTTGGCTAGGGCAATCTTCTTCCAGTGTCAAAGCTCACCATATCCAGTGGGTCATAGCCCCTGACAACTTTGGCTGGAGGAAAATAAATCCTCTTTGCCCCTTGCTAGATGTTTGATTTATCATGACCTGCATCACAAGCCCTTGAGATCCTTGAAATGGGTTAGGATGTATGCAATGGTATGATGTCATGATGCATGGGGTAATATGGATAAACCCTGTTATGAGCCCTTATTAAGGACTGCAAGCCGAAACCTGCAAGAAACTCAAGTAAAACCTGTTACGAGTCCTAATTAAGGACTATAAACGAAACCTGCAAGAAACTTAGTAAACCTTGTTATGAGTCCTAATTAAGGACTACAAACAAAACCTGCAAGAAGCTCAAGTGTCAGACAACAAACATGCAAGTAGTCAAGTACGAAGGCACACAAGTCACACAAGAGAGAGCCCTTAGAGTTTAGGCCAGCATGAGGTCTAGGTATTACCCTCTTTCAGTTTGTTGGTTCATACCTGTCCTATCAAAAGTAACCGGGTTCTTAGAGGATCCCAATATCACTGACTACCCTCAATCGGTCATAACTCCAGCATCGCAATCTTTTCTTGCGGCCAGAACCATCACGAGAGTTTAGCCTCAATGGGCGTAGCATACTGCTACTGTTCTATTGGCCAAGTTGGGTCATTTAAGGTTCTAAGGTCGGTTGGTGCTTAATGACTCCTCGGAAGACCCATATTCTCCCCGTTTCGACACGAGGGATATCGGTACAGACCAAGGCGCCACACCAACGTAGCCACTGCTTCACCCATGTCGGTATACGCCGGACAGGTCCCTCACAGCTTATGCTACCTAAACAGGGTATCCCCAGATCCGGGTTAGGATCTATGTAACTCCGATGCAACCCACAATAGTAAAGCAAGCAAAGAAGACAATTGAAAACACAGTGATCTTAATCCTAAGGTACACCTCACTTTAAGTTTATGTCCCCAGCAGAGTCGCCAGTTCTGTGATCGGTGGATCTGGAACTGACTGTTTAACGCTGGTTCGCGAAATGTCGCGGAAGCAGGAGTCGCCACCGTCTTTTATTTTCTCCAAATGGAAAGGACAAAAGCACAGAAAAATTCCTTATAGAGATTGCTCTCGGTTCGGGAGGTAGGTTATAGAAAGGGAAGGTGTTAGCACCCTTTCTATCCATGGTTATCCATGGGCTCTTAGATACTTGCTCAATGTGTTTTCAAAAATGGTTTGCTTGCTTTTCAATTGTGGGTTTTAAAAAAGTTTCTTTGAAAAATTTCAGTTCGACTCGTACGTCAGAGTGTTTGAAAAAATTGCTTTGAAAGCTTTTGAAAAGTGTCGGTGTGAAGTATTTTTGTTTGTTTTTGAAGAGAGCAAGTATCTACGAGAACCTACCTACCCTAAGGAATTCGTCTGTGTAAATGTCCTTTAAAGTAGTGCTATCCCACCATTGAGAGATAGGTAGCACCACCGTTGGAGGTGTTCGGGTCAATTCGAGGTTCGGGACATGGTGATCACCAGAGCAATGGGAAGACACCT
The DNA here is from genome assembly GCA_948472305.1 of Vicia faba. Lineage (NCBI taxonomy): Eukaryota > Viridiplantae > Streptophyta > Magnoliopsida > Fabales > Fabaceae > Vicia > Vicia faba. The sequence goes on from OX451736.1 coordinate 237,257,291, forward strand.
TAGAAGCTACCCTCATGCCAGGTTCCCGGATCATGAGGACTTACTAAGACATCCTCTACTCGACGATCACCTTTCGAAAGGCAACAGTGAGGCGTACCCTAGGGGTGGTGTGTGCGAATTGTGTGTCGTTTTCATTGATATTTGTCTTGTCATGTCTATTATGATCTACGCTTGATTTTATTATGTCCATTCATTCTTGCATGCTTATTATTAACAATTAATATTTGCGGGAAAAGTAAATTCTAAACTATTATAAAAGGCGCGGGTCCACATCGCCAAAATTTCCAGAACCCGATTTGACAGAAAATAAATAAAGAACTAAAGTACGAGAAATATAAAATGTCCGAGTTACATGGCTTTGGGAGAATTACATAAATATTTAAAAGAAACGAAATAAAACGCGCGAATTGAAATAAGATTGGAAACGAGGGCGTTGGACCCTTTTGAAGTTAAATTGAAATTAAAAATTAATTAATTATTTATTGAAATAAAAGAAGTGTTTTTTAGGTTTTTTTTGCATTTATGAAATAAGAAAATTAAAATTAAAATTAAAAGAAACCCTAATTCTAAGTTATTTTTAATTATTTGAGAAAAATGTTAAAGTTTAACTTAATTTACTAAAGAATTTATGTACATGTTTATTTACAAAATAAATTAGTAATTAATAATAATAATAATGATGAGAGAATTATTTATTAAAAAAAATGATGAAAAAGTTAAAAAAACCTAATTTCTACATATTTAATTTATTAAGAAAAATATTAAAGTTTTGAAACCTAAATTAATCTAATTAATTGTTTAAAGTTTATTTACAAAAATAATAATAGTAAAATTAATATTAATAAAATAAACATTTTTTTTTGATTTTTCTGTATTTTATATTTATTATGAAAATTATTTTATGGAATTAAAAGAAAACAATTAAAAACAATTAAAAGAATAAAAAGGAAAAACAAATAAAAATTAAAAATTGAGCAAACCATAGGGGGTGTCTGGCCCAAGGGGAGGTTTTTTGAAGTATTGACTACTGAGTACCGTGGTCTGCATTCTTTGGCCATTGGATTGAGTTTCATCCATAAGTTGTTCTACTTTGGCCAATTGGCTTTTGGCTTTTGGCTTTTGGCCATTTGTGTTCTGACTTGAACGTTCCCTTAATCTCTGACTTAATGTCTGCCTCGCCATGTATTGGTGTCATGCATAAGTTTTTCTAGTCTGGCCATTTGGCTTTTGGCTTTTGGCCATTTGACTTTTGTCCTCAACGTTCCTTAATGAACCTGCCTGGGATCCTGTCTAAATCTGCAGTGTTGAATCTCACAAACACATCAAATAAAATCATAAAATGCAAATAAAGCCAATATATGAAGAAATTTAATGTTTAGGCACAATATGGCATGTATGAATGATTATACCCTTTTGATCATGGAGATCAAATCAACCTTACCCTTACTGGAAAAGTAGTTACATGAATGCTTTTATGCCCTTTGGATCATGGAGATCAAGCCAGCCTTACCCTTACTGAAGAAGTAATAAGATGTTGGTTTGTAACTGAGATGGCTTGTTTGTAGTGAGAGAGGGATTTGTAATAAGGATTTCAAGGTTTTTAGGGTTCTTGAGAGAATTTGATATTCTGACAGCGTTGTGGCAAGGGTTTTCTTTTTTTTCTCCTCTCTTTTCTCCTCTCTTTCTTTTTTTCTGGTTTGTGTGACAAGAAGGTGATTATATAGTGGAAATTAGGGTAAAGAAAATGGGTTTTGAATGTGCAATTGGGCCTCCAATATTCACTTGAATTCGTCACTTTCCAGGCTAAATCGCAGGGACTTAAGTGCATTTTTTGAAGTTGAAATGTGAAAACAAAATGTAGCCGACATCGAGAACTAACTCCTGTCCGAAGATCGACTCAATCGGATAAACGGTGAATTAGTTATGAATTTTTGAAGTTTCAGCTCAGACAAACTTATTTTGGGCTCCAGTGTCGACTCCGACACGTTCTTCAATAAAAAACTGGTATTGATCGGTGCATAATTTGGTCTCGACTTTTGAAGCAAAGTTGTAGATCTATGAGTCAGTAACCTTGTGTAAAAATACGAGTCCAATCCGATAAAAATTGACCGAGTTATGAATTTTCGAAGTTTCGACTCAGATGAAATAATATTCAGCATTCAGGATTTTCAGTGTGTCACGCACTCTGAGCAAAAAACGAAGGCCTTTTGAATACCGTTTGAACTCAATACCTTCTGTGAAAATGTAGCCAACTCAATTTGTGAAATTTTGGCACCGGAACCAGCTCGATACGATGAAAATCGACCAAGTTATGATTTTTTGAACATGACGCAAATAAACTTCTGTCACAAATTACTGCACGAAAATACTTGATAAATCCACATTTTTGAAGACCTTCTGATCGAAATTGGCTTCCAGCCGTGAGAGATGAAAACGTAGATAATGTCAAGACGGAATTTTGGCCACCAGAACGGGTTCAAAACGAGCCACGATCTTCAAGTTATGAATTTTTTAGCGCGTAAAAACTGCACTTTCAGCACACTTTTTCACTATATCTCTTCAAGAAAACTCACACATTCGGATACCTTCTTTAAAGAATTGACTCTTGAACCGAACCTGAATTTGAGAATACGTTATCAGAGATATCTTGGCGAAAAAATACCTGAATATGACGCGCCAGGTTGGACTTGTGAATTTTTCTTGAAATGTTTTTTTTGAGAAATATGGGAGGGCAAATTTTGGGGTACAACAGGTTATTAACAAATCACTTCAAAAGTTTCAAGGAGTTTTCATGTGGAAGAAACTTGATGATGAAGAAAGATTACAAGTCCTCCAGATGAACCCCTAATTTCTCATGTGTGACTTCAACTGATCATAACTTGGTCAATTTTTATCACCTTGAGCCTATTATTTTTCCAAAATGATCTTTAGGATGTGAAATTTATGCCTTCTTTTATATGCAAAGTAAGAAAATGGATGGAAGATGCCCTAAGGATACAAAATATTATAGGTCATTTCATGATTTTTTTTCCAACTTCAACAACTCATAACTCTCTCAATATTTGTAGATTTTGAATGTTTCAAGTTTCAAAATGTCATTCAAGAGGTCTATTTCATGCCATCTTTTTTGGTCAAGAGCAAATTCCAAGTGGAAGGCCATGTTTGGATGCAAAATATTATAGGTCACTTTTGAAGGAAAAATTGAAATATTTCTAAGTATGGAAAGTCAACTTCTTTTCCCCAACTTTGACTCAATGCAAATTTCAGCTCAAGCATCCATTTGATTCCATTATTTTTCCATTGCAAAGCTTGTAACCTCATCTTTCTAAAGCATCAAGAATCATGCCTTAAGACCCCTCGAGCTGAGAATGCCATTGGATTGAACTTGGTAACTTGGAACTGAAGTTTCTCCATAAGTCAGAATTTGAAGTCTTTGTTTTGGCTTCTAATCATAAGTTTTCCACACGTTTTTACCTCTAAACATGTTTAGTGAACTTCCAGAATTGATTAGCACAACAAAACGCGCGTTTTGGATGAGTTTTGATCAAATTAGAAGTCACACTTTTCTTGTTTGCAACTTCACACGATTTCCCTCCAAACTTCATCATTTCACACGCATGGACATTCCATTTGATTCCCTATAAATAGAGGGTCATCCCCCATTCATTTCCTCAAGCTTGGATAACCAGAATCACCCTGCCAAACTTATTCCATAACTCAGAATTCTGCAACTTCAAAATCTATTCTCAAGCCTTTTTTAATCCATTTTCCCGTCAATTGACCTTCCTTGATCTTCTCTGGAGCTAACCATATAATTACATTCAAGAATCGTGCCCTATATTTCTCCATAGAAGTCCTGTTTCAGAGCTCTGCAACTCAATTTCAATAGGTAGATTCCTTCATCAATTCTTCAAAACTTTGATATCACTGTGATGCTCTCATTGCCCTGGTTCTAGTCGCAACACTTACTTTTATCTGGAAACTTGTTTTGACCATGAAATTTCAAATCCCTTTTCAAAAATTTCTTTCCAAATTACTTGAGCTACAGTTTATATAAATTTATCGTGAAGGTGTGGTTGTCTTCGTCTTGAAGAGACGAAGCGAATGACATAGGTCTCGTGCTCTAATTTTACAGATTGAGAAACCTGGTTTTGCGACTGGTTGGAGGTTAAAGATGACCAACGTGTCATCCTTCAACCAATGAAACAACGCCATTTGGATTTTTTGAATTTCTGATTTACATTTGATTCAGTGCTTTATTCACTAATGACCATGATATGCACATCGCGCCAGATCCCTTGGATTTGATTACTAACGCATTTTGACTCTCATCCAATGGTCCACATATTTTTTACTTTATTTATCTTTCCTGAGTTTTATATTTAACTGTTTTAAATTTCCAAAAAATCATAGAAAATTCATTTTTAGTCCAAAAAATATGAAACAATTATGAAAAATATTCTTGATTTTTCACTTTTTGATTTTTATTTTTTCACAATTTTATTTTGTGTTTTGAAATTTTTTATAAATTTCCACTTTATTTGAATTGTTTTAAATGTTTAAAAATACTTTTATGCATTTTTAAATTCTGAAAAAATTATGGAGTGATCCAATGATATTGTGACAAATGTTGGTGACCTCATTTATTTTTTATTTCTGACTTTGTTATTTTTTTTTATCATTTTTGGTTTATTTTACAAATTTCTTTAAATTTTAAAAGTAGTTTCTGACTTTTAAAAATTACCAAAAACTTTATAAAATCATTTTAGTTCATTTCTGATTTTCCTATGGTCTTACTTTTATTTTCTTGATTAATTTGAATATAGTTGATATTTTTTCTTTTTATTTCTATTTTAAAACATTTTTAAAACCTTTTTTATGTATATATTAAATGCAATATTATTTTGTGATTATTTTCTGGCTGATCTTGGATTAAATTTTTGGTCATGAACTTTGTTAACATCATTGGATCCATGGTGTTGAGTCTAACTCCATAAAAATGGATGAATGATTTTAATAATAATTTGATTTAAATTTAATTCAAATATGGTTTGTACATTCTTTCCCACCCCTCTTCATCTCATCCCTTTCTCATTGCACTAAGTGTTATTAGAGCATGATCTCTATATCATGTCTCAAAATAAATGGTGCATAGATTACTATTGACCGATCTCAAAATAGGTGCGACTTCTACATAAGTCCACTTACGATTTCTTAACATAGCGCTAAATTTTGTCCCGATTCGAGTAAATGATCATTCGTGGCTCAAACCTATGTTTGCAAGCCCAAGTATGTTAATTTGATCTCTTTGATCCAATAACCTTGAGATTCATTGTGTGGAGGCTTTGGTTCTACCAATCCTCTAATGGATCTACAACACTTTTGATCAACGCGGATAACTTAAATATCGTTGATTATTAAATGGTACTTTTGAGGATTCCAAATGGATGATATACTTGACAAAAAGCAAATGCAACTTGTTGTATCGAGGCTTTGGTTCTACCAATCCTCAATGAGTTCCAAATACAAGTTTCAAGATGGTCACCCAACTAACCACTAATTATTAAATTGTTTTTACTTTATGCCATTTTATTTTTTATGCTTTATGTACCATTTACTTTAAGCATTACATTTCATGTCATTTTTATTTTGCTCACTTGAGCCTTTTCTTTTCACTTCTAAGACATCTAAAAATCAACATGTACCATAAAAAACTTTAATGATATTTGGACTATTTGGTTACTATCCTCTGTATTATGGAGTATTGGACTTCTTGGACTTAGGATTAGAAACCTTGGCCTATGTTGGAGACCTTATGACCTTAATTGATATTTTGTCTGGATTTCTTGAGGTTTACCTCAAGACATTGGGTTGTTTGTCTATTTTGTATGCATGTTATTGTGATTACACTCTTTATTTGTAATCTGGAATTCACCCGTATACAACCGTTACTCTATCCAATTTTTGTGAAGACTTAATACACTTGAAGTTTAGTTCTCTCAAGAGGTCTAGTATCTTTGCTTGCTTGATTTCAATCTAAAGAATGAGAATTCTATCTTGGCTCATAATGTCAAGTATTGGCTTCTTATTGGTTAGATGGTTCTTATCCCTAGCTTTTACCTTATGCTTTAGGATAACCTCTTCTTCTCCTCCCATCTTCTTAAATTTCAAAAAAATCTTCTCCCTCCTTTTGAAAACTCTTCTTATTTTTAAAATTGAACTACTTTCATAATTAACTTGGACTTATGTCCATGCATTTTCAAAACATTTTCACAAATAAACTTCAATCAACATTAATAAAACCTTGACATTTTTTTGTGAGAAGACTAAAAATCAATCAATCTCATTTCAAACCATTTTGCCACTTTGGCTTTTTACTTTAAAAACTTTTCCCAAAGGAGTGGACTCTTGTCAATCCTTGTAGTGATGCAAACAATTGTACTTCTACAATATGTAGTAAGGATAGATATTTCCACTTGGGTGTTAAGTGAGGCATTGTTGATCTTAAAATCCAAGCCATATCCTCCACTTTGAGATGATGCAAATTCTCCTTTCTCATGATTGTGGGTAGTAAGTATGTTTTCCATACGGACAATGACAATTATGTCTTATCTCATAAAATTAACCCACACATTTGTGTTTTAAAATTTTCAAAGAGGAACTACATGTGCCCTGATCCCCTATTGCATGAAATGTGGTACGTAGGCACTAAATGTTCGCAACTGTGGCGGGTGCAAAAATCATAAAAAATATATTTCTTCTCTCATCTCCACTATCTATTTTACATACAACCTTTTATAGCCAAAATATACAAATTTTTACAAAGAGGTTCCTGCAGAGTACCGTAGATGTTTAGGGTGCTAATACCTTCCCTTTGCATAAGCAACCCCCTTACCTAGAATCTTTCCCCCTCTTTTGGGTTATTCACTCTTTTCCCATTCCTTTGGAAACAATAAAGCGCGGTGGAGATTTTTTATTTTGATCTGTATAAGTCTAGTCAATCCAATGGCCTAGTCTTAAACATTTCTACCGCTACAGAAAAAATGACGACTTCACTGGGGAAAGATTGACCTCTTGCTGGTTCATCCCTAAGTGGGTTGAGCTTATCTTTGTTTATATCTGTATATGTGCTATTTTGGTGTATGTGTTATATGTTGTATATACGTTTATTTGGATTTTCCCGGTTTTCAGGGTGCTTGGTGATTACTTATAAGTCCTATACCCGGACTTGGGAAAACATTAAGATAGGACGGGCGATATGGTCATGTTAACTTTGAGGGAGTAATCCCAAAAAAGGAGGCATGAGATCCCCCACTTAGTGGAGGCCCCTTTAATTGTAGTGTCTTTTACTGAGTAATTGGGAAGATGTACTGCTTTCGACCTGGGATCCTGCTGAAGCTGAGGACTGTAGAATACCTAAACCATCTTGGCCTTTTAGGAGTAGTGCGGAAGCTACGACGGAGTAATCCAGAAATATTTGTCACGCGATACTATGCTCGGACGAGTTTTTCTTGAGAATATTACTAATTACCGAGTTAATCAGGAAGTTGGTAATATCCAAAGGAAGGATGTAGACTCTGGGAACCTCTAGAACCTTGTCCGATAGGTGATAACTTTTAGACCATACCTTATGGGTAGTACCTTCGATCTCATGCTCGTGACGTTGAACCAATGAACCCTATATGTGTGATCTTGTGTGTGATTGTTGCATCATGCATCCATGCACTCATAAGCATATTTTGAAGAAATCTTATTTCAAGGGATTTAAAAGTTGACCATTTGTGAATATCTCAGGTAATTTTAACCATGGATTATTGAAAAAGAAAGACCGGGAAGTACAACTTCAAGGATCCTAAGATAGATAAATTGATCAGTCTAATTCCCGAGATTGAGTGTTCTGTAGATTTTTGGAAGAAGTATGGATCCATCATTCCTCTCATGAAGCTGAAGATGAAGGAGGGTATTCTCTCGACCTTGGTCCAGTTCTATGATCCGATGTATCATTTCTTTACTTTTCATGACTATCAGTTGATGCCTACACTGGAGGAGTATTCTTATCTATTGGATTTACCTGTTACCGATTGTGTTCCTTTTACTGGTTTGGAGGGTGAGCCAAAACCACATGAGATTGTTGCTTTGATCCATCTGGGGAAGTTTGAGGTTGAAGCCCATATGACTACTAAAGGAGGTATTAGAGGATTAGCAGCTCAGTTCTTACTGAAGAAAGCTCATTACTTTGTTAGGATGAAGAGTACAATCACTTTTAAGGCCATCTTTCTCTACTTGCTGACGGGTTGTTCATATTTCCCAATGTGGAAAAGTTTATTGATATTAATGCTATCAGGATCTTCATGATTGGAAACCCAGTTTCTACATTGTTGGGTGATGCTTATTACTCTATTCATCTTCAGAATTCTTATCATGGGGGGATGATTATCTGTTGCACGCCTTCATTGTACCGGTGGTTCATCTCTCATATGCCTCAGTCTGATGCTTTCTAGGATGTCAGGAAGGAACCCCGTTGGGCCCCTAAGATCATGGCACTTAATCACTTGGATATTTATTGGTATCATAAGACTTATCAAGATAAGAGATTGTTGACAGTTGTGGTAATTTCCCCATTGTACCTCTTCTTGGTACAAAGGGAGGAATTAACTATAACCCTGTTCTTGCATAATGACGACTTGGTTATCCAATGAGGGATAAACCAAATAGTATTCATTTGAGTAGTTTCTTTCTAAAGGATGGAGAAGAACATAGGGAAGCTAGGGAGCAGATTGCTCAGGCCTGGAGTCACATTCATAAGAAGAGTAGGAAAGACTTGGGACCTAAGGGGGCTGTTTCTTTGGAGACATATCTTCAGTGGGTCCAAACAAGAGCTATTCAGTTGAAGATCTCGTATTCTTGGGAGACACCTATGTCTGATTTATTTGTGAAGACCACTCCTTCTTTATTGGATGATCTAGAAGAGCTGCAGCTTGCTTTGGTCAGGATGCAACAGGAAAAGGATGCTTGGAAGAACAAATGCCAAACTTTAGAGATTTCCTATAGAGCAAACTTGGAGGAGAAAGATGACTTGATTGAGATCCTTGAGAGTCGAGCGATAGAGACTATGGAGAGGCAAGGGGATTTATTTTCCCCTAAGCCTCAGTCAGATGCTAGTTGCTCACTTCCTGATTCATGTGATTGGAAGGAGGTTTCCACCAGGTATGCGTAAGAAAAGCAGAGGTTGAAGGCTTAAATTGCCAGGCTTACAGGGAAGCGCCAGCGTATATAGTGATCTCCATCAGCTTTTCTCCTTAAGGTTTTAGACTTTATTTTCATCTTGTACTTAGGATCATTAAGACTTGTAACCTATTTTAAAGCAATTATAATAAAAAAAATTTAGTATTTTCAAATGCGTTATTACTTTGATATTTGCAATATGTCTATAAACTTTAAATCCCTTAAAATATTAAATAACAAAATAAAATCATGTGTATTGCATATCATGCATCATATTGCACATATTTCTTGCATTTGTTATGCATATCCAGGTGTCTTGCCAAGCTTCTTTACTTTGTTCAGCAAGCTGACTCACCACTACAACACTCAAGCTAATTTCAGATGAAACTCATTGGTATAAATTGTTTTTACTTTCAATAATTTGTTTATGTATTATAAGTTTTTTTCCATCCTTTTTGATAATGGCAAAGGGGGAGAAGATATATATGTGTATGTGTATGCTTGTCTATAACTATTGCAGCCCAAATAAAGATGCAAATTCTCTATGATTCAAGGGAGAACTTTGATCAAGAGAGAGTTATCAAAGATCGGGGGAGCATTCGCATAAGAGTTTCTCATTCATTCTAAAAGATTCAAGAATCTCAATTTTCAATGGTTATTATCATCAAAAAGGGGGAGATCGTGAAGTCAAGCTTCTTCAATATTATGTTTTGATGAAGATAACTATTATGTGCATTTATCAAAGGATGATAAAAAGCATCATGAAGCGATATGGCTATGGATCAAGATTTCAATATTATGAAGACTTGCATTGATCTTAATTTATTAAGGTATAAGCATGCAATATATATTGATAAAATAGTGCTCAAAATAATCTCCAAAATTTACTTGCATGCATGGTTCATTTGGTTGAAAATATCTGACTATTTCTAGCTTTAAAACAAAATATTTTTATCATACATTTGAAAATTTATTTTTCATATTTGAACCATGTTAAATCACTTTCAAATATAATATATTGAATTTCATAAATCAATAGATGTTACATAAGGTTGGTTCAAAAATTTATATATTTTTAATATTTTAATTTTTTCAAACAATCTGTTTTTGGTAAATTAAGGCGTTTTGAACCTTCATAACAACATCAAAATCCCCCTAATTTTCAATGTTCTGAAGCAGTATTTTATTTTTTGGAATTAAAAAATAATGTTCTGTATTTGTTAAGTCAGGTATCCGTTAAAACTGACTTAATAAGTCCTGTACGAATTTGAAAAAATAATATTTTATTTAACACCTTTTCATACATCTTTTCATGAAACCATTTCATTTTAACTTGACAATTGTTCATGATTTTTTTGCATAAATTTACCATGTTTCATAGAGGTGTTATGCTTATATAAATACGTGAGATGTCAAATTACAATTAACCTCTTCCATTGCAATTAACATCATTATACTCATTCATTTTCAAAAAACAAGTGTTTTGATATTTCAACTTTCATTGAGAATTTTTCTACACGTGTTCTTCATATCATTTCAGAAAAATTCCTTCATTATTCATAAACACTTGAGCATTAATATATATATTTATATATTGCTTGTTTGGAAGAGAAGGTCAATCATTACTATTGATATATATTCATCAACTTTTTACTTAATATTTTCCATATTTAGTTGTAAATTCTTTGTTGTCCAAAATTGTTGGAAACAAGAGAGTACAAAGAAAAGGATTGTTTTCTTGTTCTACTTGTTTGGTTGTATATTGATGTCTAGGATTGTTGGAAGCAAGAGAGTCATTAAGAGAAGATTGTTATCTTAGTGTACTTAGTGAAAATCCAGGAGGATTGTTCTTGGTGGTTTTATTGGTTAGAGTCTTGTATAGAAAGACTAGGTTGTCTTGTGTAGAGATCTAACAATAATGAAATCTCTTTCGTGTTGAAAGGGAACTGGAGTACTCTCGGACTTTGAGGGGAACCAGGAAATATCCTTGTGTTCTTTACTTTTCTGCATTTATCTCTTTCATCATAAGTCATAACAAGAAAAGAAAAGAATCACGTTTCTAAACTCCTTCACCAAATTAGAAAAATAAGAAAAAGTATTCATAAAACCGAAAATAATTTTAAAAGTCCTAATTCACCCCCCTCTTAGGCGCACTCTTATACTTACAAAATGTTCAAGCTAATCCATTTCCTAAACATTGGGCATAGTCAATAAATATGGTGCACGGATGTCCTGGAAAGTTTCGAGTCTACCAGGTTGAGCATATAAAGGACTCATTGATCAGAATGCGTCAAAGTTTAAGTAGACTTGCCTTCTTTAAACATCGACATAATTATGACGTTTATGAATTTTTTTCAATAGAAGTTGATTTCCCTGTTGTGAAAGAAGATATTCAGAAGTTGTTAGATCAAGGGGTTATTACCATCACATATGACAGAGATCCAGATGATGAGGTGAATGTTATAGTGCCACAGTTCAACATGCCTGAACCAATGGAGATTGCTTATGATAGTCAGACTTCATCTGCTGCTCCTTTAGTTATCTGTCCACCTGGTCCCGTGCCTTATAACTCGGACAAAGCCATACCATACAAATATACTTCCACAATGATTGAGAATGGAGTAGAAGTCCCCATACCACTGATGCCATCTTTTGTCAATATTATTGATGTGAGTAGGGTCACAAGGAGTGGGCGTATCTTTGCAGCTATACCATCAAAAATGCCTGAAATTCAAGTTAGAAGATCTATACCAGAGGAACTTTCAATGATGAATGTTGAACCAAGGGTCGAGCAGGATGATCCAGTGGTCCTAACCTACATCTTGATGATAATGAGATTTTGAAACTCATTAAGAGAAGTGAATACAAGATCGTGGACCAAATATTGCAAACTCCTTCCAAGATTTCTGTGCTCACTTTACTAAGAGATTTTGGTGCCCATAGGGAGGCTTTAATGAAGGTCTTAGACCAGGCATTCATAGATCATGATGTGACGGTAGACCAATTTGATGGAATTATGGGAAACATTACCTCATCTAACAATCTTGGTTTCAGCGACGAAGAACTTCTGGAAGAGGGAAGGAACCATAATATGGCCTTGCATATCTCAATAAATTGTGGAAATTATACTTTGTCAAGTGTTCTGGTAGATACAATTTCATCATTAAATGTACTGCCTAAAACTACATTATCTCGACTATCACATCAAGGTTCTCCTATGAGACCTAGTGGGGTAATTGTCAAAGCGTTTGATGGTTCTAGGAAAACTGCCATCGGTGAAGTGGATCTCCCCATGACAATTGGTCCTCATACCTTTTAGATTACTTTCCATGTAATGGATATTCATGCTGCCTAGAGTTTTCTATTGGGTCGCCCATGGATCCATGATGCAGGGGAAGTCACTTACACGCTCCATCAAAGATTGAAGTTTGTGAGGAATGAAAAGATGGTAACAATTGGTGGAGAACAAGCTATGGTGGTAAGCCACTTGTCATATTTTTCCTATATTGATTCTGATGAGGCTATTGGAAACCAATTCCAAGCTCTATCTGTCGCTAATAATGATGTGAAGAAGCAAGGGGAATCTATTTCTTCTCTTGAAGATGCACGACGAGTGGTTAAGAATGGTTCAGCTGAAGGACGAGGCCAGGTGTTGACTTTGCCTAAGAATAATTTTGGAGAAGGTCTTGGTTTTTATCCCGTGTCTGCAAGAGCTAAGCAGGATACAGTTACCCATCCAATACAAGAAGTTCCCTGAAGTGAAGGTTTTATCCATCCGACTCCACTCGAAGTTTATGCTATAATGAAAGATGATTCTGAAGAGGATTTACCTAACTTTATAGCGCATGGAGTAGTTTGCCAAAACTGGACTATTGTTGATATTCCTTCTATGAGGCACATTTATGAGTAATGCTTTGTTCTATTTTGAAAAAACCTTTTGCTCTGCCCAAGGCGAGAGAGTATTTGTGTCGGGCTATATTAAAAATAAATCCTTTTGCTCTGCCCAAGGCAAAAGAGAAGATGTTTGCGCTTTTGTTTCAAGTATTACCAATCATAAATGAAAATGTTATTTTGTCCCCTATATTGTTTTTACTTTTCACTTTTTTTTAGAAAATGGTAACAAAAAAAAAAAATAATAATAATAAAGAAATATAATAATCTTTATATATATATATATATATATATATATATATATATATATATATATATATATATATATATATATATATATATATATATATATATATATATATATATATATATATATATATATATATATATATATATATATATGTGCATAAATCATATATCATAATCAAGTTCTAAAATAAAGCATAAATCATATGTGCAAATTAATTCATGACCTAACCATTGAAAACAGTGACCCTGTGCCCCCTTCCAACTTCGATTTCCCTGTGTTCGGAGCCAAGGAAGAGGATAATGAAGAGATCCATGATGAAATTTATCGCTTACTTGAGCACTTCGAAAAGATCATTCAACCATTCAAAGAGCCCGTAGAGATAATCAATTTGGGTAATGAAGAAGACAAAAAGGAAGTCAAGATTGGAGCGTTGCTTATCCCAGAGGTCAAAGAAAGAATGTTGGAGCTTCTCAGAGAGTATGTAGATGTGTTTTCTTGGTCCTACCAAGACATGCCAGGTTTGGATAACAATATTATGGAGCATCGATTGCCGTTGAGACTTGAATGTCTGCCGATTAAGCAGAAGTTGAGAAGGACTCGTCCCAATATAGCTGACAAGAACAAAGAAGAGGTCCAAAAACAAATTAACGCAGGCTTCCTCATTACATCAGTTTATCCTTAGTGGTTAGCCAATATAGTGCATGTTGCTAAGAAAGATGGCAAGGTTTGAATGTCTGTGGACTATAGAGATATGAATAGAGCCAACCCAAAGGATGATTTACCATTACCACACATTGACGTATTAGTCGACAACATAACAAAGTTTAAAGTTTTTTCTTTTATGGATGGTTTTTCTGGTTACAATCAAATCAAGATGGCACCTGAAGATATGGAGAAGACAACCTTCATTACACCTTGGGGAACATTTTGTTATCGAGTAATGTCATTTGGTTTAAAGTATGTTGGTGCAACGTACCAGAGAGCCATGACTGCTCTGTTCTATGATATGGTGCATAAATAGATAGAAGTTTATGTAGATGATATGATTACTAAATCGCAGACTGAAGAAGATCATATGGAGCATCTATTGGAATTATTCCAACATTTGAGAAAGTATGAACTCCGTCTGAATCCTAACAAGTGAACTTTTGGTGTTCATTCTGGAAGACTTATGGGTTTCATTATCAGCCAACGAGGTATTGAGGTGGATCCTGATAAAGTCAAATCTATTTGAGAGATTCCCGCACCCAAGACGAAAAATCAAGTAAGAGGATTCCTTGGAAGGTTCAACTATATTTCCAGATTTATATCTCATATGACTGCTACCTGTAGACCGATGTTTAAGCTCCTTCGAAAAACCAAGGATGTGTGTAGACAGAAGATTGTTAGAGATCTTTTAATAGCATCAAAGAATATTTACTTGAGCCTCCCATCTTTACTCCTCTATTGGAAGGAAGACCTCTGATTATGTATCTTACCATATTGGAAGATTCCATGGGATGTGTGCTTGGTCAACAAGATGAGACTGGAAGAAAGGAACGTGCCATATATTATCTGAGTAAGAAATTCATAGACTGTTAGTCTTGATACTCACTGCTTGAGAAAACCTGTTGTGCTTTAGTTTGGGCTTCTCGCCGTCTGCGCCAATATATGATTAACCATACTACTTGGTTGATCTCCAAAATGGATCCGATCAAGTATATCTTCGAGAAGCCCACCTTGTCTAGAATAATAGCTCATTGGCAGATGTTATTATCTGAATATGACATTGAGTATCACACCCAGAAAGCAATCAAAGGAAATGTTCTAGCTGATCATTTGGCTCACCAACCAATTGATGATTATCAATCCATCAAGTTTGACTTCCCAGATGAAGATGTTATGTACTTGAAGACCAAAGATTGTGAAGAACCATTACTTGGAGAAGGACCTGATCTCGAATCCTGTTGGGGTTTGATATTTGATGGGGCTGTAAATGCTTATGGAAATGGAATTGGGGCAATCATCATCACTCCCTGAGGTACTCATATCCCGTTCACCATGAGGTTGAGGTTTGACTGTACGAATAACATGGCTGAATATGAAGCATGTATTTTGGGTCTCGAAGAAGCGGTGGATTTAAGGATTAAGATTCTTGACATATATGGAGACTCGGATCTAGTAATCAATGAAATCAAATAAGAATGGGGGACTTGTCATCCTTGTTTGATCCCTTACAGAGATTATGCTAGAAGATTATTAACTTTCTTCAACAAAGTATAATTACATCATATTCCTAGAGATAAGAACCAAATGGTTGTTGCTTTAGTTACTTTGTTTTCTATGTTCCAAGTGAATCATTAGAACAATACGCCTTCAATCAAAATTATGCGCCTTGACAGACCTTTTCATGTATTCTCAACATAAGAGGTCACTGACGACAAACCATGGTTCTATGACATTAAACGTGTTCTTCAAACTCAAGAGTACCCGCTTGGGGCATTAAATAAAGATAGGAAGACATTGAGAAGGTTGGCACATAGTTTCTTCCTCAATGAAAAAGAATTATATAAGAGGAATTATGACATGGTTTTTCTCAGATGCGTGGATAGACATGAAGCAGACATGTTGATGCAAGAAGTACACGGAGGATCCTTTGGCACTCATGCCAATGGACATGAAATGGATAAAAGGATATTGATGGCGAGCTACTATTGGATGATGATGGAATCTGATTGCTGCAAATAATCGAAGAAATTCCATAAATGCCAAATTTATGCGGACAAGATACATGTGCCACTGACCCTTCTCAATGTTATCTCTTCACCTTGGCCTTTCTCTATATGGGGTATTGATATGATTGGAATGATTGAACTCAAGGATTCAAATGGTCATCGTTTCATCTTAGTGGCCATTGACTACTTTACTAAATGGGTGGAAGCAGTATCATATGCTAATGTAACCAGATAGGTGGTAGTCAGATTTATCAAGAATCAGATCATTTGTTGATACGGCATTCCGAGAAAGATCACCACTGATAATGGTTCGAATTTGAATAACAAAATTATGAGAGAGCTTTGTGAAGAGTTCAAGATCGAACATCATAATTCTTCACCCTACAGACCAAAGATGAATGGGGCTGTTGAAGCTACTAATAAAAACATCAAGAAGATTATCCAGAAGATGGTGGTAACTTACAAAGATTGGCATAAGATGCTCCTGTTTGCTCTACATGGGTACCTGTAATACGGTGGGAGAACTGACTTGGGTGTTTTGCGTTTTATCAGAAATGTTGCAGTTTAGCAAGAGTCGCCACCGACTTTTCTTTTATCCAAAAGGAAAGGCTGAAAAGAACATGAAAGACCTTTGAGATTGTTTATTGAGTTCGGGGGGTAGATTATGAAAAGGGAAGGTGTTAGCACCCTTTTCACCCATAGTTATCTATGGGCTCTTAGTTGCTTGCTAGATCACTTGCTTTTGTTTGAAAATGTGCTTTGTGTGGTTTTTGAAAGTATTTTGAAAAGGCGCCATCGTTTAGGCAAACTTTGTAATAGTTCTCGTTCGTAATAACATATACAAAGTGTTGAGCTTTTGAAAATGTTTCAAGTTTGGAAGAGTTTTTGAAAGTGTTTTTGAAAGTGTTGGTGTTTGTTTTGAAAATAAGCAAGAGTGTTTGATTTGAAATTGAGCAAGCAACTAGGAACAATCTACCTACTCAAAAGTCTTAATTCATTTCTTCCTTTCCTTTGATATTGCTATCTTACCATTGATTTGGTAAGAAGCCTTATCTTTGGATGTAAAGGGACGGGTGTGGGTCATCGTATATCCATGACAATAATGTTGTGAAATATCTGAGCAATTCTCTTTAAGGGACTAAGATCATTTTGAAAGGCAACTTTGATAGCGTCATCGAGGGACTATGATCTTGTATTTTTGATTGCTTTTTGCTAAGATATCCCACATGCATAACATGGCCATTTTTATAAGGCAACAAAATAGATTTACCCTAAGGGTGTAAGTGTGCAAGTGTGTTGATTTATATGCATTTGTTTTGTCTTGAATTAGGGTTTGCTAACTTGTTGATTTTAATCTTTCCATACAAACCCTAATTTACTAGTAATTTTATATAAATAATTAAATTGCGGAAAATAAAAATACTAAACTATTACATCATTAGGGGAGGGGGTATACAAATTTACAAATGGGGATTTTTGTAAGAAAATTAAACCTAATTAACTATTACAACCATATTGAATAAACGTACAAGAATTGAATAAACAATAATGTACAAATGCAAATGGAAAAGAAACATGATTTTTGTTTGGATTTTTATGAAAGTGGATTTAATCTAAACTTAATTAAAAAATATTAGTTAAAAAATCAAATAAAACTAATTAAGAAATCATTTAAATTAAAAAGTATTTTTTAGGGTTTTTTATGAAAAAAAGTTTTAAATAATGAAAATAACATGAGAATTGATTAATTAAAAAGAAACCTAAGTTCTAAATTAATTTTAATTTACAAGAAAATAATGTAATAATTAACCTAAGTCTAAACATTAATTACTGTTAAAAAATGGAATTAATTTGTTAAAAGAAAATATTTTGGTCTTTCGTTTTATGAACATTTTTAAATATGTAAATAAATAAATAAAATATATTTTTGGATTTTTATTAATAAAAATAATAATCATAATAATAGTAATAATAAAAATAAGAAAAATAATAACAATAATATGAAAATAAAATAAAGAAAAAGAAAAAGAAATAATAAAAATAAAAGGGCCAGGGATATAAACATAATCAGGGGGGAGTCAGCAAAATAAAGGCCCAAAAGGAGGAAAGCCCAACACCTGTTGCAAATAAAAAAAGAGAGAAAACAGAAAATATGAAAAAAATGGCAAAACGGACGCTAGGGCTCGAACCCAGGTCATAAGGGTGACATGCGCGCGCTTTAACCACTAGGGTGGTGATACATCCGTTAACTTGTACACAACAATAAATATATAACATAAATCCTGCCCTGAATATTTGAAATCATCTTCTTCCTCCTCCATGCGCGCGTAGAGCATCATATCCACCATTGTTAACCCTGTAACTTTCTCATTTCTTGACCATTTTGAAAAGTACAAACATGAAACTTGCTGGAAATTTCATCATCAATTTAACCATATAATTTAATTAAGCTAAAAATCAAAGTTTAAACTTAATTTTGTTTGATACCAAACGCGTGCCCTAACTGGTCAGAAGCAAAATTATCCAAGCACAAGCAACTAAAATGCAAACTAGGGACATGGTCAGCTTGAGGGTAATAATATCTACATTTTTACTTCAGAATGTATGCACAAAGGATGCTTGTATCAAGATATTGAAGTTTGAAAACTTCCCTCTTGTAGTTGGATTTGAATATGGATTTTAGCAAGTTTTCAAGAGTGAATATGATCAGGTTAGCTTGCTTGGACCTCCCTGAATGTGTTGAAAGTCTTACTTTGCCTTGAGGATGGCTGAAGCTCTCTGCTCAAGTCAAGCTGCAAGCTTGAGTTTCAAAAATGGTGCATGATGGAAATGTGATTACAGTATTGAAACATGGACTGGGATAGCTTCTATATGTGTATTAGAAACTTTGTGGACGGTTTGGCCAAGAAACGCACGAGGGGATTTGGAGATTGGATTCAAAAATGACAAGTTTTTGTACTTCTATGGCAATTTCTGGTTTTGGGGAGTTTGAGGGAATTTGAGAGCTTTTAAAAATCGTGTGTTAAGTTACATAAGAGTGTATTTATATAAAGGAAAATGTTTGGAAACTTGAGATGGTCAGAATCACAAAAGCACAAGTTTTGGGATTTTTGCTTGTTTTTGAAGCAAGCTTGAAACATCTTGTTCCAATGTGAAGTGCAAAGCTTGTAGGGTGGTTGTAACCTTTAAAAATTCTTGTTCTGATTGTATAGGGGATGCTTTTTCAAAAATAATAAGTTCAATGCTCAAGACAAGTTGACTTTGTGATTAAAGCAACTTTACTAGAATGGAATGGTTACTTTCTTCCCAAAATGGCAATTTGGTTTGGATAATGCTTGAACCAATTGGACAATTGATCAGTCAGTTGCATAAACATTAAATTATGGAATGAATAACAAGTTTGAGGTATGCAAAGCAAATATTATGCAGTATGGTTATGAATTGGTCAAGTGTTCATCACAAATTCTGCCTTGTAAATCAAGAATGAAACCCTAAATGTATCTCTTCGATTCTCTTAGCTCAAGCATGATCTCAATGAGTTCTTGGAATTTTTGAAAAGCTTGTAACATCCTCTACAACCTCTATGTTGGTAATTTTTGAAAATTCCTCTTGGAACTATGTGAAAAGTTTCCATGAAGTTAGGTCAAAATCCTGCCTAAACTAGGGCAAAATTTCACTAAGTTTCCAAGTTTCATGAACATGTATTCACAAAATCATAACTTGAAATCCATGAATTTATAGGAGAAGTTGTGTTCTACAATGTTTTAAATCTCATTGAGATCTATAACTTTCATGTTGGAAGTTTCCTTTGAATCATCTTGCATCATGGTGAAAAATTGGCTCAAAGTTGTGAAAAAATATGAAGTTTCCAACACTTTGAAAAATTTCTAAGTTTAGAAATTTTGACTTTTAAAAATGAAATCTTGACTTTTTGATTTCTTGATGAACAAGTTTCATATTTTGACATGTTTTGATGAATTATGATCTTTGACACTTAATTTTGACCAAAAAGTCAAAGTTGGACTTTTCAATGCACAATTGACTTTTGATCAGTTGACTGAAAATTCATCTGTCAATCCATTGATCTTGGGCCATGCCATTAGTTCAAAATTATGCAATTTAATCTTTGAGATCATGTCTCCAACCAATCAACCATTTGCTAGGTCAAAAATCAGAAATTGCACTTCTTCAATCAAAACCCTAATTTTGACCATTTTGCCCTTTTGATGATATGATCAAATTTCTTGAGGAATTATGCTCCAAACTTGATCAAATGATATATATGAGTTCATAATGTTGATATGGATAAAAAATAATGAAGTTTGACTATAAATTGATCACATATGACTTTTTCCCCAATATAGTTGATTTTTAGGTCAATTAATCAATTGACTGAGCAAAAATGTGATCCAAGACTTGAAACTTGTCATGAGCAATATTGAGAGTCCAAAATGACCCATTAAAGTTATATGGGGCATTAAAAGTTCAATTGTCCTTGTGCAATCTCAAACCCTAATTTTCAGTCATCAATGCTTAAGGAAGTGTCTTAAGCTGATCAGCCCTAGTGCAGTCTTGAACCAAAGGAGATCTTGTGAGAGATTACTTGATAAATGAGAGGGCAAATTTTGGGGTACAACAGATGCCCCTGTTCAATCTTCTTAAACCTGAAGAGTTAGATTGACGGATCCGCCATTCGCGACTTGAAGGCGAAACATGATTGAACACTAGAGTGCCCAAAAATTTGCACTCGAAGATGGATTGTGAATGGGATTATAGATGCCATTTGGAGGAATATTGGTAAACACTAGAAGAAGTATCAGCATAAATATCTTGTTGATTTATACTAAAACTTGATGTTTTACCTGTGAGAAAAAGAGTTAGTAAAATGCAGATGTATGCATGATGTTCACCAGATGTGGTATTATGCTAAATGCATTTTGTATGTACATGCTATAATGTATGAATGTGAGGTGTATTTTTTTGTCCGGGAAAATAAATCCCTGACTGTTGCTGAGGAGTTTTGGGAAGTTGACTTTCGGATTTCTGTTGGGGATGAAGAGTATACATATCTCCAAACTTTATTGAAAAGATGCTTCCGCTGGGGAATATCGCTTGAATGTCAGCTGTTATCTGGTCGGATCCAGGCTTCACAACTTGCTGAGAACGAGGAAGTCAACTGCTATCTGGTCGGGTCCCAGGCTTCACGGTAACTTACTGGGGAAGAGATAAATTAACTGTTATCTGGTCGGATTCCAGGCTTTGCAGAGAATTTCTTGAAATTGAATAGTTATGTGGTCAGATCCAGGCTTCACAACAACTTACTAGGGATAAGGAAGTTAACTGTTATCTGTTCGGATCCAGGCTTTGTAGTAACTTGAAGTGGTAACTACTATCTGGTCGGGTCCAGGTTTCATGGATTTTTTTGGAAAATTGTACTATTATCTGGTCGGGTCCAGTCTTCACAGTGTCCCTCTAGGGATCGTAGTTAATTGTTATCTGGTCGGGCTCCAGGTTTCATAATAACTTGCTTAAAAACTGACATCTGGTCGGGTCCAGGCTTTGCAGATTTCTGAAGTTGATGAGGTTAATTGTTATCTGGTCGGGTCCAGGTTTCACAATAAACTGTTTGGGGATTTAGTTGTTAACTGGTCGGGTTCCAGGTTTCACAACGAATTTCAGAGGGTAATTGCTATCTGATCGGATCCAGGCTTCACAACAACTTATTGGGGTAGAGGCAAACTCTACTGGGGAAAAGAAGTTAAACCTTGGTCTGGTTGAGTCCAGGTTCTTCTATATTTTGAAGAGTTAAACTATTATCTGGCCGGGTCCAGGTTTCATAGTATCTTGTGAAGTTAACTATTATCTGGTCGGGTCCAGTCTTCGTAGTTAGTCGAAAGATTACACTATTATCTGGTAGGTTCCAAGCTCTATAGTGACTTGAGAAGTTGACTACTATCTGGTCGGGTCCAGGTTTCATAGTAGTTTAAAAGTTGTACTAATATCTGGTCGGGTCCAGTCTTCATAGTATCCTTTAGAGATAGTAAAGGTTTTGTTGATGAATTTACTGGGGATTAGGGGTTGTGGCCCTATGATTTGCAATAGTCTTAAAGGAAAACTTAAGTTGGGGAATGTAGACTCAATCAGGGAGGACAGACTCACCTTGGGGAGATATATTCAGCTGGGGATTACAGTCTCAGCTGAAGAAGATAAACCAAGCTGGGGAATTTTGTACTCAACTAAGGAGTTATACTACTCGTTGTTTATTGGGGAAATAAACCATGTTGATGAATACTTGATGAACTGCTGACGAGGCGAGTTCTTTGAGGAAGAGATCTATGATGCTTCTACCTGTAGGATCGAATTAGCTGGGGAAACAGTTGCCAAGAGATTGAGACTCTAGTTGGAGATTATCCTATGCACAACGACTTTGTGGGTAACTTTGTTGAGGATAATGTTAATGAAATAACTCTGTGGGGATATTCCATATACATTAAAGAGGTGATTGTTACTGCTTAGGTCATATGTGCCAAACAGTTTTAATTATGTTCATATGCATATGTTTGTTCAATTTAGTCATTGGACAAATTTACATTCAAAACAAAGACAGAAAGTTTGCACTTCAAAGTATATTTGTATTGATATTTTGCCCGTGAATAGGTATTTTTGTACAAAGAGATGGAGATCCTAGTAAGAGGAAATCGTCGATTTAGTGAAATAGTCGATAACAACAGATGAGGTTGTGTTTGATGAATCTGGCTACCACATTCTTGGTGACTGAGGCAAACGAGGCAGCTTCGACCCATTTAGTGAAATAGTCGATAACGACAAGAATGAAGCGATGTTCGTTGGAAGCGGTGGGCTTGATTTCTCTAATCATATCAATGCCCCACATTGCAAATGGTCACAAAGCGTTCATGAAGTTCAGAGGGATATGAGGTACATGGACCTTGTCAGCATAAATTTGGCATTTGTGACAAGTCCTAGAGAGTTGATGGCAATCAGTCTCCATTATTGACAAATAGTAGCCAGCCCTCAAGATCTTCTTGGCCATCGTATGTCCGCTTGAGTGAGTCCAAAAGAGACCGTCGTGCATGTATTCCATAATTTCCTCTGCCTCTTTCTTGTCCATATATCGGAGTAAAGTAGAGTCACGGTTGCGCTTGTACAATATTCCGTTACTTAAGAAGAATTTAGCGGAAAATCTTTGTAAGAACTTTCTGTCTTTGATAGATGCTCCCTCTGGATACTCTTGTGCTTCAAGGTATCTTATCACCTCATGGTACCATGGATTTTCCGTGTCAGTGTCAAGTTCACAGCAATGTGCAGGTTCGTCGAATCTCTCAATTGTAATCATAGGGTCCTCGTTATCCCATCTGACCTTGAACATTGAAGACATGGTTGCCAAAGTGTCAGCCAACTGATTTTCTTCCCTAGGGAAATGCTCAAAAGTGATCTCTTCGAAGTAGGGAATCAGGGATAGCACAAGTTCCTTGTAAGGGATGAGATTGGGGTGCTTAGTGTCCCAATATCCTTTTACTTGGCTAATCACTAGAGCGGAATTCCAAAACACATTTAAATGCTTGATCCTCAAGTCAATGGCAGCTTTCAGACCCAAGATGCATGCTTCGTACTCAGCCATATTATTTGTGCAGTCAAAACATAATCTGGCAGTGAAAGGAGTGTGGAAACCTTCAGGAGATATGATCATAACACTAATTCTGTTACCTAAAGCGTTGGAAGCCCCATCGAAGACCATAGTCCATCGGGATCCTTCTTCAGGTCCATCATACGGTCCAAGTTTCGCACAGTCGGTTACTAGCATGATGTTCTCTCCAGGGAAGTCGAAGTTCATAGACTGATAATCATCCATAGCTTGATGGGCCAAATGACCTGCTAGTACGCTTCCTTTGATGGTCTTTTGTGTAGTGTATTGAATCTCGTACTCAGTCAAGATCATTTTCCATCTGGCTACCCATCCGGAAAAGGGCAGGTTTCTCGAAGATGTACTTGATTAGGTCCATCTTAGAAATCAACAAAGTGGTATGAGTAAACATGTATTGTCTTAGCCGGCGAGCAGCCCATGCCAGAGTGCAACAAGTTTTCTCGAGCAGTGAATATCTGGTTTCACAGTTGGTAAACTTTTTGCTCAGGTAATAAATAGCATGCTCTTTTCGACTAGACTCATCATATTGGCCCAAAACGCACCCCATAGAATTCTCTAGTACTGTCAAGTACATGATCAAGGGTCTTCTTTCAACTGGAGGCATGAGAATAGGAGGTTCTTGCAGGTATTATTTGATTTTGTCGAAGGCAACTTGGCATTCATCTTTCCATCTGACTACCTGATCTTTCTTCAAAATTTTGAAGATTGGCTCACAAGTAGCAGTCAAGTGTGATATGAAGCGAGCAATGTAATTGAGACGACCCAAGAATCCTCTAGCTTCCTTTTTAGAATGAGGGACTGTCATTTCTTGGATGGCCTTTACCTTGTCTAGGTCAACTTTAATGCCTTTATTGCTGACAACAAAACCTAGAAGCTTTCCAGATCATACTCCAAATGTGCACTTGTTAGGGTTTAACCTCAGCTTGTACTTTTTCATCCTTTCGAATAGTTTGTACAGGCGATCGAGATGTTCCTCTTCAGTTTGTGATATGGAAATCATATCATCCACATATACTTCTATCTCATGATGAATCATGTCATGAAATAAAGCTACCATAACTCTTTGATATGTTGCCCCTGCATTCTTCAATCCGAACGGCATAACCTTGTAACAAAAGGTGCCCCATTGTGTAACAAACGTAGTCTTCTCCATGTCTTCAGAAGCCATCCTTATCTGATTATAGTCGGAGAAACTGTCCATAAAAGAGAAGACTTTATGCTGAGCAGTGTTATCAACTAAGACGTTGATATGTGATAGATGGAAGTCATCCTTGGGGCTTACCCTATTAAGATCCCTATATTCTATGCACATGCAAACTTTTTCGTCCTTTTTCGGCACTAGCACCACATTGGCAACCCATTGGGGATAAGATTTCACAGCTAGGAACCCTACATCAAACTATTTCATTACTTCAACTTTGATCTTCTCAGACATATCAAGCCTCATGCGACGGACCATTTGTTTAACAGGAGGGCGGTCTTCTTTTGTCGGCAGATGATGAACTACGAAGTCGGTATCCAACCCAGGCATATCTTCATAACACCAAGCAAATACTTCCACATAATCATGCAACATCTGAACCAACCTGCTCTTGACACTGCTTTCTAAATTAGCGCCGATCTTGATTTCCTTCTTATCTAACTTAGTTCCCAGATTGATGACTTCAACTTACTTTTCGTGCGGCTGAATAAATTTTCCCTCTTGTAATAGAAGTCTGGCTAATTCTCCGAGTATATCACAATATTCTTCGCCTTTGTCTTCGGCTTGGTTAATTGGACATTCGAAGTCATAGTCGGCAATGGTAGAGTCATTTCCAATAGGATCCAAAGTGGATGAGGACCTGCAAGAATGTGTGTGTATGCATGTAAGATACATGGCTATTTTGAAAAATGTATTTGAAAGAAAAGAAAGACAATGAACACAAATATTTGAATGAAAAAGAGTCCAATGTACAAAATGATCATATGATTAGATGAACATAGATAAAATCCTTGACAAATGGACCAAGGTGCCCCGGGCCAGGCACATGGCTTAAAAGTCATTGTTAAATATTACAGACAAAATGTTCTTGAATTTAAAGAAAACAAATAACAAGTAGATTACTCCTCAATGAAGGAGATAGGCACAAAGTCCTTCGCATGCCAATTCTTCAGCTCCGTTGTAGTTGGATATACCCAATCTTCAAATGTAGCTTCTTCATCAGAATCACCCACGACGTTGACTTCATGGCTTCCAATGCGGAGAGGTGGCTTTCCAGCACGAGCACACCTCACTTCCTTCTGAGCTTTGACAGTGAAGCCCAAACCAAACTTGTCCGCTTTGAATGGGATATCAAGGAGTTGCCCTCAAGTATCACAACTTCCTTCTTCAATTGTCGCACGAGCATCTTTGACTGAAACCATCTTCAGCACGGCCTTAACAACTTTGGACTCATCAGAGGAACATTTAGTAGCAGCAACCATTGGTGGTACAACCTCAAAGGCTTGACACGAGGTCTCAATGAATTCTCCATCCATCTCTATGTACTTGAAAGAGTTAAGGTGGATCACCATAAACTCTTATTCTCTACAGACGGTGACTATTCTTCCCTTGACTGGATATTTGAGTTTCTGATGGAGAGTTGAGGTTACTGCCCCAGCTTTATGGATCCACGGGCGACCCAACAGACAAGAATAGGTAGGACAAATATCCATAATGTAGTAGGTGAAGTTAAAAATTTGGGATCCCACTTTGATTAGAAGATCTACTTCCCCATAAACTGTCCTCTTTGATCCATCAAATTCCTTTACAATGATATCACTTGGCTTCAAGACTAAACCTTCATAGCCTAGAAGGTCTAACACCCCCTTGGGCAATACATTCAGAGAAGAACCAATGTCGACTAGAACATGTGTTAGGTGGTCCCTTTGCACTCGACAGAAACATGTAAAGCTTTATTGTGGTTCTTCCCAAGCGGTGTTAGGTCAGCATCTGAAAATCCCAAGCCATTATCAGCCGTCGTGCTAGCCACACAATTCTCAAATTGGTCCGTTATTGTCTCATGGTGGACATGAGCCTTTTTTAAGAATTTGATTAATGTCCGAGCATGGGCATCGGAACAAAGCAGCAATGACAACATTGAAATATTAGAAGGGGTTTGCCCCAATTGTTCCACAATCTTGAAGTCGCTTCTTTTTATTATCTTCAAGATCTCGTCCATCTCACGAGCGGAGGGCTCTCCATCAGCAATATCCTTTGCGGGTATTTCAGTCACGACAGGCTCAACAACCTTCTCCTTCCCCCTCGTATCAGTACTTGGCTTGGAAGTAGTAATGCGGATGGGCGCCTTTGTAACAACTGGTGGTGAGATATTGGATGAAAATATTTTCCCAGTTCTGGTTACTTTGCTTGAGCCAGCTATGTTACCAACATTGTCATCTTTTTTTTCTTTGATCCAAGCGTATTGTTTAATCCCATGATAGAACACCTCAGCACCATAATTCCATGGTACTGCCTTGTTTGAAGAGTAGGGAATTGGTCCGGGATTGGTAATTATTAAGGGAGAAACAGTGGGTTCATTTGAAATCCTAATAGGACCTTTGGAGGTGATCCTAAGAGGCTTGTTTGAGATGGTAATAATGGAGAGGTCTTCACATTTGTTAGTCAAACTTTTGGCAACTGGGGTTTTCTCGAATAGAATTTCGTGGCTATCCATCAGGCGTTGTATGCCTTTCTTCAGCCATTCACATCCATTAAGTTGTTGGGTACAGCAAACACAGTCTTTTACACAGCTAGAGAAAATCCCAGCTTTCAACAGATTCTTTTTGATGATATTCAGCGGAGTAGTCAATTCTTCAACAGAGGCAACAAAAATTGTATCTTCAACAACATTAACACCCTTGTTATGCTTCGGAATTGGAGTGATGATTACATTCAGTTGGAGGAGTATCAAACTCAATAGTCTTGTTATCAATCAAATCCTAGATTTTGTTTTTCAAGGCCCAACACTGGTCAGTCTCGTGCCGGGGGCTGCTTGAGTGGTAAGCACATTTAGCGTTCAGATTATACTTTGGAGAAGAGGTATATGGGTTGGCAGGAGGGTCGCGCAATGTCACCAAATTAGCCTTGAGCAAATGTTGTAAGGCTTGAGACAATGACATGCCTAACCTCGTAAATTGTCTTCTCGGAGTTTCAAAACATTGATGATATGCAGATGGTCTTGGAGTAGGAGTTGGATTGGAGATTCAGACAACATTGACAGACGGATGATCATTCTTCTTAGTATGGGCCCTTGCCCCGTACACAACATTGATTTCCTTCTTTGCAATAAAAGGTTTCTTGATAGGATTTGAAGTGGAGGTAGATGCCACAAAGATCTTCCCACTTTTGATGCCACTTTCAACTCTTTCACCAGTTAAGATTAGCTCGGTGAAACCAGAAGAAGAGAAACCAACCAACAAATTAAAGAAAGGACCAGATAGAGTGCCCATGAACATGTCAATATGCTCCCTACTAGTCAAGGGTGGTTGAACCCTACTGGCGAGGTCTCTCCACTTTTGTGCATATTCCTCAAATTCTTCCTTCTTTCCCATAGTCATATCTTGTAATTGAACCCTCGTTGGCGCCAAGTCGGTGTTATACTGATATTGATGGTAGAAGGCGATACCTAAATCCTTCCAAGTATTGTTACGGGAACCATCTAACTGATAAAACCATTCAAGTTGAGTTCCAGCCAAGCTCTCTTGGAAATAGTGAACCCAGAGTCTCTTATCAGTAGTGTGTGGATGTATCTTGCGCACATAAGATTTCAAGTGGAGTTTTGGACAAGAAACTCCATCGTACTTTGCAAAGACTGGTATTTTGAATTTATGGGGAATGACTACCCCAGAGATCAAACCTAAATCATCAAAATCTAAACCGGGGACGGCTTGGATTTCAACAGCTTTCAATCTATCTTCTAACTGCTTGTATTTGATATCGGCGGATGGATACTACTCATCAAAATAATCATCATCAGATGCTTGATTATTAACACAGTCAGCCTGAGTACTCTTGACCTCACCAATCTGGTTCTTGTCCTCTTCAGATGAGTCTTCTCCTACTAGGATCTGACGGACTGTCTCCTTAAACCTTCTACCCATGTTGAGTAGAGATTTCTTCTTGGGCTTCTTCTTAACTTCCAGCAACGCCATTATATTTTGCTGCCCCTTGGCTAGGACTAGTAGCGTCTCTTGGAATTGAGAGTTTTGTACTTGGAGATCCTTCACAGTTTTCTCTAGATCCATCGTGCTGAAATAAATAGCAGAAAGATAAGGAAACCTGTTATGTGAAAACCTGTCATGTTATGATGCATGGAATGTATATGCAAATGATTTCAAGGATTACTGAAATTTAAATTTGTATAGACAAAAGAATGAACAAACGTCAATTTTTCATTAATAAGTTTAAAAAGGATTAC
This sequence comes from Vicia faba, assembly GCA_948472305.1. Taxonomy (NCBI): domain Eukaryota; kingdom Viridiplantae; phylum Streptophyta; class Magnoliopsida; order Fabales; family Fabaceae; genus Vicia; species Vicia faba. The sequence goes on from OX451736.1 coordinate 237,286,472, forward strand.
ATCATGCCTCCTGGGCTTACAAAATAACTTTCTAAGATAAAAAGACTGAAGCATCCTCTTCGGCGCGAGATAGGCGTTCACACTTTGCTCTTCTTGTAGCTACTTCATAAGCTCTAAGACCCTCTTCTCACTAGCATAGAATTGAGCCTCGAAAGTATATCGTTTTTCCTTAAGCTTAATCCATCCTTTTTGCAAGTCTTCGAGAGAAGTTGGCATGTCGGAGTGGAGGATAGTGTATGAGACATCTCCTTCAACCACAGGCTCCAGGATAACTGGCAAGATGGAGGGATAAGGCATCCCAAGTTTTTGAGCATGAGCTCGTACCCACTTAAGGTAAGGCTCAAGGGGAATGGAATTCTTGTGTCCTAGCGTCTTTCTATCCACCTTGTTCACCATACTCCAAGCTTGGATAAACCTCTGACGATAACCTTGATCGTCATTCTTGTAGTCGAATACCATTCCTTGATTAAGCATCTCATGTGGACCATCCCTTCGGGCGTAACCAAACTGTCGTAAGGCTAAGCAAGGGTTGTAAGTTATACCTCCTCTAATGCCAAGTAAAGGGACATTATGGAATTCTCCATAACAGTTGACGATAGTAACATTCTCCAAAGATCGGGAACACCAATGAATATCTGAATGTCTGAGCGTCATCAACCTATGGGACCACCTTAAACCTTGCTCATTTTTCAACATAGATTGGGGAAGATGAGAAATAAACCATATTGACAAGAGATGAGTGCAACACATGAGGATACCTCTTTTCCTCATAGTGCGAGAGTGAAAAGAATATAGGATGTCTCCTAATAAAGTAGGCACCGGGTTATGAGACATGGAGATTTTGATGGTGTTTACATCTATGAGTTAGTCAGGATTTGGAAACAAAACCATCCCATAGATGAGGAGGGCCACAATTTCCTCAAAAGCTTGTAAGTCCAAGGAGTTCCAACAATCTTGAGATTTCTCAAACAAGAACTTGGCCAAGAAACCTTTGATACCACTCCTCGTTTCCAAATTAGTTGTGACATCAGATTGTTGCAAGTGTAGTGCTTCGGCAATCTCTTTAGGTTTTGGATCTCTTTCCGTACCGTTGAAGTGTAGTTGATTGAGAGTGGGAATCCTCAAGAGTTGGGAGAATTCTTCTAGAGTAGGAACAAGTTGATAATCGGGAAAAGTGAAGCAATGGTGTAGAAGATCAAAGAATTGGAAAAGCACTTTCATCATATCTTCATCAGTGTTGGAGGTAACCAAGTTTAGGAGGCGACCATGTCTTTTGGTGAATCAAGAGTTCTCAGGGACCCATGATGCTAACTCTTTGAGTTGAGTAGGGATCCTTACGAGATTTACTTGAATGGTTTTCCTACGAATAGAAGCCATGTCCTACAAAACAGAACAAAGATAAATCCCAATAATCCTTGAAATGGTTAGTGACAATGAGTATGATGTTATGATGTTTATGATGTTATGTACAAGTAAATATATACAAACAAGGCAAACAAGTCCTTAGGTTTAGGCTTGCATGGATTCTCATAGGTAAGTACCCTCTTGAAGTTTAGTTGGCTCGAATCTGTCCTAGAAATAGTAACCGGGTTCTAAAGGATCCCAATATAACTGGTTTGTCTTCTCGGGCATTGTTTCATCGGAAGCCTCTTTCACGGCGACCGAAATATCCCAAAAAGCTAAACCTCAATGAGTGTAGTATCGAGTATCTACCAACTTTGGACTGGACCAAAGTCGATCATCTCACTACATCCTAATGGCCAAGTTGGTCAAGTAAAGGTTCTAAAGTCAGTTAGTGCTTCATGACATCACTCAGCGGCCCCGTATTCTCCTTGACTACTCAAGGGCTACCGGTACCCACAAATATGTCACACTAACGTAACTATTGCTTAGACCATGTCCGTATACCCCGCACAATTTCCACAACGTATTACAACTTACCTATAAGGTATCCCAAATCCGGGTAGAGGATTTAAGCCCAAACAAAGAAACAAAATGTAAAGCAAACAAATCAAACAAAGAAAGCAAATAAAGGTGATCTAGCCTTAAGGTAACCCCACTTTTAAGATTTTCCCCAACAGAGTCGCCAGTTCTGTAATACGGTGGGAGAACTGACTTGGGTGTTTTGCGTTTTATCGCAAATGTTGCGGTTTAGCAAGAGTCGCCGCCGAATTTTCTTTTATCCAAAAGGAAAGGCTGAAAAGTACAGAAAAGACCTTTGAGATTGTTTCTTGAGTTCGGGGGGTAGATTATGAAAATGGAAGGTGTTACACCCAGAAATCAATCAAAGGAAATGTTCTAGCTGATCATTTGGCTCACCAACCAATTGATGATTATCAATCCATAAAGTTTGACTTCCCAGACGAAGATGTTATGTACTTGAAGACCAAAGATTGTGAAGAACCATTACCTGGAGAAGGACCTGATCCCGAATCCGGTTGGGGTTTGATATTTGACGGGGTTGTAAATGCTTATGGAAATGAAATTTGGGAAATCATCATCACTCCCCAAGGTACTCATATCCCGTTCACCACGAGGTTGAGGTTTGACTGTACGAACAAAATGGCTGAATATGAAGCATGTATTTTGGGTCTCGAAGAAGCAGTGGATTTAAGGATTAAGATTCTTGACATATATGGAGACTCAGATCTATTAATCAATGAAATCAAATGAGAATGGGAGACTCGTCATCCTTGTTTGATCCCTTACAAAGATTATGCTAGAAGATTATTAACTTTCTTCAACAAAGTATAATTACATCATATCCCTAGAGATGAGAACCAAATGACTGATGCTTTAGTTACTCTGTCTTCTATGTTCCAAGTGAATCATTAGAACGATACGCCTTTAATCAAAATTATGCGCCTTGACAGACCCGCTCATGTGTTCTCAGCAGAAGAGGTCACTGACGACAAACCGTGGTTCTATGACATTAAACGTGTTCTTCAAACTCAAGAGTACCCGCTTGGGGCATCTAATAAAGATAATAAGACATTGAGAAGGTTGGCGAGTAGTTTCTTCCTCAATGAAGAAGAATTATATAAGAGGAATTATGACATGGTTTTGCTCAAATGCGTGGATAGACACGAAGGAGACATGTTGATGCAAGAAGTAAACGAAGGATACTTTGGCACTCATGCCAATGGACATGCAATGGCTAAAAGGATATTGAGGGTGAGCTACTATTGAATGACGATGTAATCCGATTTTTGCATATATGTGAAGAAATGCCATAAATGCCAAATTTATGCGGACAAGATACGTATGCCACCGACCCTCCTCAATGTTATCTCTTCACCTTGGCCTTTCTCTATGGGGAATTGATATGATTGGAATGATTAAGCCCAAGGCTTCAAATGGTCATCGTTTCATCTTAGTGGCCATTGACTAGTTTACTAAATGGGTGGAAGCAGCATCATATGCTAATGTAACCTGATAGGTGGTAGTCAGATTTATCAAGAATCAAATCATTTGTTGATAAGGCATCCCGAGTAAGATCATCACTGATAATGGCTTGAATTTGAATAACAAAATGATGAGAGAGCTTTGTGAAGAGTTCAATATCGAACATCATAATTCTTCACCCTACAGACCAAAGATGAATGGGGTTGTTGAAGCTGCTAACAAAAACATCAAGAAGATTATCCAGAAGATGGTGGTAACTAACAAAGATTGGCATGAGATGCTCCTGTCTGCTCTACATGGGTACCTGTAATAAGGTGGGAGAACTGACTTGGGTGTTTTGCGTTTTATCGTAAATGTTGCGGTTTAGCAAAAATCGCCACCGACTTTTCTTTTATCCAAAAGGAAAGACTGAAAAGAACAAGAAAGACCTTTGAGATTGTTTCTTGAGTTCGGGGGGTAGATTATGAAAAGGGAAGGTGTTAGCACAATTTTCATCCATAGTTATCTATGGGCCCTTAGTTGCTTTCTAGATCACTTGCTTTTGTTTGAAAATGTGCTTTGTGTGGTTTTTGAAAGTATTTTGAAAAGGCACCATCATTTAGGAAAACTTTGTAATAGTTATCGTTCGTAAGAAGTATACAAAGTGTTGAGCTTTTGAAAATGTTTCAAGTTTGGAAGATGTTTTGAAAGTGTTTTTGAAAGTGTTGGTATTTGTTTTAAAAATAAGCAAGAGTGTTTGATTTTAAATTGAGCAAGCAACTAGGAACAATCTACCTGCTCAAAAGTCTTAATTCATTTCTTCCTTTCCTTTGATATTGTAATCTTATCATTAATTTGGTAAGAAGCCTTATCTTTGGATGTAAAGGGACGGGCGTGGGTCATCGTATAGCCATGATAGCAATGTTGTGAAAAATCTTAGCAATTCTCTTTGAGGGACTAAGATCATTTTGAAAGGCAACTTTGATAGCGTCATCGAGGGACTACGATCTTGTATTTTTGATTGCTTTTTGCTAAGATATCCCACATGCATAACATGGCCATTTTTATAAGGCAACAAAGTGGATTTACCCTAAGGGTGTAAGTGTGCAAGTGTGTTGATTTACATGCACTTGTTTTGTCTTGAATCAGGGTTTGCTAACTTGTTGATTTTAATCTTTCCATACAAACCCTAATTTACTAGCATTTATATATAAAACATTAACTTGCGGAAAATAAAAATACTAAACTATTACATCATTAGGGGAGGGGGTATACAAACTTACAAATGGGGATTTTTGTAAGAAAATTAAACCTAATTAACTATTACAACCATATTGAATAAACGTACACGAATTGAATAAACAATAATGTACAAATGCAAAAGGAAAAGAAACATGATTTTTGTTTGGATTTTTATGAAAGGGGATTTAATATAAACCTAATTAAAAAAGATTAGTTAAAAAATTAAATAAAACTAATTAAGAAAGCATTTAAATTAAAAAGTATTTCTTAGGGTTTTTTATGAAAAAAAGTTTTAAATAATGAAAATAACGTGAGAATTGATTAATTAAAAAGAAATCCAAGTTCTAAATTAATTTTAATTTACAAGAAAATAATGTAATAATTAACCTAAGTCTAAACATTAATTATTGTTAAAAAAAGGAATTAATTTGTTAAAAGAAAATATTTTGGTCTTTTGTTTTATGAACATTTTTAAATATGTAAATAAATAAATAAAATATATTTTTGTATTTTTATTAATAAAAGTAATAATGATAATAATAGTAATAATAAAAATAATAATAATACGAAAATAAAATAAAGAAAAAGAAAAAAAAGGCCAGGGGTATAAACATGATCAGGGGGGAGTCGACAAAAATAAAGGCCCAAAAGGAGGAAAGCCCAACACCTGTTGCAAAAAAAAAGAGAGAAAACATAAAATATGAAAAAAAGGCAAAACGAACGCTAGGGCTCGAACCCAAGTCCTAAGGGTGACATGCGCGCGCTTTAACCACTGGGGTGGTGATACATACGTTAACTTGTATACAACAATAAATATATAACATAAATCCTACCCTGAATATTTGAAATCATCTTCTTCCTCCTTCATGCACGCACAGAGCATCATATCCACCATTGTTAACCCTGTAACTTTCTGATTTCTTGACCATTTTGAAAAGTAAAAACATGAAACTTGCTGGAAATTTCATCATCAATTTAACCATATAATTTAATTAAGCTAAAAATCAAAGGTTAAACTTAATTTTGTTTGATGCCAAATGCGTGCCCTAACTGGTCAGAAGCAAAATTGTCCAAGCACAAGCAACTAAAATGAAAACTAGGGACATGGTCAGCTTGAGGGCAATAATATCTACATTTTTACTTCAGAATGTATGCACAAAGAATGCTTGTATCAAGATATTGAAGTTTGAAAACTTATCTCTTGCATCTGGATTTGAATATGGACTTTGAGCAAGTTTTGAAGAGTGAAGATGATCAGGTTAGCTTGCCTGGACCTCCCTGAATGTGTTGCAAGTCTTACTTTGCCTTGAGGATGGCTGAAGCTCCCAGCTCAAGTCAAGCTGCAAGCTTGAGTTTCAAAAATGGTGGATGATGGAAATGTGATTACAGTCTTGAAATAGGGACTGGGATAGCTTCTATATGTGTATTAGAAACTTTGTGGATGGTTTGGCCAAGAAATGCACGAGGGGATTTGAAGATTGGATTCGAAAATCAGAAATGACATGTTTTTGTACTTGTATGGAAATTCATGGTTTTGGGGAGTTTGAGGGAATTTGAGAGCTTGTAAAAATCCAATGTTAAGTTGCATAAGAGTGTCTTGATATAAAGGAAAAGGTTTGGATACTTGAGATGGTTAGAATCACAAAAGCACAAGTTATGGGATTTTTGCTTGTTTTTGAAGCAAGCTTGAAACATCTTGTTCCAATGTGAAGTACAAAGCTTGTAGGGTGGTTGTAACCTTTAAACATGCTTTTTCTGATTGTATAGGGGATGCTTATGCAGAAAGAACAAGTTAAATGCTCAAGAGAAGTTGACTTTGTGATTAAAGCAACTTTACTAGAATGGAATGGTTACTTTCTTCCCAAAATGGAAATTTGGTTTGGATAATGCTTGAATCAATTAGACAATTGATCAATCAGTTGTATAAACATTAAATTATGGAGTGATTAATAAGTTTGAGGTCTGTAAAGCAAAGATTATGCAGCATGGCTATGAATTGGTCAAGTGTTCATCACAAATTCTGCCTTGTAAATCAAGAATGAAACCCTAACTTCATCTCTTCGATTATCTCAACTCAAGCATGATCTCAATGAGTTCCTTGACTTTTTGAAAAGCTTGTAACATCCTCTACAACATCTATGCTGGTCATTTTTGAAAATTTCTCTTGGAACTATGTGAAAAATTGCCATGAAGTTAGGTTAAAATCCTGCCTAAATTAGGGCAAAATTTCACTAAGTTTCCAAGTTTCATGAACATGTATTCACAAAATCATAACTTGAAATCCATGCATTTATAGGAGAAGTTGTGTTCTAAATTTTTTTATATCTTATTGATATCTACAACTTTCATGTGTGAAGTTTCCTTTGAATCATCTTGCATCATGGTGAAAATTTGGCTCAAAGTTGTGAAAAAATATGAAGTTTCCAACACTTTGAAAATTTTTCTAAGTTTAGAAATTTTGACTTTTAAAAATGAAATCTTGACTTTTTGATTTCTTGATGAAAAAGTTTCATATTTTGACATGCTTTGATGAATTATGATCTTTGACACTTAATTTTGACCAAAAAGTCAAAGTTGGACTTTTCAATGCACAATTGACTTTTGATCAGTTGACTGAAAATTCATCTGTCAATCCATTGATCTTGGGCCATGCCATTAGTTCAAAATTATGCAATTTAATCTTTGAGATCATGTCTCCAACCAATCAACCATTTGCTAGGTCAAAAATCAGAAATTGCACTTCTTTAATCAAAACCCTAATTTTGACATTTTGCCCTTTTGATGATATGATCAAATTTCTTGAGGAATTATGCTCCAAACTTGATCAATTTCTGGTATGGAAATTTCTGGTTTTGGGGAGTTTGAGGGAATTTGAGAGCTTGTAAAAATCGTGTGTTAAGTTACATAAGAGTGTATTTATATAAAGGAAAAGGTTTGGAAACTTGAGATGGTCAGAATCATAAAAGCACAAGTTTTGGGATTTTTGCTTGTTTTTGAAGCAAGCTTGAAACATCTTGTTCCAATGTGAAGTACAAAGCTTGTAGGGTGGTTGTAACCTTTAAAAATTCTTGTTCTGATTGTATAGGGGATGCTTGTTCAGAAACAATAAGTTCAATGCTCAAGACAAGTTGACTTTGTGATTAAAGCAACTTTACTAGAATGGAATGGTTACTTTCTTCCCAAAATGGCAATTTGGTTTGGATAATGCTTGAACCAATTGGACAATTGATCATTCAGTTGCATAAACATTAAATTATGGAATTAATAACAAGTTTGAGGTATGCAAAGCAAATATTATGCAGCATGGCTATGAATTGGTCAAGTGTTCATCACAAATTCTGCCTTGTAAATCAAGAATGAAACCCTAACTGTATCTCTTCGATTCTCTTAGCTCAAGCATGATCTCAATGAGTTCTTGGACTTTTTGAAAATCTTGTAACATCCTCTACAACCTCTATGTTGGTAATTTTTGAAAATTCCTCTTGGAACTATGTGAAAAGTTTCCATGAAGTTAGGTCAAAATCCTGCCTAAACTAGGACAAAATTTCACTAAGTTTCCAAGTTTCATGAACATGTATTCACAAAATCATAACTTGAAATCCATGAATTTATAGGAGAAGTTTTGTTATAAAATGTTTTAGATCTCATTGAGATCTACAACTTTCATGTCGGAAGTTTCCTTTGAATCATCTTGCATCATGGTGAAAAATTGGCTCAAAGTTGTGAAAAAATATGAAGTTTCCAACACTTTGAAAAATTTCTAAGTTTAGAAATTTTGACTTTTAAAAATGAAATCTTGAATTTTTGATTTCTTGATGAACAAGTTTCATATTTTGACATGTTTTGATGAATTATGATCTTTGACACTTAATTTTGACCAAAAAATCAAAGTTGGACTTTTCAATGCACAATTGACTTTTGATCAGTTGACTGAAAATTCATCTATCAATCCATTGATCTTGAGCCATGTTTTGAGCCATGCCATTAGGTCAAAATGATGTAATTTAATCTTTGAGATCATGTCTCCAACCAATCAACCATTTTCTAGGTCAAAAATCAGAAATTGCACTTCTTCAGTCAAAACCCTAATTTTGACCATTTTGCCCTTTTGATGATCTGGTCAAATTTCTTGAGGAATTATGCTCCAAACTTGATCAAATGATATATATGAGTTCATAATGTCTATATGGATAAAAAATTATGAAGTTTGACTGTAAATTGATCATAATTGACTTTTCCCCCAATACAACAGATTTTTAGGTCAAATGATCAATTGACTGAGCAAAAATGTTATCCAAGACTTGAAACTTGTCATGAGAAATATTGAGAGTCCAAAATGATCCATGGGAGTCATATGGGGCATTAAAAGTTCAATTTTCTTGTGCAATCTCAAACCCTAATTTTCAGTCATTAGTGCTTGAGGAGGTGTCTTGAGTTGATCAGCCCTAGTGCAGTCTTGAACCAAAGGAGATATTGTGAGAGATTACTTGATAAATGAGAGAGAAAATTTTGGGGTACAACAGTACCGTACTTCAGTTTGAACTTCAACAAGTGCAACTCCATTTTCTCTAGTATATGGCATGGAAGCAGTACTCCCCGTGGAGGTTGAGATCTCGTCTATGAGAGTTTTGATGGAAGCTAAGCTTTTTGAGGCTGAATGGTGTCAAAGTAGATATGATCAGTTGAATTTGATTGAAGAAAAGAGAAAGACAATGTTGTGTCACGACCAGCTATATCGGAAGAGAATGAAGAAGGTATTTGATAAGAAGGTTCGACCATGGGAATTCAGAGAAGGTAACCTCATGCTCAAGAAGATATTATCTTTCCAACCTGATTCTAGGGGCTAATGGGCTCCGAATTATGAAGGACCATATGTTGTAAAGAAATTTTTCTCCGGGGGAGCTATGATTTTTACAAAATGGACGGTGAGGAGCTCCCGCGCTCTGTGAACATCGACACAGTCAAGAAGTATTTCACCTAAAATTAAGATGACAATTTGCAAAGTTGAAAACCCGAAAGGGCGGCTTAAGCAAGCTTTTGATCAGACCAGTCACAGAAAATTTAAGCACATCTTGGAATTCAAAGTTGTTAGGGAGAATAGTGATCATTATTTTTGTAACCTTTTCTTTCATGTTCCATTTTCCAAATTTTTGTAAACCTTTGGAGTCACGTCATTAGCGGACTACCATCCTATTAATGAAATTTGAGCATTTATACTTTTTGTTTTTTTTTCTATCGGGAAAATTTTCAGTTTTTATAGAAATATTTGAAACAAAGTTAATTAGAGTATTCTTATCTTTAAATGTTTCGTGAACACTGGAAGGAATATTAACAGTTGCTCCGATAAAGGTTAAGCCTTGAAATGCAAAACAACATAGTAATTCATCCTTGTATGATGAATATTGGTTTCTTCTTTCAAAATCATCATGAGGTGTTGGTTGTGTGATCTTGTGTTCCCAGTAGAGCACTAAACTTGGTGACTCCCCAACAATCCCGATTAAGGCTTGATTCAGCTATCTCAAGTTGAGCAAGATTTTTCTCCCTAACCAAAGTGAAGTAAATTTTGTTATCATGACAATGGTTTATTGATGTTAGAAGATTGAAATTTGGGTATGGTCCTTTTCAAAGAGACTTGAGCCTTGTCATATGATACGCTTCAATGATGCCTTTTGTTCTATATCCATTTATTTTCCCATATCTTTGAGATTAGCCGAGTATCTGGTTGTATTGTGATGTCTTATCATCTTCGGTTTATTTCCTCCATCTGTTTTGTCAGCATATACATGACATTAATTTATTCACTCACACTTGCATCATGCTTGCACATTCGTATTTGTCGATGTTATTGGGTTCATATACATTGGTCATGTCTATTCAAACAACGTGTTTTCTCTTTCCAAATAGAGTGTCAACTTAAGCAGAAAGTGTGCCTCCTTTATAATTCCCCAACTGAGCTAATCCTCATGGAAAAATCTCGCTTTATCCTCCCTTTTCCATCTCTGGATAGGATAAATCCACAATTGAGTTGTTTCCTCATTGGGTGGAGTCTTGTTTGATTGTTTTCTCTCCGGTTTATCCCTGGATTGAGCTTTGTCTCTTGAATATGCTACCCAATGGTTTTCTCTAGGTTGTGAAACCTAGATAAAGAGCACATTTATTTTGCGCATTTAAATGCTTATTCTCCTCATGAAGGACCTATTCATGGTTCCCCATTGAAGAAGAACTTTATTCCCTAGTAGTGTCATCACAACATTCTTCTGGAATATCGTCGTGATAACAAGTTGCATACTCTTCATGAGCAGCCTGTATATTATTGATATCTTTGGAATATAGAAAGTGGCGGACTCTTCATGATCAGCTCGTATATTGTTGATATCTTTGGAATATATCAAGTGGAGGACTCTTCATGAGCAACTTGTATATTGATATCTTTGGAAGACAGCAAGTGGCGGACTCTTCAGGAGCAACTTGTGTGTTATTGATATCCTTTGAAGACAACAAGTGGCAGAATCTTCATGAGAAGCTTGTATATTATTGATATCTTTGGAATATAGCAAGTGGCAGACTCTTCATGAGTAGGTTGTATATTATTGATATCTTTGGAAGATAGCAGGTGGCAGACTCTTCATGAGAAAGTTGTATATTATTGATATCTTTGGAATATAGCAAGTGGCAGACTCTTCAGGAGTAGCTTGTGTGTTATTGATATCCTTTAAAGACAAAAAGTGGCGGGCTCTTCAGGATCAGCTTGTGTATTATTGATATCTTTGGAATACAACAAGTGGCAGACTCTTCATGAGAATCTTATATATTATTGATATCTTTGGAATATAGCAAGTGGCAGACTCTTCATGAGCAACTTGTATGTTATTGACATCTTTGGAAGACAGCAAGCGACAATCTCTTCATGAGAAACTTGTATATCATTAATACCTTTGGAATTCAACAAGTGGAGGCCTCTTTATTTGAGCAGCTTGTGTATCCACAACAATATGTTATTTCAGCAGCAAATGGTATCTCTCCGGAAATGTCCCGTAGAGAAGTTTGTTATGAAATATCTACTTTTAGTAGAAATTGGTAGTTCACTATCAGTAAAAGTTGGTAAATCTTTTGTCTATGTTTGACCCTGAGTTGTAAACTCACCATCATCTTGGGTCAATAGCCATCTATCTTTTCATGGCCTATGCAAGGCGTTTTCTTTGTTAGAGTCAGAAAAGTGTTTTCTCTCGAAGTTATTCCCCAATAAGAGTCTCTCATTCGAAGTCTGTGGCTCTGTTTCTCCAGTAGAGTTATAATCTCTTCCCATGTGGATTATTTTATCATGTGAATGGTTTCTCCAGCATCAGTTTGTCTCATGCGGCATCATTCTCCATAAGTTCAAATAATACATTCATCTCATATCATAAACACAATGGCGGTATCTTAGGGCCAAAAATTACGTATTATGTATTTAAGTCCCTTCAATCTCGTCGAGATGAAGATTTCAATCTTCATATCTCTGGATAGAAGAAACTTAAATAGGGGGGAAGCTGTCATACCCCAATTTTTTAACCTAAGATCCCATCTTCATTTTCGTTTTTTTTATATATACGTCAAGGTCACAAAATATGGTCGGTTTTGAACTTCTCACCTTCGAGCATTGCCCGTGTAGAGATTATCGAGTGTTGTGAACATTTTATCTTATGCATGACTAACTTCTAATCAAGCAAGAAGTGTATGTTTTGTTTCATTGATTTCCGGTGCAGAAACAGATCTGAATTAAGAGCATCAAACGTCACGCCTCAATTAGGGTTTTGAGTCTCTCAAGCCAGAAGTACGGTTGATTGTTGATTCTTGAAGACTGATTCATCAAGGCACAACTTCTAATCTCAGAGCATGGAGTTTTGAACATCATCCATGCTTATGTTGATCACGGATGTCTTGAGTGTGATAGCTTGTTTCAAGGAATTTGCAGAGAATCTTGTGTTTATTTCCATGCTCTGTTTAACAAATGGCCTCAAGCATCTCCGAAATTCTTCTTAAAAATAGTCAAGGTTCCATGATCACTGGTTCACGTGTGTTTCACCTTGCCTTGAAATACAAGAAAAGACTAGGCTATGCGAGTCAATTCCGAGCACTTCGACCAAAAGTTGTCTGCAAGTTTTCTTTAAAAGTTGAAGACAAATTGTGTTTAGAAAGCCATGAAAAGACTTTATAGGACATTTGTCATGATTTAAGAGTTTCTTGATCTCTAAGTATTTCTCAATGCAATAACATTTCACCTCAAATCTGTCTTCTAGTTCAAAGCTTTTAAGTTTGGTTCGATTTCTTATACTTACATGACACAGGGTGAATTTCGTTAGAGTGGGGTGATTAAATTCAAGATCACTTTAGAAGAATTCATTTAGAATACTTGGAATTTTCATCATGCGAATTCAACTGTTAACTAAATAGAAGTTATCAAAAGGGTTCATTCAAGATTCAAATCATTCATCATATTGAATTTATTCAAGATTATTTTTGTTTGATTACTTTGATGGATTCCCATCATGGCCATTTGAATTTACATAAGGCAGTTATTAAAGGAGATATTGAAAAGAGAAATTTGATTCAAAATAAGCATTCGCCACAAGAATAAATACATGATGGTTACAACTTCATTACAAGATCAATTCATGTAATTCATTTGGATCTATAATACAAGATGCAAGATTGAGGTCTTAAGGCTTGCATTATTGTTTATTCATCATTCAAAAATTCATTCAAGTATCAATCAATTCCTTTCCAAATTCAAGTGGAAGATTTCGTATTTCACCAAGAAAAATAAAGATTCAAAGTGTTTACAATTACAAAGGAATTATGAGAAAATTATATTCGAGACAAGTTTCCATTCATGTTACATATAAAGATAAATTTTAGACCTAAAGTTATTTTTAAAAGCTTTAACTCTTGCTCCAATACCCTGCCAAAAATTGTTGTAAATCAGCCCAACAACAGCCTGCAAATCAGCCCATTTTCTAGCCCTGTTTCAACACAATAACAATCCAATTTTTGTGGCACTTTTGTTGTCCAAAACAGAAGCCTACAACAGTCCCAATTCTGCCAAAAAATGCTATAAACCAGTCCAAAAAATAGCAGCCTGCAATGGTCCAAAAACTGCTATAAAACTGTTGTAGATCAGTCCAAAACAATCTGCTATGCCACTGCTGCTCTGCATCATAACAGCCTAGAGTTTACACCAAAATGATAACTTTAAATTTTATGAAAAAAACATTGAAACAGGGCATTCATAACTGTTCAAATCTCTACAATTTCCCCTCTCAATTCCACTCCACCGTGCTTATAAAAGGAGAATAAGACAGCCCACTTTGAGGGGTAGAAAAAACAGAAAAAGAAAGGAAGATTGTTCAAGAATTACATGCAAATAATCAGAGTCAAAGGAGTTTGAGCATCAACAAGAGAGGGAGGGAGAACTTACTGCTTTTGAAGCTCCATCAGAGAGACCCCGATAGGTATTTCTTCTCCCTACTACTTCTGCATAATGTTTTCATATATCCATCAGTATCATCACTTCCATGCTTGAATATTCTTTTTGCATCACTTTGTTTTATGCCATATGAATGCTTGATTTATCATACTATTCTGCTGTGTTTTGGAGCTGCTGCATTTTTGTTGGCATTTAGAAATATTAGAATAATAGTAATAATAAGCATTGACTGACACGTACAAAAAATGACACAAAAATTCAAAGAATCCATAACAAACCTCACAAAACCTTCCTCCGCCTCCTGTGACTTTTGTGGTGGTTCAAAAAGGTCATCATACTAGGATCTTTTCCAGTAACCGCCGTGACAAGATTTCTATTGCTGGTCGAAATCCCCAGCGCATCATATTTTACACATATGGGGTTAGCGACGAGAAATTTTACCAAGTCTTGTTGTTTGAGCTTGATGCAATCCAGAAAGCTTGTGTTTCACTTGAACCACCATATTCCTACACTTGTTGTGATGTACAATCCTTTGAGGTCTTAGAAGTTAAACTCTGTAGTTATTTCCCTCCTTCTCAATACTGAACAAAATGGATTTAAGTCATTTTTTATTGCAAATTTCAAGAACAAAACGATTTATGAAATTCTAAGATAAAAAGACATCTTGTTATAGAATTTGGAACTAACATAAGTTTGCATCTTGTTAAACAATTCTTACTAAAAAGGTTACTGTTTTGAATACTAACTTAGAGACATTGTGAAGCAGAAAGAAAAAACAGTATTAGTAAAAGGAGAGAGCAAGCATAGAACCAAATCTTACCTTTCTAGTTTTAAGTATCGGGTAGCGTGCATTATTGAACCATTTTTTAGCCTGCATTTTCTAACATGTCAATAACATGAAGGACACAAACTTAGATTAAAATCAAAACAAAACCTTTCCTTTTATTTCCCTCACCAAAACCATAAACTGTCATTCATCTCTCACTCACTCACCATTACTCCTCATTCTGACACACCCCTTTTATAAACTCAACCAAAACCTCCAAATCCAATTAGGTTCTTGTCATTGCTCATATTTTCAGCAACAAAATTAAGGTTGCTTATCAGGAAGTTGTTGCTCTAAGGAGACAATAAGAACTCATTCGTGAAGAAGAGGCATCATGGCAAGCTGAAAATGATCAGAAAACAAAATGTGGAGTCAATGAGAGGGAAAAGGAATCAAAGAAAAACAGGCCAAATAGAAGCCGAATAATAGGAAAGTATAGGATAAAGTGAGAGAGGAGAGGATTATTATGACTATACATGAGATGAGCCAAGAAGACAATGTCTGAAAAGCCGCTATTGTAGATCTTTAGTGAACACCATTGTTTTCCAATATCTCACCATTAAAATACCTCCATTCACCTTCAATTTCATCATAATCCCAAAAACATCTACATCTAATTTCCGTTCACTCACCCTCTCAGTTTCTGTTTTCCATCCAACAACGCAACCAATTTCCATCCAGATTTTCGCTAGCACCAACCGGTAGCTTCAAGTGTCCACTTCTCATTCCATATTCTTGTGACTAACCTTCAGTACACAAACTAATTTTGCTCCTTCTTCAAAATATTTTGCTGGAATCCGCTTGTCTTCTCCTACTGAAGCCAGTGCCAAACCTGTTCAATCACTGCAGGAAGTCATCATTGAAACTGGTGAAGAAAACGAGGAAGTGGTTTTCAATGTAGATTCAGTGTTGTTTGAATTTTTAAATAGAGGTTGGAAGAAATGTGGAAAGAGAAAGGAAGTATAATCGGTTTAGAGGATGAGAGAGAGAGAGAGGAATCGTTGGTGGTGGTTGTGAGTTATGAGAGCAGAAGATGAACAAAGGTTAGTTTTGATCGATAGAGGAATGAATAGAAAGATGAAGATTTGTGATTAGGGAAGAGAGAGTCTTGATTTTGTTTTTTTATGATAAACATAGAGAATAGAGTTTGTTGATAATGATAAGTTAATCTGACATTTCCCTTCCCAATGTTAACAACAGCAGCGACACTTCTTTGTACTCTAGGGTTTCAAAACCCTTCTTTGTTCACTTCCCAAACCGGGTCGGCTCAATGGGTCTGTTGGCCCAATCACTTTATCTCCATCTCTTTTTATTTTAATTAGAGCATATACATAACAGACAAATAACAATAGTTCAGTGGCAAGGCATGTCTGTTGCAACTTAAGGGACCTGAGTTCTACCCCTTGCTGGGGTATTTTATTTTATTTTATTTTTTAGTTCTTTAGTCTTATTTCCCAATTCTATTAAATATACGATAACAAATATTAGTTTAGTTTATTTTATACATATAATTATTTCTTTCCATTATGAAAATACAAAAATACATGCTTAAATTAGTCTTTTATTTCATTTTTTGTTATTTAATTGTTTAAAAATACATTTTTTCTAAATTAGTATTTTATTTAATTTTTTTATTTAATTATTCAATTTTAACTCTAATTAACTTTGTACTCGTCCATTTAAATTTTATATCTTTCGTCCGTTTAAATTCCAAGGGAAATGTTTTAACTTTATTGACTTCATATCATCAAATATATATGTAATACGATTGTGCAAATCCCTTCATTCATTTTTTTGTTTTACTATTTTTGTTAATCTTAAGTTAATTTTCCTAATAGATTCAATTTTAAAACTCACACGTTTTAATTCAAAACTTCGACACTAGGTCGTCGTATCTTCAAAATCTCATTCACACTCATTTTAACCAAACAAACAATTTTTAACCAAAAACAGATATTTCAAAAGGTTCCCGCAGAGTACCGCATATGCATTTGATGCTAGTACCTTCTCTTGGTATAACCAACCCCCAAACTTTAGATCTCTTTCAAAAAAAGCATTGTATTTTCATTACTTTTAAGTATTACTTTACATTGCATATTTAAGGGTTTTATTTCGCTCTTTTCCATTTTTCCTTGGAAATAATAAAGTGCAGTGGCGATTCTTGCCTTTACGAGTCGAGTTAATTAATAGCTCGATCTTCGATTTACACGGCTACATTTTTTATCGCTACACCTGGATAAGTTTGTAGTAGTCTTTATTGAAGATATTCTGATCTATTCTAAGTCAGAAGGAGAGCATGCTGAGCATTTGCGAATTGTGTTACAAGTGTTGAAAGAAAAGAAATTAATGTAAAGTTATCGAAATGTGAATTTTGGCTAAAGGAATTTAGTTTTCTTGGTCATGTGATTTCTAGTGGTGGATTAATGTGGATCCTTCTAAAGTTGATGTAGTGTTTCAATAGGAGGTTTGAAAGTCTGCAACTGAGGTTCAAAGTTTTCTTGGGTTAGATGGTTATTATCGAAGATTCATTGAAGGATTTTCTAAGCTGGCTTTGTCGTTGACCCAATTGACTCGAAAGGGACAAGCTTATGTGTAGGATGTTGTGTACGAAGAAAGCTTTGTGGTATTGATTTTGCCTAATCCGAGTGAGTCTTTTGTGTTATATTATGATGCATCTAAGATGGGTCTTGGTGGTGTACTAATGTAAAATGGGCAAGCCATTGCTTATGCTTCTAGGAAACACAGGGTTCATGAAAGGAATTATCCTACACATGACTTAGAGTTAGTAGTGATGGTGTTTGTATTAAAGATTTGGAAAGTGTTTAGTGACCATCAGTGTCTGAAGTACTTGTTTGATCAAAAGGAGTTAAATATGAGACAGAGAAGGTGGCTTAAGGAAAATGCAGTTGC
Organism: Vicia faba; assembly: GCA_948472305.1. Lineage (NCBI taxonomy): Eukaryota > Viridiplantae > Streptophyta > Magnoliopsida > Fabales > Fabaceae > Vicia > Vicia faba. The sequence goes on from OX451736.1 coordinate 237,304,300, forward strand.
TAAGCATTAAGTAGGAAGTCACTGCATATGTCGATGTTATGGTTCGAGAGTTAGAGATGATTGAACAGTTCAAAGATATGAGCTTGGTGTGTGAAGAGACTCCTAATAGTGTAAGGTTAGGAATGTTGAAGCTGACTAGTGGTATTATAGAAGAAATACCTGAAGGTCAGAAGTTTGATTTGAGGATAGTCGACAAATTGACTTTGATTAACCAAGGTAAATGATATAAGTTCAGAATTGACGAGAATGGTGTAATGAGGTTTGGCGATATAGTGTATGTTCCAGATGTTCCAGAGCTTAAGAAGAGTATCCTTGAGGAAGTACATAGAAGTGGCTTGAGCATTCATTCCGGTGCTACAAAGATGTATCAGGGCTTGAAGAAATTATTCTGGTGGTCATGTATTAAAAAGGAAGTTGCCAAATCTGTTTATGCTTGCTTTACTTGTCAGAAGTCGAAGATTGAGCATCAGAAGCTAATGTGTCTTATGCAACTGTTGTGTATTCTATAATGGAAGTGGGACAATGTTCCCATGGATTTTGTGTCAGGATTGCCGAAGCCGTTAAATCCAATGATTCGATTTGGGTGATTATGGATAGGTTGACTAAGTCAGTTCATTTCTTGCCAATGAAGATTAATCATCCTATGGAGAAGCTAGCTGAGATGTATATTAATGAGATTGTGAAATTGCATGAGATACCTTTGATTATCGTGTCAGATAGGGATCTAAGGTTTACATCAAAATTTTGAACAGGTTCACATAATGCTTTTGGTACTAATGATAAGGAAAATAGCAAGTGTACTATTTTTTCCTAAGTAGTAATGATATGGAATTTCCCCATATATCGATCTCGAGGACTGCATATATTACCAAATTTAACTTGTGGTTCAATTAAAAAAAATTGCATTTGGTTTGGGTTATGATATAACTTTAACTATTATAAAGATGAAAAGAATGTAAATTGTGACTTTTACTAATATGATCAAACATGCTAGGGGTAAGTTTTTGATTTTCCATATGATAACTTTGACTCTTAATCTTTTCAACAAGTTCATCAACA